>CM077250.1:13671999-14419499 GCA_039654775.1 Spinibarbus caldwelli | reverse complement strand
TTGTGAATAATAAATTGAAGGAAATCAGACAGTCAGTGCTCTTAAGCTTTATTCACAGGTTCTACATGGTTTATTTTTATCTTAAATATTGCATTTTGTCTTATCGCTTAGCTAGGTCTGGCTTTTTTATGTTGAATGTTTATTACACTTTAAACACCACTAATCACATTATCTTTGAAGTGAATCAATATACAAAATATGACTCCAGGTCAGTGTCACTTAAGATCTATATCACAGCAAACATGCCCATGAGAAGACTTTTTGCAATCTGTGTGTTCCAAGATAGTGCAACCACCAGATGGCACTGTGGTCTTACTTCTATTTCCATGTACACTTTCATTTCCAGAAAAAGTGTGCATGTTTATGAGAGTGTGGATAGATCCTTGCCTGCCAGTGCACCCTGCAGGAGAACCGTCTGTCGAGGTGATGAGAGGTCCGTCCTGAGAAACTGGATGAAGAAAGAGATGTAGGGAGAGAGGGATGGAGAGAGAGAGAGGCGGGGTGGAGAAAACAATACCAAACTGACACCGCATTGCAGGGGAAGAAAGAGGAGAGTTAATGCATGTGTGCAGAGAATATGCAAGAGATCTTATCCTTCACCTAAAACTTCCAACTACAAGATCCAATTTTCAGAATTTTTCATCTGTTTTGCAACACTTGCCTTGAAGTTGATTTGAAGGGATGGTTCACCTAAAAATAAAAATTCTGTCATGATTTACTCACCTTCATGTTCTTTCAAACCTGTATGACTGACTTCTGTGGAAAACCAAGGAGAAGTTTAGCAGAATGTTAGAGCTGTTTTCACTCTGACATTAAAAATGGATATGGACCAGACAGGGGCTGTCAAGTTCAATTTTCTTGTAATAACAACGTGGAGGTTCTGCTTAAATTTCCCTTGAAAACAATACAAGTATGGAATGCCGTGGGAGTGAAAAAATCACTTTACAAAAGTTATGCTTTGAAACTTTCACATCCTATAGTGTCCATATTATAAGAGTGGAGAATGAAGTGGATGTTGAATAAACACAAACACAATTCTGATTCTAGTTAGTCAAAATAGTTCTGTGTGGACTTTGTATACCTCCTGTATAGTGTGTGAGAAATGTGTTTCCTGTGTGTTATTGACAGAGCATGAGGTCAGCCTGGACAGAGAGGTGCAGCTGGAGAGAAGATTCCTTATATGGGGATTCAAGAAGGTGAGAGAACACATGGTAATTATATTAGTGACTTTAATCAGGGTGATACATTTGGCTGATGCACCCCACCAAGCCCAATTTCCTGTTTCCCGCTCAATCATCATGTTCCTTTTATACAGACATGCAGAACAGACAGCCTTTATGTGCGTATGCATTTGTATACGTGTGTTTTTCTGTCTGTGTCTGTTTTAGGACCCTACTGATTTTGAGTGGAGTTTTTGGAATGAGTGGGCGTGGCAATCTCTTTTGTGGTCTTTGATTGGCCACGCTGTGCTGTCCAGATTGACAGATTATTTTTTGCCTCAGGTAAGTTTAATTCAGAACAAATGAACTCATCTAATGTTTGCAGGTTTCATCATTTTTCCTTGTGCATTTGTGTTACAGTTCCGAGTGGCCGTCTTAACGGTGTATGGCTTCCTCTCAGCTGGTTGGCTTCTCGGAGTGCGGGGCTTGACTCTCTTGATGCTGCATCTGAGCATCTCATTGGTGGTTGCTCAGCTACGTAGCCCCATCCTCTCATGGTTTTGCTCCCTCCTGCTGCTCTCTACACTCAATGTCACTGCCCTCCAGGATTTACAGGTGTGTGAATATGTGTGTGTGTGTGTGTTAGTAATAGCTGTAAACCATGTATGTGAGGCACCAAATTTTCTCCTCCTCTAAAGCTGCTAAAAAGTGTCCAATTTAAAGGGTTTGTTTACCCAATGAAAGACTGTCCTCATTTACTCACTTTCATGTAGTTCCAAGTCATTATGGCTTTTTTTCTCTTTCTTGGAACACAAAAGAAGGTATTTTAATGATGTGCTGGTTGCTTTTTTCCATGAAACTATCAAGAACGATTGCTAGATCTTTCAGGCTTCAAAAAAGGATGCAAAACCACATAAAAGTATCATGAAACAATCATAAAAGTGACCATATAACTTGTGCGCTGTACTCAATATTCATGAGGGAAATCGCAATACCGGACTTGAACAAATTGTACTTTTGAATCAAAAATTTTCAGTCAATTGCTTAATTTCAGCTTGCATTCAGTAGTGTTGGTGCGCCACACTTAGCGGTAGTTTAAGTTTTAGTTATAGTTTAAATTTTATGTTATTAAAATATTACAAGTTTTTCATCTAATATTTATTATTTCAAATAACAAATACAATTTTTAGTAGTTTTCAGTTTTAGTTCATAATTACAAAACAGGTTGATTTGGTTGTAAACACCATTCTAAATGGTTCATGCACAAATCAGACTGAATCGTTCAATTCACTCCTTAAGTTACAATCTCCCTGGAGGTGAAGATTATTAGTGAATGACTTCAGTTTTGGTCTATTTCTCACACAAATCTGTTGTATGACTTCAGACGACTTGAAATATATAACATGAATCACATGGTGCAGTTTTATGGTGCTTATGTGCCCTTTATTGAACATTTAAAACTTAAGTTCCAATTTATTGTAATTGCATGTAAAAGAGTGACAAGCACAGTCTTCAAAATTTCTCCTTTTGTGTTCCACAAAAAAAGTAAGTCATACAGGTTTGGACCTTTATAAGTAAACGATTACAGAATCATTGTATTTGGTTGAACTACCTGGATCTCTTTCAAACTATCTGTATTGGTGGGGTGATGTGTGACGGAGAGAGTGAGGGATTTGTCCGGTTCAGGATCAGGTCCAGCAGAGTCTGTGCTGTCTCCAGGGCTCTCAGAGGACATCTGCAGAGCTCCGCAGAGAGAATGGAGATGAGACTGAAACAAGCCTGCATTAAGCGTCACCATTCTGTTCACACAAACACAATAGCGTACACTCTCAAACAGTCTCCCAAGCAAACATTCAAAGTCAAACGTTTGCATGCACAACAGTGCTTGTGTATTTCCTTTTTCCTCACACAATAGATGTTATAACAGCACAACAAAAAGAGCCAGCTGACTCACAGAAGGTCTTGTTTTTGTTTGTTTCTTTATCTGCTTAGTCACTTGACACAGTGAATGATTGATTGATTGACAGCTGTCATTAGATATCTGACTGAAGGGGAAAGCAACGAGATCAACAAGCTCGTGCCGATGGAGAGGAGGAAAGAGACAGAGGGAATATTGATCTAAGTGACAAATGAGTTCCCTCCTTTCCTTGAGTTTCTCCTTGATTAATTGTGACACAGGCCCAAAGCTTCCCCTCTTAATTAAACCTTCATTTAATTATTATTTATTACTCAGAAGCAGTCATTAACATACCCATCTGAAGAACAAACAACTGTAATTTAAGCTATTGTGATCTTTATTCGCTTTTAATGATCTCTTTTTTTCAGTACATCTCTGTTTACCTCAGTTGCTTATGAGCTGTGAAAAACCCTCAAGAAGACAGCAATACCCATGCAGCCACCGCAGAGATCGCCATAATGACATACAAAGAAAAACAGCATCAGCCTGCGACTAATTTCAGAATGCTGCCCTGTCATTTAGTGTAATTTAGAGGTGGTTATAGCTTTATTTTTGAGTGGCGATAATGAAAGTGGCTGTTGTTTTGTCTCCTGGCTGGATGCCAGCTGTCATCTTCTGAGCATGCCCAGTAGATCATATTAGTTTAGTTTCGCCACAGAGTATTCTGGAAAGCTGTGGTTTACAGCAGTTGTTCATCCCTTACACAGTAGCCTAGTAAACATTAGTCAGTCTAATATTGTTATGGAGCTGTTATTGCCCTCTTTATGACATACAAAGGAATAATTAGACACGTTTGGATCCTTAAGTCACACTTAAAATCTCAGAGTGACATTGTATTGGATACAATATATCAAACTACAGTTGAAGTCAAAAGTTTACATTCCCCTTTCAGAATCTACAAAATGTTAATTATTTTACCAAAATAAGAGGGATCATACAAAATGCATGTTATTGTTTATTTAGTACTGACCTGAATAAGATATTTCACATAAAAGATGTTTACATATAGTCCACAAGAGAAAATAATAGTTGAATTTATAAAAATGACCCCGTTCAAAAGTTTATATCCCCTTGATTCTTAATACTGTGTTGTTACCTGAATGATCCACAGCTGTGTTTTGTGTTTTGTGTGTGTATGTGTGTTTATTTATAGTTGTTCATGAGTCCCTTGTTTGTCCTGAACAGTAAAACTGCCTGCTGTTCTTCAGAAAAATCCTTCAGGTCCCACAAATTCTTTGGTTTTCCAGCATTTTTGTGTATTTTAACCCTTTCCGACAATGAGTGTATGATTTTGAGATCTATCTTTTCACACTGAGGGCAAATGAGGGACTCATATGCAACTATTACAGAAGGTTCAAACACTTACTGATGCTCGAGAAGGAAAAACCATGCATTAAGAGCCAGGGGGTGAAAACTGGATCTTTTAAGCTTTTAAGCAAAAAGTATGCAACACCACTATAAAAGATTCATAAAACTGCCATTTGACTTGTTCATCATACTCCACATTAATGAGGGAATCAGCAATTCCTGACTTGAATGAATTGTTCTTTTGAGTCAAATCTTTCTCAGTTGATTCAAGTGATATTTTAGTATTGTTTATGTACCATTACAGTATTTATTAATATTTTAAATGAGTCCAAATAGGCTTCATTTTGAAGAATATGTGCATCGTTTTATTTATAACAAGCTTGAAAAGTACAGGTGCATCTCAATAAATTAGAATGTCGTGGAAAAGTTCATTTATTTCAGTAATTCAACTCAAATTGTGAAACTCGTGTATTAAATAAATTCAGTGCACACAGACTGAAGTAGTTTAAGTCTTTGGTTCTTTTAATTGTGATGATTTTGGCTCACATTTAACAAAAACCCACCAATTCACTATCTCAACAAATTAGAATATGGTGACATGCTAATCAACTCAAAACACCTGCAAAGGTTTCCTGAGCCTTCAAAATGGTCTCTCAGTTTGGTTCACTAGGCTACACAATCATGGGGAAGACTGCTGATCTGACAGTTGTCCAGAAGACAATCATTGACACCCTTCACAAGGAGGGTAAGCCACAAACATTCATTGCCAAAGAAGCTGGCTGTTCACAGAGTGCTGTATCCAAGCATGTTAACAGAAAGTTGAGTGGAAGGAAAAAGTGTGGAAGAAAAAAATGCACAACCAGCCGAGAGAACCGCAGCCTTATGAGGATTGTCAAGCAAAATCGATTCAATAATTTGGGTGAACTTCACAAGGAGTGGTTCAGGAGTGGCTTAACAAGAGGAATACGACAACTGTAGCCAAATTCCTTGACACGTCTGTGTGTGGTGGCTCTTGATGCCTTGTCCCCAGCCTCAGGCCACAGACAACGTCAGAGGCGTCTTACCTGGGCTAAGGAGAAGAAGAACTGGACTGTTGCCCAGTGGTCCAAAGTCCTCTTTTCAGATGAGAGCAAGTTTTGTATTTCATTTGGAAACCAAGGTCCTAGAGTCTGGAGGAAGGGTGGAGAAGCTCATAGCCCAAGTTGTTTGAAGTCCAGTGTTAAGTTTCCACAGTCTGTGATGATTTGGGGTGCAATGTCATCTGCTGGTGTTGGTCCATTGTGTTTTTTGAAAATCAAAGTCACTGCACCCGTTTACCAAGAAATTTTGGAGCACTTCATGCTTCCTTCTGCTGACCAGCTTTTTAAAGATGCTGATTTCATTTTCCAGCAGGATTTGGCACCTGCCCACACTGCCAAAAGCACCAAAAGTTGGTTAAATGACCATGGTGTTGGTGTGCTTGACTGGCCAGCAAACTCACAGACCTGAACCCCATAGAGAATCTATGGGGTATTGTCACGAGGAAAATGAGAAACAAGAGACCAAAAAATGCAGATGAGCTGAAGGCCACTGTCAAAGAAACCTGGGCTTCCATACCACCTCAGCAGTGCCACAAACTGATCATCTCCATGCCACGCCGAATTGAGGCAGTAATTAAAGCAAAAGGAGCCCCTACCAAGTATTGAGTACATATACAGTAAATGAACATACTTTCCAGAAGGCCAACAATTCACTAAAAATGTTTTTTTTTATTGGTCTTATGAAGTATTCTAATTTGTTGAGATTGTGAATTGGTGGGTTTTTGTTAAATGTGAGACAAAATCATCACAATTAAAAGAACCAAGGACTTAAACTACTTCAGTCTGTGTGCAATGAATTTATTTAATACACGAGTTTCGCAATTTGAGTTCAACTTTTCCACGACATTCTAATTTGAGATGCACCTGTATGCCTATAATATAGTGTAAAAAAAAAAAAAGAAAAGAAAATACATGTAGCAGTTTTACAGGTGAAGCGTGTCCTTGCTGTCTCACTGATGGCAATTTCCACCAAAATTGGAAAAATAATGATTAGCCAATTATTTTATGGGGAACCCCACAGACTCAATAAAATAAGTTGTAATCCTGAATATAGTAAATTTAATTTTATTTGGGGGTTTTGGCAGGAAGTTATTGAGGGAATGGCATCTGAATACATCAGACCACTCTTTTTTCTGTTTTTGTCATCAGGCTGCACAGTTGTGCCTTCTGCCTGTGATTTTCTTTTCCTATGAATTTTTTTAGATTGTGGTCCTGCTTCACCATTTCAGACAAGATTGTGTCTTCCTTTTTTGACACCAATTGCACCTCTTACTGATGTAATAATAATAAAATATCAATAATAATGGAATTAAAAAAAAGGTCTTCCTGCTGCTGCTAATTATACTTTTATTTCATGCCCTATTCATTGAGTGGTTTCCTGATTAGTTTAATTTAATTGTTTTCCCCTCTGTTTTTATTTGTTTCTAGCGTGGTTGGTACACTTCTGAAGACCAGTACTACCTCTTGCTCTTTAGTACTGCTGTTTGTATCTTGCGCTGCATTAGCTTTAGTCTGGAGCTGTGCTGGATGGGACCAAACCACTGCTCCCATCTAGAGGAAAAAGGACAGAAGACTCTGATTTTTCAGTTCTACAAGCTCACTGCCTACTGTTTCTATCACCCCCTGTTTTACAACGGACCCATTGTGACCTACAGAGACTTCAGTGAACAGGTAGAAGAAAATGAGATTCATAAAAGCCTGCAGGGTCTGTGCTTTATCCAGATGTACTGTGAATGTCTTTCTCTGTCTCTGCAGATAGAGAAGCCGGTGTGTAAAGTCTCTGTGGTGTATGTGTTGAGTGGAATACTGCGTGTGTGTGTCTGGTGGTGTTTTGCCGAATTCATGATCCACTTCATGTACATGCACGCCATCCAGAGCAACGAAACCTACCTGGAGATGCTGCCGCCCTGGGCGCTGGGTAAGTTTCTGGCTGCATATGAATTCATGAACTTTCATAGTATATATTGAATTTGATGAAGAATGTCTCAACAGACTGTAGGGATGCAAGTGTGTATGCATGCATTTCCAGACATACTACATCTGCCATGTTGGCATTGTCCATTTGAAGTTTTTTGACCAATGATGTGCTAACAACAACCACAAAGACAGCCTACTTGGATGTTAAATAAATACGATACCATTCAAAAGCTTGGGGTTGGTAAGATTTTTTTGTGATGTTTTGAAAGAAGTCTCTTTGGTTGCAATTATTTGATGAAAAATACAGTATAAACTGCAATTGTGAAGTATTATTATAACTTAAAAATAACTGTTTCCTTTTTTAATATATTTTAAAATGTAATTTATATCTGTGATGACAAA
Organism: Spinibarbus caldwelli; assembly: GCA_039654775.1. Lineage (NCBI taxonomy): Eukaryota > Metazoa > Chordata > Actinopteri > Cypriniformes > Cyprinidae > Spinibarbus > Spinibarbus caldwelli. The sequence continues at coordinate 14,411,676 of CM077250.1, read as the reverse complement.
GCTGAATTTTCAGCAGCCATTACTACAGTCTGAAGTGTCACTTGTTCCTTCAAAAATGATTCTAATATGCTTAATAATAAACATTTATTATTATCAGTGTAGAAAAAGTTGTACTGCTTAATATTTTTGTGGAAACTGATACACTTTTTCATTATTTTCTGATGAGTAGAAAGAACAGCGTTTATTTAAAGTTAATGCTGTCAGATCGTTTAGTCGCAATTAATCACATCCAAAATAAAAGTTTGTGTTTACATAGCCTGTGTGCGTGTGTGTACGGTGTATATTTATATGTACAAATAAATGCACACACATACATGTATATATTTAAGAAATGAGACAAAAATGTTTTCTTTGTCATTTATTTATTCAGGAAAATTATCCATTATTGCATATCTGTGAGTGGCAAAAGTATGTGAATCTCTTGAATTAGCAGTTAATTTAAAGGTGAAATTAGAGTCCGTCTGTGCAGAGGTGTTTTCAGTCAGTGCAATGACTATCAAATGTAAGTACGTGACCTGTTTTATTCAAAGAACAGGGATCTATCAAAGTCTGATCATGTTTGTGGAAGTGAATCATGTCACGAACAAAGGAGATTACTGAAGACCTCGGAAAAAGAGTTGATGTTGCTCATCAGGCTAGAAAAGGTTACAAAACCATCTCTAAAGAGTTTGGACTCCACAAATCCACAATCAAACAGATTGTGTACAAATGAAGGAAATTCAAGACCACTGTTACCTTCCCGAGAAGTTGGTCGACCAACAAAGATCACTCCAAAGCAGAACATGTAATAGTCTGTGAGGTTGCAAAAGTTCCCAGGGTAACTTCTAAGCAACTAAAGGCCTTTCTCACATTGGCTAATATTAATGTTCATGAGCCCACCATCAGGAGAACACCGAGCACCCATGGTGTGCATGGCAGAGTTGCAAGAAGAAAGCCACTGTTCTCCAAAAAGAAAATTGCTTGCTAAAGATTATGTGGACAAGCCAGAGGACTATTGGAGAAAGGTTTAATGGATGGATGAAACCAAAATAGAACTTATTGGTTTAAATGAGAAGCTATTATGTTCGGAGAAAAGAACACACTGCGTTCCAGCTTAAGAATCTTATCCCATCAGTGAAACATGGTGGTGGTAGTATCATGGCTTGGGCCTGTTTTGCTGCATCTTGGCCAGGACAGCCTGCCATCATTGATGGAACAATGAATTCTGAATTATACCAGCAAATTCTAAAGGAAAACGTCAGGACATCTGTTTAAGAACAGAGTCTCAAGAGAACGTGGGTCATGCAGCAAGACAACAACCCCGAGCACACAAGTCATTCTACCAAAGAATGGTTAAAGAAGAACAAAGTTAATGTTTTGGAATGGCTGAGTCAAAGTCCAGACCTTAATCCAATTAAAATGTTGTGGAAGGACCGAAGCAAGCAGTTCATAGGAGGAAACCCACAAACATCACAGAGTTTAAGTGGTTCTGCACTAAGGAATGGGCTCAAACTCCTACATGTTATTGTGCAGGACTGATCAGCAAGAAACTTTACCTTCAGTTACTGCAGCAAAAGGGGGCCACACCAGATACTGAAAGCAAAGATTCACATACTTTTGCAACGCACAGATATGTAACACTGGATCATTTTTCTCAAATAAATGACAAAGAAAATATTTTTCTCTCACTTGTTTGATTTGTTTCTCTTTGTCTACTTTCAGGACTTGTATGAAAATCTGATGATGTTTTGGGTCATATTTATGCAGAAATATAGAAAATTCTAAAGGGTTCACAAACTTTCAAGCAGCACTGTGTATATATGTGTGTGTGTGTATATGTATGTGTGTATATATATGTATGTGTATATATGCGTGTGTGTGTGTGTATGTATGTGTGTGTATATATATATGTGTGTGTGTGTGTGTGTGTGTATATAAATATTACACATATATATTATGTAAAAACTAACTTTTATTTTGGATGTGATTAATCGACTTGACAGCATTATTTAAAATATAAATTTTTTGTAGTATCTTTTTTATTTATTTTTGGAGAATAAAAGATTATTTCTTAAAAATTGATTTGAGTATTGATTTCTTAAAAAAAAAAAAAAAAACTTTTCGACATCAAAAGTTTAAACAGTAGAGCAGTGCTTCCCAAACCTGTCCTGGAGGACCCCCTGCCCTGCACATTTTGTATGTCTCCCTAATCAAACACCTGATTCCACTCATCAGCTCGTTAGTAGAGACTGCAAGACATGAATTGGGTGTGTCTGATTAGGGAGACATACAAAATGTGCAGGGCAGGGGGTCCTCCAGGACAGGTTTGGGAAGCACTGCAGTAGAGTATCCCTAACTAACAACTTTCTTGGTACATACAGTGCTTACACTCAAATAACAACCCTTTTCAAATCCAATGGCTCCTTGCCTCCCACAGTCTTATGATAAGTGTCCAGAATTTCATTCAATACATATGAAATCTGCTGTATCATGAGTTTTTAACATCTTACTTTTTTGACATACTGCTGTTTGCATACTGTGAAGCAGGGATGTATGAATATTTGTACTCAGTGAGTAGTTTTTATCCAAATTATGTCTTTCAGAATGGATGCAGTCTGTCATGGTATAACTGGTGTTATTTTGGGTGCTAAAGTGTTTATTAAATTATTATCTTGCACAGATGTTCACAGCGAAAACACACACGCACACACACACAGTTTTAGCCGTGTGCAGCATCTTAACTTCCACACTTGCTGTCTATTGATCTTTAGAAGTTGCTGATTTGTGCTGCCTTAACTTTGATTCAAAAACACAGACTCTGCAAGAGAGAGCAGAAAAGAGAGGGTCTATACAGCAAGAACATAAAGTCATTATCGCCACTTTGTACCTGCTTTGTACAGAAAGGGCTCACAGAAATTCTGTCCTATTTTTTACAGGCTTTTAGCTCTGTACCAGTGGGATATGGGAAAGACAGATGCTGTTCTCAGTTTCCACTGACACACAGAAAGAGAGAAGCAAAGAGGGAGAGATGACTAGAGAGGATGAGGATGATCGAACTAAATTATGAAACAGTTCGGAATAAAACTGAAATCTGATATATATCATCAAATCTGTGGTTTTCCTCAGCCAGAATGGGATGAAGGGATGAAATGAGCCTCACTTACACTGCATGGCCAAAACTGTGGCACCTGATGTGGTCATTTCAGATGTTTAAAGGGCAAATGTCTATATGAGATCAAACACTTGGCCGCTTTACTTTTTAATGTCATCTAACCACTCTCTCTTTTTCACCTGCAGGTGGTTTGGCTCTTGCATTGGTCCAGTTTTTTTACATAAAGTATCTGGTCTTGTTTGGAGCAGTGTCTCTGCTTGTCAGATTGGATGGACTGGAGCCGCCAAAGTTACCACGCTGTGTCAGCATCACGTACAGCTTCACTGGGATGTGGAGGTAAATAAACACACACATCTATATTCTGTCAAACCTCAAAAAGACTTTATAGAGCTGGACAGGACGGATTTTGAAGCGATTCAATCATCACCTGCAGTACATCTGTGTACCAGCAGGGAGCAGAGCTGCACTGCAGTCACCATAATTGATTTAAGCCATGAAACGATTGGCACAATGGTATAAGACTCACTTACACCCATCTACAAGCACATTACAGTAGCATAACAAGATCCATGCTTTCTGTTTAACGTCACAAACATCTTGCCTCAAATGTATGGAATTGAGTGTTCGGCTTCTCTGATGGAGTTTAGCGCTCTGATGTCTCACGAGACGATGTAGAACAGGCTCGTACATGCAGGTTTCCTCCTAGACGATTGGATTTTACACTAAGCTTGAAAGCTTGATGAAGATACACAGCATTTCAACTTCAGTAGTCTGGAATGGTCTCCTAGGCAACCAACACCAATCTGGAAACAGCAGTATTTTAGGTTTTCTGATATTTTTATGTCTGTTTTTTTCATCACACTCTTTAAACTTGGTAGAATACACACATTACTACTGAGTTATTGCCTTACTTTAATAAATCTATAGTGCAATGTGCAAAAGACCCAAATTTAATTATATAATAATAATAATTACTGAAATACTGCTAAAATGTTTGGGGTCAATAAGGTTTTTTTATTGTTGGATGCTGCTCCAAGACTGCATTTATTTGTTCAAAAATACAGTAAAAAACATTTCATATTGTGAAATATTATTATGATTTTCTGTTTGAATATATTTGTATAAATAATTTATTCTTGTGATGGCGAAGCTGAATTTTCAGCAGTCATTACTCCAGTCTTCAGTGTCACATGATCCTTCAGAAATCATTTTCATATGCTGATTTGTTGCCCAAAAACATTTATTAATATGAATGTCGAAAACATTTTGGCTGCTTACTATTTTTTGTGGAAACCATGATACTTTTTTCAGTGTTCTTTGATGAATATAAAGTTTACACTGAAAGACAAATCTTTTGTAACAGTATTAATGACTTTCCTGTTACTTTTGATAATTTTTATGCATCCTTGTGGAATAAAAGTATTAATTTCTTTAAAAAAGAATTTTACTGACCCCAAACTTTTGAATGGTAGATTGTTTAAAGGGGTCATATGATGCGATTTAAATTTTTCCTTTCTCTTTGGAGCGTTACAAGCTCTTGGTGCATAAAGAAGATCTGTAAAGTTGCAAAGATCAAAGTCTCAAATCCAAAGAGATATTCTTTATTAAAGTTAAGAGTCAGCCACACCCCCCTAAAATAGCTCATTCTAACACACCCCCACATCTCTACGTCATGATGTGGGGAGATTTGCATAACACCGCCCAAATGTATACGCAAAGAAAAAAGGCGTAACTTTCTCGCTCTAGTGTTGCTACTTCCGCCGGCGCCATGTCGTGGAGAGGTGCTGTGTGTTTGGATGCGAGTAAAGAGGACATAACAAGAAATCTGTGGCTGAGTTTTATTTACAACACTGTCCCAAAGCAGTACAACACAAATATTGGAGTTTGTGCTGCACACTTCACGGAGGATTGTTTTCTGAACATGGGAGAGTATTTCACCCCGCTCCGAACGAGAAAGTTTCAGAAAGGCAGGGCTTAGAGGAAATAAAATGATGTAAAATTTGTGGAAAATAATGCTTTTTTTTTTTACTTTAAACCACGTAAACACATTGCGTTACACCAAATACACATAAGAATGTTCTTTTTAGCACCATCATATGACCCCTTTAATATATATAATGTTGCATTTGCAATAGTTATTTACTACAGTATTTACCACCACTGCCAAAAAAAGATGAAAAAAATTATTAAATATCATGACAGAACAATTCTGAAAGTGTATTAAACAATTTGAAGGAGTTTCCATGTTAATTTATCATTATTTTACAAAAGTAAAAACATTAACTAGCATTAATGACTTCACAAACTATATTCCCTAATGGTTTTTGCAAGCATCTACTTCATAACACCAATGCTTGTCAGTTAATTTTCATAACCCATCGTCATGCAGATAGAGTGACACTATCTTCTGCTTCCTGTGTAACCGTGCATGTTTTGTGTATATCAGCAGATCTGTGCTGCAGACAGCTGCTGAAACTCTGAGAGCCGGAAAGGTTAAGCACCAGTGTGTGTGTCTGAGTGGTGTTGAAGGTGATGGAGTTTAGAGTGTGATAAATGAGAGCTGTAAGGAAACAGATGTATGCCGGAGACTTTAGCAGGACCTGCTGTAAGACCCTGTCTGGCTTCAATCCCACACGGAGAGACAGAGCTCAGATCCTCTGGACCCGATGGAGCGCAAACACACTCAGCATAGCCTCAACACACTCACACACGCTGATATACTTCGAAACCCCACTCACATGCTCATCTCTGTGTTTAATGGCTCAGAACCACCAGATGCAACATACCACGTGGAGACAGTACCTCATACTGCAGGACAGCAAAGTCTCTGATTACAGTGCAAATGTCCTGCAGGGAGCGAACGACATTGAGAACAACAGAAAGAGAGAGAGAGAGAGAGAGAGAGAGAGAGGGAGGTTGAAATGTTGCTCTTGGCTGTAGTTAAATCTGCAGATTGCTGTGTGTGTGTGTGTGTGTGTGTGTGTGTGTGTGTGTGTGTGTGTGTGTGTGTGTGTGTGTGTGTGTGTGTGCGCGCATGTGTCTGCACACACGTGCGTGGATGTGTGAGTATTGCTGTGTGTGCATGTGTGTGATTTAGAACGGTCACTATCATGGACTGTGTTTACGGCGGTTGAAAGGTTTATGGGTTGCTATAAAACACTGTTCATTTGGTCTAGCATCAACACACACTCTATACCGTTTTGCTGACTCCTGCCTATAGCTATCTGATCGCTCTCAATGGATCTATTGTTTTTATGGGTCAATGAGGCTATTATTACAAGGCTTGTAATTAAGAAAAAAATAATTAAATCAATAAGTAATTAATTAAAAAGTTAATTTTGCATTAAATCAAAATTTATTGTCTTAATGCACATTTTTGGTCTTATTGTGAACAATTCAATTGTGCATTAATTAATATTTATTTTTTAAATACAATTTCTTTAACATTTTATTGTTAACCTTGACTCTTAGCTAAAATGTCATAGCTTGCTCTTTTTTTTTTTGGCTTGTTTGATAGCCATTTAATTTCTAAAGTGAAATTCATTTTGATATTTTTTGGGAGGTATAAAGTCAAACGGGATTATACAGCTGTCCTGATGCCATGATGAAGAAAAAAGCCTCATTAAAAAAAGAAATTCTTAAAATCCTTCAGTAGTTTAATGGAATTACGAGAAATGTGCAGTGGAAAAAAAAACAGGAATTATATCATAGAGAGAACTTTGTGTCAAGGACAGTAAGTCTCTTAAAATGTCTGATAATTTGACATTATCAGACAAGCCAAGGATAGATTGTGAAATGCCATGTGTGACTCACTAAAAACATAATGACATTCATTAATTAATAATTCATTATCCTTCTAAAACTATACTATTTCCTTGAATAAAATTATATTTAAAAACATTTTTAAAAAATAACGATATGTTCTCTTGATAAATGTAAACTCCTTATGAAACCAACATGAAAACAAAAAATACATTTCTAAAAACCTGATCTCTAGATGTACAAAAACTGCATTTCTAAACATTTTTCCCCTTTTCCTTCTTTTTCTTTATTGTCATTGATCCTTACACCAAGATAATAAATTACATTTTCTGTCCTTTGTCCCTAAACAACTCTCACCCGTTTTTAGATTTTCATTAGAACATTATTTAGTATGTTTATTGACACATTTTCCTCATGGGGAACATTAGCTGGTCTTTTACTGCCCTTTTTACTACCCTTGTAGAGACATTAGTTCTCTCTCTCACACACACACACACACACACACACACACATACATGCAGTGAGTACAAGACCAGGTTTTATGCTGATCTCCGTTTTCTTCATCATCTCACCAATAGTTAAGTGGGATCATGAGGAAAACACTGTCTGAGCTGTGAGAAGTGTTTACAAACTGTTTCCTTCAGGCCTGTTTTTTTCAGATGATGTATGGAGTAGAGAAGGCATATCTGATGGAAACAGCAGGATATTGAGTGAATATGTTCCAATGTGTATCTCACTTTCAGCTTCATGAATCACCATCTGATTCACACAACTCATGAATGACACCAGACGTGAGTTTGTTCTCTGCGTCTGTTTTAATAGCGCCTTGTTTATGTGCCACACGCATCTAGTGGAGTCAAATTGGCAATTCAGAGGGAATGTGTTGAATTGAATAGAATGGCAGATTCTAACTCTGGTGCTTTAGGCTTGAAATATACAAACAGGCTGTAGTGTAGTGTTTTCCCAACCAGGAAAATTAGATTTTTACAGTCATATCAAAATTTATTCAGACACTTTCAACATTTCTCACATTATATCACAGTTTATTCGCTATAGTTTAGAAAATGGTAATACAATGGTAATAAAGAACTCAGAGTTAAACTTTGTCATAACAAATTAATCTTGATAATGTCAGATAACTTTGATAAAAAGGTATGTAATGGATTGCAATCAACCAAAAATTATTCAGCTGTTAAATTTAGATAATGAATGAATGAATGATGCATTTATATAGCGCTTTTATTGTGTATTGCCATACACCCAAAGCGCTTTACAATCATATGGGGGGTCTCTCCTCAACCACCACCAGTGTGCAGCATCCACTTGGATGATGTGACGGCAGCCACAGGACAACGGCGCCAGTGCGCTCACCACACACCAGCTACAGGTGGAGAGTAGAGAGAGAGATAGAGCCAATCAAGTGGATGGGGATTATTAGGAGGCCATGATTGATAAGGGCCAGTGGAGGGAATTTGGCCAGAACACCGGGGTTACACCCCTACTCTTTTACGAGAAGTGCCATGGGATTTTTAATGACCACAGAGAGTCTGGACCTCGGTTTAACGTCTCATCCGAAAGACGGTGCTTTTTGACAGTATAGTGTCCCCGTCACTATACTGGGGCGTTAGGACCCACACAGACCACAGGGTGAGCACCCCCTGCTGGCCTCACTAACACCTCTTCCAACAGCAACCTAGTGTTCCCAGGAGGTCTCCCATCCAGTTACTGACCAGGCTCAACACTACTTAGCGTCAGTGGGCAACCAGTCTTGGGCTGCAGGGTGATATGGCTGTGGCTATATAATACCAATTTAGGTCAACCAATTACCAAGCAATGCTTAATTTTGTTCAGTCTGTGGTGTAAAAAGTTCACATTATAGAAAAAAACACTTGAGCAAAACATGGTCAGGTCAAAGTGTCTAAATATTTTTTGATCCCAAATTTAATGGTAGTCCACTGTATGAAGATTTTTGGGGTATAATATGTCACAGTTCACTTTATTTTGCTATCCTCACTTATATTTATGAACTATAGTGTCCTGCGCCCACTTATAAAAAATATCAAAAATGATATCTGGTTATATCTAATTTTTGGTTTGACTGTAGCTTTATTAAACCTATAAAATAGAAAAAAACTGAAAAAAAAACAGTCAAAATGGCTAATTGTGATTGTTCCTTTCTAAGATAAGAAAAGTTGTTGTTTTATTTATATATATATATATATATATATATATATATATATATATATATATATATATATATACATACATACATACATATACATACATATATATATATATATATATATATATATATATATATATACACACATACATACAGGTTTTTAAATATATGTGACCTTGGACCACAAAACCAGTCACACAGGTATATTTGTAGCAATAGCCAACAATACATTGTATGGGTCAAAATGATTGATTTTTCTTTTATGCCAAAAATCATTAGGATATTAAGTAAAGATCATGTTTCATGAAGATATTTTGTAAATTTCCTACCATAAATACAGTTGTGCTCATAAATTTACATGCCCCTTGCAGAATATGCAAAATGTTGAGGGATCATGAAAATTGCATGTTATTGTTTATTTAATACTGTCCTGAATAAGCTATTTCACATAACAGATGTTTATACATTCTCCACTCGACACAACATAATAAAAATTATAATTATTAAAAATTTAAATTATAAAAATCACCCCATTCAAAAGTTTACATACCCTTGAATCTTACAGTTTTTCTCAATTGCTGACACACTATAACTGATTCATTTGGCCCAATTTTCCAAACCATTCATACAATTCTCGAAACAAAGACACGTTTCTCAAAACTTTTAACACATTCCACCTGCTTTCACACATGCTCCAATTTGCTCAATGTTTTCTGCAAAACTCTACACAATAACAGCATCATTTTTCAAAGGTTTAACCATGTTATCATTTAGAAAACACAAATACACAATATAACTACCTCAAGAATCGCAAAATGAACACAAATAGCACACATTTATCCGTGTTTGAACATTCAGTAGTAAAACTGATGACACGGCAGTCAGAATCTCAGGATAATATGAACAAGAGCACAGGTGGTTATGTGTTATGGAAAATGAATCCTGGTAGTGAGAGACAAAGAGGAATAGAATGAGAAAAGAAAAATTAAGGGAATGAGGTCAAAGGTCATTTGTTCCTGATGAAATATAAAGCACTATAGTTGAGCATGTTCTTGTGCATGGAATGAGCAGAAGGAAAGCTGCCTGCAGGCTCATCTACAGGGTTTTTACACTACTTGCACATAGTGCTGGGCGGTATGACCAAAAATTTATATCACGGTATTTTTCAAAATTAAACCGGTTTCACGGTATATGACGGTATTTATTTTTTTCATGCATGACCGGGTTTTAACCACATTTTCTACTGATTGAGAGAGGAAAAACTGCAGTTGATTGACTCAGAATGCCCCATTTTACTGTCATGATGAGCGAATATTGTAGAAAAATTCCACACTAAATAGTGACTAAACACGACCCATTAATACATGTTAACCAGGAGTCACTCTCATTTATAATCGCGACATCGTCTGATAAAATCAACATTCATCTAACGTTACACTAAAGAGCGGCTGTGCGGTGGTTTTGGCTATATTACTTTTTTGTCTCATGCAGCGCACTGCCTGCATCTGAGTAACAAACTAAAAAAATAAAAAAAAAGTGCATAATATTAACAGACGAACTATGCTCATATTTATAATTCCAAACAGTCAGTTAGCTACTTAACTAGTAATACTACACATTCTCAACAGTTATGCTTTAAGCAGTGCATTAGTAGTTAGTTAGACTGCTACAGTCTAAGAAAAGTCTGTAAAAATAGGGCACCATCTAATATGCTAACATGAAATAATTTTCCATATTGGTTTTTTACCTGCATTTTAAATTACGCATTGTGTTTTTGGGTTACAGGGTTACAATGGATAATGGCTAAATGGATAAAATGCAGGCCATAGTCCTGGAAAATTACTAGTATCTTTTCCATTTTTCTTACAGTGTACTAACTGATCAACAATCGCAGGTACAAGCTACTAACAAAGTGTATCATAAATGAACAATTATTAAATTATTATTATTATTATTATTAAATTGAACAATTGCAAATAGCAGTTACTCAATTCACGTGATGTGTGTACTGCTAGGCATCTTTGGTTTCCTCTTTTTGTGTAATTTGGATGGAAAATGTGTGCCTTTTTATTGTCTGAGTCACTTATCAAAAGTTGCTAAAAGTTGCCAAATAAATTTTAAAAATGGCTAAATTTATTGCTAGGTGCTTTTGGAAAAAATAGTTGCTAGGGTAGTCTGAAAAGTTGCTAAATTTAGCAACAAAATTGCTAAGTTGGCAACACTGGGCGGCACAGCGCCGGGAGAGTCAGATCTCACGCTCGCGGGGCAGCACTCGCGACATCTTCCAACTGAACCATAGCTAAGGTTTATCCAAAAAAGTCGCTAGGTTTGTCAGTTTGTATATTCTATGGAAAAAAAACTGCTAAAATGGTCTGATAGTTGCTAAATATAGTGCTAAAGTCGCGCTTGTGTGTGTGAGACGTGGGAGCTGATGGCAGCGGGTGGTGGATATTGTGGATGAGCTCTTCTGTCTCATCATGTTCTACTAGTTCTACAGCTTCAGAACTTTCACGCTCAGTAACACATACAGCTGTGTCCTCACCACAATGCAATAGTGAAAAGAGACCCCTCTCAAACAGTGTCGCGTTCCGAACATTATTTAAGTGACACCAGTATTGCAGTATTTTAAAAATTCATATCATAAGAAAAATAAACACCGGTATTCGGTATGAACCGGTATACCGCCCAGCACTACTTACACATTACAATTACAGTACATAGCAGCAGTACTTCAGATGAGAGAACTTTCACTGTTCTTTGTACTGTAAATACTGTAGCACACACCCTCAAACTCGTAACTGTTGAATTGATTTGTAGCCAAGTACTTTTTACATGAATTTGTGCAGAACTGAGAGTCGACGGTCTAGGGGAGGCAGAGAAAGTCATTTCTCAGAAGACTAAGAAACTGCTATAGTATAACAAATAAGGATATTACCAATACTGTAATGCAACTTGGCAGAGGATGCTGTATTTATTTATTTATTTATTTATTGCTGTACAGTAGCTGACAGGATATTCCAATGTGTGTTTACTGTATATTCAGTTGTTTGGTTTTTGTACTTTTCTCTTCTAGTGCTTTTCATCTATTGTAAGATAACTTTACAGTAGTGTAATGAAAGTAAACTTTTCTTAAAGTTTATTGATGAATTTTACTGTATCTGCACAACTCTATTTATGCTGCATACTGTAACAGATATTGACTTGCAAGATGTTTCCTGTTTCCCAAAAGGAGGTTTTTGTAACAGTGTTTTGAACTGATCTCACGAGTGTTCTCTAGTCAGGAAAATAGTCTGTGTATTTGACAGCTTTGTGTGTCATCTGAGACCATAGATTAGATTCTGACAAAAGAGAATATGATTTTGACTAAAATGTTTGAATTTGACCTGGAAGTTTGAAGTTTGCACAAGTTGGTGTGTAGTTTTGAGATTGTGTTTATAGTTGTGAAAAAATGGTGAATTGTTTCATGAATTGTGTGTTAGCAATCGAGAAAAACTGTAATACTGTATGTCGTTTCTTGGATGATCCACGACTGTCTGAATGCTTTGTGTTGCCTTCTTGAGCATCAGTAAATGTTTCCACCTTTTGTAATAGTTGTGTATGAGTCCCTCAACTGCCCGTAGTGTGAAAAGATGGATCTCAAAATCATACAGCCACTGTTTGAAAGGGTTCAAATATGCAGAAAATGTTGGAAAAACAAAGAATCTGCAGGAGCTGGAGGATTTTTCTGAAGAACAGCAGGACCAACAGGGGACTCATGAACAACTATTATGACCCTTTATGACTGGTTTTGTGGTCCAGGGTCACATATTTTTGTTGCCTTTTACTTTTTTTTTGTTTAAGTTTAATAATGATTTAATGATAATAAATGACATAATTTGATTTAATATTTATTGTTTGGTGTTCATAAAGAGCTTGAACCTAACTGATGGTAATGACAAAAGTTTACAGTAATTGTTTGGTATGAATCATCCCTTTTAAGTTGGCTAAACATTTGCGTAGTGTATTTCCGGACTTAAACGGAAGAGACAAGCACAACTGCATGCCTCCACATAATGTTTTTATTAATATAGAATGAAATTACTGCTTTATCTTCTGCTTTATCTGTTCTTCTGGCCTTCCCGGATGACTTTATTTCCCCAGAGCTGAAGCAGATTTCATCAATAGTTGCTAATGAATGCTGGGAAGTGCTGGAATGAATCAAACGATCCTGGACAATCTGATTTAGGAGTCATTATGTATCGTAGACCCCAGACCCAATTCATCCCCCTCCAGACACTCTCTCGCCTTTGTTTTGTCTTTCTCTCTTTCTCTCGATCTCTCTTTCTAGATGGATATTTTTGCGGCACTGAAGGTTTTGATGGTTTCTGTTGGCTCATGAAAACTTCACGTCGGGGCTTTCTGACATGTTAGCAGCCATCTGCTTGCACGTGTCCGTTTCTCCTCATACAGGCCTGTTTTTAGAAGCAATCGGCTCCAGCTCTTTACTGCTGTCTCTGAGGTCTGGGTGTATTTGGACTCAGAAAGCGACAGACTGAACTACATATGAAAGCCTTATGGCCAGAAAACCGTCTGTTGGTGTCAAATTCAGATTGTGTGTTTGCTCTAATTGGATGAGATGATGGAGATTTCCATATCGCTGTCCACTCACTCATCCATTTAATCCTTTTCACTGTGAATTGCAAAATGAACATTTTGACCTGTTTATCCATTCACCCATCCTATCCAGCTGATCGATATCAAATAGCATTGTGTCAGGATAAAGGAAGAGGGATGAAATGTGGATAGATGGATGACTAGAAGTAAGGTGAGGATAATAATAAGAGAAACTGTGGCTATAGTGAGGACCTGAGGACTTCTGTTCACACCTGCTCAGAGGAACAGGAGGAAGAGAAAGTCCTGCAGAGAAATAAATTGAGTTACAAAGGGTCAAATCAATATTTTTGCTGTCATGATGGTTTGATACGAGCTACATGTCAAAGGGAAAAACAGAAACCCTGTGTGATTAGTGAACACAATGTGACTTTATATTGTTTGTTAGAAACGTACAGTAGGCCTGTTCACACCGAGGACAATAACTACAAAGACAACGACAAAGATATAGTTCTAAAAATCGTTCTCAGTATTAAAGAATAGCAGAGTCCACACCACAGCTATAACAATAAAGGCAAAGAGAAACGATATTGTTGGAATCACTTTCAGAATAATTTTTTTCCAGCTGATGAACGATTAAAAACAATGACAGCCAATCAGAATCAAATCTGCTGTAACCAGCTAGAGAATTTAAAGCGACAGAGGAGCGTGTACTTAGAATAAACAGACGATATCGTCCGCTGGTGTGGATACTAATATAGTTATCTTTATAGTTATTATTCTTGGTGTGAACAGGCCTTTAAAGTTGAGATACAAACCTGCTAGAAGTGTAGTTTCTAAAGATCAGTTTATTTTTGTGAGCCATATTTATTGAAATTAATTTCAATCCAGTTCAACATTATTGTTTTTTTTAATGTTTATTTTTAATTTTATACTGCATATATTTCTGTATTTATATTTTTATCATTTTTTAATAATTTACATTTTCATTTTTAATAATATATATATCACTAAATAATTTGGACATTATTTAGTATGTTTATTTAGACATTTTGTGTAGTAAATGTATTATATATTTGTATTTCGTTATTCTATTTTTTGTTTATTTTTTTATATTTAAACGTAATTAAAATAATATTTTATTTAATATATAATTAATATATTATTATATTTCTTTTTAATAACTTATTTCATTATTTATTTTTTTACTTAAAAGAGCTATCTAGTGAGCACAACATATACAGTGGGTACGGAAAGTATTCAGACCCCCTTAAATTTTTCACTCTGTTATATTGCAGCCATTTGCTAAAATCATTTAAGTTCTTTTTTTTTTTTCCTCAATGTACACACAGCACCCCATATTGACAGAAAAACACAGAATTGTTGACATTTTTGCAGATTTATTAAAAAAGAAAAACTGAAATAACACGTGGTCCTAAGTATTCAGACCCTTTGCTCAGTATTTAGTAGAAGCACCCTTTTGATCTAATACAGCCATGAGTCTTTTTGGGAAAGATGCAACAAGTTTTTCACACCTGGATTTGGGGATCCTCTGCCATTCCTCCTTGCAGATCCTCTCCAGTTCTGTCAGGTTGGATGGTAAACGTTGGTGGACAGCCATTTTTAGGTCTCTCCAGAGATACTCAATTGGGTTTAAGTCAGGGCTCTGGCTGGGCCATTCAAGAACAGTCACAGAGTTGTTGTGAAGCCACTCCTTCGTTATTTTAGCTGTGTGCTTAGGGTCATTGTCTTGTTGGAAGGTAAACCTTCGGCCCAGTCTGAGGTCCTGAGCACTCTGGAGAAGGTTTTCGTCCAGGATATCCCTGTACTTGGCCGCATTCATCTTTCCCTCGATTGCAACCAGTCGTCCTGTCCCTGCAGCTGAAAAACACCCCCACAGCATGATGCTGCCACCACCATGCTTCACTGTTGAGACTGTATTGGACAGGTGATGAGCAGTGCCTGGTTTTCTCAACACATACCGCTTAGAATTAAGGCCAAAAAGTTCTATCTTGGTCTCATCAGACCAGAGAATCTTATTTCTCACCATCTTGGAGTCCTTCATGCGGGCTTTCATGTGTCTTGCACAGAGGAGAGGCTTCCGTCAGGCCACTCTGCCATAAAGCCCCGACTGGTGGAGGGCTGCAGTGATTGTTGACTTTCTACAACTTTCTCCCATCTCCCAACTGCATCTCTGGAGCTCAGCCACAGTGATCTTTGGGTTCTTCTTTACCTCTCTCACCAAGGCTCTTCTCCCCCGATAGCTCAGTTTGGCCGGACGGCCAGCTCTAGGAAGGGTTCTGGTCATCCCAAACGTCTTCCATTTAAGGATTATGGAGGCCACTGTGCTCTTAGGAACCTTAAGTGCAGCAGAAATTTTTTTGTAACCTTGGTCAGATCTGTGCCTTGCCACAATTCTGTCTGTGAGCTCTTCAGGCAGTTCCTTTGACCTCATGATTCTCATTTGCTCTGACATGCACTGTGAGCTGTAAGGTCTTATATAGACAGGTGTGTGGCTTTCCTAATCAAGTCCAATCAGTATAATCAAACACAGCTGGACTCAAATGAAGGTGTAGAACCATCTCAAGGATGATCAGAAGAAATGGACAGCACCTGAGTTAAATATATGAGCGTTACAGCAAAGGGTCTGAATACTTAGGACCATGTGATATTTCAGTTTTTCTTTTTTTAATAAATCTGCAAAAATGTCAACAATTCTGTGTTTTTCTGTAAATATGGGGTGTTGTGTGTACATTAATGAGGAAAAAAAAATGAACTTAAATGATTTTAGCAAATGGCTGCAATATAACAAAGAGTGAAAAATTTAAGGGGGTCTGAATACTTTCCGTACCCATTGTAGACTTGCAGATTCGCTCTTTTGATTTGGGCCAGAAAAAAATCCTAGCAACCACCCAAAACACCCTAACAATCACATGGCAACATCCTAATAACCACCTGACCTGTGACACACTAACAAAGTACATCCTCTCACTCACATTTCCTTCTGAAAATGTACAAATACAGTTTCATACGATTGCATGAATATTGTTTCTGCCTACCAGATCGATAAGAATGTGTCCCAAACCTGCCACAAAACCCAGTGTTAGACTACAGCTCAACTAGACAAACGGCAAAATAGTTCTGGGATCAGCCGCTTTGAGAAAATGTCTCCCAGCGCTACGGCTGTCTCACCAAATGCCAGCGTTTGTCCCCAGAGATTCATTAAAATGGTTTCCTCAAGCATCTCATATATGCAGATTCTCTTCTCTTTTTGTCTGTTCTGGGTGTTGACTGATTAAACACATGTTTGTGTTCTACAGAAGTGTGTGTGTGTTACCTCAAACCATCTGTTTAACCCCTAAGCTCACTCATTATTGTATTTTGCTTTTCAGACACTTTGACGTGGGGCTTTACAAATGGCTCATCAGGTACGATTTCTCCATTTCTTCTTATTTTGTGTGGGTGTGTGAGAGGGAGGGAGATATTTTGCACTGCTATGGACTCTTATCTCTTGTTGCAGATTGAAAAGCACATGAATAATAATCATAATCAAAAACCATAATCACTAGAACAATTACACGTTTCTGATTCATAATAAACTGACAGTCTTGCATCTATTTCCTTTTGTTCTTGTTAGATTTGAATGTTTTTTTCTGCTCCCTTAATTTTTAGGAAATTTACTTCTATATAATACACAGATGAAACTTTGATGTTCATATTTACCAGCAATATCACTTTTTTTAAAATAAGTTTTAACAGCAAAACCATTTAAGCTGGTGCATTAGCATACTTAGCTGAAGATGAAAGCAAAAATTACACAAATTATCCATCAGAAAGAAGAATGTTACTGTTGTCGCATTGTTAGATGTGCTTTAAGCCATTAAGGTAAAGTTTCTTAATGCACTTATATGTTACAATGTAATGCGCAGATTTGGCGCTATGGGAGAGACTCACTCTACAAACTTAATAGCCCTGTAAAGAAAATAATAGAACCAAATGACTCATTTACATTTAAATATACATGCAAATTGGTTAATTATATATATATATATATATATATATATATATATATATATATATATATATATATATATATATATATATATATATATATATATATACAGTGGGGCAAAAAAGTATTTAGTCAGCTACCAACTGTGCAAGTTCTCCCACTTAAAAAGATGAGAGAGGCCTGTAATTTTCATCATAGGTATACCTCAACTATGAGAGACAAAATGAGAAAACAAAATCCAGAAAATCACATTGTAGGATTTTTAAAGAATTTATTTGCAAATTATGGTGGAAAATAAGTATTTGGTCAATAACAAAATTTCATCTCAATACTTTGTTATATACCCTTTGTTGGCAATGACAGAGGTCAAACGTTTTCTGTAAGTCTTCAAAAGGTTTTCACACACTGTTGCTGGTATTTTGGCCTCTAGAGCAGTAATGTTTTGGGGCTGTCGCTGGGCAACACGGACTTTCAACTCCCTCCAAAGATTTTTGATGGGGTTGAGATCTGGAGACTGGCTAGGCCACTCCAGGACCTTGAAATGCTTCTTACGAAGCCACTCCTTCGTTGCCCGGTCGGTGTGTTTGGGATCATTGTCATGCTGAAAGACCCAGCCACGTTTCATCTTCAATGCCCTTGCTGATGGAAGGAGGTTTTCACTCAAAATCTCACGATACATGGCCCCATTCATTCTTTCGTTTACACGGATCAGTCGTCCTGGTCCCTTTGCAGAAAAACAGCCCCAAAGCATGATGTTTCCACCCCCATGCTTCACAGTAGGTATGGTGTTCTTTGGATGCAACTCAGCATTCTTTCTCCTCCAAACACGACAAGTTGAGTTTTTACCAAAAAGTTCTATTTTGGTTTCATCATTCTCCCAATCCTCTTCTGGATCATCCAAATGCTCTCTAGCAAACTTCAGTCGGCCCCGGACATGTACTGGCTTAAGCAGGAGGACATGTCTGGCACTGCAGGATTTGAGTCCCTGGCGGCGCAGTGTGTTACTGATGGTAGCCTTTGTTACTTTGGTCCCAGCTCTCTGCAGGTCATTCACTAGGTCCCCCCGTGTGGTTCTGGGATTTTTGCTCACAGTTCTTGTGATCATTTTGACCCCACGGGGTGAGATCTTGCGTGGAGCCTCAGATCGAGGGAGATGATCAGTGGTCTTGTATGACTTCCATTTTCTAATAATTGCTCCCACAGTTGATTTCTTCACACCAAGCTGCTTACCTATTGCAGATTCAGTCTTCCCAGCCTGGTGCAGGTCTACAATTTTGTTTCTGGTGTCCTTTGACAGCTCTTTGGTCTTGGCCATGGAGGAGTTTGGAGTTGGACTGTTTGAGGTTGTGGACAGGTGTCTTTTATACTGATCAAACAGTTCAAACAGATGCCATTAATACAGGTAACGAGTAGAGGACAGAGGAGCCTCTTAAAGAAGAAGTTACAGGTCTGTGAGAGCCAGAAATCTTGCTTGTTTGTAGGTGACCAAATACTTATTTTACCGAGGAATTTACCAATTAATTCTTTAAAAATCCTACAATGTGATTTTCTGGATTTTTTTTTCTCATTTTGTCTCTCATAGTTGAGGTATACCTATGATGAAAATTACAGGCCTCTCTCATCTTTTTAAGTGGGAGAACTTGCACAATTGGTGGCTGACTAAATACTTTTTTGCCCCATTGTATATATATATATATACAGTGGGTACGGAAAGTATTCAGACCCCCTTCACTTTTTTCAATTTTATGTTGCAGCCTGATACTACAATTGTTTAAATTCATTTTTTTTCTCATTAATCTACACTCTGTACCTCATAATGATGAAGTGAAAACAGAATTTTAGAAATGTCTGTAAATTTATTAAAAAGAAAAAACTGAAATATCACATTTACATAAGTATTCAGACCCTTTGCAACAACACTTGAAATTTCGCTCAGGTGCCTCCCATGTCTCTTGATCATTGCAGAGATGTCTCTACACCTTGATTGGAGTCCGCCTGTGGTAAATTAAATTGATTGGACATGATTTGGAAAGGCACACACCTCTCTGTAAAAGGCCTCACAGCTGATAATGCATATCAGAGCGAAAACCAAGCCACGAGGTCAAAGGAACTGCCTGCAGAGCTCAGACACAGGATTGTATTGAGGCACAGATCTGAGGAAGGCTACAAAAAAAATTCTGCTGCACTGAAGGTTCCCAAGAGCACAGTGGCTTCCATAATTCTCAAATGGAAGAAGTTTGGCACAACCAGGACTCTTCCAAGAGCTGGTCCCCAGCCAAACTGAGCAATTGATGGAGAAGGGGCTTGTCTAGATTGGTGACCAAGAACCTGGTGGTCACTCTAGTTGAGCTCCATGATCATATATGCAGATGGGACAAACCTACAGAAGGACAAACATCACTGCAGCACTCCACCGATCTGGGCTTTATGGCAGTGTGGCCAAACTCAATCCTCTCCTCAGTGAAGACACGTGAAAACACACTTGGAATTTGCAATAAAGCACCTAAAGGACCCTCAGACTCTGAGAAACAAGATTACCTGGTCTGATGAACCTCAATTCTAAGCATCATGTTTGAAGGAAACCGGCTCTTCTCATCACCTGCAGAGTACCATCCCAAAAGTAAAGTGTGGTGGTAGCAGCCTCATGCTGTTGGGCTGTTTTTCAGCGGCAGGGACTGAGGAACTCATCAGAGTAGAAGAAAAGCTCAATGCACCAAAATATTGAGATAGCCTTAATGAAAACCCAGTCCAGGGCATTCAAAACCTCAGACTGGGCCGAAGGTTCACCTTCTAACATGACAATGACCCTAAGCACACAGCCAAGGCAACACAGGAGTGGCTTAGGGACAACTCTGTGAATGTCCTAGAGTGACCCAGCCAGAGCCCTGACTTGAACCCTATCGAACATCTCTGGAGAGACCTGAAAAAGGCTGTCAACAGACGGTCCCCATCCAACCTGACCGAGCTTGAGAGGATTTGCAAAGAATAATGTCAGAAATTCCCCCAATCCAGTTGTGCAAAGCTTGTTGCGTCATACCCAAAAAGACTCGAGGCTGTAATTGCTGCCAAAGGTGCTTCAACTAAGTACTGAGTAAAGGGTCTGAATACTTATGTAAATGTGATATTTCAGTTTTTTCTATTTAATAAATTTACAAACATTTCTAAAATTCTGTTTTCACTTTGTCATTATAAAGGACAGAGTGTAGAGTAATGAGAAAAAAAAAAAGAATTTAAACAATTGTAGTATCAGACTGCAACATAACAAAATTGAAAAAAGTGAAGGGGGTCTGAATACTTTCCGTACCCATCGTATATATAGGCTCAAAATTATCCAATTTTATGCAAATAAGCTTCATAATTGGGTGTGTTCCACTCACTCAAGCCATCGCTGTTGCTGCGAACTGGCAGCCTATAATGAACAGTTTTTATTTCAGCAAGACACATTGGATAAATTTGGCACTGGTCATGATTGGTCACCCAAGAGTCCAGAAACACGGCTCAGCTCAGTCTCTCACCGCCGAAAATGTTCTGCTGTTTGATTGCAAGTTTTTTTGTTTGTTTTTTATAACAAGTAGTTCTCCTTTTATGCCAGAGACCATTTGCTTTTTCTGTGATTTGATTTACACTCTGACAATAGGCAGAATATGATGAATATTGTAATTTGGATGGATTTAGCCTTGCTAAAAACAATTTTAGTATTGTGACATTTGAAATACAGCCACTGAATGTTTCCACAAAATACCCGATACCTCAGAATAATATGTCATAAAAATAAACAGTTGTTTATCTGTGAAATGTTTGTAGAGTCTGTTAAATAGGAATATATCGCATAATAAATCATGCAGCACATTCTGTAACATGTAATATTATAGAATTTAGAGAATTTATATAGTATTACAGAATTTATATATAAATGTTTTATAGGTGTTTGAATGAACGGTCACTTTCCTGGCAGGAAGTCAGACAAATTATTCTTCAGAGCAGCTGGACAGATGTTTTCGAGCCGCCACTTTTGCTTTAATGATATTTTTCTTTTTGTATAA
The DNA here is from genome assembly GCA_039654775.1 of Spinibarbus caldwelli. NCBI lineage: Eukaryota > Metazoa > Chordata > Actinopteri > Cypriniformes > Cyprinidae > Spinibarbus > Spinibarbus caldwelli. The sequence goes on along the minus strand of CM077250.1, from coordinate 14,389,996 downwards.
ATACTCTCAGGGACTGGAATAGGTTGATTCAGTAGGGAAACCCTTCAAAAAATAAAAAATAAAAATAAAAACCTCTTGAGGTCCTGGCGTAACCTTGTCTGCTCAGCTGTTGCATTTCCTGACACAGTTATTCATATTCTAATGTCCTCCAGCTGTATGGAGAGATCATTGTGGAGGTTTTGGAGAGAGAGCTCAGGTTGTGTTTTCGTTCAGGGTTTGGTATTGTCAGTCTTTGGCAGGGCTGCAATCTCCACAGACAAAAGATGTTTGATCAGGGTTGTATTAGCATGTATTTAGCACGATGAGCATCTTATTCTGTCTCATGCTGGAAACTTGCCAGTTTGTGTGAAAATGTACATTGGAAATTAATGTTACATGTGATGCTGCTTGAGCCAATAACACAGACCCAAAAGTCCATAAATTATTTAATATTTTATTTTTAGAACATCAGGGCAAATGACAAGATACTATGTCTTGTGCAGTTTACAAAGAAAGGCGTATTCATCACAACATATTCATGCACTATATGCATCACAAATGATAATAGGAATGCATTTTATATCTGTACTAAATTAGTTATTTAGGGCCATATGAAATGTTTTAGGGTTTTTTTTTCCCAAATTTCGTTTTATTTTTTTCTCAAATTCTGTGATTTTTGTTTTAATTTTTCTGGACTTACCTTTAATGATTTAATAAAATTTTGTATATTTTAATATTTTTAATATGCTCTACCTTCACCTCTTGTCTAGACGACATTTGTCCTCTCTCCTCCAGGCCAGCATGGGCTACCCCTTCTAACCCCTGGTTAACCGATGTTCTTCGTGAGCATCAGACCAAACTCAGAGCGGCAGAGAGAAAATGGCACAAATCAAACGATCCGTCGGACCTGAGTAGGTATCAGTCTTTGCTCTCATCTTTCTCTGCTGAAGTTCACACTGCCAAATCCTCACATTTCCACAACAAGATCAACAGCGTTCCAGACATGCGTAATCTCTTCAGAACATTTAATTCTCTCCTCTGTCCCCCTCCACCACCTCCCACCACTTCTATTACAGCTGATGACTTTGCCACTTTTTTCACAGACAAAACTAGTACAATCAGTAGTCAGTTCTCACCTCACAGGACCTCCAACCAACCACATCCACTGCTAAAACTCCCATCTTCTCATTCTGTCCCCTCACTGAGGCGGAAGTATCCAAACTTCTCCTCTCCAGCCATCCTACAACATGTCCTCTAGACCCAATCTCCTCACACCTTCTCCAAGCAATTTCTCCCACACTCTTACCAGCACTCACACACATCATCAACACATCCCTCCTCACAGGCATTTTCCCCACTGCGTTCAAGCAGGCTCGGGTAACCCCGCTGCTCAAAAAACCTACATTAAACACTTCTCTTATAGAGAGAAGACCTGTCTCTTTGCTTCCATTCGTAGCGAAAACACTCGAACAAGTTGTCTTCAACCAGGTCTCATTGTTTCTTTCACAGAACAACAAACTGGACGCTAAACAGTCAGGTTTCAGGAGTGGCCATTCAACTGAGACTGCGCTACTCTCAGTCACTGAAGCCCTGCGAATTGCAAAAGCCGATTCCAAATCAACAGTCCTCATTCTGCTGGATCTATCTGCCGCTTTTCACACTGTCAATCAACAGATCCTCCTGTCCACCCTCTCATCACTTGGCCTCACTGGGATTCCACTTTGCTGGTTTGAATCCTATCTCACTGGTAGGTCTTTCAGGGTGGCCTGGGGAGGGAATGTATCCAAAGCACATCAACTGGTCACTGGGGTTCCTCAGGGATCGGTTCTTGGACCCCTCCTCTTCTCCACATACACTACATCACTGGGTCCCATCATACAGGCACATGGCTTCTCCTACCATTGCTATGCTGATGACACACAGCTCTATCTCTCATTTCAACCAGATGATCAAACGGTAGCCGCACGGATCTCAGGCTGCCTGGCGGACATCTCGGCATGGATGAAAGAACATCACCTACAGCTCAACCTGGCAAAGACTGAGTTTCTTGTCTTCCCTGCCACTCCAACTCTACAGCATGACTTCACGATTCAGTTAGGTTCATCAACAATTACCCCATCAACTTCGGTCAGAAATCTTGGTGTAATCTTTGATGACCAGCTGACCTTCAAAGAGCACATTGCAAAGACTGCTCGATCTTGCAGGTTTGCACTACACAACATCAGAAAGATCAGGCCCTTTCTGACAGAGCATGCTGCACAACTTCTTGTCCAGGCCCTTGTCATTTCTACGCTGGACTACTGCAATGCTCTTCTGGCTGGACTTCCATCAAACACAATCAAACCTCTACAAATGATTCAGAATGCAGCAGCACGACTGGTCTTCGACGAGCTCAAAAGAGCCCATGTTACACCTCTCTTTATCTCCTTGCACTGGCTACCAGTTGCAGCTCGGATCAAGTTCAAGACACTGATGCTTGCATATAGAACAACCACAGGCTCAGCACCCGCCTACTTCCACTCACTATTACGAATCTACATCCCCTCCAGAAGTCTGAGATCTGCTAGTGAGCGACGCCTCGTGGTACCATCACAGAGAGGCTCAAAATCACTCTCCAGAACATTCTCGTTCACCATTCCTGGCTGGTGGAATGATCTTCCCACCCCTATCCGGAATGCTGGATCCCTGTCAATCTTCAAGCAACAACTGAAAACTCATCTCTTTCCACACTACTTGACTTCATCCTAAACTTAAAAAAAAAAGCTTTATCTTTCTCTTTATTTATTTCTTCCCTTGCTAGCTTGTACTTGTTTGAACAATACCTGAGACTTGGTGTTACGAGCACTTCCTCTGTCTAATTGCCTCTTCAAGATGAATCGCTTTATGTATTCCCCAATTGTAAGGTGCTTTGGATAAAAGCGTCTGCAAAATGACTAAATGTAAATGTAATATGTTTCTTCTCTCACATTCTGCTACTTTAATTTTTGCTTATTTTCCTCTGTTTTTACTTTTATGTTACCTTTGACATCATCTAACACTCACCTGAAGTCAATTTAAAATAATAATAATAATAATAATAATAACACTGTTAAATGCAATCTGTAGCAAATCTCAAAATTAATATCCATTTTTCATGCTTCTGTTGTGATGCCTAAATTCACATAACATTTAGACTATATTTAGACTAAATTGTATAGAATTTAAAATTGGCAGTATTTTTATATAATTAAAAGCAATAACATGAAAATATATTTTTTGCTTTAAAGGTATCAATCAAAATTTTAATTGTAAAACAAAAATCTTCAATACTCTTCAATTTTAAGGTAGTTGAAAGGAATCTATATCTCCTTTTTCCCCCCAAAAAATGTAATTTTCCAATTTGATTAACCTAACCTAACATCCTAGTTTGGCTTGTAGCAGACCTGTGAGGAGACTCATTTTCAGACAAATAACAGAAGTGGCGAGCAGTGCAGCACAGTTTCCCGCCCAAATGGGAAGTGTTCCATTGCTCTCTGAATCCCACCAATCAGAAAGATGAGAATGTAAGCACTTCCATACTTTCAAGCAGGAACACTGAACTTGAATTTGAGTATGTTCAGTATTGAGTATTTTGAGTAACCCCTTCATTGCGAACAGCAAACCAAAAACAATTCCATCTCTTCCTGACCATATCTTCTCCATCTTTCTCTCTCTCTCTCTCTGTTAAAATGTGTAGTGATTGCAGTGTGGCAGAGAGAGTTGATCTGCATAATTGGAGTGTGAATGTGGGCTGTGTGTGTGAGAGAGAGAGAGCGAGTGTTGTAAAGTGCATTTGGAGAGATCTTAATGTGCTTTTAAATGTGCAGTAATTGTGAAGAGCTGAGTTTTGGAGTGTGGAGATGTGGGAGAGGATCTTCGCTCTCTGTTTGTGACTCACCGCTGATCTTAAAGCATCCACAGACACACGCCACACACCCCTCCTGTCGCGCTATTGTCTGCTTGAGCGCCTCGCTTTCAGCCTGTTGAGTGTCATCTCCTGTCTATTGAAATGTGCTCACCACAATCAAATCACAGACGCAGTTCATATGAGCTTATATAAGGGCGAGAGAGGGCTGAGATTATACTGCGGTGGCCACAGAGGCAGAACCAGACCTTATTGTTTCTGTTCATAATGAAGTTGTGCTCATAAACACTTTTCTCAGCAGGGCAACGTCTACGCTTGGGCTTTAAAAAGCACATTAACAAAAGAAACAGAAACTTAATTCAAGATCCACTAGGATTGCGAGGTAAATCTCTACTAAAAAAAAAAAGTACCGTGGTGCCAAAAATTTACCATGTTACTACTACCTTACGTGGATGATGATGTGTTCAGTTCAGGAAGCGTGACATGAATTAAAAAGTTAGTGTGATTCATTAAATGGCTTTTAAGTGCATTTAGCTGAGTTTGACATTATAATTGTTTCAGACTGTAATTTATTTGTAAATCAACTGCAAATTGGGATGTTTAACAAAGAAAGATTACTTACACTCTTTTTGTGGCAGAACATAATTATCTTAATAAGTATGAAATCGTGTATTTTTAGAGATTTAATGGAAAGAATATGAGGCAACAATAGCAAAAACTTGTTTAAGCATGTAAGTGAAGTTTGAGGGAAGATGTTATATTATTTATAGCAAATTTACATTTCCCATATGTATTGATGGAGTTTGTGAAACAGAATGTGTGTGAGCGCTGTTGCAGAAATATATCCCTTTCACATGTCTGTAAACAGTATGTATAATACATAAATAGTATTGTGTGTGTGTATGTGTGTGATTGATATATATATATATATATATATTCCAAGTTTCATTTCATTACAATTGAAGATTTCTTTTTTTTTGAGATTTATTTTTGGCATTTTCACCTTAATTACGATAGGACAGATCAGAACTGACAGGAAGCAAAGTGGGAGAGAGATGGGGGGGGGAGGCTTTGATCAATTTAATGCATCCTTGCTGAATAAAACGGTTAATTTTTTACAGACCCCAAACTTTTGAACAAAATGCTTCAAATTTCTTATAGTACAGTAAGTTTGTCTTGTTTTAAGTATGTTTGTTTTGTTTCTTTCTGATTAGAAAGACAACGAGCCCTAACAAGCTCTATCAATAAACCATCAGTAATTCCAGTCAGCTTATCAGTGAATCCACAAAAACCCATCAGTTCTATTAGATGTCCTATAGGGGAGAAACAGACACATGAATGCTGAAAAATAAAAATAGAAGAGGAGAGTTTTTTAAGTGCGATAAAATAAAGCACAGTTGATCTACTTTTCTTGATCTCTACACACGCTGTCAGCTGGAGCCGTGGTCAGGGGCTAATCTTATCCTCTTCACTATCTCCCTCACACACACAGATGAGTCAAGTCCTCCACTATCCCAACAGCCTCATTAGAACAGATTGGTGCTCACTCAGCCCTGAAATGGAAACTCTACTATACTGCCGTCGAGAGAGATCAGGTTTAGTTCAGAATTCTCTCTCTTTCTGCTGTCTGTTATCACTGTTATCACAGACAGTGTGTCATCTGAAGACACTTTTTCTCTTTTTTTTCTCACATTTGTCTAACAGACAATTGTGGTCCACATGATAAAAATGGCTTAATAAACATTAAAGGGGTCATAAAACTGAGAAATCAAAATTCACATATAAGAGGTCATTGTGCTATAAAAACATCCTATAAGTTTCAGTTTTTTCATTAGTCTAAAAACAGATTATATTGAAGCCAATCTCCCAACATGACAGGTTGTGGAATGTGCCACTTTATGACATAAAAGTGTGGCTAAACTTCACCTCTGCAGAAGAAGATAAACGCCTGCTTGTACATCACTGCCCGTTTAGCTCCGCCCATCAATTTGCACATGTAGTAGGTAAATGACAAGAGCAGCAAACGCAGGTCTACACAGAAACCAAACGATAAAATTTATTTGAACTTTATTTTTAATGAAGTTCCAGACCATGTCAGTAAGAACTCGGTCCTTTGTTCACTTTATTTTTCCGTGGATTCATTTACAAACAAGGAAAAATTTGACGCAGAATTTTTAGAAAGATTGAAACTAAAAGACGGTGCTGTGCCGACTATATTGGATCTGACAGTAATGTCGCACCACACAAGTATGAGTAACTGTTTTTATTATATTGTCACTATTGCTTTGTCTGTTATTACAGATCGTTTGATATGAGTATTTATGCGTTTTTAACCTAAATCACAGCAGCATCCATCTATGAAGGCTGTCAAACATACACAACTCTTAGCCAATCATAGCAGTGGGCGTTTACTTACGTGTCTACAATCCGCCGCACCTATTCAAACAGAGCGTTCTGATGAGGGGGTTAAAAACAGGACATAAAATAGCCTATTACTTTTAAATTATGTTGTTTGATGTAAAAATCTTGATAACATTATAAGTGGACCTCAGAGAACAATACAAAATAGTGAAAATGGCAGTTCATGACACCTTTAAATAATGCAGTTGTAAAAATTCAAAAAAGTTGTTTGGAGGATACAAACTATCATTACCTCAATATTAAAACAATTTTTAATTGTTAATTGTCAAATTAGTCTTTAAAAGAAAACAGCAAATCTTGTTTACACATAGTAGTTCATGTTTTTGCTGAGCATGTGTGTTTGTGTGTTTTTAGGTACATATATGTGCCACTGGGCGGCTCTCATCACGGTGTGTTGCGGAAACTCGTCTCCACAGCGCTGGCGTTTGGGTTTGTGTGTTTCTGGCATGGTTGCCATGACTACCTGCAGTACTGGGCCGTGCTGAACTGGGTTGGGGTGTTGGTGGAGAACGTTCTCGCTCTCCTCTTCTCCTCTCATCCTCTTCATCACGTTATTGTGAGTTCACACAATCCCTCTCAAGTTATCAGCTTTAAATAAAGTTCAGTGTTTATAATGAAGTAAGGTCACTAATAAATAGCATGCTCTTTTTGATCTCGTCTTAGGTGCGCTGTCTGTCACCTCGGATGCAGAGGCGTGGCCTAGCGCTTATGTCTGCCCTCTCCACTGCTTTTCTGATTCTGTCCAATCTGTTTTTTCTGGGTGGGATCCATGTGGGCAGAATCTTCTGGAAGAGGGTGTTTGTCGAAGGTGGGTCATTTAAAGAGATACTCCACCCCAAAATGAAAATTTTGTCATTAATCACTTACCCCCATGTCGTTCCAAACCCATAAAAGCTTCATTCGTCTTTGGAACACAATTTAAGATATTTTGGATGAAAACCGGGAGGCTTGTGACTGTCCCATTGACTGCCAAGTAATTCTCACTGTCAAGGCACAGAAAAGTATAAAAAAACATCGTCAAAATAGTCCATCCGCCGTCAGTGGTTCAATCTGAATTTTATGAAGCGACAAGAATACTTTTTGTACGCAAAGAAAATAAAAATAACGACTTTATTCAACAATTCGTCTCCTCTCTGTGTCAGCGTAGCGCCATTTTGGAGAGCATCTGATGGACGCAAAGTGCGTACGCTATTCTCTGTCATCAGTAATGCATGATTTACTTTTTTAAATATGCTTTTTTGCACGACAAGTGCACATTCAATACAATTAAGCACTTTTTTTTTTACAAGGGTAGAGAGACATTCACACATGTCATCAGTCAGATTTATTTCCCCTCAATCTGTAACTGCTGACAAGTCAACCACAGCTGCTGACAACGTGTTTTTAAACTCCGGCAATGTGAAAGTTTTCAACCTTTTAACGTTTTGTGGGTCATGTTGAGGCAGTAATTCAGAAAGAAAGCTGTAATGATTTGGTGCTGTAATGTAATGATGTGGGACAGCCTGTCATTTCATCCCATATCAGACACAAAAGTGAGGAAATGAATTCATACTGAAGTGCTCAGAACACATTTTGTGTTGGAGAAGAGCTGAGTCACTATTTTGTGGTGCATATGAGATGTTACGAATGATTTCATAAGATTGTTTGTAGGATCGGAGTGTTTTTTATTATGAATTATTATGCTTTTTCAAAATACAGTGGAGTATAAAATTCTGAACGTTGATGACTGATAATTGATTATTAAAAGTCTAATTTAATAAACAGCTGTAGAATTTTGAGAAAATTAAAACCAAGAAATGTTATAACGTAAAATGAAGAGAAATTATAACATGAAATAATAAATATTCAAGATGTTGCACTGTTTTTTGGTCACTAATCAAGTAAGTAGATTTGAGACACTGATTTTATAGACAGTCGGATGTTTTTGCTTCTGTAAACTTGTAAAGTTGATCATAAATTGTAAGAAATAATTTGGGAAAAGTCTTCACAAACTGCTTTAGGATCTTGCTGGTAGCATTTAATGCCAAGTGAAGCACCAGTGAACATCTGGACATTTATCTTTAAAGAGTTCTAGAGAGAGAAGTGTGAAGGTCTTTTGGAAAGATAAAAGCAGTTTGAATGTCTGTCTGGAAGTTTCTAGAAGCTGCTATTCATCCATTTGCCACCAGGTACCATAAACACCATAGAGACTTAACAACGGTCGCCATGGAATCATTCATTCTTGACATCTCTGAAAGGTAGCCATGCTGATCGCACCCACCCCCTGCAGCAGCTGTCAGTCAAATGCTGACGGAAAGGTTTTGTGCCGCTCAGTTAGAGGCAGGAGGATCTGCAGGGTACAGTAAAGCTCAGAGAGAGACCTGCTGGGCACAGAGACTCACAGGACCCTGAACTTATTCATTCATTTATCCACTTCGTTCTCCGTTTAATATAGGAACCATATCATACTACTTTAGTTACATTTAATTAGCTCCCTTAAGGCAGTTTTGTTAGTCTCTTAAAGTGACCGTGCCTAATTTAGCCAATCTAGCTGCTGTCGGTGTCCTTAACGTTAGTCCAAGAAAATTAAAGAAAGAAAATCACTCACTGCTCTTGACTGAATTACTTTGTAGTTTTAACAAGCATTGCTTGGTAATTGGTCAACAAAGTATTGATAGTTATGTAAATATTTTCAAACTAACAGTTGTCTGAATTTTTGGTTGATTGTAATCCATTACATACCTTTCTATCAAAGTTATCTGACATTATCAAGATGAATTTGTTCTGACACAGTTTAACTCTGAGTTCTTGTCATATTTTATTACCATTTTCTAAACTATAGCGATAAAACTGTGATAATGTGAGAAATGTTGAAGGTGTCTGAATAAATTTTGGTTTGATTGTATATTTAATTTTTACAGTGAAGACTATGCAGTGCTACCATTTGATTATTTGGTTTCTGTACCTGGACACCTACAAACTTGAAAAAACTTAAACATTGTGTAAATAGCACAAATAAATAAATAAATAGAATGAACATAAAAATTAAACTATTTCAAACAGGGCCCACTGGTACAACCTGCACCGGGGCCCCGCAAACCCCAGCTACGGCCCTGGTCAAACTTGTGATATTTTTTATTGGTTTGGTTTACGCGATGATTTGAAGTAGTTTGTTTTACATTTTGGTAATCAGTAATATAAAAAATAGCATGAATAGTATGGATTTGATCTGTTTCTGATTTAGAGCTTTGCTCTATGCAAGTTAGATTAAGTTGACACAAACACACACATGTATGTGTGTGTGTGTCTGTGTGTGTGTGTATGTATATGTATATGTGTGTATATATATATATACACACACACACACATATATACACATATATACACATACTGTATATATTTATATTTATCGGCAGACATCGGATGCTTGGATATTTTCATAATTTCATAAAATCATAAAAACAATAATAATTTATTAATATTATTAATTTACTAATACTGGTAAATATAATATATAAAGCAAATTTAAATTAATATTAATTTTTTCTTACTGTTCATTATAGTTTTATAATTATATTATTGTAATTTACATTATTACATTAAAATTTACTTGTAACACTTACAATGTTAGTACTTTTTAGTGTTTATTTTTATTTTATTTAGACAAAATACTGTAGAATTTTAATATTTGCCATTTAAGTTTTTGGCCATAAAATGAAAATAATTATCGGCTCATCTGTCAGTTATGTTATTATTAATTTTTTTTTTTTTTTTTTTTTTTAATTTACAGTTTTATTTATTTATTTATTTATTTATTTTAAGTTTTTGGCCATCAAATTAAATTGATTCTTGACTTATTGGTACAGGCAAGAATTTTAAAATTCGGTGCATATCTTAGTATGTCTACTTAGCATATCATTTTTTTAAAAATATATTTAAATGATGAGTGACTACATTAAGTTATATATGTCCTTTATATGTCTATACTGTATGTGTTTATTTTATTTTTAAGCAAGTGTTTCAGAAGAGTCTCCTATGATATAACAATCACCTGTTCTTCTTTTTGCCTCTGTAAGTGTGTGTGTTGACGTGTCTCTGTTCCTTATTTAATGTATGTGGGTTTGGTGTGACACAAGTTGAGTCATATTGAGAGGATTTGTGTGTAGCTGGATGAGGACAAAGTTCAGAAAACACAGATCTGTAGTCTTATACAGACAAAATGAGACATAACACACACTACCTCTGAGCTTCTTTTCTGTCTGACTTTTTTTGTAGTCTTTCTGCTACATTGCAGTGTTTTGTGTTGTTGACATGACAAAATGCATTAAGTGGTTAAAGCTGTGACTACAGTACCTGAAGGACAATGAGGTGTAACCAAATGTAATCAGCACCCTCCCTTCTTTCATTTACTCTCATTTCCTTCCTGCTCCATCCTTCTTTTCTCGCCCCTGATGCAACAAGGCAAGTCCTTTTAATGAACCCACCAGAGACAAACACACACACCTGTCTAGTGTGTTTTAACAGCTTAGGGCTCTTAGTGGACATGTTGAGGAGGAACTGTGATTATGTATAGATTACATTGATAATAATTGGAAATGATTTTTTGTATAAAATAATACTTTAACGATAATGTGATGTATAAAATTTTAAAAATAACATTGATTCATCTAGCAATATGTTTATGCATGTGTTTTTATCAACAGCCACAAATGAGCGTAACACAAACAGAAGCAATTAATCCAAGAGAGAATGTAATACAAGTACTTCTATAACATATCCATAAGTACTTGAGAGGAGCAAATATAGCCTATAGCTAAGTGCATTAAGTGAAGTGCTTTTTCTGTACAGGGAAGCACCAGACTTAAGTGTGTTTTGTGTGTGTAAGTGTTAAAATTGCAGAGCTACAGGCTGTGATTAAATATATTGCAAATGTGTCAAAAAACAATCAATGGCCACTGCACACTGCATACACACTGCAGCTAAATTCAGTTCACTTTTTACTCCTTAATCGCGTTCTGTATACACATAATTCACTAAAAAACGGAAGTGACAACCGCATTAACTCCCTAAAAATACAGGTAGAGATAACCGCATTTACAGAAATTCTACGCAGTGTGTACGGAACTGAACTGAACAACTAGTTGTTAATGACGTATTTAAACGCGCATCAAAAATGTGTCTTCGTCTGTATGTGAGATGCAAGAAAATAACAGTGAAAGAAATCTTAACCTTTGCACATTTTGACATGGGGCTATAGTTGCGCTCACAAGGCCTGCGGTAAAATGTCAGTTTTGCTAGATCTTCATAGAAAAAAAAAACAACAAACAAGGACAAGCACAAAAAACACTCAAACACCCAAAAGCTTTGTTTTATAACAAAATTTTATATATAATTTTTATATTAAAAAATCACATATTTTATATCTGCAACAGACCACTTTATTAACTCCAGACCAAACGGCTAAATTCTTATTCACTCCCGCAAGATGCCAAAATGTTGCTATGGTTACAAATGCGGGAGTGACTGCTGTTCAATCAAACTAGATCCAAATAAAATTTTGATTTTGTTAAAGGGATGGTTTAGACCTAAAATAATCAGATAGGAAAAATAAACATGTAAACTCTCAAATCGGACTATTTTCTAAATCAGCTTCAAAAATGCCTTGCACACATGCACAGTGCCATAATTCATATGTTTACGTACATTTTACGTGTGTATGCTTACGAATTGGTTAGTGGAGGAGACCTTTAACTTATTTGTTAAAAAACTCTTTAGAGATACATTTTAAGCTTTGTATTTTAGATTTGTCAGGTAAATGCAACATTTAAAGGGGTCATATGATGCGATTTCATGTTTTCCTTTCTCTTTGGAGTGTTACACGCTGTTTGTGCATAGATAAGATCCCTGAAGTTGCAAAGACTAAAGTCTCAAAACCAAAGAAATATTCTTTATAAAAGTTAAGACTCAGCCACGCCCCCCTAAAACGGCTCATTCAAACACGCCCCCACATGTCTGCGTCACGGTGTGGGGAGATTTGCAAAACACTGCCCAAACGTATTCGCAAAGAAAGAGGTCGGGACTTTTATTCAGCTGTAGTATTGTTGCTGCCACCGGCGCCATGTTCTGGAGACGCTGTGTTTCGTTGTGAAAGAGAAACTACTTTGTTTGGGCTTCCAAAAGAGGACACAACTAGAAATCAGTGGTTAAGTTGTATTTACAACACCGTTCCAGAACAGTTCAACCCAAATATTCGAGTGTGTGCAGCACATTTTACAGAGGACTATTTCCTGAACCTGGGAGTAGCCTGCCAGCTGTGTAGAGTAGCGCTTGTTGTTTGTCGTTTCTCCGATCACAAATGCAGACATGGTCATGTTTACTCAGCGCGATGCAATGCCACGCGTAAAAAGACAGTATAACTCATTATAACGAGTAATTATGTCCCCACTGGATGCAACAAATGCCTCGTTTGTAATGGGTTTTATTGTTTTTGTGTCGGCTCGCCGGGACACGGCATCACAATACAGTAAGGGGCGTAACATTTCCGTCTCACGCTTGAAGTATTCGACCAATCACAACGCACTGGATAGCTGGCCAATCAGAGCATGCCTCGCTTCTCAGAACGATGAGCTTTGTAAAAATAGACGCGTTTCAGAAAGGCGGGGCATAGAGGAGCAACAATAACATACAGTGTGTGGAAAATAATGTTTTTTGAACCTTAAACCACATAAACACATTGCATTACACCAAATACACAAAATAATGTTCTTTTTAGCAACGTCATATGACCCCTTTAAGGTCCTTGGACACCGAGTCGGAAATTTTCGTATGCATTTTTTCATTTTTCCGTATTCGTTATCCTTTCCGCTTGCTACGGATGTGAAAACGCAGAAAATCAAACCTGATTCAAATTTTTTTTTTTTTTTTTTTTTTTTTTTTTTAATGACAGATGAACGTTTCAGAGGCAGTGTGTAAACGTGATTGACACAATGTAAGGTTTTTTTTTTTTTTTTCCTGCGAAAATTTCAGACGAGAATTTCGGACTCAGTGTGCAAAGACCTTTAGGGTTCATATAACTTCAGAATCTGAAATTGTATTGGATTAATTTGGATTGGCAAAAATTTGTCATGCAAACATATCAAGATATATCAACACAAGTTTTCTGTACTGAAGAACGAACTTAGCGTGAGCTGTAATGTCCGATTTCTGAACAAATATAAACGGTTGTTTTTAATGAGTCAAAATGGCAAAGTGAATTTCCACAGAAGTTAGCCCTTGGAATCAGACTCACACAATAAGTGAATCATTAAGAGCTATAACTGAGTTCACAGCTGACACTCTTAAAGAATTGTGAGTTGTTTGTAAGTTATGTCCAATTCATAATATGGGAACCGTTGCAGTGCCATTAGGTTCATGAAATTTACATCAGTCTATTTACCGACTGGCTGTTTACATGATGTGTGATTAAAGATGCATATTCACAACAGAGGAGTTGTATTGTGTTCTATTTTATTGATATATATATATATATATATATATATATATATATATATATTTTTTTTTTTTTTTTTTTTTTTTTTTTGTATATTGTTTAACTAACACATGAGATCCTAAATGTTTCATCCTTTTTTTCTGGTGACCTGCATTATCTGTTCAAGTCCTGCTCAAATGCCTTCAGATCCAGATACAGCCTCACCTCCTGTTTGTAGTCTGTGTATTATCTAGTTTGTAGACTGTATAATTCAAACCACAATTTTAAGTATGATTCCTACGTATCTTTGTATTTTACCGTTCGAACTCTCTCTTCTCTGTTTCTCCAACAGGCTGGTCTTCTGTGGCCGTTCCAATGGTTGCTTTTCTCTATTGCTTTGCTCAAGTTGGTATTGAGTGGGACATGAGATGACAACACTCCTCAGAGCGGAATCATGGGAAGGCAAAGTTTCTCACAGAAATCACTTATGATATTTACAGTTTTACCATAGTTTTTCACAATGTGGACAACCAACATTCCTATCAACTCCTACATATCACGTGTTTGTATAGTAGTAATGCTGTATTTGACCAGAGTGTGTGTGTGTAGAAATGAATGGTGTGAGTGCTCCAGGTGTGTGTTTGATGGTTAATCCTGTCGCTGCTTTATTTATGAGTTTGTCTGAACACTGATGGTGACACGTCTCTGATCAGCGGCCAGGATACAGCCTGACCAATGCTCTCTCTCCCCCTCGTCCCTCCATCTGTGTAGATTTCCATCCTCTCGTTTATTTTGTCCCTCTGATCTTTCTTGTCCTGATCTCTCCGTCTCGTCTCATGATTTTATCCATCATTCTCTCATTCTCCTTGTGTACACCTACTTCTATCTTCTTACTAACAGCTCAAGCTGCTCTATGTGGTTAATTAGATCAGTGTTCTGCTAGCCTGGAGTTTCTCCTTTATTAGAGAGAGGTACGACATGTGTGTGTTTCAGTGTTAGGGGGATTACTCTTTAAAGAGCTTTATCTCTGCAGCGTACCTTTATCAGCATCAGATTAATCATTCATAATCCCTTCACAAAAATCTCTCTCTCTTCATTTCAATTTTAGTGTTCTTTATTGGCAAGATAAAACTGTACATTTGCATTACCATATAAATAAAAACAGCCATATTGACATTGCAGCATAGAAGCAATGATAATTTTTTAAATGCAAAATACAATGAAAATAAAGTAGATGTAAATTAAATATAAAAAAATATATTATTAAAAATAATTTATGGTACACACACTTTTTTTTTATATATCAGTTTGCTATGATTGTGATCTCTCTCTCTCCATCTCTTCTCTGTGATATGATGTTAATTTTGTAGATAGTATGGCAGTGGTCATGCGTGACCTGCCCTTTCTGTGAGTCATACTGAAATTACTTACTGATATCACGTTACACAGGTCCGTGTGTGTGTGTTTCTCAACACAGGTCACTCTGCTATTAATGCATGTTAATTAGTATGTAGCATTACACAGTCTTCAAAGTGTACATAATTGCACAGTTCAAAATGTAACAAGCTCAGTCTTTCTCTCTGCTTAAAGTCAGCATGAATGGTCATCTACACCCTGTAATGTGGTGTTTTTTAATGTGTTTTAATATTTAATGAGATAAAATATAGGGCTGGATTTAATTTTGTTTATGGGGAGTTGGATTGGATGATGTAAAGTGGACGTTACTTACCATTATGGAACTAGAAATGAAAGCAATTTTGCTTAAGCAATGTGTAAATATCTGTTGGTCATTATCAAATAGTTATTATGGACAATTTTATTCTTATGAATCATATTAAATTGGGATAATTTTGATTTCATGCTGACTTCAAAGCTAATGTGCTTTCATAAGTGTCTTTAATGTGTTCAAAGAGAAATGCAAAAATTGACAGCAATCAAGTAAAGAGAGTACGAGCGAAAATACGTATAGAAAATATTTTATTATCATAAATAATATTTTACAGCAATTTTACAAATTTTGTCTTTGTGCTTTACAGTAATAATTTCCATGTGGAGAAATGATTTCAGTGAGGATGTTTCAGTCAGTGGATAATGACCATGCTGTCTGCTGAATACATCTGAAGTTTAATTAGGGCTGTTTTTAAAGAACGACCCTTTGAAGGACCTCTGTGAGCAGACAGGCATGTTTGTTCTTCCAAACCCTGCAGTGTGATAGAACTGCACAGCTCCGTTTGAACTTCACTATCAGTGTTAAGGACTCCAAAAATACTCATTGTTCCCGAAATACTATAACATCATTTCTGTTCAAACACATATATGCACCAACACACAAACTCATATGCTATGTGTGTGTGTGTGATTTCACAAAGTCTGTCATGAACATGTTCATTATATATTTCACCCCAAATTCAAAAGGAAAAAAAAAAATATTTTGTAGAAATAAAATGTGCTTTAAGATTTTATATTCATGTTTTTATATTTTTACATTACATTTATCATGTTCATTTCTCAGTACTCTAATAATAATATTAATAATAACATGTTAAATTAAATGTAAGATTTTATATTTAATTAATGTTCTTTTTATTCTAATATCATGACAACTATGTAGACAATTTTTTTTTTTCTTTTGATTTGGGGATGAAATGGGGTATTTCCTCTCTTAGGCTTTTGTGAAATAAATCTGACCATAGAAAAGTTTCTTTATCATGGACTGGTGTCTGGTCTCTAATCATGTAGTGGCCAATTTTGTTGTTGAGACACGATACTTTGGTTCTCAAGTCTGAAGAAACTATGCATACACCCTAAAGCGAGTCTAAGATTTGCGAGGATTCATTTCCCCTCGCTAAAAGCAAATTTGAACTCACTCACCAAGAGTCAGACAGGTCTGCTACAAAGAGTGAATCCATTAGCTCTATGGGGTTAGAGGCAAGAGATTAAATACTCGTGCAGTAGAGGAGTACTTTCTTTTTAATGGTAATTTATTCAGTTTTCTTTTGTTATTTACCATGCATGTCTTAACCTTATTTTAAGTGCAAATCAAGCCATGCTGTTGGCGTATTTGATCAAATCAGTCATGATCAGATGGTAACGAATCTCTGTGAGTAAACCATGCTTGTTTCTAAAGGCTGTGCATTTCTTCTTAAAAGAATCAACTCTGTACAATCCTCATTCTCATTCTCTCTCACAATGAAAAAGTGCATTCTCTGAATATTATGACTCTTATTGCTGTGCTGCAGAGGCATGCAGTGACATCAGGGCTGCGTTTGTTTGTTATATTACGTTGATTACATCATGTGGTTCAGGTTAAATGTTACATCTGGGCTGGAGAAGCATGGCAGGAATAATCTGGGTGAAATACAGCAGCAATGATTATTGCTTCAGAATCAGCTCAGGCTGATGCTTTACATTCCAGTTTACATGGATTTGTATGTCAGTATTGTTATTAGTATAACTGTAACATTCATATGTCTTATTTAAAATCAGTTCTGGGTTGCTCTCTAAAAGATGGTGAAGTAACAGCACGGGGTACAAACGCTAAACGTTTTCCAATTCCAGCTCAGTATTTGGAGTATAAGCAAATGACCCATAATATTAAAGCTAATTAAGATCTCGTTATTGTAAAACATGCTCTGAAGCATAAAACAACCTTAATTGGAATTTTACCATTTAATATTGTTTCTCTGGCATTTCTCCTGACAGAATGAGATAATCATCTCTCAAGGGCAAAAATATATATATATATATATTTTTTTTTTTTTAAAGAATCTAGGATGTAACAAAGTCTTCATACTGTACAAATGTATCCTTATTGTAAACAGAAATAAATCTTCATGTTGTTAGAACATTAAGTTTGAAGCTTCTCCTCTTTTTTTCTCCAACAAAATCTGTTTTCCTCACATGAGAGGTTTATATTAAATTCATGATATGTTTGAAATGACCTTGGTAGCTTTTTGGTTTTACGTCATTGTTCTGAGTCATGTTTCTCTCTCTGCTCTCAGGTAGTGGAGAAGCAGGTGATACTGACCTCAGCACAACTCCTGTGGACCTGATAATGACCTCTCTAACCTGAGAACATCACACAGCATGCTAACATGTCCCTTAACTGCTCACAGTATGTTCATAACCACAATTCTTAACATGCGTATCTGAGTTTGTATAGTCGGGCACTCGTTCTCTTTCTGAGATACAAATGAGAGAACCTGAATTATTAGGCATCACCTCAGAATATATAAATACAAGTTCATATATTCTGTGACGGAGAATAACGTAATCAGGTTTGGTGGTGTTGATCTGAATAGACTGGATCTCTGTGTTCCCCCCTGGACCTCATTATGGAAATCAAGGTGGAGTTGATATGGGGGAGGGACACTGGGAAAAAAGTGAAATAAACAGCTATTTATATCTTAGCCATGTGATTAACGGATTAACTGAACAGGCTCCTCCCAAACTTGCATTAGGAGCTTTGTTTGATATAATAATAGGGGAGACTGGCACTAGCTGTCATATCTTCAGTGAATATTTCTCAAGGTTGTTTTATTTTTACGAGGCAATTTCTCTACAGACACATAGCTTACGGTCTTGGTTACAAAAAAGCTGTTTTCACAGGAAAAATGATTCAGTACATTGAAAATGTTGAGCAGTTGTCAGAGTGGGAATTAAAAAGTCTATTTTAGGCCCTTGACAACAAGTCCCAGTCTCTCCTATTGAACAATGAAAAGGTTAGACATTATGTTCTCACCAGGTCTGTTATAATGCCACATCTTTAGTATTTAATATGTGAAAACATCCAGTAAAGGGGTCAGAATGAGATCTCAAACCATCACCCCACTTCGTTCCTGAGATTCTTTGTTTAGATGTTTTCTGTAATGCTGAAAGTTCCTCGTAATTGTGTTATGTTGAACTGTGATGTTGTGAAAAATCATGTGTATTGATTACATCCATCAATTCGTTTTGTAAAACAAAGCTACAATGCACTAGAGATCTGAATAATTACAGTGTGCCCATGGTAATATGTTTGTGTGCTTTCTGGAAGACCCAATCGTTGATAAAGAAACAACATACATGCTTTCATTTCACTAGTTCTTCCATTGTTGTTTTATAAAACTTGGTCTCTGCAATCCAACAAGTCATTAATGAACTTGTTTGAAGATGCCTGTTGTAGACCAAAGGAGGTGAAGGTCCTTTCACATGACTTGCATCAACATCTGCCAGTGCATTGAACATCATGCTAAAGCGTTACCTCTGACACACATTGTCTGCAGGCCACACGCTGTAACACAATGTTTAAAATTATAACTGTTTCCCACAATTTCGAAGAAATATTCATAGACGATGTAAAGGAGAGGAGGTGGACCATTTGTAGAAAATGAATGGCAGAAATCATAACACTTGATATGTTGACTAACGAAAATCCTGCTTTTCAGTTGTTCACTTGCACTTTGGACCAGCCTCAAAATATTTTGTATTAATTGACCCTTCGCAAAAACTCGCCCTCCTTAGTTACTGCTGCTATGTCTGACAAGCCATGCAGTGAAAAATACATCGCGGAGCAAAGAGGCAACTGACAACATGCCAACAGAAAAATAAACATGAACATCAGAACGTATTTTATTTCAGCCGCGGAAATGTCAATACACACAATTTTTCAAGTTTAAGTCCACCGAAGTTAATTTGTTTGTCAGACAAGATGGCAGTATGATTGGTCAGATTGCCTGTCAATCAAGCTCTTTGCGAAGGGTGAATTTGAGCAATAAAAATAAATGAAAAAAATATAGGGATGCACCAATATTAATATTTTGATGGATACTGATAGGCCGATATTTAATATTTATCTTATGACTGATAACTGATGACTAATATTAAAATTCTATACTATTTTTTCTAAATTAATTTAAAATTAAACAATAAAAGCTAAAATCAATCATTTTAAATGTTAAAATTGAGTTTACGGATCACAACAATGTATAATGTACAGTATGAAAAATAGATATTCATTTTGAAAATTGCTACAGAATACAATTAACAGTCTTGTTAATTATTAGTGTTTTTAAATATTAACTTTCAGTGAGTCTTAGATGATAGCAAATGTAGTCTAAATATAAAAATATGGGAAATGAGCATGCAGTGTACAATTAAATATTCAATATTGGCTGAGAGCCAATAAATCTGATATGGTTCTGCTATATTGTGCATTCCTAAAACTGTATAATACCATTGCTGTCAATTTGATTTTAAATTTTCTTGAGATGTGCATTGACGCAAGTCATGGAAAAGGGCCTTAACAGCTGTTACACTTCAAAACCCCTGTAGAGCTCATTAGCTTCTCCAGCAACGTGTACAGTTAACTCTCGGGATAGTAGTTGATTTGTCATTGTACAAAGACGTTTGTCTAAAGTAATTCACCAAAGCTGCCTAGGGTTTCCATAGTTCCTGGAATGCTCTTTGCTTCTTCAGTCTTTTGTCTCCACACCATAAGATGCTTAGCTCTGTGATTCCTGATAAAGGCTTGTATTCGGTGGCGAGTTAACCAGCAGGATGGAGCGGAATGGATCCCTATATCAGAAAGACTGCAGAGCAGAAACAGCGGGAGCGGGGGGGGGGGGTTGGGGGGGGGGGGGGGGGGGGTGTGAATGTGTGTGAAAGCGAAAGAGAGAGGGGAAGACTTGCTACATGAGTGGGATCTTGAAGGGCCCGCACTTGCAATTGGGGACGATGCATTGCCATGACAACCATCAGTCAGAGTGGGCCCTGCGGCAAGAGCTCTCACTGTCTGTCAGCCTCGCAGGACGAAAACAGGGAGCAGTTCCACACAAAGAGTATCTGTGTGACAACTAACACACCATCAGTTTGGTATCGCAGATGCTCTGCCTTGGGATAAGACATCCTCTTCTCCTTTCCAGTGTCTTATTTCATCCTTTCCCTCACTCATTTTCTCTCTCACATACACACAATCTCTCAGAGTGTCTGTCATGCATTTTGCTGGTTCCATTTTTCTCAGAGAAAGTCTCTCAATCGTTTCCCTTTCAAGAAGAAAGATGCTTACCTCATTTTCTTCAAGGGAATATGTCCTCCTTGTCCGTGTC
Source organism: Spinibarbus caldwelli (assembly GCA_039654775.1). Classification (NCBI taxonomy): domain Eukaryota; kingdom Metazoa; phylum Chordata; class Actinopteri; order Cypriniformes; family Cyprinidae; genus Spinibarbus; species Spinibarbus caldwelli. Next base: position 14,369,181 of record CM077250.1, on the reverse strand, counting down.
TGGTGATGTTGGCCGTGAGATCTGGAAGAGCGACATGGGAGAGGTCGGAGTCTTTCTGCTCCTTAACAACCTCAACACCTCAGCGACTTGTGTCTCCAATGCAACCATTCGGTTACTGAGTGCCGACAGCTCCTCTTTAAGTTCCGTACGGAGTTCCAGGAGCGAGGCGTGAAGTGTGTGTTCGGGAATAGTGGGGACTGGTGGAATCGGGGGAGCTTTTCCATCGGGCTGGACCGGGCTTCGGTCTACAGGGGTGCGGGTGCCACCTTCGTCCAGCCGGAGGTCGCTTTTAGTAATGCCACTGTCGCAGGAATCAGTCTTCTTCAATCCGCTGGGTTCCGAAGTTTTTCCGGAGCTACTCCGCTCTGGAAGAGTCTCCATTGATTCCGCTTTAGAAACGCTTCCCCAGCTTTCTGGCTTTGCCATGCTTTCCCTAAACCTCGCCCATCCTCGTGCGCGTGGCTCCGATGTACGAGGGACGTTTGGGGCAGGGGCGCTGAGCTTGGCCTGGTCGAACAGGCCCAGGGTGCGGGTTTTGCTCGGGTGGGACGGGATAGGCGTGGCCGGGCTTTCTGTTACTGTGACGATGCTTGTGGTGGCGACTACATCTGGGCTGATGACTTCGTGGTGGATTTGGCCCTTCTCGAGATCAAGGTCGTCGGGATTGGGACGAACAGCAGCGAGACGGGCTTCCTTCTGCTGGCGGAATCGCTGGAACAGACGGCGGACGGGATGATCAGGGGGGAGATTCAGAGGGGCCTCATTCTTCCTCCTCAGCCTCTCCTCTTCCTCACGCTTCACGTCACTGATCTTTCTGAACACTAGCTGCAAAGACACATAGAGTTGGTTTAATACATGTGCAATCAGGCAAACATTAAACAAGCACATCAAAACAAGAATATTATGCTGCGACCCACTTTTTAGAATATATATATATATATATATATATATATATATATATATATATATATATGTATATAGTATAATGTCTGACAGGACAGGATAGTTTGTTTTTTCTGAGGTGATTCATTTAAGTAAATAGTGTAAATTACATCACTAATGTCATAGAATAGCATAGTTTAATAATAGCGGAGCACATTGTAATGCAGTGTTACAACGTTACCCATCTGCCCAACTGGAATTTACAACCAGTTGGTGTTTTCTGCAAGTAAGCGAAGTAGTATTGTACAGTATTGTAAGCGAAGCCAGAAATGTACTTTTACTATGGTAAAATAAATGTTCAGCGATATCTTCAAAAGATTTTTTAATTTTAGCACACTTTTTTCTCTATATAGTGTTGATATGGCAACTAGTAAATACCATAAATTTTATTATGCTAGCATGTGTGGAAATATTCAAACCACATGTGTTACAACTAACCCTGCGTTACTTTGTGCCCCGTGCTCCCCTACACTCCACGGCCCACTCAGAATAGTCTTGAGACCACCAGGTGAGAAACACTGATTTAGATGCTTTTGTCCAAACAACTTGCATTGCATTAAATGTATACCTTTTTAAGTTCATGTTTTCTTTAAGTAGAATGTAATCTAAAATATTAGAAGTATATTATTTAAAAATGTTTAATAATATTTTGCAATGTCAATAACTGTAATTGTAATTAAATTACACTCTTCAACTGTTTTGTCCATACAGTGAAAGTCAATGGGGTCCTGCACAACATTGGACTCCAAAACAGAAAAACTGTGGTCGGTCACTTTACGTTGCGTCTCTTTGAGTCTAAACAGGCAGTCCTTGGCTAGAATAAGCTGCAATATGAACTCTTTATGCTGATAGTCAAAAGTCTGGCTGCGCAAGATTATGCAATATATAGACTTCAGTGGATCTACTTACAACCACTCCAGGTATCTTCTTTATAGAGAGATCACACTCACTGTCCTGGAGACCCTGCGTTCAGTGTCATGAATATTGCAAGATATTCTAAGTTCTAAGTTATTTATTGGAGTTCATGTATATTTCAGAGTTGAAGGCTTTTCTTGAGCAGATTCCCAAAGTCAAGCCTATGCTACATGAGCGTCTGCTCAAACCTCAGTGTGTGTGGATCTGGAGGGAGCGATTTTATGCTGCACTTTGGTCAGTGATTAAAGGCATGTATTTCTCACACACACACACATACTGGCATTCAGTTTTCATTGATTTAATAATTACAATGGTAAAAATGCTTTTTAAAAAAAAGACTATGTGTGTGTGTTACACACATCTCTGCATACTGAGACAGTTTGTTCCTGTCACTATTGCGAGCTGGACGGTGCATTTGTATGACTCCATCTTCAATATGTTACTATTCATATTGATGTTCTGAATATTCATTAAGAGGGACAGAGCGCTCAAGCATCTGTACTGCCAATCTGTCTGTGAAATTACTGGGAACAGAACAACACACACATGCTCTCCCCTCATGTCTAGTAGGAGAAGATAGTGTTGTAGTGCTGTGGAAGCTTGTTTGTTATGTGCAGTGAACAATTTCACAATTTTATTTTACTTTGATTGGCCATGTGTTTATTGTTATTCATTCAACTGATACATTTCATCTGAGAATAAAGCTGAAGGCTATAATCTCATATATACTGTGAATGTTTTGAAAAGGCCGTGTAAATGTTGTGTATGTGTGAACAGGCCGTCAAAGGGTGTTTGTGAAAAGTTCAGGTGTAGCTTTGGGGGTTTAAATGTCATCCTCTCCTGAGACAAGAGACAGACTCTAGATTTCAAAACACATCAAACACAAACACTGTTTCAACAAATGACACACAGGACATACTTTTAACATCTGTCTACAGTGATTCAATCACAAGTGGTCAGGTGATACACATGGCCTTTTACCCCTGGAAGGAACTTGTCTTCTGTGACTGAGTTTATAACTTACAGTTTGACTAAATATCTCTCAGTTTGACTTTATGTATCAGAATTTTGACTTTATAGATACCAACTTTACATTGTTTTAGACTTTTTACTTCATAGCCTACATATTTATACAGTATCTTACAGACTCTCTTGACTTAATATCTTACAGTTTAATATCTTAAAATTTGACTTAATCTCTAAATTTGACTTTATATCTCACAAGTTTGACTTTATATCTTACAATTTTGTCTTTATAAAAAAATTCAACCCCTACTTCTTATTTTCCTTTATTTCACAATTACAGTGTGGAATTACAATGTGGGAGCACATTTCACTTTGTTTTGTGATTTCACTAGAATGGATAGCAAGCCGGTTAAACAGAGGTTGAGCGCAATTGAACGTTGCTGCTGTCGCTTTCCAAAATGACAAAACTCAGTCAAACATTAAAAATGACAAATTCCAGCATCCGAAAACATTAACAATTGGAGAGCGTTCCTCTTTATTAGATACATCTAGCTGCAAGCAATTTCATAAAGTGGTGGGAATAAACTCGACCATGGTGAAAAATGGTGGCTATGCACACAATCACATTCTTTTCCATTCTTGAGTTTAGACACCACAAAATGATCCTTAAGCTATGTGTATTAGGCATTTCCCCATGATGTCTCACATAAAATTGTTTCATTTGGGCTTTAATGTGTTCAGATTTGTCATATTGCCACTTTCCATCCGAATGTAATGTTTCTTTGTAATTGAACTCTAAATAACTCATCGTGTTTGGCAGCAGGTGGAGAAATATATCGCCGCTCCCTCTGAGAATCCAGGCTGAACGAGAGAACTGAAAAAATCAGTCAGACAGATAGACAGCCTCAGTAGATTGCTCTTCTGAATGACGTCAAGGGTCTTGCTTCTCTCTGCGTTACAGAAATGATGGACAGTAATGACCAGACCGCTGCCCTCCCATTCAGCCGTTCCCATCCTGGACACAGACACACACAGGCGCTTCCACTATCCCGAAATAAATCCACCCTTATAGCCATCAACCATATTTCTGAGCCACGGTATCCATACACACGTTTGTAGCTTGCTTTAGCACAGACATTCATACCATATCTGCCACACTATAAAAAGTGTTTTTTGTTTTGGTTTGTTTTTTGTTTTGGTTTCATACAATGAAAGTCAGCGAAGTCCAGTGTTGATCTGAACCCCACTGACTTTCAAAACAGTTAAAACGTTCTTTAAATTATCGACTGTTTTGCAGAACAGTAATGCAGGTTCGAAACGACATGAGGGGAAGTAAATGATGACAGAATAATCATTTTTTGGGTGAATTATCTCTTTAAATACAACTTAAGCTCAAACGACAGCATCTGTGATGTTATTTTTTTATTTCCACAAAATCATTTTAACCAATCTCTAAGTTTGTAAAACTAACAAAAAAACTAAATTGGTCATTTAAAACAATAAAATATATAGTTCTTCATATGGAGCAAACTTTATCCTCGGGAATTACATCAGTACACACAATTAGTCATACATATTTCATATATTTTTGCTTGAATAAACATACAATCTTCATAAATGTGCTTGGAACAATCTTCCTTATAGAGATATTATTAATGCATGAATGTGATGTGATGAAAATCTTTTACCTAATTTAGTGTGCTCAGTCAATAATCTTTTAAATAGTCAATAGTCTTTTAAAAAATTGCATGTAAATATCTCATTATGCTCTTTTTTGTGTTTTTGTCATCTTGTTTTCTTTCAGTTAGCACAGGTTTTGTATTTCTTTTTGGAAGTGACTGCTCATAGACTTCATTAATTTGAGCTTATGAAGCTCAGAAGTACAAGAAATTAGACATTTCTAAGCTTCTTTTTGTAGGCTGGTCATGTTTTTTGTTGTTGTTATGCCCTCTGTATGCAAAGTCAGTTAGACATTCACTAGTCTTGCATAGCCAGACCTTCAGACTGACGGCTGAAGGTCTGGAATCTATGGTAGCTTTCATTGGCCAAGGCCCGCCCATGAGGCTGTTTGACCGACATGTCAAACAACCAATCACAGTTCGTTTTGTTCAGCGTCACGTTTCGGGGCGTGGAAATGTCGCCACAATAACAGACCGGTGTGTGTAAAACCCTCGGACGTTTTTTAAAGATTCTATGCAGCGAACTTTAAATATTTCACATACTTTTGAAAATCCAGCGTTTATTTGATCCTGATAAGTGTTTGTCATCACAGTTGTAAACACGATGGCTTTCTTCTTTCGTCACGGCATCTTTGTTTCCAGGTGGAACATTAAAGAACGCGATACACACGTCTCCCGGAAATCCTTTATAATTCAACCAATCCGACGACGACTTCGAAACTCCTGAAGTGTTTCCACTTTTGTGTGCCATATGCATCAGACGTTTAGCCAACGTTCCGTGGGCGTGACGTCTGAGGCTGAGACTAGTCATTCACTTACATTTTCACGGAAAAGAAAATCCTCTATTGGTCAAAATGACCAAAACGCAACATGAGGGTTAAACACACTTTTTACTTTTTACAAACTGATGGAAGAGTCCAGACAATTTTCTGAAACTTTAAATTGTATTTATATTAAATAATGTTCCTTTAAATCACAAAATACTCTAAAAAATCATCTTAGTACTTAAATGAAAATGTTGAGGCTGTCAGCACTCATGCCATTGTTTCTGGTGTTTTGTAAACGCTCGCCCTTGAAGGATATACGAGGCAGAGAAAGGACAGACATGCAGAGAAGGATTACATAACAAAAGCTGAAGCGTTACACAAAGGTGTGTGTGTGTCCGCGTGTACGAGGAGGGTGGTATTATGTGCTCACAGAGATTCCTAATGGTGTATTGTTAGAATCCTTCTGTTGCCACGCGTCCCTCGCACTCCCGCACATGCATGGCCCTCTTGTGTATTCTGTTTTTGCTTTTCTCCCCCTAAATATATCCTCATCAAACAGGGAAACTCATTCTGCAGCCCTCAAAGTGTTCAAAATATGTGTGTGATGTTGGAGGTGTTAGTCTGGGGATAGAACGGTAAAATTGAGGGGAAGGAGGGGACGGTGAGAGACAGCGGGGCGAGAGGGAGCACTCACATCTCCACTGTTTCATAATTCAAACTAAAAGCCGACTGTGTGCACATTGAAGCAGAAAAAATTTCCCATAGCACTGTAATACTCTGAAATGAAAGCATACACACAACTATCCTACCTCACCGCACAGTCCTGTTTAACTTTTCTCTTTTACCTACCACTAAACCTCCGTTTGCACCCTGTCTACAGTAAAAGTTACAATTTCACGTTTAATTCATGCTTAAATTGAGACAATATGACATTGACGTTGCATACTTTGCATTTCAGTGATTGCTCTTTAAACTGAATTGAATAATTATGATGCACAAGATGTTTTGAGTAACATCGCTCCACCTGTACACTGCTTTTCAAAAATTGGTGTTTTTTTTTTTTTTTTTTTTTATGAAATCAATCATTTTATTCCGCAACGATGCATTAAATTGATCAAAAGTGACAGTAACGAATTTTACATTGTTACGAAAGATTTCTATTTTAAATAAAAGCTGTTATTTTTAACTTTCTATTCATCAAAAGCGTCCTAAGCGTCCCACCGGTGGGACGGCACCTCCCCAAAAAAAAATTCATAATCATATTACTCAGCAACCACTAAATGGAATAACATAAATTAGGTATCATTTTAAAGCTTAGAATCTTTTTTTAATTAATGTAATCATTTTGGTCAACTCTTAACGAGTGCTGAGCAGTCCCTCTAAACCTGACTGTACCGCCGGCGGGATGCCCCCTAGCTGTGCAAAAATTAATAATCATATTTTCAAAACTACAGCCTTGATCAATGCAATATAGGTGTCATTTGAAAGCTTAGAGTCTGAACTTTACAATGCATTTAGCCAAATGGAAAAACTCCTGAGTAGTGCTGAGTTATTTGCTGATAAACTGGAGAAAAAATCATAATTTTTGAAATATTAATTTTGTACTATTTACTGTAATATGTCAAAAACATCATAAAGCTCAGATAGTCATGTGTCATACAGTATGTCATTTGAAAGCTCTCACAGAGTAGATTACAACGAGTATAATTGTTTTGGGCTTTGACTGAACTTGAGCGAGTTTTTGTATGTGAAGCCCGCAAGACCCATATGTAAATAATAAACCGATGCAGCATTTACGTCACGTTTTGGCTTGTAACTTCATGAAAATGCTCCGATTGAGGAAAATTGGACATCATTACTTCATTACTTACAGCAGATTATCACGATTAAAATGAGTCTAACATCAATATAATCCAATAAGTCGATCACGAGATATTGCTCATGCAATTACGACACATAAAACCCCACAGGCACACAGATGCTAACTAAAACTAAAATGTAGCTATCACGTGGCATTTTCGCTTATAACTTCATGAAACATGTATAGATTGTAGAAAATGGCACATCATTAATTACAGTGGATGCTCCCAATTGAAATGAGTCCAAGATCAACACAATCCCATGCTTCAATCATGAGTAACTCCACGTGGAAAAACGATTTGTCCGGTAGGGGGCGACAAGGGCTAAACAAAAAAGGCTACCTTGGTTCCAAATGCTGCAACTTTTGATTTTTTTACGCGATCACCAGAAAATTTGATCCAGATACAGCTCACATATAGAGGAACATCACCAAAAAAGAATTGTCCTCCTACTTTATTTCCTTCCTGAGAATGTTCAAATTAATTTTTTTTAAATTTAAAAATGTAAAAAGTTTTCTTTCAAGCAATACCAACCTTTTGACTCTCCTTGCTAGAAACTTGGAGTTATGAGTCATTATTTTTGTGCATGTCACTCAGAAAAAAAAAATGCCTACCTTTCTTCCAAATGCTGTAACTTTTGATTTATTTATGCGATCACCACAAATACAGGTCTGATACAGGTCACATATAGAGGAATATCACCAAAAAAGAATGATCCCCCTGCCTTATTTCGTTCATGAGATATTACATGTCAAATTAGAAAGATATGTAAACTTTCCCTTGAACACACTTTTTTTCTTTTTCTTTTTTTTTTTTTTTTTTTGCTGTTTATTAGCAGTTTCTCGGCATGAGAATGTCCAAATGTAATTTTTTTTTTCTTTTTAAGTTTCCTTTCAAACGATACCAACTTTTTGACTCTCTTTGCTATAGTTTTAGAGTTACGAGTTTTTACTTTTTTGTATGTCACTCAGAAAAAAAACTCTGAAAATGCCTTCAGGGCTTAAAGGGTTAAAATGATTTTAGCACCATTTGCACTGCAAATGCTGGGTTATTTTTTTTAACCCAATGCTGGGTTCAGCCTGTTGGGTCATTTAATTGGGTTATTTTTAATATTTTTACCTAGGTGCTGGGTTATTTTTTAACCCAAATGCTGGGTTCAGCTTGTTGGGTCATTTTATTGGGTTATTTTTAATATTTTTACCCAGGTGCTGGGTCATTTTAACGTTGGGTTATTTTTTTCTACCTAACCGCTGGGTTGACCCTATCTCCGGTGAAACTTCAACAACGCAGCTGCTGAGAGCACAGGCTTTTTAAGTCCACAGAAGAGAGCGGTTCTCAGCGCCGCTGCCGTGGATTTGGTGCACTCTTTCAGGGAAATAAAGGTCTGTATACATTTTATTTTATTTATAAAGTCTTTAATGTGGTGTAAATTATAGTATTTTGCGCAACAGAACATAAGGACGAGATGTCGTCGTTTCAGGCTAGAAACGCCTTTGCCTTGCATAACATAAATGGATTTTATTCGTTATAATACTGAGTGTAATTTAATTTGATGTTAAAATATGTTCTCTAATTTCAGTACTGTTTGTTTTTGGGCAAGTTTGGAGTCAGTGGCGCCATCTCTCAGCTACGAGTGAAACGCGAGTCCGTGGTCTAAAGTTCGCAATTCGCCCGCAAACAGCAGCCCTTTACCAGCTCAGATTTCAGCGACATACCGGCACGAGAATTAGCACTATTTCAGTTAAAGGAAATTACAGAGAACAGTTAAATACACTTATTTTAAAATGCTACTTATAAATATGCCTTTTTTATTTCTAAAATGCTTCTAAAATAAATTCAGTTTGTCTTTGTATTTTGTCCATGGGTGTTCTTGCTTAATAATAAATGTTCATCTTTTGATTATTGCTGTTGCCTATAGTAATTCTGTGTGATTTTTATTTATTTATTTTTTTTCATTTCCAGCCCATTTTAAGCCAGCAATATAATAATTTTTAAACAATAGATGACTTAAATTAAACAACCCAGCATGGTGGGTGAAAACGTTTAACCCAACCAGCTGGGTCAAAATAACCCAGCATGTGTTCTGTCCAATATTTACCCAGCGCTGGGTTGCCAAATAACCCTGTCACGAATCTGTTCTGTGGCCTTCTGCCTGATAGCCACCAGAGGTCGCCCTTCCATCATATTGACTCTCACTTTGCACGGACTGTTTCACATTACTCCGGACTACATTTCCCAGCAGCCATTTCACTAATCACATGCTCACACCTGAGACCTATCACACAATCACACACCCTACATAAACCATGGACTTCCTCTCTGTCACTGCCGAGTATTGTTTAGTGTTTATCACTCTTCTAGCGATAGCTACACTACGGAGCCATTCCCCATTTCCAGTTCTAGTTTCTAGTTCCAGTTCTAGTCTAAGTCTAGTCATTTCGTATTGCCTTGTTTCCTGTTTCCTGATCTCCTGCCTGTGTATCTTGGATTAACCCTTTGCCTGCTGTTTCGCACTCTGTTGGCACCTCGCTTGGACTATTGCTCGTGAACCTGGATTATCTCGTTGCCTTGCCCTGTTGGATACTGTTCGCTGATCAAAGACCCACGCTTGTCCTGGGATTACTCTTTGTCTTGCCTGTGTTGTACCTGTTTGCCATTATTGAATCCATGCCTGTTTCATGACCACATCTTTTAATAAAAGCCTTGCACATGGATCCATACGTCCCACGTCTCGTCGGCTCCGTAACAAACCCAAGTTGGGTTGTTTTTAGCCCAGCATTTTTTAGAGTGTGGAACGATTTCTGAAGATCATGTGAGACTGGAGACTGCAGTAATTGCTGTTGAAAATTCAGCTTTGCAATCTCAAGAATAAATTACATTTTTAAATGTATTAAAATAGAAAACAGTTATTTTAAATTACAATAATTTTTCACAATATTACTGTTTTTACTGTATTTTTTTGTCAAATAAAAGCAGCCTTGGTGAGCATAAGATACTTTCAAAAACATTAAAAATCAATACAGTGACATACAACACACTAACATTAATAACATACTCATATTCTTGCCTCACTTCCCATAATTAATCACTGCCTAATTTAACTATGCACCAAAGTCTGAGTCAGAGGAATATGCTGGAACGATCCGTACACATTCAAACCAAGTGACTTATGAGGCGCCGTGTTGAATGGATTATAACTATTATTAACATCAAATGGATGTTTATCTTAATCAGCATGTTTGCGTACCTGATTTGTTATATTTTCCTAAGAACTTTTAGTTTACTGATATTAATAGGCTTGTGCGTTTTTAAAGTATGACAGGAAAGGGTAAATTATTTTACTTGGAAAACAGGATTAAAATATAGATGAAGTACTTGGTTAGTGAATAAGCTGCAGGTTTTTGAGCTGAAATACTGCTGTTAAGTGAATTCACCCCATGTGCTTTCACTGTGTGCCTCATGCTGACTGATTGGTTTTGTCACTGATCTAAGATCAGATTTACCACACTCATCACGACCTCACAGAATCTGATCCCTCGGCGATGACTGATTCACTCACACCTGCCAAACACACACAGGGTCATGATGGGACATATTGAGTAAATGGCGGTGTCAAACCAGTGATGCACATCTGACCTTTTACTGCTCATGACTTTTGACAGCAATTCAATTACAGCAGCAAACACACGCATTCCTCTCTGCACACACATTAATGCATCTTGAAGGGTGTGAATGTCTTTTGTGTGCATGAATGTCTGTTTTACCCATTACAGCTGCATAAACTGAACCTTAATCAAAGCTAAAATAACTCTTGACACAGCAGCACTGAGATGAAGAGGATTTTGCAGAGTTACCCTGGCAACCACAAACATGCACAGAAACAAATTGGATGAACCGTTTAAGCACTCATTTATGCAGTTGTGACAGAGGACAGATGTACTGTATGTACTGTCTTAGCATCATGGGATTTTGTTTGTTCAGATTTCACATAGAAAGATGCCAAAACTGATGCTATGCGCCCTGTTGTATACAAACTCAGTAGATCATCTTTAATATTTAACCTCCAGCAAGTATTGTTGGTTTCCAAAAACATCTTGTACTTCTGTTTTACTACAAAGATTGTTTGTGATGATACTGACTTCTAATTTAGAAGTCTGCTGAAGTTAAATGTTAAAGTAATGTTCTAGATCAATACAAGTTAAGGTCAATTGACAGCACTTGTGTGTAATGTCAATAGTGGTGGACAGTAACAGTATTTTTACTTTGTTAATGTATCAGAATATTTTCATTTTAGGAAACTTTTATTTCACTACATTCCAAAGCTTACTATATTAATTTTTACTCTGGTACATTTCATAAAAATATTCATTCCTTGTTATTTGAACTGAGGAAATCAAGACACTGTCCTAGACTTAACCAAATTGTCAGATATGTGAAAAAAATCACTGTTTTGAGTTTATTCTTTTCAGGGAACCTGTTGGATCAGTTTACAAGAAGTTCTGAATGATTCATTGGTGAACTTGACAGGCCTGTATTCATTTAGTCCTGAAATTTTGGATTTCTTTGGGATGGGGATGATGGTGGAGCGTTTGAAGCATGAAGGGACTTCGCACAGCTCCAGTGATCTGTTGAAGATCTGTGTGAAGATGGGGGCCAGCTGGTCAGCACAGGATTTCAGACAGACTGGTGTAACACAATCTGGGCCTGGTGCTTTCTTTCTCTTCTGCTTCCAGAAGACCTGGCGCACATCGTCTTCACTGATCTGAAGTGCAGGTGTGGGGGAGAGGGGGGTTGCTGGAGGTGTTAATGGTTGTGTGGAGAGGTGTTCAGGGCGGGTGTGGGGTGTTTTTTCAAACCTGCAGTAGAAATCATTCAGATTGTCTGCCAGTTGTTGATTCTCCACAGTGCTGGGGGATGGTGTCTTGTAGTTGGAGATCTCTTTCAGACCTTTCCACACGGATGCTGAGTCACTGGAAGAGAATCGAATCCTTATTTTTTCAGGACAATTCCTCTTTGCCACTCTGATCTCCTTTTCCAGTGTGTATTTGGCCTGTTTATACAAGACTTTGTCCCCCTTCCTGTAAGCATCTTCTTTGGCCTGACGGAGCTGTCTGAGTTTTGCAGTGAACCACGGTTTGTCGTTGTTGTAGGTTAAATGAATCCTGGTAGGAATGCACATATCCTCACAGAAACTGATATAAGATGTTACAGACTCTGTGAACTCGTCCAGATCGTTTGCAGCAGCCTCAAAAACACTCCAATCAGTAAGGTCGAAACAGGCTTGTAAAACCCGCTCTGTTTCATTAGTCCATCTTTTAACAGTCCTTAATACAGGTATAGCTGATTTCAGTTTCTGCCTGTAGGTCGGTATAAGATGAACCAAACAGTGATCAGAGAGTCCTAAAGCTGCTCGTGGGACAGAGTGATATGCCTCCTTTATTGCTGTGTAACAGTGATCCAATATATTACTGTCTCTGCTGGGACATGTAACATGCTGTCTGTATTTTGGCAGTTCATGGGAGAGATTTTCTTTATTAAAGTCCCCGAGAATGATTAAAACAGAGTCCGAGTGTTGTTGCTCAGTCTCTGTGATCAGATCAGCGAGTTTCTGCCAGGCTCGCGTGCGCTTGCAGAGGAATGTAAACACTCACGAGAATGAACGAGTAAAACTCCCGCGGCGAGTAGAAAGGCTTACAGTTAATGAAAAGCGCTTCTAGATCTGAACAGCACATCTTCTTTAACACAGTTACATCTGTACACCACCTTTCATTGATGTAAAAGCACGTCCCGCCGCCTTGCGATTTCCCTGTTGATTCTGCGTCGCAATCCGCTCTAAACAGCTGAAAGCCCGCTGTTTAGCGCGCTGTCCGGAATGGCGTCGTTCAGCCAGATTTCCGTGAAACACAGAGCAGCAGAGTTTGAAAAATCCTTGTTTACCCAGGAAAACAGAAGGAGTTCGTCCGTTTTGTTGGGTAGAGAGCGGAGATTCGCCAGATGGATGCTAGGCAGTGCTGTCCGAAATCCGCATTGTCTGAGCTTCATGAGCGCGCTGGCTCGCTTCCCCCGTCTGCGCGTCCTGAAGGGTCTGAACAGCGCCGCTGCTCCGCCGACTACAATGCCCAGCAAAACATCAGAATAGTCGAAAACCAGTGAAATATTGGGTGGTATGTACTGCCGAATGTCGAGCAATTTGTCTCTGGTGAAACTGATTGCAAGAATATAGCTAAAGACAGGACAAACTAACAAAAACATAAAAACAACTGCGGACAACACCACGGAGGCTGCCATGAGCGGCGCCATCTTCAATTCAAGGATCAAATAAAGCCAGACCACCTGCGGGTAATGGATTTATCAATTGGAAACCTCTGAGCCAAGTGTGTTTGAAACATCATATTAGCATTGAAACAGTGTTCGATCCGCTAATCAGATGCGTTCTTTGTGGAAAGAAACGTTGCGCTAGATACTCTTCTCCACAACAAACTGCATATTTGCGGCTGCGCACATTTATGCGCTCCTCGATGTTTACTCTCCTTTGAACGCGAACTGACAGAGACACCTGATTACGAGATTATCTGCAGCCCTGTTGTCTCAGACGGAGGTAATGCTTTACAGTAAACTTCATTCAGTAAATGTTAGTTAATGCACCAAATAACATTAAAAGTGAGCAATACATTTGTTACAATATTAATTATGTTTGTTAACGTTAGTTAATACAAATACAACTGTTCATTGTTACCTGTGTTAGCTCAGGTATGAATGTTAAGAGATACTTTTCTTTTAACAACCAAAAAATGGCTGTTTCGTGGTCTGTTGAGGAAGTACAGACGTTCCTCTCGTTGATAGCCAAGGAGCGGATCCAGCGAGAGCTTGATGGAGTGACGCGGATTTAAAACGTTTTTCAGGAGTCACGGCAGTAGAGGCGGCGCAACTATAAGGACACGTGAATAATCCCGCCCACTCTAAAGTGGTACTAAACTGCAGTGGAAACGCAAACCGAGCTGAACCAAGCCGTGCCGTGCCAAGTCGTGGAAAAGCGCCATTAGTAAGGAAGGCGGGCCCAAAATATTGCATCACGATAAGAGGTAAATCCGACTCTGGGTCTGTCCATCAGTACTTTTACTTTTGATATTTATGATACTATTTTTAATGTCTTGAAGTAAAATATTACTTACAAGCACTGTAAGTAAAATGCGTAATATTTAGTATTTTGGTCACACTTTATTTTAAGGTCCAATTCTCACTTTTAACAAACCACTAACTGTGACTTTTGCCTCAATAAACTCCAAATTGGCTGCTTAATAGTTAGTAAGGTAGTTGTTAAGTTTAGGTATTGGGTAGAATTAGGGATGTGAAATATGGTAATGCAGAATATGTGTTTTATATGTACTAATAAACAGCCAATATGTTAATAATAGGCATACTAATAAGCAACTAGTTAATAGTGAGAACTGCCCTTTATAATAAAGTGTTTTACTAAAGTATTGTTTTAAGTAAAATTCAAAAGGAGTACTTAGTTTTTCTGGAATATTTCCTTAGAATATTTGTACTTTAATTCAAGTACATGATTTATGTTCTTAAATGTTGATTACCACAGTAAATATGAAACATTTTGATTCATGCATTAGTTAAAAATAAGAAAAAAGTGTCAACTGTTTTTGTATTTTGTTGTTGTTAGAGGTTATTTTGTGCTTAAATTCAACCCAGAATATTTCTTTGGGGCTTTGGAAGAAGTGACTCTTCTGAACACTCTCAACATTGCATTTGGGAGTTGTGTGGTTAGGAATGAGGACTCATGCATACATTAAAAGTAGGAAAACAGTCCCATAATCACAAATAGACTGCGATATGTACTCTGTGTATGCTGCTGCTGCTGCTGCTGCTGCTGTTTTATCTAGGCCAAAACGGCCTATTTGACCACTGTATAAAGTCTATTGTAGAATAAGGAATTTGTCCAGAAATATAACATGTAGTCTTCCTATGACATATTTTTTTCCATGTATAACAAGTTTTTTTTCTATCTGGGTCACAATCAAATGGTAAACATCATGACTAATTCATGGAGACATGAGCTAATTAAAGGCTTCCACTTGGCAGTGATGTCAGAGGCATTAATATAACCATATTTTGCGTTTTCATATTTAAATGTAGTTAACAAAACCATAGTGTTGAAGTAAAGATCCAGCTAACAAGTGACGCAAACATGACAAAAGTCCATTACAAACAAGTGTAGGTGTGAAGAGCTCAAAAGAGAGACTGAGTGAAGCTCTCACCTGTGCCATTAACATGTTAAACAGTATATATTTATGCAGCAGGTGGATTATGTAAATGGATTTAGTCCTGGCTCCAATATGAAAGGGTTTGCTGAGGTATATGATAGTTATATTTAACCCATATGGATAAATATAACTATACAGTGCAAGCCGTTCCAATAAAGAGGCAGACGCTTGCTGAGCTATTATTAGCCTCCTCCTCAGACCCAGTTCCACTGAGAAACAGAACTCACGCAGGGCAGAGATCCAGAATTTAGATACACTGAGAGCCATTTTATCACACTGACAGCTGTCTTTATTATGAACTGGGAAGGAATTTATGGATAGGATAATTGCTACACTTCAAGATCTGGTTTATGGAGTGTTACAGTTAATTTGAATGTGATTTGATGTGATAAAATGAGAATGCAATTTAATGTTTTTCTTCAGAAAGTCAAAACAATGAGGGACAGTCAAGGATGTGGCTTGGCAGGTGGTGTGTGCACTCTCTGGTTTGTACGCGGGCCAATTAAACAAGTCAGTTTAGTGTTGTTTGTGTTTCTGATCAGACCATTTCTCTCTTTTTCTGTCTTTCTCTCTGATTGAATGGTAAAGCAGCTCTATTGATCTCTTTCTCTTTACTTTCAGTTAGATGAATGGTACACAGTTCTTCAATTCAGCAATACTTTATACATTAACAGCTCTCACACACATACAGTGCACAGCATAAATGAGTACACCCCCTCTGAATTAATATAAAAGATGTATTTTCTTAATGATCACTGATATAATTCATGGAAAGATGGTCAAATTGAAATGTATTAAACATATACTTAATAAAAACAACAAAATATATGCCAATATTTTCTGTAAGTAAATAAGCCAATTCTGTTTAAATGAAGGATTGCAGAAATGAATACACCCTAGATTTAATTCAGCAAATGTATAATATTCTAGTACTTAGTATGTCCTCCAGAACTTTAAGTACTGCTCTGACCCTCTTGGCACTGAGTGTACAAGTTCATGACAAATTTTCACATCTGTCCTGTTTAACTCCTGGAGTATGACCTCCTTAAATGCTCTGGTCTTTAATGGGGAGTTTTGCTCAGCTCGTCTCTACAGAATCCCCCACAGCTACTCAAGAGCGTTAAGATTGAGTGAAATACATGTCCACTGAAGGATTTTCACCTTGGGAGAATGAATATCTTCATTGTCATGCTGAAATAAATGCCCAATAATGCAGGGAACGAGGGGAGGGTAGCATCTTCTGTTTCAAGTTTTTGTATTACATCACACAGTAGTGTGTGAATTCATGACAGCATTGATAAAGCACAACTCCCTCACACCTTCAGCACTCATTCATCCCTATATAAGAGCCTTATTACCACTGAACGTCACTGTGGGTACCAAGCACTTCTCACTGTACTCCTCCTCTAGCAACACCAGAACATTTTGGATGCTTTTGGATCCGAAATGATATGACTTGGTCTCTTGAGATCAGAGTATGGATTCCCAGAAGTCTCTATTTTGTAAATATGGGCCTTGGGAGAGGTTAAATGAGTTTATTTTGCTTTGGCTACAGTAGGTAATTCTAGTGGTGACAACAACCATGCATGTCACTTCTGCAGGCTGCGTCATACTCTGTGAGATAAAGTGTCACTCTTTTCATAGCTTTTGCCGGCTCTGAGACACTTGCATGTTATTTCTCCTGCTCTTTTTCTAGCAAAAATTCACTCATCACTAAATGAAAACTTAAAGTGAAGACCTGATTATTTCAGGAGCCTTGTCACAAGTCCATTGTTTTTGAATGTCGGTGCTACTTCTGCTATATTTTCACACTTAAAACAATAATTTGGTATTCCTCTTGTACCATTATCCTATTTTATGCTAAGAAATAAGTCACCTGGCAGTTCTCTCCCAAGTGGTTCCACTGCTGCCAGCATTAAGTCTGAGTATGATTCAGTGGGCTATATAACACTTTTAATTGTCAGGAAATTGCTTGTCTTTAAAAGTTTTGGTTCAATATACTTACCTGTTGATCAAAAATAACCTTAAACCTATACACTTTTTTTTATTTTTATTTTTTTTTTAGTGATTTTCAGGAGGGTGTACTCATTTTAGCAACACAACATTTTATCACTTTGATAAGAAAATCTTATTTTGCTGAATAATTTTGACATTCTTCTTTGGTAATTGATCAAGCAGGTTGGAACATTATATCTCCAAAGAACCCTAACATGTCATCTAAGTAAAGAGTAATTGCTGAATTTGTTAAGTGTTAGAGGGGGTGTACTCATTTATACTGTGCACTGTATATGTTAATTATCACAGTATTTCCTCAATTGTTTGTACTGGCACTTCCACTGAAACGTACACACACTTAAACCTCTCTTCTTAACTGATTGTATTAGGCCCTTTTCAAGCAAAGCATTGCGTAACTGCAAAAGAAGACTTGTGAGGGTTTTTTTTCTACTGCATATATAAAGTGATTTCTGGTTTACTATGTTCACAATATCAGATATTTCTCTTTAATTTTATTTCATGTTTTCTCTTTTTTGGCCAATGAATCATATTCTAAATAAGTGACTCCCGGTTTCATCTGTCATCTTGACTTTGTGTGGCAGAAGTTAATACACATGGCATTATCTTCTTTTTTCACTTTAAGACCAGTGGCAATCAGCATTAAAGACGTTAATAGTCTGCCCAAAAATTCTGTCACCATTTCCTCACCCTTATGTCATTCCAAACTCAACTTTCTTTCTTTGGAAGAACATAAAAGAAGATATTTCGAAGAATGTTGGTAACCAAGAAGTTTCAGTTCCCATTGACTTCCACTGTATAGACAACAAATACAATGAAAATCTATGGGAACTGAAACTATTTGATTAACATTCTTCAAAATATCTTTCTTTTGTGTTTTGCAGAAAAAAGAAAGTCATACAGGTTTGGAATGATAAGTATGAGTAAATGATGACAAACTTTTCATTCTTGGGTACCCTTTAAAGTTGCAATAATGCCACCTACTATGTTGGAGTATCAACCAAATATTTACTGAATTAATTACAATGCTGTATGTTTAGTAATAAACCAATATCAATATTTCAATACTTAAAGCTGCTTAAATCATCTGGATTTACTGTGATTTTCATTATATGTGGTGATGTATGTGAGCATGTTGATAAATAGCTTTAGGAGCTGTATTTATAATTTCCTATGAGTTCAGCATGCTACAATCTACTTCCAGCTGTGCTCATGCTGTGTTGTGAGGTTTGAATGTAGTAACCTGTAAATATGGGTGCCGTGAAATTCTGATTACATATGTGGTTTTACATGGGCCAGCAGAAAATGAAAGAGTACTGAAAGAAAACGGCAGACGGCATTCACTCACCCTTTTGCGCAGGTTGTACGTAAGCAGGAGGTTTCGTGAGAAGTGGTTGGAGAAGGCGGTGTAGAACTCTAGGACTTTCTGAAGCGCATCCCGTTTGATCACATGCAGGTCACAGTATGTTAGCGCTCTCACGTTAGCACATGCCTGAGCTAGCGTCACCTCCTTCCAGAACACATCCCCAAACACATCACCTTTACCTGAGGAGAAACACAGACACTTTCTTATTCACAAAAAACAGGCCTGATTGGTACATCTATTGAGGACCATGACTGTCTAAATAATATGTGAAACTGTAGA
Organism: Spinibarbus caldwelli; assembly: GCA_039654775.1. Classification (NCBI taxonomy): domain Eukaryota; kingdom Metazoa; phylum Chordata; class Actinopteri; order Cypriniformes; family Cyprinidae; genus Spinibarbus; species Spinibarbus caldwelli. Next base: position 14,350,119 of record CM077250.1, on the reverse strand, counting down.
CTGCAGTAATGGCTGCTGAAAATTCGGCTTTGCCATCACAGGAATAAATTACAATAGAAAACAGTTATTTTATATTGTAATAATATTTCACAGTATTACTGTTTTTACTTTATTTTTGATGCAACCTTGAGAGTGTATTATAACTTGTTTTCAATGAATATAATTCCATTTTGTTGTTTCAAGAATAATCCATGTTAAATTAATTTATTTCTTATTTTCTAACACTTTTTGCAGCAAAAAATACTGCAAATGATCTCTCTGTTTTGTCTTTCCTCTCTGTCGCAGATTATAGTAGACACATGATCTCATGTGTACTGATTTTATAGGTGTGAAATTCAACTCGTGTAAAACTCCACCACTAACACATGTCAGATCAGAAGATTCAAGCAGTTGAAAGCACTGTTAAAAAATTATTCACAGTAATATCCTGGCAAAAACACATTTCCATTATGACTGGTTTACTCATTTAGGGTATAGGTCTACATACTGTATCATAAGCGTGTCTGACAGAGGAGAAATGATGAAGAGATATATTCCCTCAATCCATTACTGAAATCAACAAATGCACAAAAGTCTTATCCATCCATCTCCATCTGCTCACATCTAGGATGAACAGGGTTACAGAGCCAAAATGTCCACTCAGATAAATTATTTACGGTTCTTCTGTGTCTCAGGAAATGTTCTAGAATACATAATCTGCAGGCGGAGAGAGCTATTTTAGCACCTCACAGTTTCAATGAATGATTGTTTTGGACTAAGCTCAGTATCAGTTTTGTAGTTGTTTAAACTGATTTTTAAGGAGGAATAACCACCCAAAACATGGGCACTGTCACTGTCCTCTGTTCGTTGTACTTTTAAGTGAGAGTGAATGAAAAGAGAGAGTCTACAATATGTGTAGTAGAGCAGCAATGTCATAGATCAACAGGTCACTGCGTACTGACCTCTGACCCAAAGTTTTGCTCAATCCACCCACTCAAGATACAAGTGGTCAGATCGATAAACCTTTTTATTCTGTCTTCATAGTATGATCTGTGTGTGTATTAAAATTTTAGAAGCAAGAGAGAACATTTGTGGCCTTTCAGACTGATTCTAAATCAGTTTAACAGCCGCGGCAGAGAGCCAAATTTAGCAAAGCATCGTTAGTTTGTCAACAGAGAAAAATATGGCCATTAGATGCTCAGCTCTGTGGCTTCACGAGGCGAAGCAGCCTAATCTTTTTTGTGTTGTGAGACAGACAGATGTTAGAAATGACAGATGCTATAGTAGTACATCATGGGCTGTATACATCCATGAGTGACATTTCTGACCTAAGATCACTGTTTGCCTTATTTTATTCTTTTTTAGGGATGTCTGGTCGATGCTAAAAAAGAATGAAATAATACTCGTATGAACAGTAACAACAGGACAATAAAATCAGATATGTATCAAAATTTGAGATCTATGCATTAGGGCTCACAGTGTACAGTATAATATATCATTAATGTTAATTAAACAAATATATGGGTAAAAAAATGATAACGCCACTCACTGCACTTTTATTCATTCATTCATTCATTCATTCACTCACCCATTCATGTATTTCATTCATTCATTCTTTATTAAAGACTATTTACTGGAATAATTATGTCTCAGGAAAAACTAATAAATAAATAAATACTACACAACATCTAATTTCATTATTGTAGTATTTGAAACTATTTCTTATGTAGTTTTTTCTATATAATAAATAAATAATATTTGCTATTGTTTTTGCTGTAATATCAAAATTGGTATTCTTAGGGGAAGGTTTTCATTTGATTGAATGAATGAGACAATATGCAGCCAACACAAGAGAATATTACATCATTTATAGCATTATGACATTTTTATCTGTTTCACTAAGAAATTATTTTTTTAAAAATAGGCACTTAATGCTGTGGTATAAACTTTCACAGTTCAATGTGCTGCAGATATATTTTTTTAACATAATATAAAAGACGTCTACAACAAGCAAGCTGGAAGGCTTCTAACTCAATTACTGCCAGAAAAGGATGAACTCATACTTAGAGAAGATCTTAAAAACATACTGTAGTAAAATTACTTTTCAAATATCATTTTATTGTTACTTTTTATCATCAGCTTAGGCCATATTTTGCATAGTTTAACATGCTTTATGCTCAAAATTTCAACTTTTCCCTCTTCATTTTATTTTATTATTGTTCTCTGAATGTTTTACGCACAGAGGAAGAGAAAGAGTTGGACGCATTGATCAAAGAGGATACAGGGTGCAGGATGTGGGAATAAACAAAAGGGAGAGGGATAGCACAGTGCGGAGGAGTGGGTGTGACAGCCTGAGTGTCAGTCAAGATATATGATCACATAGAAGCTCTGTGGGTGCACATAATCCTCCCATAGGAAACTAAACCCAAGACAGAGGGATGCTGTCTTCATGTCAATGAGTCCGTAGAGGAAATTAGTTTTGAATACAGTAACAGCTGAAGCAGACGTAAGCCCTGTGGTGTCAAAATTAGAGTTGTTCAAAATCGAGAAGTCAAAATTCTTAGTGGGCAAACTGCCTAACAGCTTGCACCACTCTTAAAAATGTAGCAAATAAAAAAACTATTTGACCTCACTAATCTAGTCAGCTGTTGGACGGCAACTCAACCATCACAAATCCATACCTAGTCAATACTCATTAATTCAGATCCAGATCTATTTCTCTGTCTCTGTTTTCCTCTTACCCAGAATGGCGACCACCTCGTCGTCTTGGATGACCTCCAGTGACCCTGACACCACAAAACAGAGGCTGTCCACGCTCTCGCCTGCATGGTAGATAAGATCGCCTGGAGCGCAGTGGATGGTCTGGAACTCCATGGCCAAAGCCCGCAAACAGCCGTCACTGGCTAAACGGAAAGCAGGATGTTCCTTGAAAACCTTCCTGTTCAGGTGCACACATATATCAGCACGCATGTCTTTAGGACAGATCTGCAAAACCTGTAATGGGAGAGAGAAATAACAGATATAAGTGGTAATTCTGCTGCAACGTCATTTGATTTAGAAGGTTTATGTCATGATCAAATTTTCCTTGATCTTTTGAGAGCTTGATGTACTATGGAAACATACTGTAAATTTCATACATACAAATGGCAACAAGCAAGAGACTAGATTATAAACACTAAACAACAGCATCTCTTCCAATTTCTATTTTAGCAATTTCAGTCACTTTATTTTAAGGTCTAATTCTTGCTATTAACAAACCATTAACTATGAATTTTGCCTCAATAAACTCCAAATTTGCTGCTTATTAATAGTAAGGTAGTTGATAAGTTTAGGTATTGGGTAGGATTAGGGATGTAGAATATGGTGATGCAGAATATGTGCTTTATATGTACTAATAAACAGCTAATATGTTAATAATAGGCATGCTAATAAGCAACTAGTTAATAGTGAGAATTGGCCCCTATACTAAAGTGTGACTACAATTCCCTGGCTGCATACATATAATTCATTCAAATCTGTTAGAATGTCAAAATTAGAACCTAGTTAAATCATGAAACTCTAGACAGGCTAAGTCTTATATATGCAATCTGCTATCAATCATATGATTTACCACATGGCACAAGCTTCTGCTGAGTCTGCAGCCAATGAGACTACTCAACCTTTAAGTAGCCTAGTTCAGTGTTTGCAGTATGATGGTCCTGTCAGAATTCCTCTGAATTCCTCCACCTCCCCCAGCTCCACCTGTCTAGATCTACTATGGGATTTATGTATGCCTATCATGCTGTAGCTGCAAATCTCACACTCACAGCAGCATGTCTGTTTATCTATTAGCAGTTGGAAGTCTGTACTTACTGTGCAGCATATGTAGTCCGCCAAGACCAAATACATTAACACTGTCATATCCATTAACGTACTAAAATTTAAGTGAGTTATCATGATTGAAATGGTTAGCTTCCAGTTCTGATGACTATAAATATTGTTTTTGTTATTTATTTATTTATTTATTTATTTATTTATTTATATATTTTAAGTTCAACTTTCAGCTGTTTTAAATGCATTGCTTTGATGGAAAATCCCTTATTTTGGATTATTTTTAGTAGCCAGGGCATGATTAGATTATTTTTTATATACAGTGCACAGCATAAATGAGTACACCCCCTCTGAATAAATATAAAAGATGCATTTTCTTAATGATCACTAATATAATTCATGGAAAGATGCCAAAATTGAAATGTATTAAACATATACTTAATAAAAACAACAAAATATATGCCAATATTTTCTGTAAGATAAGTAAATTAGCCAGTTTTGTTTAAATGAAGGATTGCAGAAATGAGTACACCCTAGATTTAATTCAGCAAATGTATAATATTCTAGTACTTAGTATGGCCTCCAGAACTTTAAGTATACTGCTCTGACCCTTCTTGGCACTGAGTGTACAAGTTCATGACAAATTTTCACATCTGTCCTGTTTAACTCCTGGAGGATGACCTCCTTAAATGCTCTGGTCTTTAATGGGAAGTTTTGCTCAGCTCGTCTCTACAGAATCCCCCACAGCTGCTCAAGAGTGTTAAGATTGAGTGAAATACATGTCTACTGAAGAATTTTCACCTTGGGAGAATGAATATCTTCATTGTCATGCTGAAAAAAATGCCCAATAATGCAGGGAATGAGGGGAGGGTAGCATCTTCTGTTTCAAGTTTTTGTATTACATCACAGAGTAGTGTGTGAATTTATGACAGCATTGATAAAGCACAACTCCCTCACACCTTCAGCACTCATTCATCCCTATATAAGAGCCTTATTACCACTGAACGTCACTGTGGGTACCAAGCACTTCTCACTGTACTCCTCCTCTAGCAACACCACAACATTTTGGATGCTTTTGGATCCGAAATGATTGACTTGGTCTCTTGAGATCAGAGTATGGATTCCCAGAATTCTCTATTTTATAAATATTGGCCTTGGAAGAGGTTAAATGAGTTTAGTTTGCTTTGGCTACAGTAGGTAATTCTAGTGGTGACAACAACCATGCATGTCACTTCTGCAGGCTGCGTCATACTCTGTGAGATAAAGTGTCACTCTTTTCATTGCTTTTGCCGGCTCGGAGACACTTGTTATTTCTCCTGCTCTTTTTCTAGCAAAAATTCACTCATCATTAAATGAAAACATAAAGTGAAGACCAGATTATTTCAGGAGCCTTGCAACAAGTCCATTGTTTTTGAATGTCGGTGCTACTTCTGCTATATTTTCACACTTACAACAATAATTTGGTATTCCTCTTGTACCACTGACCTCTTTTATGCTAAGAAATAAGTCACCTGGCAGTTCTCTCCCAAGTGGTTCCACTGCTCCCAGCATTAAGTCTGAGTATGATTCAGTGGGCTATATAACACTTTTAATTGTCAGGAAATTGCTTGTCTTTAAAAGTTTTGGTTCAATATACTTACCTGTTGATCGAAAATAGCCTTAAACCTATACACATCTTTTTTTTTTTATTTAGTAACTTTCAGGAGGGTGTACTCATTTTTGCAACCCAACATCGTATCACTTTGATAAGAAAATCTTATTTTCCTGAATAATTTTGACATTCTTCTTTGGTAATTGATCAAGCAGGTTGGAACATTATATATCCAAAGAACCCTAGCATGTCATCTAAGTAAAGAGTAATTGCTGAATTTAAGTTTTAGAGGGGGTGTACTCATTTATACTGTGCACTGTAATACTAATTAATTCATTGTACTAAATTAGCAATATTAATTGTACTAAATTAACACTGACAGCCCCAATTATTATTTTTTTCTATTCTTAAAAATTAGCATTTTTCTTTTTTATAACCCCTGTCTCACACCATACAAATTTCTGTTTATTGTCTTGCCAGTGATGCATACTGGGAAGCCGACACAGTGAGACAGAGATACAGGACATGCGTGCCGGTGTGCATATGTGAATCTGAGCGCATTAGCGTGTGACATGTCCCCGAGCTGCCATTCCCAGCAGCCCCTCACTTTTCCAGAGCATCTCCCTTTCTGCATGTGGTTGTCACGGAGACATGGAGGTTGGCTCTGGGGAGAACGGTGTGAGCCTGTGTGATGAAACGGTTAAATCACGAGAGAGAAAGAGAGAGAGAGACGGAGACAGCTGGAACATTCTGACAATGTCCGCCCAACGGGGACTTCATATCCACAGAGTCATGCTGTTCCCCTCCTGCGGTTTGCGTATAAACGACAGGACGAGTCTAAACACACAGCGTGAGAAAGCATCTTGCTAAAGAATCACACTAATGTTTAAAAATACTTAGCCAGACACACTCACACAAACATTTCAGAGCAAGAGTGAATAACCACACACACACACACGCACACACACAAGGGTGTCCAGAGTTCCATGCTGGGTAATTGGAGTTGGGCGTACAGGGTATTCACCTTTTCGGTGTCAATACCGTGGGACATGGACCACGTGGAGGCGATGTAATCCATAACCCTCTCGCTCAGGCCTTTGGGCACCTGGTACAGCTTGAGGAAGTCCCGCACGCTGTTCAGCATCTCATGATAGCGGTTTGTGTTAGCATACATCTGCTGGAAGATAGTTGTCACGTTACCGAAGATGGTGGCGTAGAGGAGAGCTGTAGGAAAGATAAAGAAAGGCAGAAGGAAACTTTGGATTAAATGACAACACAGAGGAAGAGAACAATGTGAATAAATACCAAAAAAAGTTAATTATGTAGAGTATATAAAATAGTGTTCAAAAATTGAAGACTAAATTAAATATTTAAAATACTTAAATGTAAAAATATATATTACATTTTTTAAATTGCAAATTTATTTAATTGCATTTACTTAATTAAAGAGTATCATTTATTCATGCAAATAGAAAAAATAGACATAAATAGAAGTAAATGAAAGAGGCCCAGAAGAACATTTTTTATTTCTAGATGGATATAAATATTGGAGTTAGTACGATTATTAAAATATTATTTTAAAGAAATTAATACTTATATTCCTCAAGGATGCATTAAATTGATCAAAAGGGACAGTAAAGACATTTGTTTAAAAAATCCTTGAAAAATTCATTACAGTTTCCACAAAAAATATTATGCTGCACAAGTTTTTTCAACATTGATAAGAAAAAATGTTTCTTGAGCACCAAACCAGTGTATTAAAATGATTTCTGAAGAATCATGTGACACTGAAAACTAAAAGAATTTTGAAAATTCTAAAAGGCTAAAAGAGTAAAAGGCTGCTGAAAATTCAGCTTTGCCATCATAGAAGTAATTACATTATTAAACATACTAAAAAAGAAAACAGTTATATTAAATTGTAATAATATTTTACAATATTACTGTTTTCACTGTATTTTTGATCAAATAAATGCAACCTTGGTAAGCATAAGATACTTCTTTCAAACATTACAAAATCTTAACAACCCCAAACCTTTGACTGGTATATATACAGTAGACATATACATATATATATATATATATATACATATATACATACATATATATATATATATATATATATATATATATATATATATATATATATATATATATATATACACACAGTTAGAAAAGCTACATGAAAAATGTTATTGCATAAGTTACCAGCTCCAGAACAGAGAAAGACAGATATGACGATAATAGTAAATGACAAAGTGAATTGTAAATGAGTGAAAGCACATGACAGAAAGAAGAAGATTCAATAAAAGCGAGTGATTGTCTCTTTTAAACTGATTTAGCCGGACTGTAATGGCTCTGCACACAGGAGAAAATCTAATTACGCATGTATGGACTCTAGGGGTGTGTGTGTGTGTGTGTGTGTGTGTGTGTGTGTGTATGTGTGTGTATGTGAATCCCCTCCTAAATACCTTCAGATAAGAATTATGAGCTGCCATTACTCTACATTCATGTCTGTCTTATGAACACAGGAAACACGGCCCAGATGTAGCTACTAAATGGATAATTCACATAAAAATCATGTACTCACCCTCATGTCAATCAAAACCTGTATGCTGTTATTTTTTTCTGCACATTTTGTAGTGACCATGTCTGTCTGTGGTGCATATGATTAATGCTCTACTATCTACTCTACTCTATTCATGCTCTACTATCTAAAGTTTGTGCACACTTCCAAACTATTGCGAATGCCGATGTTAAAAAAAAGTTCAAAGCTTCTCAATATTTGTCATCTACCCAGCTGCAGTTTTCTGGGACCCCAGCCATTATTATTAGAGTGTAAGAGTTTGTGTGTGAGATGGCGGTGATGTACAGATATGCAGCGTGACAGTCTTTGCTGATCTGGGGACAGATTTGGCTCCAGGGAGACAAGAACATGGAACAGAGCTGACAGAGACTGTCCTACTGAACACATGCACACACACACAGACACACATCCTAGATGCACTGACACCATACATAGGACACAGACACGTCCATATGTATCAATGTGTGAGGTCACAGGGTGGGCATTTGTTCACCCTGCAAACTTTAACTGCTTTCACGGTTCAACATGAACTGTCCCATCGAATCAAACACACACACACACTCACATCTGTTTTTCATTACAGAGGCGGGCGAATGTTCATTAACAAATGAACAAATAAGTGAGCCAGGCAGCTCATTACACACCCTCCCCTTACATTAACACAGCTGATGTACACTCTTTAATCGTGTAAGTGTGACAGAGAGAGAGAGAGAGAGAGAGTTAGTATTTCTTGAGTGTGTCATTAGTTTGTTCTTTGAGATCGCATGGATTGTCTAGGCAGCTCTTGACGGAATGATCTGATCTATAGTTCATATCACATGAATAAATTATACTGACGTTTTTAAATGCTGAAGTCTTCTGAAACCATAACAGAGCTTTAATAACTAAATTTAACAGAACAAAATTTCATATCCCTGGAATCAGACCATTGACTGAGAACCAGATCAGTTCAAATCTGTTTTTAACTGAATCAACCAGGGGCCTGTTCTTCGTACGTCGCTTATTACATCTGAGATGATTTGAAAGATTCCAGATCTTGTAATCCTGATAACTGATCTCCGGCTAATTTGGTTCTTCAAACGTATTTGCGTATTAGATTAAAATATCTGGATTAAGTTGTCTAATGGGTATCGATACTCGATCAGCAATGCAGCGATTGGCTGGCGGCAAGACAGCATCGTAATGACATCATATCATTAAAAAAGACACCTGACAAAAAACTTGACAAATTTCTGGACTTTTATAAGGAAACAGCCATAAATGTAATAATAGATAAATGAAATGTGCACTGTTTTTAATTTATTTGTCATTTTTTTTTTACATGATTCCTAATTATTTATATTCATGATTTCTAGTATTTGTACAGGCTTTACATTTTTATTTCAATGTTGTAATTAGCAATTCATTTAATTTTATCTTTGAAGCAGATTTCTTATGTGACAGCATTAATTAAAGTTTCTTAGAGATCAAGTTATCTGCATCTCCTGCGCTCCATCAAGCCACTCCCATAATAGCTGTCACCACTCAAATTAATACACAGCTCAGATTAACTGTATAGCATGTGTGTAAGACTCCAATACAATTATAAAGTAATTATTTCATCACTAATAAATCTTTCAATGAGTATAACTGGCTGTGTCTATAGTATTATAGACTACACAACATTATTTTCAAATAAATTTTTTAATTATTATTATTATTTTAAATTATTGTCCCTGGACCAGTAGGGTACTCTTGTAATAAAGTAGCGGTGGCTGGGACATATTTTAAGTATCAATTCTGCTTAAAAAGATGCAATCTAATCCTGTTTACATGAAATAAACCTGCTCCCGAGCAGGTTTAAGCTTACAGACCTGTTTCTATGACAGCAAGTCCGGGATAAGCTTCGAAGAACCAAATGATCCAAGATCAAGTGAAATCGGCAACAATCAAATCCAGCTAACTGAGTTAGCGACGTACGAAAAACGGGCCCCAGATCATTGAGAAGATTTGACTCAAAAGAATGTTTCAATCAAAAATTAGACATGCGTTCTTCTGTAATAAATGCTCATCAATATGGAAATATGATCTAAGTGAATAATGAATTAAATTTGGACTTTTTATGAAAATGTTATAGTGTTTTGTTATTTTAAAGCTTGACAGCCCCAGTCTTCATTCATTTTCATTATTATGAAAAGAATGTTTAGGCTATTCTTCACAAATTCCTTTTGTGTTTCATGGGTTTTGGAACATCATGAGGGGTGAGTAAATGATGACAGAATTTTAATTTTTGTATGAACTGTCCCTTTAAAGGGGTCATGAACTAAGAAATCAAAATTCCCTTGATCTTTTGACATACAAGAGGTCATTGTACTATAAAAACTTCCTGTAAGTTTCAGAACTCAAAACTGTCTTGTTAGTCTAAAAACAGTTTATATTGAAGCCAATCTGCCAAAATAACAGGTTGTGGTATGTGCCACTCTATGATGTAATAATGTGGCTAAACACGGCCTCCGCTGAAGAAAATCAACGCCTGCTTCTACATCACTGCCCAATGATTCACGCATGTAGTGAAAGAGGCAGACGTACAGTTCTACACAGAAACCAAACGATAAAGATGGCTCTGAAGACAACAAGACGCTATGCAGTGCCAAGTTGTGGAAAACACAGTCTTTGCATTGTCTTCTTTCTGATCCCAACATTAGGAAAGAGTGGATGAACTTGATTTCTCATGAAGTTCCAGATTGTGTCAGTAAGAACTTGGTCCTTTGTTCACTTACTTTTACCACGGATTCATTTACAAACAAGGTACAATTCAACGTGGGATTTTCAGAAAGACTGAAACTAAAAGATGATGCTGTGCCGACTATGTTGAATCCGACAGTAATGTCGCACCACACAAGTGTGAGTAACATGATCATTATGTGGTCACTATTGCTTTGTCTGTTATTATTGTTTGATATGTACTGAGTATTTATGCGTTTCAAATCTAAATCACAGCAGCATCCATCTATGAATGATGTAGGCTGTCAAACATACACAACTGTTAGCCAATCATAGCAGTGTTTGTTTACTTCCGAGACAATCTGCCATGCCTATTCAAACAGAGCGTAAGGGGAGACAGAAAATAACCTATTACTTCTAAATTATGTTTTTATGTAAAAATTTTAATAACATTATAAGTAGACCTCAGAGCAGTAAAAAGAGCACATGACCCCTTTAAGGGTTAGTGTGGAGAGAATTATCTTGTTTATTATCTTGTGCAGATCTCAAGTCAGTAAAGTCACTTTTCTACATTACCCTTAAAAGTAGACATTTTCTATAATCTTTCACTATGACAGAGAAAAATGTGATTGAATAGGTTACTGGACACTAAATTGCTCACTAAAACTTTGTGACTGACACACTGAAATTCCTCCATCCACCCTCTGTTTCTCTCTTTCACACTCTCATTTACTGTTCCCCTTAGCACAGCTAAAGCTGAGGTTTCATGAATTTAACATCTTTTCTAAAAATAGTCACATTCGGGTTATTCTGTTCCTCCTGAAGTACACAACAACTCAAACGAGGAAACGGCATATCGAGCAAGTGATTTAGAGTGGAAACAATGGCACAGAACCACATTAATCTTACTTGCGTTCATATAGGAGCCTTAAATCCACCGAACATCATGCTCATTCTGTGTGCTCTGTTTAAAACATGCAAGTTCAAGTCATTAGAAGAGGAACAAAAATCAGTACTAAACCCCAAGGGGACTGTCCTGAGATGGTACTGTAAAGCAGGACTCATTAGTAAAACGTATACATTTTTCACAAAGTTTTGTAGATCTGATGTTTGTACACCTGCTCCGTTCATTAGAAAAGTGCTGCGGCAATCATCTCGGCGTGACACATTCACAACACCGTTTCAGTAAAAGACACGCACATCACACCGTCTGCTTGAGCTGGGCTGCTGCCAGAGATGGAGAGAGAGAATGAGTGGTAGAGCAAAGAAAAACATGGGGTGGAGGAGATAAGCCTGGGTTAGTGTAATTTGATTAGAGCAGGTGATTAATTGTACTGCCAGCATAATACTTGGGCTCTTCCCTCCATCCCTCCCCTCTCTTTCTCTTTCCCCTTTGCTTTGCCAATACATTTGAAGCATTGTTTCAAATGAGTTCAAATAGTGAAACTTACTACTAACCATAAGAAACAAAAACATTTCTATTCAAGTAAATCATATCAGAATCTAAAATTCATGATCACTCAAATTAACTCTTTAGGAAACACCAATGCTTGAATTGCAGAAATAGAATAGTGCTAAAGATTGTTAAAGTTGAGGTTTTAGGATTTTGTTTCGTATAAATGAAATGCGTGTCATATTTTCAGTCAGCTGCACACAGTCATCAACACTAATGTGACTTGGCAATGTAAAGTCAGCTATAGATGACTAAATGGATAGAAACAGATCATAGATAATACCAATCACAAATCCGTATGGATATTACAGCACTGTCACTTATATTTTGAGTGCTGAACATTCTGAAAGTCAGAGGGAGATTTTCAAACTTAGTTTAAATAAAGTACAAAATGCAGAAATAGATGCCTAATGTAGAAATTATGTACAAAAGAAAGTTTATACAGAGGCTGTATAAATTATATAACTGGAAAAGTACACTGTAAGAAAAATATCAGTTAAAAAAAAAAACAAAAAAACTATGTCCTGGCAGAAAATTATCAGTACATTTTCCATTAAGGGTATGTTTACATGACAACGTACTAAAAACGGAAAAGTTTCTCCTTTACGTTTGTGTGTGTGTGTGTGTGTGTGTGTGTGTGTGTACAGACAACAATGTTGTGAAAATGATCATTCACACAGATCCACTAAAGCGACTTAAAATGTTGTAATATCCATGCCAGGCCAGTAGTTGGCAATGTCACACTGTAAAAAACACTACACAAACATGTATTAGGCCTATGCATGTGCATGACATCACCGTTTTCACAAATTTGCATTTTTGTAGTTTAATAACAGTATTGTTTTCAGAAACTTGCACTTTGAAACCCATTTTCATAAGTTTCAAAACACCATTGTCGTGTAAATGAGATTCTAGATAAAAACGGTATCGTGTAAATGCCCCCTACGTTTACAGATATTTCCTTCAACCCTAAAACACAACACAATGCAAAGCCTAATTCAAAATACAGGTAAAACACCTGTGAAAAATCAGTACGGAAAATTAATTCATATTAATAACATTACAGACTTTTCTTAATACTTTTCATGTTATAAAAGTAATTAAACCTCTAAAATTCAGCTTTAATATTAATCTGTTCATCAGTAATTCAAATGTAATTATCTAGTCATCATAATTATAACTCAAAAGAAAACATTTCACAATTGAGACCTAACAATTCAGTCCTAATTTTGACCCCTAGAAATTCAGATCTCTTTTGCCGTCTAATCAGTCATTACTAACTCATCCATTGCCATGACTGACAGCATCATTTAATCTGTTTGTTCAGAAGCACCAATTATCCTCATTAGGTACCGCACTCATAAATAAGAGCCACAGCTCTGTGTCTTGTCGCTTAATGGATAGTTTATTTGTGCTCATCTAATATAGCAATAAAATACATATATATATATATCCTATATTTAATTTCTATTCCAATATATATATATATATATATATATATATATATATATATATTAAACAGAAATTAGTTAAGTATTGAGGGTGTATGTGTCTTCTTTTATCTGCTGTGTTTTTTCTTTGATTATGTCTATAAATGAGGAAGAACTAAAAGAGAGAAAAAAAAGGGAAAGAAAGTGTATCTGATCAGATGAAACGAGTCCTTGTCAAAAGATTCCCTGTGGCTGTGACTCCATTATAGGAACATGTGACAGAATATTTAATATCTTGACATCTCTGCTTCCAATTGAACTTGCATCATTGCTTATAAAGGGCCATGTGACGGCTCTTTCCGCTCCACGTTTGCAAACACTGTAAATCTGTATCAATGTCAGCTGAAAGGTTAGGATGCCGGGGAATTTGGCCAAGGTAAATTGATTAAGCACCAAATCTACTGGAAAACAGGCTCACATTCACTTAGGCAATAAAAAACAGATCAGCCATTCGGGTACGTTTTAGTTTCCCATTTCTGGCTGACACGTTCAGTTCACTCTGATGCAGACGGTGTCAGAGTATCAGGGGCATTGAATATTCTGAGCAATTTACTCAGCTCATGACTCTCAAAGTCACTCTTCGTGCAGTTTTTTTTTTTTTTTTTTTCATTTCTATTATATTTTTATTCTATTTGATTTCAGGATATATTTATCATCTCTTAAAACATAGCACCACACACTATTTAATCTGCCTGGTCAAACTACAGTGCACCATTCTCAAAACATCAGAGTTTAAGTTAAAAGCTTTATTTGTCAAATTCATAACAATACAACAGCAGTACTTTGTGTAAATGAAATGTATTGAGGTCAGTTTTAACTTCCATCATTATTGCATTTACAATTCAGCAGCATGGACTGGATCCTACATCAGAGAACACTGGATTTGCCAGAGAATCTCTGAGTTTTGTTTGAGGCTGTCTGTATTAACTAAATGAGATTCTTGTCTGTAAGTTTTATGGAGAACAACTGTGGCAGTATTTGCTGTAACCACTTTGCTGGATGCTGGTTTATAAGTGTAGGGCCGACTATTTCAGATTTATCTGCACCTAAATGTTACATAGAAAAAGCAAACTGTAGCTGGTTTTTTACAAGTTGTTCAGATAGCTGCTTAATAGACCTTAGTAAGGGTAGTGCCCTATTTTTGATGGGAAGAAAAATGAGGCTGTAATGAATAGAAATAGCATGAAAAAAATAAGAAAAAAAGTTCACTGGACAAAAACTCCATAAACAGACTGTGAGTTGTAAAAAAAAAAAAAAAAAAAAAATCACGTGTGTGCGCCATTGTAAAGACTGTATATGATATCTGTTCCTCACAGCCATTTTTATCCATGTTAAATTCAATATAACATCTAACATGACTAAGGTGTACTGGTCAGCTTTTGAGAGAATACTCCAATAGTTAGAAATCAAGCTTCAATCAAGAAATCATTCAAGATATATTTGTGTGTGCGTGTGTTTTATTCATATTGTAGTGCACCTTTAATTTTCTTTAATTTTTTCCCCATTTTATATTAGTCAGCAATATTTTTTCATTCTAATTTTCATCTTCATAATAGTTTTAGTTGGTGAATTTGGGTGATTGGAAAGCGTGAAGATGCAGGATGTACTGTAGGAATGAATTTACACTCAAAACATTGTGTATTGAGAACTTAGCAACCCAATGTCCTAATTAATAGGTAAATTACAGGATTTTCTACTCAAAATGTTTTGTTAATGTGATCATCAAACTGAAACGAGTCTGAAACATACCTGATAAATCACAACTTAAAACATCATGTTAAACTATAAGCTATGACCTTATCAATATTCATAAGCTGAGGCTTCGCCCCTTTTGTGACGTCGCAACCTGTGCACATGCAGTCAAAACACGTGAGGAGCATTAATGCCTCTCGAGGAAATTAATCTGAAAACAAAAAGAGGAAGTTAAGCTATCAATCAAACATGGCAAAACACAAATATTTCACAGTGTTGCGATGAATTTGCGTATGCATGCCTCGTAAATGCATATCTAATATGTATGAAGTCATTATCTGACAAAAACTCCTGCGGGAGAAAGATGAAAGCTGCTTCATGTTTGTCACCGGCTCAAAGACCTCTGCACGTGTACATCGGCACATGCACACAGGCGAGCTTCAGAAAGGTATCTGTGAGGAAAACAAGCCAGGCATGTATGTTTCTACCTGTTAGTCTGCCTCAGTCAGATTTACATTTTCTATCAGTCGTTAAACTCGTGCCCCAAGCTAGTGGTTGCCATGGCAACAGAACAGGCATTCCAGCACCTGCTGCCAGCCCTGTTCCCCGAGCAACCCATGAAATCAGCATCTGCACTTCTGGTTTTGTTTCAAAAGAAGAGACTAATTTCGCTCAACTTCTCTAGACTGTGGAATAAAGCCCTTGAGAATGATGCAAACGGTGCTCCAATCAAGTGTTTACACTCAGCGCTGATTTAAACTGTCACTATAAACATGATGAAACATCAGCAGGATTCAGAAATCTGAAATGCACTTGTGAAACAAAAGCCTGTAAATTCACATCACCTTGAAGCGCTTGAGAACAGACTCCAATGTGATGCCAGTTGAACATTTTCATTAACTGTTGTTAAATGAGCATAAAACATGACTTATAGCCTGTTATGTAATGCAACGTGACATGAGCTACAAGAAACAGTTTGAAAAAGAAATGCCTGCGAGCTTCATTGCTAGTTCATAACGTGTAATATGTGTAATTATGTGATTTGAGTTCCCTGCGGCCATCTGCACATTATAATTACGGAAAATATATGATTGTACAGAAATGTTCAGTGCAAACTGAGTCATCAACATTTTTTAACTATTTTCCCAGTCTAGCTATTTCTAATTATTACACTTCAATACTATTGTGTCTAAATCGTAATTATTAAAATTTTATAATAAGGTCCCATTAGTTAATGGGAAAGAAACTAATATTAAATAACAATGAGTCATACATTTGTTACAGTATTTATTAGTCTTTGTCAATGTTAGTAAATAAAAATGCTAATGTTTATTGTTAGTTCATTTTAGCTGAGGTCCACTAAATAATATTAACAGATACAACCTTTGATTTATGTTAATGTTAGTAAATGTAGGAATTAACATTAAATTGCTTACTGCTTATAATGTATTATTCATTGATAATGTAATGTTAACAAATGCAACTTTAGCTAACATGAACTATCAATGAACAATACATTATGCACTAAAAACTGAAATCAGTTGTTTGTTTAAAGCGAATCACAACATTATACTGGACAGTATGAAAAATGGATAATCATTTTAAGATTTGCTAAAAATTACATATAATTTATTAGTGTTTTTACAGATTAACTATACATGAAGTTTGATAATGACGAAAGTAATTAAATCAAAATATACGAGAAATCAGCATGTACAATGAATTATCTAAATCAATCTAGACTAAGTAAAAATATATATTTTTTAAAGTATATTTTGTAACAAAATCTCACACATACAGTTGTGTTCAAAATAATAGCAGTGTGTTTAAAAAAGCGAGTAAAGCTCAAAATCCTTATAATAACTTTTACTTCAATACACACAAATGCATTGGGAACATTGCACATTCTATTCTAAATCAAAACAAGCATTTTTCTTTACAAAGTCAAACATTTACTGTATAAACAGAAAAATGCTTGAAGATTTAGCTTTCTTGTGAATGACTAAACTAACATTTAGTTGCATAGCCACGGTTTCTGAGAACTGCTTCACATCTGTGTTGCATGGAGTCTGGAACCTGTGAACAGGTATTCCAGCCCAGGACGACTGCACTACAGACCACAATTCCTCTGCATTTCTTGGTTTTGCCTCAGAAACAGCATTTTTGATGTCACCCCACAAGTTTTCTATTGGATTAAGGTCTGGAGATTGGGCTGGCTACTCTATAATGTTAATCTTGTTGGTCTGGAACCAAGATGCTGCTCGCGTACTGGTGTGTTTGGGGTTGTTGTCTTGTTGAATCACACATTTCAAGGGCATTTCCTCTTCGGCATAAGGCAACATAACCTCTTTAAGTATTTTAATGTACTCAAACTGATCCATGATCCCTGGAATGCGATAAATAGGCCCAACACATAGTATGAGAAACATCCCCATATCGTGATGCTTGCGCCACCATGCTTTACTGTCTTCACAGTGTACTGTGGGTTGAATTCAGTGTTTGAGGGTCGTTTGACAAACTGTCTATGGCCCCTAGACCCAAAAAGAACAATCTTGCTTCATCAGTCCACGAAATATTGCGCCATTTGTCTTTAGGCCAGTCAATGTGTTCTTTGGCAAATTGTAACCTCTTCATTTTTTCAACAATGGGACTTTGCGGGGGCTTCTTGCCAATAGCTTGGCTTCACATAGGCGTCTTCTAATTATTACAGTAATCACAGGTAACTTCAGACTTTCTTTGATCACCCTGGAGCTGATCATTGGCTGAGTCTTTGCCATTTTGGCTATTCTTCGATCCATTCGAATTGTAGTTTTCCATTTTCTTCCACATCTTAATGGTTTTGGTTGCCATTTTAAAGCATTTGATATCATTTTAGCTGAGCAGCCTATCATTTTCTGCACTTCTTTATATGTTTTCCCCTCTCTAATCAACTTTTTAATCAAAGTACGCTATTCTTTTGAACAATGTCTGGAACGACCCATTTTACTCAGATTTTCATAGAGAAATGCACAGTACAACATTTGCTGCCTTCGTCCTTAAATAAGGGCCACTTGTTTGAAACCAGTTTTTTTCACAGAATGATTTACCTCTCTAATTAAACTCCACACTGCTATTATTTTGAATGCGCCCTTTTCAATTAATGATTAAATTACACACAATCAACAGCATGCATGCCATGACTATTGGGTCTGTTGGTTTTCTATTACTCTACCACACCTACTAGTAAAATATTTGCCATGTAGAAATATAATTTCTACCAAATCATTGATTGATCTGGTTAGTGATGTTGGACTGCTATTATTTTGAACACAACTGTAAATTCTAGATCCCACCTATGAACCCAGTGATGTTCTGCACTGTATGATTGTTTGCCCAGAAAGCAGCTATGTATGTTTACTCTGAAAATAAGCCTCTCATGAGGGAGTTTCACCATATAAATAACAGCGTACTGGCAGCTGGTCATGTTTAATAACACATATAATGGAACTGACTCATTTTCCTCTGAGTGGTGAATCACAGCTCAATGGCAGTGTGATCTGCGAGAGCCTCGCCGTGGATGACCCTGCAGGCATCATCTCTGGAGTCAATGCTCCATTTTTTCACTCATCTACCTTCATAACAAATCACTGTTAAGAACCAAATGAAATGTAGCTGTCTCAGTCAGCAAAAATGGTCACAAATGAATCAAAACACAATTGAGGGAGTAATGTGATCAGAAACGGATCATTTCACACTGGAAAATATTATGGTAACATGATTTTTGACCTTCTGTAGCTAAAACCTTTTTCTATGTTAGCCAGTTAGAGAACTTTATCTAGTTGACAAGTTTAAAAAGCAGATTTTTCACCCAAATGACACAGAAAACCACGTTTACATTTGCAAGGCATAAACATGCATGTAAATAATCAAAACATCTATACCATTTTTCTATCTACTGGCCTAAAACTTGGCCAGTGGGTCATCATTATTGCTGAGCCCTGAATTTGCTAGCTGAACTAGCTGTACTGCACTAGTTAGTTACTTATACGCACAACAATTACTAGTTCTCATATAATAAACAGACTTATCAACACTGTATTTTTTCATGCAAGTGTTTATAAAGAAGTAAATAAAGCATTTCAACTCACATCCAATCATCATCATGGCCACAGCAAAGATCTTCTCCCCATCTGTGGTTGGAGCGATGTTTCCAAAGCCAATACTAGTCAGGCTGGTCATGGTGAAGTACAGAGATGTGATGTAGACTGAATCTTTCGTAGGTCCACCTTCCCATCTTCCCGTCCCGCTGACGTTGAAGCGATAGGGTGTCCCAATTGTCTCACCCAGCATATAAAGCCAGCTCTCCGGACGTACTTTGTTATGTTCCTCATCTATGACCTCATAGTCTCCAATGCTGTACCAGATGCAGGCCAGCCAGTGGGCCGCCAGCCCAAACACGCAAACCAGCAGAACCAAAACAGCTGCACCATACTCGATGTAGTGATCTAGTTTGCGAGCCACCCGGCCCAGACGCAACAGCCGAACCACCTTCAGCGAACTAAACAAGCTACTGATACCCTGAGGAAGAGACAGAGAGATGGAGAGAATTAAACACACTGAAAAATATGTTTTCATCCATCCATCAAATATAAACATTATAGGCCGAAGCAATTCTACAGACACTTTTTCTTGAGTCTAAATAAAGTGCATTGTCTCTCTTAGCACAGATTCTCTGCATTTATAAATATGCACAGGCATCTGCCAAGCCAACCCTCTGAAATCAACAATACAGAGAGCTGAAACAGCACCTGAGCAGCCAGAACAAAGAACTCCTCAGATCTGAACAAACACGCTGGAATATATTCAAAAATAACCTAAGTGTATAATCTTTTTCTAAAAGTGTACTTCAGTGCTGTCAAAGCATGATTTTTCCCTATTTTTTCCCTATTATTTCTTGTCACCAGAGTTTCTGCGATCATTTTTCTGAGAAACAGAAGAGGAGCTGAACCACTACTAGTTGTATTGATGACTTAATTTTGAAATTTGGGTGAATTGTTGCTATATATAATCATATATTCCTTATTGGGTGAACTATGAGCGCATGTTCATGAATAAAACAGCTTTCTTGAGTGCACTGCACATCAATCAAACAAACTACTATACACACAAGGACATCAATACTACATTGGAGACTTGCTTTAGAGAAATGGCCACAACAATAACATTAAATATGTATAATGTCTGTTTTAAATATTCAAGCTAAAATCACCCTGTAACCCTATATGTGTGTATTTTTTTATTTTTCACACACTCGTTCAGATCAGGAATTTATCCAGAGATTTAGTTGGGTGGATATTACAAATATAAACTAATTCACTACTAGTGATTTCATCAGTTCTCTACGAAGAGACACTAAAAAAGAAATAAGGCGCACATGGTGTTTATGAATTTTTTAAAGGGATAGTTCTCCCAAAAATGAAAATTCTGTCATTATTTACTCACCCTCATGTCGTTCCAAACCTGTATGCTGTTATTTTCTTTGGAGTTTTCATGCAGTTTTTATCCATACAGTAACAGTTTATAGTAATCAACTCTGTTGCGTTCAGAAAATTACCCAAAAAATCACCATGAAAAGATTATGTCCATATAATAGCTTTGCATTCCCTCAGTAAATCTTTAACCCGTGAACTGCTACAAACTATTTCCTGATTCAGTTAGTTGAACTCAAGAACCAGATCAGTGAATAAATGAGTCTTCTGAGCCAGCTCTTTTCAATGAAATGTCTGACTTGTTCAAATTTCTTGTTTTGAACAATTCATTGATGAGTTCAACTCACTGAGTCAATGATCCAGTCTACTACTAACTTCTTATATTTTGGTGTGTTCTTCACACCGTTTTCATTTGACTACAGATAATCTGTAATAAGTAATATGGACTACTTTTATGGTGCTTTTTGGGCTATGTGGAGCTTAACAGATGAAGTCACCATTAAGTATTGTATGAATCAAGCGGCAAAAAATGTTTCTAAAATGTATAAAACTTCTCTATTTTTGTTCCAATGACAGCAAAAGAGTGAGTAAATAAATGATAACAGTATTTTTGAAATATTCCTTTAAACACCCTATCAGCACATCCACAGAGTTACAAACACTGACACACACACACAGACAATACAGTTTAATACACATCAAACAAACATTGAAATGACAAAAATTCATTAAAAAATATTCTGTTGACTGATTTGAATAGAAACATGAAATAATAGACTATGGTTTAATACTGCTTTTGGTTTACATCAATGTCTGATTGATGCCCTGAGGCACAGCATATCAATCAAATGCCGAGTTTTGAGATGAAAGGCCTACTTGAGTGACAGCTCGATGATTCCAGTTCTTCATTCGCCCACAACAAACACAGGCAGTGCAAGGGACATGCAAAAAGAAAGAGGGATGAGGAGAAAAAAATCAAAACAAAAGAGAGTGACAATGGTCAACAGAAGAATACGTGAACAGTCATTGCAAACAAAAGCATGGCGCTTTGAATCAAGAGTGAAAAAGCAGAGCCTGGACTGTTAGTGAGATCACAGGCATTGCAGACATTAATAATCAAGCTTCCACTGCAAAGGCAATGCGAAATGATGACAGATGTCTCTGTGAAATCAGAGGAGGGTTATGCAACATAAGATAATTATGGCAACGAAAGTTTTGAAATGAAACACCTGAGGAGGATTTCGATTATTAAAAACCACACAGCTCTCCCTGTAGGCCATAACAATATGCACCTGTACCAGATGATGCAACAGAGAGATGTGTGTGTGTATGTATGCTTGGTCCTTGTGTTTGTCCTTTGACAGAAAGAAATATTGGTTGCATTCCAATTTGCATTCTCTTATTCAATAAAAATATGTCCTGTGCATCATTTGCTGATGGGAATGTGCACACTTTTGAGTATGTAGTAAGATAATATGCCATAGTTGGTTAGTTTGCAGCATTTTTAACTGAAACATAGATGCACATTTCCCATTCAAGCAATTTCAGCATACAACGACTTGCAAAGCACTGATGCTGCCTTTAGGTTATGTTGGAATAATGATGTATTTATGAGATAAACACTCATTAATGGCACCACAATGTCATAATTACCAATGAGAAGCTGTGGATTTTCTTCAAGCGTTGGGGGGCGTTAATTATGATGGAAGGCACATTGATATTATTCATAATAAGATTGTAATAAATCTTGGTAGTAATACTGTTCATTGAGGCATTTTATGAGGCGACAGGCTTGTGTGGCAAAACTACATTTCCCATTATTCCCTGTGGTAGCATAAGAACACTAGAATACATGCACTACCATTCACAAGTTTAGGGTTAGTAAGATTTATCTATTATTTTAGAAGGAAATTTATATTTTTATTCAACAAGGATGCATTAAATTGATCAACAGTGACAAGGAGGTTTATATTGTCACAAAAATATTCCATTTCAATTAAATGTGGTTCTTTTTAACTTTCTATTCATCAAAGAATCATGAAAAATGTATCATGGTTTCCACAAAAAGCAGCATAACTGTTTTCAACATTGATTATAAAGAAGAAATGTTTTTGAGCATTTTAGAATGATTTCTGGATCATGTCACACTGAATACTACTGTAATGACTACTGAGTAATGACTACTGAAAATTCAGTTTTGCCAGCAGGAATAAGTTACATTTTAAAATACATTCATATAGAAATTGGTTATTTTAAATTGTAAAAATATTTCACAATATTACTGTTTTTACTGTATTTCTAATCAAATAAATACAGCCTTGGTGAGCATAAGAGACTTCTTTCAAAAACAAAGCAAACTAAAAAATGTACCAACCCCAAAGCTTTGATTGGAAGTATAGATCAGTTATAACCTAATGTACATTTATTGCATTTTATTTTCTTAAGCTAATGCTAAACACCCTCTTTATGTCTTTATCAGGTAGCCTAATGAAAACTATTAAAAAGTTATACTAAAATAAATAAAACCTGAACACACATCATGTCAATATTACAATTTCTGGACTCATAAGGAACATCAGGAGGACTGCATTATCCCAACTTTGCATTCTATACAGTATACTGTAGTATGGGTAGTGCGAATTGAAATCTAGCCATTTCTTCTTTTTGCAGACAGCTTTCCACCAAAGAAAATACATCCAAAAGCTGTACTGGCCTCCTAATGTAAATAAACAAATTTGTCTAAGGTTCACCTCAGTGTGAACTTAAGTTTACCAGCCGCTTCCTCCGCTTTTTCAAATACAAATCAATCAGAAAGCAAACACCAGACAGAGCGCATTATTCTCCATCAGGAAGTCGTCACCTTGGGATCTAATTCGCCTTGTGTTGCATAACTCTCTAAGGATGCCGTTATTTATGGTGGTGCTCTGTTCTTTGGGCTGGTTCTGCTGAGCTCAAAGCCCGGCAGCGTGCGCAGACAGATCTGATGAGTTTGATGTAGCTGATCATGGTAAACTGGTGCTGACAGCCCCTCTGAAAAGCCATATGCCCAGGGGCAAGATGAAAGCTCGGATCCTGCATATGTGCATGTGTGTGCGTGCAACACAGTGGAGGGAAGAGCGTCTGAGTGGGTGAATGTGCTGGTATCATATTCATTTGTAACTCGAGTGTGTGAGTGTGTGTTCTCTGTAAAACATATGTGTGTTTTACAGAGAATCACAACAAATATATATATATATATATATATATATATATTTTTTTTTTTTTTACTTTTTAAAGTGATAGCTTGCCTCAAAATGAAAATTCAGTCATCATTTACTCACCCTCATATCATTCCAAACCTGTATGACTTTCTTTTCAGATTATTTAAAGAATATTTCACCTGTTTTTATTCATTTAATGAAAGTCAGTGTGGTACAAAAAACACTGACTCCATTGAATTTCATTGTATAGCCAAAAAAAAAAGTTTTTTCTTCAGTTGTTCTAAGTTATGAAATGAAGTAATGAAGAGTAGCAACAGATCTTTTCTTCCATATAGTTGCATACATCCAAGTGTAATGAATTATTAAAATCAAAAAATGTGAGCAGATAAATGTGAGCTTGCAGGGGTGAAGTTTAAGCAGACTAAGGTTATATCTACACTAATCTGGATACATTAGAAAACGCATCCTTTTTTCTACATTTTGGCAGAAACTGGGCTTTTTGTAGATGCTTTCCCAGGTGGATAAATTTGAAAATGCTGTTTGTAGTGACTGTGAAAACAGAAGTATTCAAAACCGATGACACAGAGACTGACAGCATGGCTTTGAAATAAAAATCCCTTTTTAAAATGTATCCGGACTAATGTAGACATACCCTACAAGACATAGACAAGACCTGTATATATCACCAGAGAGAAGTATGACATTTTCACTGGAAGATGCCATTTTGATTAAACATCATGCGGTCAAAAATTAATTCATTCATTCATTTAAAAAAAAATTAAATTTAAAGGGGTCATCAGATGCCCATTTTCCACAAGTTGGTATGATTATTTATGGTCTTAATGAAAAGTCTATAACATACTTTGGTAAAAATTTCTCAATTATAGTGTAAAACAACACCCTTTTTTTTTTACCTTGTCAAAAACAGCAACTCGTTTCAATGCATGTTGGGTGGTTGTGTACAGGTTTCAGTTCAAACAACATGTAAAAAAGTGAATTTTGCATCCGATGACCGCTTTAAACTGCAACATAACATGCATTTTGAAAAATTTAATTAATTAAATGGTGAGTTTTCATTTCATGCCGACTTTAAATTTGAGTAAATGATGACCCAATTTTCATTTTCAGGTGAACTGTTCCTTTAAGCACAAATAATTTTTGAATGCTGTGGAATGCAGGTGTGGGGTGTGACGGCAGTTAACATCGGGCAGAGATTGTGCTCATCCTCTGTGCAGTGGTGGAAATTGATTGTGAGTTCAATTAAATGCAGACAGACAGCTCAGTTTAAATCGTTATACGGTCAGAGATTAATCCAGAGCAAAAGCTTCATCCAATACACCGACTCCAACCTCACCAGCACAGAGAATCACGCACCATTGATTCAGTCCCCAACTTTACTATACAATCACCCGTATCCAGCGAGCCAAAGAGACAGACACAAAGAATCAAAGTGAGGTGCACAAATACTTCTACTCAAAAGCACTCAAATGCTTTAAATAAAAATTCAAAGTGTAAATATGATAGCATGGAAATGAACTCTTAGCCCGAGATCAATGAAAGGGTTTGTGTGCTTCACTCTCACGCGTCCTGATCAATATTAATTTGCACCAAAGATTTGCTCCATTACAAGCTCAAATACTATCCCTCACACAAAGCACTCAGTCAAATGATCAGTTTAATGTTGCAGGGCTGTTTTACCACCACTTGTATAGATACGCACAGGTTTAATAGCTATTCTGAACAGGTGTTTTGAGGTAAATATGGAAAAATCATCACAAAGTGTGTCTATGTATGAATACTTTTATATTTAGTTTTGTTTATTTGTTGCTGTACTTCCCCTTGGTGCATTTAAAATAAAATCTGAAGATAGTTACGAGCAGACCCTAGGTAGCAACTTATTAAGATCTCCCCTAGACTATTGAGTTGTAACATCAATGCTAGCTAGGTTTTCTCTGTAATGAGAGCCAGCAGGGTAGTCCAATGCTTTTCTTCAGTTTTTCCTTTCTTAAAGGCATTATTCATGTCTATTACCAGGCCTGCATGGGACAAAATTGTTTTCCACTTCCCCTGTCCCTTGCGTGTTTGTTTATTGCTAAATATTTTGTCTGATCTGATAATGCATTCAGGTCCCCATACAATAAGTTTGTAGTACTCACAGCCTAGTTTTATCAAATTTAAATCCATTCAGCTTAACTGCAATAATTTCCTCCCAAATCAGTCAGCATGTGTAGACCAAGGCAGATAAACTGATTCAGAATCTCTCCAGAGATTTCTGAAGAAGTCTTACAACAAACAATTAATGCAGTAAATTTAAAGGTCATGTGTGTCGTTTCTTTAAATGCTTGAAATAAGATCTGTAGTTAACGCAAGATCAAGATATTTTCTCGTTTAATCCCATGAGATAAAATACATCAGAAATATGTGCAAAAGGCTAAATGTGACTACAGAGGAAAACTCATCCAACTAGCAGATTTTAAATGTAGTTTGTTTATACTCTAGCGTTTTACCTCTGTTAATTGTAATTAGGCTTCAAATTTCATAAAAGTTGTGCAAAATTTGTGAAGATTACCCTAATGAACAGGATGTGTAAGAATAACAAACTTTACTTAGTCACAGATCTTTCCTGCAATATCCAAATCCAGTGGAAAAATCCTATTGCTAACTTCCAGGTCGGCCTACAGAAATATACGTACTTGTAGCAGGGATTATTTGCTTGCCTGACCAATGGCAGAAAGGGAAAAACCTGTCTGCAGATGGTCATTATTTTTACAATTATACTGTAATTACATTACACTAGGTGGCGAATTTCATCTTGACTATATTTGTAATATCTAAAAAATAATCTTTCCGTTCACTTGCAAACTCCGTAAAGGGATAATTCACCCAAAAATGAAAATTACCCAGTGATTCACCCACCCTTCAAAAAAAGCCATCCTAGGTGTATATGACTTTCTAGTTTTGTTTGTTTTTTTTTAGATTTGTTTTTGGCATTTTTGTCTTTAGATAGGACAGTGTAGTGAGTGACAGGAAGTGATGTGGGGGAGAGAGAGAGGGGGCCACGAGCCGGGATTCGAACTCGAGACGCCTGCAGCGCAACGGCGCTATACAGGGCTATCAGTGCCGACCAATACAATTATTAACCCCATGGAGCCATGTGGAGCAATTTTTATGATGGATTTATGCACTTTTATTGGATTTTTTTAAATCTTAAACCCCATTCACTGCCATTATAAGGCTTAGAAGAGCCAGGAGATTTTTTTTAATATAACTCTGAAAGAAGCAGGTCATATGCACCTAGGATGGCTTGAGGGTGAGTAAATCATGGGGTAATTTTCATTTTTTGGGTGAACTATCCCTTTAACTTGGCACATCTTCTATAAAGTGCATGTTCCTCTCTCTGAATTATTGCAGTCTGCTGCTTTTTAAACACATCCTATATATACATATCTCCTTGCTTTAAACACTGTGAGAAACAAGTAATAAACTTCAGCATACTGGAAAACCAGAGCAAAAACAGTGAGCCGACATAACAGACATTTTGATCCTATCATTGATTCATGTTTGTCTTGTTTGTTTGTGTATGTAAATGAATTTGTGTGTTGTACTGACCTCGTCCACGTTCTCAAAGGCGTTGATGACATCATAAGGCAGACAGGACAACAGGTCAATCACAAACCAGGTTTTCATGTAATTCATGCGAATCAGTTTCGGGTCTGATATCACTTCCCCAGCCGGGCCCACGAACGTGGTGTGGAAATTTAGTACAATATCTACCAAAAAGATCACATCCACAATGCTGTCCACAACCAGCCAGGTGACGTTGTTCTGCTTGGTTTTGAATGAGACATTGTATGGGACCATGATGGCGGTGTAGAAGGTGAGAATGAGGATGACCCAGTCCCACGTGGTCTTAAAGGCACAGTAGTGCAGGATGATGTGAGGAGGGGTCTTGGGGGTCTCTTGTTTGTACTGGGGCAGGATGTCTGAGCCCAGCTGGAGAACCTGTGTGAAAGAGAGACAGAGAGAGAGAGGCAGCAGATGGATGGTCGTTTATCTGAGTGGAGAGAAAGAGCAATGACCCATCTCGGCTTACAGGAGACTCACCTCAAAGAAAAATCACATCCTGTAAAACATCTCATCTCGTCTGTTTAACAGATACAGATGGAGCCTTGTCACTGACTAAAATGGAATTTGAATGGACATTTTGGATAAGCCATCCTAGAATAAATGTATGTTAACATGGTATATTTTGAAGAATGAATGGACACATTAGCTTGAAGGTTTAGTTTTGCTTATCTAGCACTAAAAATATTTCAATTAATTAAATAATGTTAAATAAAAATGTTAATTTATATGTATTTTACTGTACATTTTAGGTCGATGCCACACAAAAAAATCTCCAAACACTTCAAATTTTAAATTTAATTTGAATAAATGCATATCAATACATTAAATTACTTCATATAAATAATTTAAATCCATTTAAAATATATTTAAAAATTAACCACTGAAATGTAACCATTTCATTTAAATATATTCATTATTTTTTATTATTATTTTCATATCATTGTACATGACTCTGGAATACTTAATTCTTTTTGGACAATTGTGACATTCAGCTTTGAAATATTTCTGAATAATGACCGTTGTCAATGGAAACACTGTATAACAGTCTCTCTGCTATCTCTACAATTAATATAATATAATTCTCCCTTTACTTGTTTATTGCAAATGATTGTCTGGAGCAGATTATATACAGTAGTCAATTTATATTGATCATATCATATTATATTGTTATTTATTGTCTACTGCCACCATGGATTAAATAACTAATACAAAACTAATCTGGCAGCTCCACTACATGACAGCTTTTATGTGATATTAGTATAATTAGTTAGGCCTAGAATTGATTGTAAAAAAAATATATCATATGTTACAGATGATGAATTGATTATGGGTCATTTTTGGCCCCCACATTTAAATTTCTGGGTCTTTTCTTCACATTTTGGTGGCACTTTTGTCTCGAAGTCCTGTTAAATTCCTGACCCTGGTTTGTAAACTATTCAAAAATGCCCCATATATCTTTTTAATCTCCCTGCAGGAGGAGTGTGTGTACTGGAAACACACAGTGCAAGAGGATAGCCTTCCTAATGTTAGTTTGATCTTTGACACGGATGGATGCAAACACATGCTGATACACACCAGAATCACTCACAGGTGTAAAATGAAATGTATGAGACTGACGCACGCACTGAGATGTACCTCTGCAAGGCGCGAGTGTTTATTTACATTCTCTCCTTTGTGTACGGTGGGCTGCAGTTGTTGCAGGACCCCTCTACTGCTGGTCAGAGCCCTAGTCAGACGAGCAAACTTCCCCCATCCTGAACACAGAAATGATCCACATTTATCATTAACTCTCAAATGCACAAATGTTCATGAAATACATCTGAACAACACGTACCTTTGGAGGAGTCATCTTCAATTGGCTGTTTGAATGCTGTGATGTCACTAAACGTACACAGGAAGAGCACAACCTTCTCCTGTTCATTTCGTATAGGTGCTATTTTCACAAAAAACCAAACCGGCATTCCTGGAAAAACACAACCACACACATTTAAACATGCCGTAAATCTGTGACAGATAATATGTCGGGGGAGAAAAGTTATTTTTCTATTGAAGAAAAACTGTCTTGTCTCTATTTTACACTTTTATGCATATTCATTAATATATT
The DNA here is from genome assembly GCA_039654775.1 of Spinibarbus caldwelli. Classification (NCBI taxonomy): domain Eukaryota; kingdom Metazoa; phylum Chordata; class Actinopteri; order Cypriniformes; family Cyprinidae; genus Spinibarbus; species Spinibarbus caldwelli. The sequence continues at coordinate 14,320,418 of CM077250.1, read as the reverse complement.
AGCATAACAAATTTATGCACCAGGACTGCTGTGTTCCTGCCTACAGAGTGTGTGTTCGGGTGCAATGCTCACTGTTTTTCTTGTACATCAAGATTTCAAACGAATTCATCTCATAGTTCTCGAAAGTCAGCCGAACTTTCTCACATGTGTCCTTATCTGTGAGCTCTCCGTACATGAAGCTGAGAGAAAAAAGAAACGTAAAACACAATCAGAAGCAGACAATTTTCAAGCAGAATTTCACATGATTTTATTTTAAAGGTTGACTAAAAATAAAACTCTGTCATCATTAACTCGTGTGATTCTAAATCCATTTGACTTTCTATTTTCTGTAGAACACAAAAGGAGAAGTTTAGCAAAATGTTGATACTGCTCTTTTGAATAAAATACAAGTGACCAGGGGCTGTCAAATTCTAAAAGTGACAAAAAAATACCATGATAAAAGGTCATATATGACAACATTGCCAACATATGCTATTTTTATAATGTTTTTGAAGCTTCGCAGCCCCAGTCACCATACACTTTCACTGAGTGAAAAAATGCCATGCTAAATTTCTACCTTTGTGATCCACAGAAGAAAGTAAGTCCAATGGGGGTAACACTTTATTTTAGGGTCTCTTAACTAGTTGCTTATTAGCATGCATATTACTAGAATATTAGCCAATTATTAGTAGTAATTAAGCACATATTAATGCCTTATTCTACATGACCTTATTCTACATCCCTAATCCTATCCAATACCTAAACTTAACAACTACCTTACTAACTATTAATAAGCAGCAAATTAGGAATTTATTGAGGGAAAAGTCGTAGTTAATAGTGAATAAGTGTTCCCTATTCTAAAGTGTTACCGATCTTTTGAGTTATGATGAGCAGATAAAATGAAGTTTACTGAAAACTAGTCCAGCTTTGCTTTACTATAATGAGAGAGGCAGAGAGGCAGGAATGTTACATTCGAGAGACTCTACAAATGTATTTCACTTTGAGACATCTGGAGCTTTAACACTAATGAGCCTGTCTTGTGTTTGGCATATCAAGGAAAAGTAAGAGTTTAAAGCTGGCTGGCTCAACAACTAACCACACAGAAGGCAGCCACTTTCACCCTTACAACTCTATTTTTAACATTTACTGTAACATCTGCAAAAACTGCCACATAAGGCATATGTAACAGAATACATTCTTACAAATTCATTTCTGTGTTTATTCTGCTACATACACTAGCATTCAAAAGTTGCCGTCGTTACATTTTTTATGTTTTGGAATAAGACTCCTATGTTCAACAAGGCTGTATTTATTTTATCCAAATTACAGTTAAAACGGAAATATTGAGAAATATTATTACAATTTAAAGTGTTTTCTATTTTAATATATTTAAAAATGTTATTTATTTCTGTGATGCTAAAGCTGGATTTTCAGCAGCCATTACTCCAGTTTTCAGTGTCAAATAATCATTATAAATGTCTTTATTGTCACTTTTCATCAATTTAATTCACCCTTACTAAATAAAAGTATTAATTTCTTTTAAAAAAAGATTTAATGAAAAATATTTATTATTTACTTATTTTGCACTGTTACTTTCCCATATTCCACTCTACATAGTGTGTAATGTAATACTATTATGCTGTACTGTATTGTATTGCATATTGTAATATAATATTGTACTGCATGTATACTGGGTTGTATTGTGGGCATACTTCATTACAAACAATATTGTACTATCTTGTATATTATGTTATCTAATATGATATTTAATACTGTAAATGGTAAATTGCATGTATACTGAATTGGACCAATTCTCATTGATAACTAGTTGCTTATTAGCATGACAATTATTAACATATTGGCTGTTTACTAGTAATTATACAGCACATATTCTGCATGACCATATTCTACATCCCTAATCCTACCAAATACCTAAACTTAACAACTACCTTACTAACTATTAATAAGCAGCAAATTAGTAGTTTCTTGAGGCAAAAGTTGTAGTTAATGGTTTGTTAATAGCAAGAATTGGACCTTAAAATAGTATGACCACTGAATTCAAGCACCAGAAGTTGTAGTTCTCTCTCTGCCATTCTCTCTTTTATGAAGAAAATATGACCAATATGATGGGATATAAAAACTAGTAAATGAAACCAGCTCTGCATGAAGTCTGATACCTGCATGTGCTGCTTTTCTGCATGACCTCAGCACGGTGGTAGCCAGACAGCTTACAAAAGCCATCATTACTGTAAACGATGGGCCAGTCTACGATCTGGGCATTTCCCAACACAAAGTTTGTGTCTGTGGAAAGAGTACAGGAGGGTATGGGGAGGAAGCAGGTGAGAGGAACCAGGCAGAAGGTCAACAGTAAGAAAACTAGAGGTCGGTCGCTATGGTAATGTCACATGAGGCAGGATGGGGGGACACTGTCACGGCAGCCGAAAGCCACTGATCTGACATGTTTATGACAACACTGAGAATTTCAGCTTCATTTTTACTGGTCTGTACCCAAGATGTTAATGCACAGTAGTTTCACATTATACTCTCACATTACCGTTCACCCCATTCAAACTAAAATAGATTTATCTCTAAATGTTCCTTCTGGCACCCTTTTGTCCAGATACAGTTCCCTGCCTTTTAAGGTTTTTCTTGTTAAAGTGAACAGAAAACATATATATGGTAGTCTCAGCCTCAAACAGCCCACAAACCACCCACAGACTGTTGTGATCCATATTGCGTTAAAAATTGAAATATTTGGCTGAAAAACATTGGTTTAAATATAATTGACTGGTTTTACTGTAATTAATAGGAGTCAGGGTGCATGGGTTTTTGTTTGCAAATCTGAGAAATAACTAATTGCTGGATTTGCCAAAGTTTGCGGGGTTGTAGTATCAAATCTTTTAAGGTTTTCAAGAGTTTTGTTTGAGACACTTAAGCAAGTAAACAAGATATGCTTGATCACGCATGTATATTCCACCTGAACTATCACTGTTACATCAATTTAAAAAAATCTTGTCCTATATATCCCACCACAATAAACAGCTGTGGCTGGTCATACACATGTATCCCATTCCTGGTTTTTGGCCACTACTGTTCAAAAGTTTGGGGTCATAAATTAATAATTTTATTCAGCAAGAACACATTAAATTGAAAAACGTTACAAAAAAGACATGGTACAAAATGTTACAAAAGATTTCTATTTCAAATAAATGCAGTTCATCTGAACTTTTTATTCATCAAAGTATCCTAAAAAAAAGTTTGACAGTTTCCACAAAAAAAAAATATTAAGCACAACTATTTTCAACACTGATAATAAGAAATGTTTCTTGAGCACCAAATCAGCATATTAGAATCTCTGAAAAAACATTTCTGAAAGATCATGTGACACTGGATTAATGGCTGCTGAAAATTCAGCTTTGCCATCTCAGTAATAAATCAAAATATCAGATATCAAAATGAAAAACTTATTTTACATTGTAAAAATATTTCACTGGTTACTGTATATTTGATCAAATAAATGCAGCCTTGGCAAGCAAAAGAGACTATTTTCAAAAACATTTCTATTTTTAAAAATCTTACTAATCCCAAACTTTTGAAAGGTAGTGTATTCCTATAACACCAAAATTCCGACTGAACAAAATTAACTTTTTTGTCACCCATAATACTGCAAGAAAAGCTAAAACACACAACCTGATACCTTCAACACCTTCACAAAACTTTCAAGCACTATCTTCATGCTACATGTCTCATTAATCCTTTCATTGTCCAAATGCATAACAGGAGTCTTTGCAGACAGAGTCAGCTGGTGTTGTTCTGGAGTATCACAGCCATTATCAATTATACCGTAACTTTTACTCCTGTGTGTATTATCCAAAAGTCTGTGTTGAAAACTCTCTGTGCTATGGTCATCTGTAATGGGCTTCATCTCTGTAACCTTGCTTTAACCTTTCGTCTGATGTCTGTCAATGATAGTGTGTTAGTGGCTAGTGTGTTAAGCAGGCTATCAGGCTGATTAGCTGACAGTAGTGATTTAGCGGCTGCTGAGTAAGCCAGTAGCACTTTTAACAAAGTGTATCTCAAAGCTTGAGCAAGCTCACGGTAACACTATACAACCTGTAATCTGATATAAAAGAATTATAAACTGTAGTCTGTCACAAATGAGGGACAGTGAAGACCTTTCCAGTTTTTAACAGCAAGAAATTGTCTTTATATAAGCGTTGTCCTTATGTAATATGTAAACAGCATCATGACTTTCATCAGTCTCACAGCCTTTATTTACATATTTACATGCAGCAGGGTTCATAAAATTAAGGATTTTGTGTGATCAGTGTCACAGATTTGTTTTTTGTTTTGTTTTTTTTTGTTTTTTGTTTACATAGAAATAGTTCAGACTTGTAAACATTTCATATTCATTTTACCTCACCTCATTTGTACCTCACCTTCTGCATATAAACATTAAAAAGAATTTAGATCTAAAATAAAATAAGCTCTGATGTTTTTGTTTTTTATTATAAAATGTCCTTCACCTCATTCAGACATAACATGAATGGCAACATTTTTCACTTTGACTGCACATATGATTTAAACACAGACAGACATTTCATCTTTCTATGGCTAATGCTTGTGGAGGGTAAATGTGAGATGAGCAAATGTGGAAGGGCAGCATCAGAATCAGAAGTGAAGGGAAACTCAGATCTATGATATCAATTGATTTAAAAGCATGGTGGTGGATTTGCCACAGAGCACAGTTCTCCTCTACTGAGCATAAACACGGGAAGTTCACTCCACACACTGAAACAAACACACACACGTGGACACACACGCACCACTATGAAGGAAAAACGTTCCATGCCAACATTTGTTATTTTACAGCAAGTGCTGTCAGCGCTGAATGAGGACCAGGGAGCAACATCTGCATGGTTATTTTCACCATAACTAAGCAGCTTTGAAATATCAACAGCACTGTTGAACCACTTTAACACTAAACCACAAAAGATTTTAATCAAGCTTTTCATTAAAATTCAGACTTTCCATTTGTAAAGTAACAAAAATTGTTATAGAACAATATTTAATGTCGAAAGGGAACTAGAAAGAGAAGGGAGGGAAGGAAAGACAGAAAGAAAAATATAGAGAAAGAGAGGGGGAGATATAATGGAGGGATGGAAGAAGTTAAAGTGTTCTGCTCAGTGAGGTTTATACCTGTGTGTCTATGTGATAATGTCCAAACTGGAAGTTAAAGAAAACAGAAAAAGAGTTAAAATAATACACAAACACCATAGAGGAAGAGGAATTTATCCTCCTGTTCTTCTCCAAGACAGCCAGTTAACCCATATATGACCAAGCAGGTCATACAGACATCAGTGTTTTCAGAAGTTAATAGACGTCCTACTTAAATGAAAAAGTACATCTTGGACATCTTCGACATCTCTCTACTGAGGTTCAATGCAGAGGTGGTGTCCACTGGGCAGTTGTGGACATCTGATGTTCGATTACTTTTAAATAGCCATATGCACGCAACGAAACCACATAAATAAGGAAAGCGGTCCTGATGGATAAACATCAATAAAAGAGATCTTGGATTCTATTTTAAGGATCTTACAGAGGGTGCAAGAACACAGTCTGATCTCGCATAGATAGTGCTGGTGAAGATCCTCAGCCAGTTTTCAACCTTTCAGCACTCTTAAATATTAAACTGCTAATAAATATTAATTTAACCTAAAGTTGTTCTCTATCTCACAAAGCATGCTGATGGAAGGATGTATGAGTACAACTCATATGGGGAACGAGCAGCTGTCACGCACAGAATACAGAACAACATTTCAACGTGGCTGCAGCCTATTACTCTTTATTAAGTAGCCTATTTTTATAATTATTATAGCCTAATATAAAAATAAATTATGCATTATGTAAATAAATTAGCCTATATATAGTCTATTTATTTATAATTTGTAAAAATCTAAAAAATAATTGTACTTTTAGAACTGTTTATTTTACATTGTTTCGTATCAAATAAGAAATAACGAATAAATTCTATTGTAAAACATTCACTACAGAATGCACATGCATAACGGGTTTTTTTTTTTTCGCGTGAACAGACACCTTTAACTTTCTAGTTTGTGTAGTTATTTAAGTATATAGTCAAAAGTACGTTGTCTTTATGTAATGGTTTCTTCTAAGTCTCTTACTTATGTACCCTAAAGTTTTTCTTTCTTTTATCTGCGACACTACCGCTGATACTCTTTTTGTATGTGCGCTGCTTTGGATGTGGTGGTGCGTCTTACCGTTAGACCGTCGGACAATATTTTCCAGAAAAGTGTTTTGTGGGGCCACTAGTCCTCTGCGTCCCCCGGCCATCACGGCGGGTCATGCGCTCCTATGAGAGCCCGGACCTGTCAGCATAAAGTACCCGCCGCACGCGTCTCCGGTGCGTCTGCCGTCCACATGCCGCTGCCGCATCCAGCGATGTGTGTATGTGTGGACCCAGGGCTCTCATCACGCTCTCCTCTCTCCTCCACCATCGGCTTCAACTGGCGAAACAGCGCCATCTATTGACTCCTGTGATGGAGCAGGTGTTCCACTGTGAATCAATGGATGGCGCTGATTGGCCAAAGTAGACCTTGGCAGTGCGTAATAAAATCTACTAATTCCAGTCTCTTGACGCCATCTGCTGGTGGATGTAGTAATAATAATAATAATAATAATAATAATAATAATAATGTTTTATTTATATAGCGCCTTTAAAAAACCAAAGAACGCTTTACATAACGTTGATAGATAACATGAACACAAATACAATTATACAGTCACATGATCAAACAAATAAAGCAGACAGAGGTCATCTAAAGTAGGCTACCAGAAGAGTAGTGAAAGCAAACATGGAACTGAAAAAATGAGACAGACGGTCAGTTAACAAAACATATTGTAAATAAGTGAGATTTGAGATCAGTTTTAAAGGTCTGGAGTGAAGAGACAACACAAAGGTTTTGAGGAAGTTTGCTCCAGAGCTTAGGAGGTGAAATGCTGAAAGCCCTGCCATCCACACTATATTATTTCTTGCAACACTTTTCGTTTTTTTTTTTTTTGTTTTTTTTAACTAGGAAGAGGTCAAAGGAATGGTTTGCCCAAAAATGAAAATTGTGTTATCATTTACTCACCCTCAAGTTGTTGCAAACCTGTATTAATTTCTTTCTTCTGTTGAACATAGAAGAAGATGTTTTGAAGGATGCGGGTAACCAAACAGTTGCTGGTCGCCACTGAGAAACAGTAGTTCTCTAAATGTTTAGAAATACTGTATGTAGCCTACGTATTTCACAAGCAAATTTTAACTTTTACTTTTCACAGGAGGATCTTCAATTCAATTCAATTTAGTGCCATGTCAAAAAAAAAATAAAAATCTATCATCAAAACGATAAATAAAATTTCTATAGAGTTGACTCTGCAGTCAAGTGCTGTTTGCAGAGGTTAGCGTTGTCACCCAAAACAGCAGCAAATTGGGGTCCTGCACAACATGGGTTTGGACATTAACCTAAAAAACCTAAATATAGCCTAATGATATTCCAAAAAAAGACCTAGCAACCAAGACTACAAATATAGCTTCAAGCTAGATAACAAGTCCCCAGAACATACTCAAAACTACCTGTGTATTAATATCAGCAGCACCACTGAAAATGTCAACATAGCTGTGGTTGTCTTCAGAGACATGGCACAAAGGGCATTATGTATCAAAACTGAGACCCCTACCAGAATCTGGCTATAAATAATCAAACCTGTTATCAGTGGTGTATAAAGTACCTGAAAGCCATACTCAAGTAAAAGTACAGATATCTTACCAAAAAATGACTTTGGTAGAAGTTGAAGTCACCGTTTAGAATATTACTTGTGTAAAAGTCTTAAAGTATGTGATTTTTACTGTACTTAAGTACAAAAAGTATTTTTTAAATCTTAAATGTACTTAAGTATTGAAAGTAAAAGTACAAGTAAATGCAAAATGAAAAAGAAGCAAATAAATAAATAAAAATATTCATACAGCTTGAATAGCAAGATTGTCTTCAGTTTTAACTCTTTCTTCCATTTTGTATTTTGGGGTAAGAATAAGAAGCACTTCATACTTAGTGTCTTTTATTCCAACATAAGAAAACATTTCTGGAATCTGCATCTGAAATAACATTTAGATTTATTTACATAGTTTATGTATCTCAGAGGGAACATGGATGCATTTAAACTGCAGTTACAGATGTATAAATAGTCCTAATGTTTTGTTTTTAACAAAACGTTGAATAGTCTACTGATATTTGAAATAATTTAAAACATGAAAAAAATAAATAGTCGAAATGTGAAATTAAAACCGCCAGTAGGTGACAGAAAGTGACTGTTAATGAGTGAGTCATTGAGATTCAACCGATTCATTCAAACGACTGATTCATTCAGAGACAAAGCATTTGACTGTGTTAATGAGTGAATCACTGAATCATTTATTCAACCGATTCGTTCAAAAAGCCGATTCATTCAATAAGTAAACACCGTCCATCGCAAAACTGTGCTGTGATCTTTGTTTGGAACTATTTTCGTTGGCAAAATTGAGCAAAAACAAGCAATATTATGTCTAAAATGTAAGCCACTTATTGCTTTACTGAACTTGTGTAAAATGATTATTAAATGTATTCATGCTGATATCTACAGAAAAACGGTACTCTTTGTGTGATATACAGGTGCATCTCAATAAATTAGAATGTCGTGGAAAAGTTCATTTATTTCAGTAATTCAACTCAAATTGTGAAACTCGTGTATTAAATAAACTCAATGCACACAGACTGAAGTAATTTAAGTCTTTGGTTCTTTTAATTGTGATGATTTTGGCTCACATTTAACAAAAACCCACCAATTCACTATCTCAACAAATTAGAATACTTCATAAGGCCAATAAAAAAAAAATTTTTAAAAAAACATTTTTAGTGAATTGTTGGCCTTCTGGAAAGTATGTTCATTTACTGTATATGTACTCAATACTTGGTAGGGGCTCCTTTTGCTTTAATTACTGCCTCAATTCGGCGTGGCATGGAGGTGATCAGTTTGTGGCACTGCTGAGGTTTTTTGGAAGCCCAGGTTTCTTTGACAGTGGCCTTCAGCTCATCTGCATTTTTTGGTCTTGTTTCTCATTTTCCTCTTGACAATACCCCATAGATTCTCTATGGGGTTCAGGTCTGGTGAGTTTGCTGGCCAGTCAAGCACACCAACACCATGCTCATTTAACCAACTTTTGGTGCTTTTGGCAGTGTGGGCAGGTGCCAAATCCTGCTGGAAAATGAAATCAGCATCTTTAAAAAGCTGGTCAGCAGAAGGAAGCATGAAGTGCTCCAAAATTTCTTGGTAAACGGGTGCAGTGACTTTGGTTTTCAAAAAACACAATGGACCAACACCAGCAGATGACATTGCACCCCAAATTATCACAGACTGTGGAAACTTAAGACTGGACTTCAAGCAACTTGGGCTATGAGCTTCTCCACCCTTCCTCCAGACTCTAGGACCTTGGTTTCCAAATGAAATACAAAACTTGCTCTCATCTGAAAAGAGAACTTTGGACCACTGGGCAACAGTCCAGTTCTTCTTCTCCTTAGCCCAGGTAAGACGCCTCTGACGTTGTCTGTGGTTCAGGAGTGGCTTAACAAGAGGAATACGACAACTGTAGCCAAATTCCTTGACACGTCTGTGTGTGGTGGCTCTTGATGCCTTGACCCCAGCCTCAGTCCATTCCTTGTGAAGTTCACCCAAATTCTTGAATCGATTTTGCTTGACAATCCTCATAAGGCTGCGGGTCTCTCGGTTGGTTGTGCATCTTTTTCTTCCACACTTTTTCCTTCCACTCAACTTTCTGTTAACATGCTTGGATACAGCACTCTGTGAACAGCCAGCTTCTTTGGCAATGAATATTTGTGGCTTACCCTCCTTGTGAAGGGTGTCACTGATTGTCTTCTGGACAACTGTCAGATCAGCAGTCTTCCCCATGATTGTGTAGCCTAGTGAACCAAACTGAGAGACCATTTTGAAGGCTCATGAAACCTTTGCAGGTGTTTTGAGTTGATTAGTTGATTGGCATGTCACCATATTCTAATTTGTTGAGATAGTGAATTGGTGGGTTTTTGTTAAATGTGAGCCAAAATCATCACAATTAAAAGAACCACAGACTTAAACTACTTAAGTCTGTGTGCACTGAATTTATTTAACACACCAGTTTCACAATTTGAGTTGAATTACTGAAATAAATGAACTTTTCCACGACATTCTAATTTATTGAGATGCACCTGTAGATAGATATAGAATTTAACTATATGAAATTATGTAAATATAAAAAGCATACAGAAGCATTTTTGCCGTCTACAATTTAGAATGCCTGGAATTTTGAGTTTTAATAGACTTACAAATCAACGCGCGTGCACTCTGTGTGTGATTTGGTGATACAGCCTACTTGAAAATGTAAGATTGCGCATCATTACAACAACACTTGCCATATTATCGCAGACGATGCTGTATCGCACACCCCAGACTCGATTTGAGTGGAAATCGAAATAATCCACGTTTGTGCAAGCACTTCTTTGCATGAGCAAGGTGTTTTTGAGTCTAACTTGCAAATGCCAGACCACTGATTAGTCAAACCTGCTTTCTTGCCGTCTGTGTCCTTCTGACTGTTTTCAAAGACTATTTGCTATTTTGTAGTAAGTAACGAATATGCTTCGGGGAAATGTATCGGAGTAAAAGTATATATTTTAATTAGGAAATGTAGTGGAGTAAAAGTAAAAGTTGGCTGAAATATAAAAACTCAAGTAAAGTACAGATACTCCCAAAAATTACTTAAGTACTGTAACGAAGTACTGTTACTTCGTTACAATACACCACTGCCTGTTATAGACCCCATTGCGCTCTATGAATGTGAAGTCTGGGACCTACTCACCATCCAAAAATCCACCAACTGGGACAAACTCCAAGTAGAGAGTCTGCGGTTACAATTCTGCTTTTATGGTGGAGGAAAAACTCCCATAATAACAACAGAACCAAAAAAAAATGCACTTATAATAAAAAAACGAAAATGGAAACATTACATCTCATGAAATCAAATTCTTTAATTTGAATGACTTCTTATAGAATTACAGAATAGATATTATGATGTGTTGTTAATTTCATAATTTGTTCCAGTTGATGACTTTAACAGCTTAATGACAATCTTTATAACATGCTTTGCATTGCATTTAGTTCACATTCTGAGACAAAACATTCATACTTTTAGGCTCCGCAATAAGGCTTAACAGACATCCTAACTTGTACCTTGCAGCAGTCACAAGCAAATGAATGATGATTGTGTTACTTTATTTATTATGGCTAAATACATCACATCATAATCATATTTGAACCATAACTAAACCCAGACAATAAAACCAAAATATAGTGGTTAAACTCATTATGAAGCATTCCATAATGCTTATAATTTTTTGGAAGTTTCTGACTGCTTTACATTCAGTATTTCAGATTTTTTGTATACCCTTTAGAAGCATTTTGAGATTTGACCTTTTGATCCATAGACCACCGGCAATCAAATCCACACAGGAAGTCATTGACCTTTACCACTCATCCACTCGATTATCACTGCAACCAGTAAACTGAACTTTGGTTTTATATTATGTCATTTATATATAAACTTGGCAATGCTCATAACCTAACCCTATAGGGACTTAACATCTCAGTGTAGCGTTTGGACCAATCAGACACACATTTGTTCATTAGATTTAATAAATCAATTATTCATTAGATTAACGAACAGTCACAGACCCCTCACCCAACACCAGACTCGGTGCCTATATGTCTGTGAACGATCTCCTGGCCAGGACACCTCAGCCAGATCTGATAAGCTTTACGACCTAAAAGTATGTAGAGAGAATCTTCCTCCCTAAGCAATTCTCTCTAAAACCGACACATACTACTATAGGAAATGACTTCGTTCATTAATTCATAGACAAATTTTTCTATGACTTTCCTACCATGCATATGCCCATGTCTTTGTGTATGACTACTACCTCCTTGTATATGGTTTTGTGTATTGTATACTTTTTTATGCATGCTTATGATAGATCACTGGTTAATATCACTTCATTTACATCATGTTTGGTCTCTATCAATTCGTCTTCGGATGATCTAAATGACAGTATATATTACATGTTGATACATATGCAATATATTAGTGTCCTAAGAATCTTTAGTAGTTTTTGCATTAATCCCAGGCAAATTATAATATGCAAAATACCATGGTCTGAGACAAAGAGTCGTAAACTTCCCCTCCAGAAGTGCAAGTCCTCATTGGCTCTTTGACCCCCCAGGGGTGTGACCTCCATAGGGTTTAAAAGACCTCACTTCAGTGACCCACCTAGTTTTTAGTTTTTAGTTTTAGCTTTTAGTCTCTTCACTCGTCTCCCATCCCCTCTCCATCTTCTGTTGCTAGGTCCCAGGGCCGGCTCTACCTCGTCTGACAGGCCTCAGCACAACCAGTCTGCGGTTCTTTTAGATCCTAAGAGCATGAGGAGGATGTGAGCTCCTCAGCAACCCTTTAAGTTTTGTGCCAGGCCTTGCGGCCTTGACTTTCCATTCAACCAAGGATTCTTGGATCTCAGCAGATCTCTTTCTTAGCTCTTTTTCACTTTCTACTCCCAGTCACCATCGACTCAGGACATCTTTGGAATTCTTCACTCTTCAACCCAGAAGAACGTTATTGCGAGTCTAAAACCTTGAAACCATCAAGACTTTCATCTGAGACTGCATTCTGACACTCGTCAACAACCAAGGCAATACAAGTATCGTACATTTAACTAAACGAAACAGAGGTTTAGTATAAGTTGTAGACCCCATTATAAACGGCGCTGATGGTTTTACTTAGGTGGTTAACTGACTCTTTTCATAACTTCATTCTCTGTTTTCTCTAATGGATTCATTCATCCACTTTAGCTCCCCTTTGTATGTATGCGTGAGTGTATGTTTATCCATTTGTTTGTTTAGATTAGTTATGTGTGTTAGCGTTTAGTAAATAAAAGTTGTGTGCACAAATTACATGAGTTTCTGGTTCTACCTTGCAAATTAATGTCTCTTTACGATTTTGACCCTCGCTACATGCTCTAATGCATTAACAGGAAAGTATTTTCTGTGGCCACGGAAATATCCTTTCTTAGAGATGATATGAACTCACACTGAATGTTCGCTGGACGAACAGATCAGTTGATGGCAATTTAATTCTGCTACAGTTATTACTGTCAGCCGATATAAATAATTGTAATTAATCATAATTAATTGTAATTATTTATATACATTTCCCTTTTTGAGCTGATTTGCTACACCAGCCATCAATCATCTCATTCTGATGTCAATCATTTTGAGCTGTAGATGCATGTGCAACGTTACACAAATTAGCTATCTTCTATCTACCAGTGTTTAGTAACCTCAGGGTGAGATGTTTATCTTATCAATCAGAAAAGCTGTAAATCTTCAGAAATCTTAATGACTTTCATCATTCTCAGCATCTCTGATCATATCTAATCAGATTCAAGATCTGCACTCCTGAATCTCCAAACACACACACACGGCAACAAAAACTGGTTAAATATAGGTTGCCTTCACTTGGCACTGGGATAATTGGCACATAAATTGAAGTTTTCAGTCAGAACCCATTTACAGTAAGATAAAATAAACAAATTTTCAGTTCAATTTAATTTATTTTTATAGTGATTTTAACAATACATATTGCACTGTAAATATATACAGTCCCTTGCGAAAGTATTCATACCCCTTAATTTTTTTCATGTTTTTTTTTTTGTTGCTGCCTTATGTTAAACTCCTTTAAATTACTTTTTTTCCCACATCAATCTACACTTTGTACACCATATTGACAAAGCAAAAACAGAATTGTCACAACTTTGTAAATTTATTAAAAAATAAAAAATTGAAATAAGTACATTGCATATGTATCCATACGCTTAACTAAATATATAGCTGAAGCACCTTTACAGCCTCAAGCCTTTTTTGTTTGATGCGACAAGCTTTGCTCATCAGCATTTGGCAATTATCTGTCATTCTTCTCCTCGCCTCTTCACCTCTCAAGCTCTGTCAGGTTGGATGGGAGCAGATGCACATTTTCAGGTTTCTCCAGAAATATTTGACTGGGTTCAATCCCAGGCTCTGGCTGGGCCACTCATGGACATTCACAGAGTTGTCTATAAACCACTCTAGCTGTGTGCTTAGGGTCATTGTCCTGTTGGAAGGTGAACCTTCTGCCCAGTCTGAGGTTCTGAATGCTCTGAACTAGGTTTTCATTAAGGCTATCTCAATATTTTGGTGTACTGAGCTTTTCTTCTACTCTGATGAGTCCCTCAGTCCCTGCTGCTGAAAAACAGCCCAACAGCATGAGGCTGCTACCAGCACACTTTACTTTTGGGATGGTACTCTGCAGGTGTTGAGCAGAGCTGGTTTGCTTCAAACATGATGCTTGGATTTGAGGTTCATCAAACCAGAGAATCTTGTTTCTCACAGTCTGAGGGTCTTTTAGGTGCTTTTTTGCAAATTCTAAGTGTGTTTTCATGTGTCTACACTGAAGAGATGATTGAGTCTTGCCACACCGGCATAAAGCCCAGATCGGTGGAGTGTTGCAGTGATGTTTGTCCTTCTGTAGGTTTCTCCTGTCTCCACATATGATCATGGAGCTCAACTAGAGTGACCGTCAGGTTCTTGGTCACCACACCAACCAAAGCCCTTCTCTATTAATTGCTCAGTTTGGCCGGGAGGCCAGCTCTAGGAAGAGTCCTGGTTGTTTCAAACGTCTTCCATTAAGGGTAACAGAGACTAAATGCTTCTGTGAACCTTCAGTGAAGCAGAATTTTTTTTCTCAACTCTTCCCCAGATGTGTGGCTTGACGCAAACCTGTTTCTGAGCTCTACAGGCAGTTCTTTGGACCTCAGGGCTTGGTTTTTGCTCTGATATGCATTATCAGCTGTTAGACCTTTTATTAAGACATGTGTGCCTTTCCAAATCATACCCATTCAATTGAATTTGCCACAGGTTAACTCCACTCAAAGTGTAGTAACATCTACAAGCAATATGAATGCTCCTGAGCTAAATTTCAACTGTCCCAGATAAGGGTATGAATACTTATGCAATGGAATCATTTGAGTTTTTTTATTTTTAATAAATTTGCGAAGATGTTAAAAACCTGTTTTTTGCTTTACCATTATGGTGTATGGAGTATGGATTGATGTGGAAAAATAGTAATTTAAAAGCAGTTTAACGTAATGCAGCAACATAACACAACATGAAAAAAATGAAGGGGTATGAATACTTTCGCAAGGCACTGTATCATATAATGTTGAGGTCTATGTACAACCTTCTAAACCTTCTTTGCTTTGAAAAGTAATTGCACCTTCAGAAACAAAAATAGTTCACTTCACATGTACAGTATGGCTACCAACATGATATATCAGTTTATTGTGTTGATAACTGAGTTTACTTTGATGAATTTATTGGCTGAATGAGGCATTTTGCATTTTGAGTTTTTGGATTCAAATTAGGCTATTCTACATTTTTATTTAATTATTTTTTGTAATTATTAAAGAAATTATGACCAGACTTAAAGGAGAAAAATTGGATGCCTTGTAAGACTAGTCTATGTAGTTTATGTAACCGGCCACAGGACTATAGACCTAGCCAATATCTTTCCAATAAACAGCTTGATAAGATATATAAAAAATAAATTCCATGCCATCTACCTTGAAACATGCAAACTAACAGGAGGCGTGTCTGAGTGACTGAGGAAGAGTACAGTCATATATTAGAGCAGGTGTTGCTAAACTATTCAACAGTTTAGTTTCAGAACTGCTCTTTACTCTACGTGGCTCTAAGCAGGTGAACCAAGCAAAGAAGCGGATGATTCTTTCCATCATGGGAATAAAAGATAAAACTTTCTCTTCCTGTGCACAGATTATGATCCTGGCACTTCTAGCATGCAGGTGTTCAGCAGGTAATTAATCACTTTTGATATTCCACCACTCTGCTTCCAATTTAATGCATAAAGCTTCCTTAGATTATTTTCCTGACATTTAAATGACTGGTTTGATAGTATTTTAGAAATGATTTCCATCTTTAGCCCACAAAGAGGTTAATAATTATGCTGTCATGGAGCAGATGTGAGACTGTATGCGTTATACACTTTATGTCTGTCTTCTAAGTCTTTTAATTCTAATTCATCCAATGCGATGTAGGTAATGCATTCACAGAATTGTATTTGTCAATCCAAAGTTGTGCTTCCATAATGAGTCAAGTTTGTTGATGTGTGCCAGTGTCTTATCGGGGTTGTTTTTTTTTTGTTTTTTTTTGTATTTTTTTTATTTTATTTATTTTTTTTTTTTTCTGCAGTTGAATCTCTGTATTATGCTGTTTCATCCCCTTCACCCAGCACTCCAGTTTCTGGTAAAGGAATCTACAAGAATCTTGTGCATTAGACAGCGAGAAAAGTAATTAACATCGAGGTTGGATATCAGTGAATAAATTGTCATATCATCCTTTTCGCAGTCCATTCTCTGAGGCCAGCTGATGTGTCTGTGGTATCTGCACTGGTTTTCTCTGATGTGAAGAGGTATGTCCAAATTTATCACTTGTGCATTAAAATATCAATTAATCTTCATTGGAGTTAAGGCAGAATTGTAAGCTTGAAAGACTTACTAACATAGAGCAGCACATTAGTTTAACTAAAGTTAATTAATACCTAAATTCAGGTCAGGCTCTGATTTTAATAGAACGTTAGCTAAAAATTAATCACACTGTTGGTTTTTGTGTGTTTTGTTATTCCATAAATAAAATGAGAACAGAATTATATAGTAAACAGAATATGAATGTTATGATTGGTTAGTTCAGAAAATTTAGATTTAATTCAAATGCCATTATTATGCCACTCAAAATTATTAAATTGGGTGTTTTTTGTGGCAGATCTGATGAAATTAGAGCCCTGAACATGCTATCTGGTAAGGTTTCAGTATTATTCTATAGAAATAAACAGACACATAATACCATTACCCACATTTAGTTTTGTACTAGAATTGTACTTTGAATCTGGCTTTCACTTACCTTTTTGTTTTACTGATTAACACATTCATTGAGTTCACAAAGACCCTTCACATGCTTCTGTGTGATTGTCAGGCTTGATTAAACCAGATCTTTGTAGAAAGGCTTTGGAAAGATTGAGTCCTTGAAATGAAAGTCAAGGCCAGAGGAGACACACACGCAGCCTGTCTCTGAACAAACAACACTGGTTTTTGAATGTTAATTTTCTGAGATAAATGATAAATGACATGACAGAAAAAAATAAGCTAAAACATACAAACACATAAACATATAATCTATTTTAGCCTAAATTGGTTTTATTACAAGGAGGAAATCCTTCAAACATGTCCTTAATCTCAATCAAATGTGATAATATTGTCTTATCTTGCACACTTAAGAACTTTGTTTTGGGTTTTGCGTCGGCTGGCCTGATACTATTGGTCTGTTCACTACTGTTTGTGATAAGAGTTATCGATGATTGTCTGCTCTGATGTCCTCTGGAAAACCTCAGAGGTCTACAGCTATCTTTATTTCTCCTCTTAAAACTGCAACATTGTTTAGTGTTTCTGTAAATTCTGTTAAAGTGTATCTTGAGGAGTTAAGGTGTATAATGCCTAATGCTTTATGAAAATGATCAAAGGTAGAAAGGGAAACAGGAACTGTACAGATAACCAATTGTTAAGTTAATAAAGCAGGTGCACTGATGCATGCTAAGCACAATGTGTATTTGAGGTGAAGATGGTGATATAATGCTACTTTCCAGTTATCTGAAAGAGAGCCAGAAGGCATCAATTTCCAAACACAAAATAACATCTTTTCACTTTTCTGCCTTAGAAATATTGTTAACCTTTAACCCGAATGTGTCAACTATTGTACCTGAACAAAGGTATCATAGAAGGAAATTAATATTCACTATTTAATTACAGACGCTACATTTTCTGTATGTTTACAATGACTGTCTTTGTGTGACAGAAGCGTAATGGATAAAGCAGAGTACATTATGGAGTCACTCAGCAACACTCAGGTAAACACAGTCAGGTCTTTATAACAGTTATTTTCGGTCTCCAGTTTGATTTGCCGCTCATGTTTTCTTATGCGGTTCGGTAACTTAGGAGATGTGTTATCTGAAGGTTTTATTCCACAGAGTTGCTTGGTAACTTAGGAGATGTGTTATCTGAAGGTTTTATTCCACAGAGTTGCTCATGTAATTTGTGCACACAACTTTTTTTAGAGTTGCTCCCAACACTGGTATAAGTAGCGTCACATGTGATAAGACTTCCCTGTGTTACGGACATCACCATCTTTCATATCTACTTTAGTCACTGTCACTGTAGTGACGGGTGATATTTGGTTAAAGCAAGAACAAAAAGGGGGACTGACATCAGTTATTCATTTCCTATACAGTATTTATTTATTTATTTAATGAATTTATTCATTATTTCAACCAAATGCTTCGAAAACACACGGATTCATTCAGGAACAAAACAATTGACTGTCTTTATGAATGAGTCATTCAAAAACACTGATTCGTTTACGATCCAAGCAATTTGAGTGTTTGAGTGTGAAATGATTCTTTACGAGTGTCTCATTAAATCGTTCAATCTACTCTGAACCATTAACATCTCTTGTGTTGTCATTCTCTTTCAGTGGAAGTTGCTCCTGCTCTTCATACCAGTTGATGAGCTCTCTGTGTGTACAGACCAGGTCAGACATTTGACCACAAATCCTATCAACCTATATTACATATTACATGAAACTTAGAAAACAATCAAAGTACAGCTTTAATTCTATATTATTCTGTACTTGTACTTAGAACTTGAGTGCAACCATTGATGCAACAGTCAATAGAGTGGAACAGATACTGGACGCTCTTCATAAGAAGGTGAAGACAGTCAATATCCTTCAAACAACAGTTTTGAATCAGTATATTGAGTTTGTTTACTACAACAGCTTTCTTTTTTTCTCTAGTTGAAACATACACTTGTTCATGTTGTTGTTTGGAGTGGACTGTCACATGACCGGTCAGTATGAGACAACATTGTTCATACCCTAATTCTGATAATATTCTGCAGTGAACAGTTAATTTAATAAGGTGTTTATGTTTTTTAGAGTGTGTCAGTTCCAATGTGAGGAAGGATATAAAGAAAACAGACGTAGTCTGGATACTATAGTGCTCATGGCTTTATTGCAGGTACAGTACATATAATTTCTATGCAAAAACACACACATTGATACATGGGTGACTTTTGAAAATCTATGCTAAAATACTTTGACATGGTCAAACATTATATGTGTTTATTGAACAGGAATCTGTCAGTGCTCTACTAGAGAGAAGAGGCTGGTTCGGTGACCGGGAAGATTTCAGCGTAATGCTTCAGTCCAGTCCAGTGCACACTGATCTGTCAAACCCAGTGAGTCTGCAACACTCAGATATCATTTTAAACAGGCCACTAGATAGATAGATAGATAGATAGATAGATAGATAGATAGATAGATAGATAGATAGATAGATAGATAGATAGATAGATAGATAGATAGATAGATAGATATAGACAGACATTTGAATAATAAACATTATAGATGGAACAATTTGTATGGGTTTTACACAATATGCACAAATATCAATTACCTATTTCACCTGTATTATGTTGAACTAAAAGGTGTTACATTTATACTGGTATAAAACAAACGTTTAATTAAATTGGGGCATTATTATATTGCACATGTATTGCATCAAGAACATGTATAAAGGCCAGAACCTCTAGTGATGAAATTTATTGTTTTAATAAAAGTACACGTAAACTTGTGTTTTTTACTTTCACTTGAGGTAACTGAATAACCAAAAATGACTAAATATGAATATAACCTTTCTAGTGATTCACTGAGTCAGATTGTATTCAGACTTGAGAGTATGTTATTTGTTTTTGAATCAATTTGCTCTTCTTAAAACCACAGATATGACTCACGCTGTGCTACAGAAACAAGTAAGCAAGTTTGTAAGGATAATTTGGCATGTTATTAAGCAAAGTTGTACTTTTTTTGTTGTTTTCAGAGAAAAGCCTCTACGTCTGACTCCTCGCGTGACATAAGCTTGTTGACTTTACAACTCTGGACTAATTTGGTAAGTTAATGTTAATGCAATTAATGCATGTGTACATTGTTCCTATAGATGTAGAGGTGAAATCCTGGACACTTTACTTTCAAGTTATCAAAGTTCAAAGTGTTAAAGGCCCTGATGTGACTGATAACAGGTAGACTGATAATCAACTCTGAGTGATAACATCTAATCTGAAACTTATTCAACCTAGAAACACATCTCGAACCACCTATCTAATCTTGCCTTTATATGACGGAGAACTGGAGCCCTCTTTCTGACCAATCCTGATTATTTTCTTTGCAGCTGCAGCCAATGACAGATAAGACTGAAATGAATGGGCGGGGCATATTCACCATTCCATGCCCCACAGAGGTGAGGGAGATATTTGATTTATGACCTCTTCAGCATTCATAATGTAAACTGCTGAATCAGAGTGGGTTTAAAAATATGGCTTTATCTCACCAAACTGTTTTCTGCGCTTCCCGAACTTTGTTTTACGCAAGTTTTTGTCCTTCACCTGTGATAAGGTGAAAAGTATTTCAGTTCCATTTCATTTTTTATAGCTCTGACTTTGTCCTATACTTTGTGTGTTAGTGACACTCAATGTTCACAATGTGTATATTCAAGTCTGGATGATATTTTTTTCTAAACAGACAGAAACATGCACATATACCTTATTAAACCTGTTGTTCTGTCCCAGGAAAAGCCGTTTTTGCGAACACGGAAAAACTCATACTCGCCTGAGCTTGGTATCTCTCAAACAGAGGATCCCACTCCACTTCTCCACCCAGTGAGTCCATTCTCACCACAACTTCCTGAACATAATACCCTGTTGCTTTGACTTACAGTGTGTCTAACTTGTGCTGCATCTGACCTTTCAGATGATGGGGAGTGAGCTCACCTGTGAGGACAGGTCTCCATCTCCCAGCATCCCTACCTCAGGTAAACAGGGATCTCAAACCTGTAGTGCACCCTGGCTGGAAATTATAGGAGTTTTTTTTTTTTTTTAAGCTGGTTTCTGTCTGTCTTTTCTATAGTCCATGCCTTACGGCCAGCAGACATCAAAGTGGTGGCAGCATTGGGTGATTCTTTGACGGTAATAAACATACAAATTTTTATGTATTAATGATATTTGCTAATACCAAAGATTCTTTTTAACAAATATGCACTACAACTGAAGTCAGTTTGGAGTTAGTACAAATTTTTTAAATGTTTTTTAAAAGAAGTCTCTTATGGGCAAGGCTGCATTTTCTTTGTGAAAAATACAGTAAGAACAGTGATAATCTTTTGTAACATAATAAAAGTCTTTACTGACGCTGATCATTTTAATGCATGGTCGTTAAATAAAATTATTGACCTTGTTCATCGCAAACTTTTGAATGGTAGTGAATATACAAGTGATGTCATTTCCTTTCCCCAAAAAACAGGCAGCCAATGGGGTGGGTGCTGCACAAAACAATCTTCTGGGTGTGCTTACAGAGTATCGCGGCCTGTCATGGAGGTGAGTGTCTAACCTGATCACACTGTGAACCATCAGTTTATTGCACAAATGTTGGTGGTTTCGTTTTATCCATATGATTTAAAGGATAAAATTCTTGTCTAAATGATCAATGATCTCATTTTTCATTTTTTATTCTCAGCATTGGTGGAGATGAGAACCTCACAACTACTACCACTTTACCAAGTGTGTGCAAGCTGTCATTTTACTGTTATGCTCTTATCATTGTGTACTGTAGATTTATGATTAATCATTAATAAGGAATATAATCAACACAGAAATTATTGTGGTCATTAAGTGTTTTAAACCACATAATAGCTGATCATGATGACGCAAGAGTTTATACAATAAATAGCTGCTTTTTAATCTCTACTATATACTATGTAACTTGAAGTAGTCCAGGGGTGAATAAGAGGTCAAGTTGAGTATTATTCTTGACTCCCTCCTTAAAAAACTGCAAGCCACATATGTTTACCCTTGCCAATCTCTTTATCACATTCAGGGATTAGATAGACATGCAAATCAGATTTAGAGTGAGTATGTGTGTATAAGATAATGTTTTGTTTTTTTTGTTTTTTTTTTGTCATTTAGATATATTGAGAGAGTTTAACCCTTCAATCACTGGCTATTCAGTGGGAAAAGGAAGTGAGAATTCTGCACTGAGTTTTCTGAACCAAGCAGTACCAGGAGCCAAATCTGAGTGAGTAGCTTCTCATTTTATAAACCAGTGATGGACTAAATGAATGAATGAGTATGAAGTGATGTTTTTTTTTTTTTTACATTAAAACTAAAAACATATACAGTCATGGCCAAAAATATAGGCACCCTTGGTAAATATGATCAAAGAAGGCTCTGAAAATAAACCTGCATTATTAATCCTTTTGATCTTTTATTTAAAAAAATCACAAAAATCTAACCATTCATTGGATAATAAGAATTTGGGGGGGGAAATGGGGGGGGAAATCATTATGAAATAAATGTTTTTCTCTAATACACGTTCGACACAATTATTGGTACCCCTAGAAATTCTTATGAGTAAAATATCTCTGAAGTATATTCCCATTCATCTTCACAATTTTGAACACTCCAGGATGATTATGAACATGAAATTATCCAGCCATGGCTTTCTGTTTCACAGAAATATAAATAGGAGGGAAAACAAAGCCCAAATTGCCTTAATCATCCATCACAATGAGAAAAACCAAAGAATATATTTCTGATGTGCAACAAAAGATAACTGAGCTTCATAAATTAGTGAAGTGGCTTTAAGAAAAGAGCTAGAGCAGTGAAAATTCCCATTTCCACCATCAGGGCAATAATTAAGAATTTCCAATCAACATAAAATGTTACGAAACTGCCTGGAAGAGGACGTGTGTCTATATCGTCCTAATGCACGGTGAGAAGGAGAGATTGAATGACTAAAGACTCTCCAAGGACCACACCTGGAGAATTGCAGAAAATAGTTGAGTCTCAGGGTCAGAAAACCTTAAAAAAAATTGTCAAACAGTACCTACATCACCACATGTTGTTTGGGAGGGTTTCAAGAAAAATTCTCCTAGCTCATCCAAAAACAAACTCCAGCATATTCAGTTATCAGACACGACTGGAACTTCAAATGGGACTGGCTTCTATGGTCAGATGAAACTAAAAAATGAGCTTTTTAGCAGCAAACACTCAAGATGGGTTTGGTGAACACAGGGATAAAAAGTACCCCATGTGTACAATGAAATATACTGCTGTATTTTTGATGTTGTGGGCCTATATTTCTGCTGGAGGTCCTGGACATCTTGTTTAGACACATGGCATCATGGATTCTATCAAATACCAACAGATAAAAAAATCAATAAGTGACTGACTCTGTTAGAAATCTTATAATGGGCCATGTTTGGATCTTCCAACCGTACAATAATCCAAACACAAACCTCAAAAACAACACAAAAATGGGTCACTGAGCACAAAACCAAGCTTCTGCTATGGCCATTCCAGTCCTCTGACCTGAACCCTGTAGAAAATGAGTGGGGTGAACTGAAGAGAAGAAGCACCAACATGGAGCTGGGAATCTAAAGGATCTGGAGTGATTCTGGATGAAGCAATGGTCTCTGATCTCTTGTCAGGTGTTCTCTAACCTCATCAGGCATTATAGGAGAAAATTTAGAGCTGTTAAACTGGCAAATGGAGGTTTCAAAAAGTATTGAATAAAAGGGTAGCGTTAACTGTGGCCAGTGTGTATTAGAGAAAAACATTTATTTCTTAATGATATTTCCCCCCGTTTTAAATTCTTATTATCCAATGAAAGGTTAGATTTTTGTGAATTTTTTAAATAAAAGATCAAAAGGATTAACAATGCAGATTAATTTTCACAGCCGCCTTTAATCATATTAACCAAGGGTGCCGATATTTTTGGCCATGACTATATATATATATATATATATATATATATATATATATATATATATTCAAGTTTAAAATGTAGTTTATAGCAATGATGGCTGATTTTCTTAGTAGCCATTACTCCAGTCTTCAGTGTCACATGATCCTTAAGAAATATTGCTAATATGCTAATTTGGTGCTCAAGAAACATTTCTGATTATTATCAATGTTGAAACAGTTATGCTGCTCAATATTTTTCTATAAACCATGATACATTTTTGATACAAAAATACATGATACAAACAGAAATCTTTTTTAACATTGTAAATGTCTTTACTGCCACTTTTGATCAATTAATTAATTTCTTTCAAATAAAAAATGTAATACTGTAAAATGAGTAATATGTCATTTTTTATTTTGCAGTGATATGGTCACGCAAGCTCATACAGTCATTAAAAGAATGAAAGAAGACTCGGTTAGTCATTCTCAAAATCTCACATACACTCATTAACTTGTCTGTTGTTGTTGAAAATCTTGTCAAAATGATATAATTATATTTTCGATCCTCAGATTTTCATTAAGGTATTATTTAGTTCATTTGTATGTTTTTTTGTCTGTAAGATATTAAAATTACTATTGTTGTGAGGGATATTTAGTCCCCCACAATATGCAAAATCTGACTCACTCACACAGGGTGCTAAATCTGAACCTCATCAGACTGGCTGAAAATTTCTCTCTCTTTTCAGCGAATTGATTTCCAGAATGATTGGAAGATTATCACAGTCTTCATTGGAGGAAATGACATATGCGCCCACTGCTCTGATACTGTACGCTGATATTAATAGAGCCTGTTTTATTTATTATCAGAGTTTCAGTAATAAATCTGCAATTACTGACGCTATCTCTCTTAATCATTCTCTATCTCTTTCTCTCTCTCCTCAGCGGTACTATTCTCCTGATAACATTGTGAAGTATATTCGTGACGGTTTGGACATATTACATAAAGAGGTGAGGCAGTTTTATGTCTGGTTCTCTACTGCCATTTTTATGATACAGATTTTCTTTCAGAAATACAGTGGGGTCCAAAGGTTTTTGAAAATCAGGTACTCAAAATCTAAACCTAGAAATAAAGTTCTAAGATTTTGAAAAATTTTAAACAAACGAAAAAAGACAATGTGTAAGATTATTGATGATTTTTATAAAGATATTTATGTCTGTGAAATCTAAAGTGTCTGAAAATAAAAAGTTAATCTAAGAGAAAGAATAAATTAAGATTTTGTACTATTTCATTAATCATGCAAGCAGATATATGCTGGAATATAATAATTTGTAAAAAAAAAAAAAAAAAAAAAAAAAGATATCAAATCAGAAAAATGCTATATATATATACTCTGTGTGTGTGTGTGTGTGTGTGTGTGTGTGTGTGTATATATATATAGTGCTGTCAAACAATCGCATTCAAAATAAAAGTTTTTGTTTACATAATATATGTGTGTATACTGTGTATATTTATTATGTATATATAAATACAAACACATGCATGTATATATTTAAGAAAAATATGTTATGTTTATATATTAAATATATTTATATAGAATTTAAAATATAAGAATATAAATATATAAATGTATACATGTAAATATTTTCAAAATATATACTGTATGTGTGTGTATTTATATATGCATAATAAATATACACAGTACACATACATATATTATGTAAACAAAAACTTTTATTTTGGATGCGATTAATTGCGATTAATCATTTGACAGCACTAATGTGTGTGTGTGTGTGTGTATATATATATATATATATATATATATACACATATACATATACATATATATATATATATATATATATATATATATATATATATATATATATTGGTTTCAGATTTTTGGAGCCCACTTTATATTTCTCTTCATATGTCTTTTCATTTTGAACCTATTTAATGTTTGTTACGATAGGCCTGGATTGTAGCAGAAACAACGGTCAAAAAATCTATCTGACTGCTTTTGCTAAACCAGATTATTGGTAACAAAACACCACTGTAAATCGCTGCTGCTTGTTGGAGTTAATCATGTGTCCTCCTCCAGGTCCCTCGTGCCCTGGTGAACCTAGTGGAGCTCCTGGATATAATTCCACTGCGCAGCCTCCATCAGGACCCCACTCTTGGCTGCCCAACCTGGCTGGTCAAGTGAGTTTTGCCCTATATACTGGATCTCCTGATTTCTGCTTGATTCTGGTAGAAGAACTGATATCTGAAGCTTTTGGTACATGTTAGTGATTATTTTGCTTTGTGTTTTATATATATATATATATATATATATTTATTTATTTATTTTTTTTTTTTTAGCATGTTGTGTCGCTGTGTTCTGAAACCTAAAGATGGATCTCATGAATTCCAGATGTTGCAGGAGTTCAGCCAAGCCTACCAGGTACACAACTTATTACATAAAAATAATTTATTGTGTAAAGTCTGTATATTAATATATATTATGAATGTGATTATTGATAATACAAAGCAAATGTACAGTTTAAAATATTTATATTATTAATATTAATATGATTCTAAAATGTAACTGCATTAAAGTGCCTATTAATATTCAATGTATGCTACTGTGTTTTATTCTCAGCGTGGTATGAGGGAGCTGGTGGAGTCTGGGCGATATGACACTCATGATAACTTCACAGTGGTCCTACAGCCATTCTTCAGAAATGTGTTTCTCCCCGTGTCGGAGGTGCACAATAATATTACATCACTTATTACTTTTAGCAATCCTTTTCAACTATTTCTTCTCATTATTTTTGTCATTTTTTCCTTGCTCTTTTAGGATGGGAGACCTGACCGTTCCTATTTCTCTCCAGACTGTTTTCATCTCAGTCAGAAAGCTCACACGCTCATGGCTCGGGCTCTCTGGAATAACTTGGTGAGCATATGAGTTAAAAAGATTAGATACACATATGTTAATGTATAAGCCTGATAATATTTTATTAATATCATGCGTAATTTGTTATGCAAGTGTTTTTTGTGAAGGTGTAATTGAATTGTTACTTTAAAATATAATACAGTTCAACAGGAAAAAATACATTTCCATAGATTTTCTTAATATATTGTCATTTCACAGTATTTTAACTCTCAAAATGGATTTTCCATTTCATTCATTCGTACTCTCTATCAGATGGAGCCTTTAGGTAATAAGACAGATAGTGAAGATTTTACTGCAGGTGTCCCTCTTAAATGCCCAGAAAAGGTGAGTTTAAATTGTATAATTCTTCTTTAAACTCTATAATTCTGTCACATTGTAATACTTTTTCATATTATTCTTTAGTCATCCCCTTATTTGAGGACCTATCACAACAGCAATTACACATACAACACCCCTCCTCCTACTCCTCCACCTGCAAATGTAAGTCACACAAATATATTACATACAATATTAATAAAATACAATAGAACCCTTAAAGTGATCTGTATGTATTATGAAATGATTTCTCCCTTTCATGTTAGAATTGGGGAAGTGATTTCTCATGTGTGGACACAGCGCCCTCTGACACTGTGCCAACATCTGGTAAGAAAGAGAGAGGAGAGAAATTCATTTGCTTAATTTTTCCCACCAGATAACCATAACTATCCAACTCTCTAACTAACTATTTCTCCTTTTCTTCTATTTTTATTTAATAATCTTTGTTTTATCGACTTTAAAGTATTACAGCATTATATTTATTAAAAATCATGCAATGTTTTTATTTTTACTTTACTAAATGTTATTTTGCTACTTCATTAACAGATATATAATTTATGTATATGTAACACACACACATACTTCATATAAGTATATTCTGTTAATGAAATAGCAAAATGTAAAAATGTTTCATGAATTTTATGAAATAAAGTGCTGTGATACTTTAAAAATATTAAGGAGGATAAAATTTGTAATAGATAAAAATGACTAGAAAAATGAGAAATATTAAATATGCACATAAGTTTATGGAGAGAGACAAAGACGTAATACAGGCTTTCAGATATCATACCGTTGATTGTTATCTTTGTAGGTAGCACTGCATTGTTGCTTTGTTGTTGTGTTTCGATATCAAGGAAGTCACAGTTGAGATAAAGTTTAGATACAGAACTGTTATGTATTAACATAACCCCGATAACATTTTATTAATATATTGCATGTAATGAGTTATGCAAATGTTTTACAAGCATATTATATTATTTATTTATTGTATTTATCATTTAATTGTAATAAATATATTTATTTCATTTTGTATAAATGACTGAATGTTTTAAAAAATATATATTAAGAAGGATAAAAAGAAAGATTAAGAATTGATTTAAAAAAATACAAGAAAGAGGAGAAATTGTAAATATGTAACTATGTACAAATACATAGTTTATGGATAGAGACAATCAGGCAAGATGAGCTTTCAGATATCCTGCCATGGTTTATTATCCTTTTAGGTCCAAGTAGCGCTGCATTGTTGCTTTGTTGTTGTGTTTGGGTATCCAGGTAATCACATAATCACATTTCTTTCTCAGCTCACAGGCTGCGTCCAGGTGACATTAAAGTGGTGGCGTCTCTGGGAGATTCAGTCACTGTAAGTGTGTGTGTATATTTGTGAATGCTACGATGTTTTTTCATGTTGTGATTATCATTTTCTCTCTCTGAATCTGTCAGGCTGGCTTTGGTGCAAAAGCGGAAAACCTTCTGCAGTTGGCAAATGAGGAGCGAGGGGTTTCTTGGAGGTGAGTTTGTGTCAGTCTACTGTATGCCTATGGAATTGCTTTGTTCTACATGTTTTCTAAGTGTCTGTGTTCAATTTAATTGACAGCATTGGTGGAGATGATACTTTGGAGACTGTCACCACATTGCCAAGTGAGTATAACCTTATATAACACTTGATGTCATTTTTATTGGCTGTTATTAGCAGTATGGCTATATTGATTAGGAATGAGACTCCAATGGCTCTGATCCTTATTATCAGATTTGATTCTTATTTAACAACGTGATAATCACTAGTGCCTTGTGTTGTTATTTGTTATCAGACATTCTTAAGAAGTTCAATCCGAATGTTTTCGGCTTCTCAAAAGGGAAAAGTAAACGGCCAAATGGCTTCAATATGGCAGTGAGTGGTGCCAAAGCAAGGTAAGCAACACACATAAACATATATAGAAACACAATTTACAGTATCCTTTCAGCTAATGATCCTTCCTCTCTTCCTCTCTATTCAGTAATATACCAGCACAAGTGAGGGATCTTATCACAGCTTTAAAGGACAGCACGGTCAGTATGCTTATTCAATCTATTAATTTGACTGAAAAAAAGAAACTGTTGCAGAAATCACTTTCACTCAGAAACTGCAAGTGAATTTTACAAACAAATACAAAGAAATGGCAAGTAACTCATTGAATTAAATGTGAAATTTTCCAGTAGAAAAACTGAAATAGCATGTTCTTGAAATACATACTCTACTAATCTTTGTTTTAATCACAACAACGTTTTGTTGCTTTGAATCATTTTGTGGTGAATAAATAAAAAAATACATAAAAATTACAATGTTTGCTGTCATCTGTAATTTATAAATATATTTCATATGCATGTGCCAACTCCTTGCTGTACAAGGAAAATTCCACCAATTGTTGTAGGGCAATAAAGAATCTAATTTAATAAAATATCAGTTATTTTAAACACTACTCTCATTTTTCAGGAGGTGGACTTTGAGAAGGATTGGAAACTGGTGACACTATTTATTGGGGGAAATGACCTTTGCCAGTACTGTCACGACCGGGTGAGTGGATGATTCATAATATAAAGACTCTCAGCTCCCCATCATAAATTGTTTCTTCTTGTGTCAGAGAACCACAGCAGTGACCTTTAAGCAGCTAAAATACATTCGGATACTAACAGAGATGTGCCACTGAGTCATTGTAAATGTTGTTTTTCGTATCTAAGACCAGCAAATAACAATTAAATTTGAAAAAAAAAAAAAAAATGTATGTGTTGTGTTTTCTCTACCCAGGCATCTCTGACTCCTTCTAAGTACATCAGTCACATCAGAGACAGTCTGGACATGCTGTACAGTGAGGTGAGAGAGATGCATTTACTGAACCCGATCACATTCATGAATTATCTTTCCCCCACAAAATCAAAATAAACAATAGGAAATTAAATCCTTATTAGTTTTTCCACAATGACATTATTTTCATGACAATTACACATATTTTTACATTTATTAAACACAGGAAAATGCTTTAATTTTATGTTATATATGTCACGTGTGTGTGTCTTGGTATTTCCTATGTTATGGAGACCAAATGCCCCACAAGTATAGTAATATCAGTAAATTTTGACCTTGTGGGGACATTTTTGGTTTCCATGAGGAAACAAGCTTATAAATTATACAGATTGAAGGGTAGGGTTAAGGTAAGGGGATAGAAAATACAGTTTGGACAGTATAAAATACATTTCACCTATGGAATGTCCCTATAAAACACATGGAAACCCAACATTTGTTTGTGTGTGTGTGTGTGTGTGTGTGTGTGTGTGTGTGTGTGTGTGTGTGTGTGTGTGTGTGTGTGCACTGTGCAGGTTCCCAGAGTGCTGGTAAATTTTGTGGGAATCTTAGAGATTGAGGATCTGCGAATGATAAAGAGGAACACACTGGGCTGCAGCCTCCTGCAAGAGTAAATAATTCAATAAATGGACGATTTGATCTAAAAATCTGTGAAAATTTTCATGTTCTTTCATACACAACTGCATTTTCATGACTGTGTGTGTGACAGGAACATGTGTCCGTGTTTTCTGCAACCTCGTGAGAACTCTCCAGAAATGAATGAAATGAAGAAGGTCAACAAAGATCTGCAGGTCTGTAGCCAATCGAGCTGTCAGTTCATTGATAACTGATTAGCTGAGTGGGCTTTAGATTATCTTGACCTTCAATAACAGAAGTGTCGTTTTGTGTGTCAGACGGAGACTGAAAGGCTGGTGTATGGGGGACGGTATGATGGAAGACAGGACTTTGCAGTGGTGCTACAGCCCTTCTTTAAGAACTCTGTTGTTCCAATGGTTGAGGTTAGCGCCCTTAAAATATCTCTAAAACACCTCATGTCTCATGAGATGACACATAAACAACACATTCATACATAAAATGTTTAAATTTGAATATAAATATTTTAGATGTGTTTAGAGACTGCATTTGAACTCACACTACAACAGCTAAAACCTCGAGTTTCAGTATTAGGGCTAACATTAAGAGATGAAATATCTCTTTCTGCTTTAGGATGGCACACCAGACCTGACTTTCTTCTCTGTGGATTGTTTTCATTTCTCTGAGCGCGGACATGCAGAGATGGCAATTGCGCTCTGGAACAACATGGTAAATACATATACATACACACAATCTCACAGCAGCTTTACTTTATTTAACAGCATGTGTCCTGTGTTTTGGTTTTAGATGGAGCCTGTGGACAGTAAACAAACATACAATAATTTCACATATGACCGCAGTAAGATCCAGTGTCCCACAAAGGTGAGTTAATGTCCAGTGGAAAATATTGTCAGACCAAGCATGGACTTTCAATTTTAATGCTCTCTCTTCATATTTTCTCCAGGAGCATCCCTACATCTTTACACGAATAAACAGTGGCTCTGACCTCCTTACGACTGTCGTACCCGCCACAGTTGCACCAGGCACCCCTCTCCCTGCAGATTGCCCCAGTGATACTGTGCCGGCCTGGGCAGCTGCTGTTCTAGCTGTAGGAGGCTTGGTTATTGGTTGGATCGTAACCTGGATGATCTTCTACTACAGAGAACGAAAGAACAGAAAGAGATACGAAAGCACAGAAATGAAAGGAACTAAGTTCTAATAAGATAAAAAAAAAAAAACATATATAAAACTAATTATGTAATACGGACTAATCCCACCCCTAAGCTTTCCCTTTTTGCATTTTTTGTAATTAAAAGCATATATATATTTCATAAATATATTTTATTTATGAATATTTTTGACTTAAAACGCTAGATACTTAAACACTCACTCACAAATTCGAATACACTCTTTGTTTGCTTTTAAATGTCAATAAATTATTGTATTGCTGTAAATTATTTAAATTATAAATAATTGTAATACTTGTATAGACAGTTGTATTTAATATTTCATTTTAATAAAACAATGAAATACAAAAATATTATTTTGTTACATTTTTTTAATTACAAGTGTAATGTTTAAATATTTTTGGTAGTCTATATTATTTTTGTTTAGAGATTTATATATATATATATATATATATATATATATATATAATAAAAAAGAGATGATACACAGAAGTTGAGAGAATAGCTTTAAAACAACAACAACAACATATATAATATATATATATATATATATATATATATATATATGTATATGTATTATATATGTTGTTGTTGTTGTTGTTTTAAAGCTATTCTCTCAACTTCTGTGTATCATCTCTTTTTTTATGTTATCATGCTCCTCTGAGTCAGTTCTCAAGTATTTTAAGTAACCAGTGGGTGGCAGCTTCGCTAGTAACGAAGCCTCTGGGATACTAAATTATCAGTTCATATAAATATAGCTAAGATAAATGTTATTTAAATGTGTTATGTTTGGGAGCATTTTGTTACGGGAAACCGATGGCGTGCAAAAATGCAATAAACAAAATGGATTATTTTCAGTGTAATTAATTTTACTCCCATTGTAACCATAATCAAGCTTAATAAGTCATTACTAATTACATATAAAACTTAAGAAAGTAAATAAATAGGCTAAATGCCAAAAGTAAACTTAGGCCTACTCTGATAAAAAAAATCCTCCTGGACGTGAAACCAAATACACAAATCGCCAAACGTTAAACAATAGAAAATACCATTAACAATTAAGCTGCTTTCAACAGGTCAAAAGTTTGCCGTCAAAGCAATTAAATATTCATGAAAAGATCATTAATATTGACGTAACCGCTTGTAACTAGGTGACTGACGTCATTGCGCGCGCCACCTAGCGACCGTTGCTAGAAGCGCTGCCTGCAGAACTCGGCACTGAAGATGGCGGAGGGGGAATTAAACGTTGACAGTCTCATTTCTCGGCTTCTTGAAGGTAAGCTGTTAGGACGTGAAGGCATTTTAACGTTTATATAAACACACACGGTCATTAGCTACTCGTTGTGTTCTGTTTTTCTGCCGGTGAATGGGGAATTGTGCGCGTAAAGCGAGAGCTAAGCTTCGGGTCTCTGCGCCCTGTTTACAAACACGGCAGTGGCCCGGGGTTTGGACAGCCTTCATACCAGCGATGGGAGTTTCAGATTAGAGCTAACCTTGCCTTTATCGACCGAAGCAGGGACGAGTAGTGAGGGCCTGTGGTTTTTATACAGCAGTTGGTAAAGAAACCGAGTAAATGAGAAAGAGGGCAGGACGATGCAGTGTCCGCTGCGTCGTTGACTTCAGGCGAATGTGACCGACGTAATTCTGATTCTCCATTCGACTCTCTTCATACTCTATTCACTACACAAGGTTACCGAGTGCTTCTCCTAACCTTACTCTTGATTAGTGTTACAAGTGTGTTTTCTAAATTCCCCTATTAACACTGAATTAGTAGTAATATTGCACCGAATCTTACACCTAATGGTACACTATAATGTATGTTACAGCGTTACGCTAGTCTCTTATCGCTGTTTTTTGCTTTAGCGTTTAATTGTATTCAGTTCTTATATTTATATTACACTGACTACTACAATGAATCCTCTTCAATGAACCAATAAATATTATCTTAATAACATTAGACTGCATTCTTTTAATAATGTTGCACTATGTTCCATTGTTTTTTTCCTTACTAACATTACAGTGTTACATTAAATATATAGTGCTCATTATCATTATGAAGGAGATTCAGTGTAACGTTGCTAAGGAGAATACAAAGTAATGTCATAAATGGAACATAGCATAACCTTACTAAAATAATACAGTGTAATTTTATGAATTCAGTGTAATGTTGCACTGAAACACTATATATTCTTTTCATAATGTTACATTGATCTTTTATCAACGTTATGTTACAGTGATTTCTTTGTGACGTTACCCTGTATTCTCTTTAGTAATTTCACACTGAATTTGCTTCGTAATGATAATGCGCATTAAATAATCTCTCAGTAACATTACACTATATTTAGTTAGTAACGTTACACTTTATTTGCTCTTACTGTGAACTAACTTTACTGTGTAACTTTGCTAAAGTTTAACTTCACTTTATTTTGAGTATGAAGTGAATAATTAATGAATGGAATGGTAATTTTGTTCTCTGTTACACTGTATCGTCTTCCTAACTGTGAAATACATTTCATTCAGAACATCACATTCTACTTAACGTGAATAATATTTCATTATATTCTTCTGCAATGTGGTTGTTTGGCCGCTTGGCCTGTAATGGTTCCTGTACCATAGACTGGATCGTTGGCTTTAATAAATGCCTTTTATAAATGCTGAATCCATTTACTAGCCTGTATATAAAATTTTAGAGAAATTTGTGAGTAGTAGAAAGACAAACGTTTCTGTCTCAGGAGACTTCAGTTAGGATCTACCCTCGGTTGTTTCTGCCCATCTCAGTGACTTCTGTTACTACTCAAACTTCTGCTGTTCAGTTACTTTTGATAAAACGCGCCGTGGATTATTGCACCACCATGATAACCGATATGGCCTCGTGCCCGTCCATCTGTCCCAACACTCTCCTGCTGACCCTCACTCAGCAATGCCATCTGTGATTCTGTGTGACCCTAACGTCCCGCTTTTCGCTTCTTCACACTTCGATTCTCATGGTCTCACAAACACATCTCTGTATGTTTCTCTCATGTTCCATCTGTGTCTCTCGATCACACTCCTCTATCTGTGAAGATCAAGCAGGCCGCTTGTCCCACGGTGGTCGTCTAACGGCTGCCTGTCAGGAGTAGGATAATTTTATGGATTGCTGTAAAATGCTTTAGTGGGAAAGTGGATGAGTTTGGCTTGACTGTGTCATTTCGTTCTTATGTATTGTTATGTAATGTGACCCTAACATGATGAACAAGGAATCAGAGCGATGACTTACGTTTTGTTTTTAAAAAGCGATGTTTTACGAATTATAGTCGATTGCTACTTTGATTAAGTTGTTTCTGGCGAGCTCATAATCTAGCTCAGACTGGTCTGGACTGTGGCTTGTCAAACACACACACATAATCAGATTTTCCTTATGTTTAGTCATGCTGCAATAACAGGGGCATTTCATCAGCTCATAGACTTGTACACACACACTTCAATCTGTACAAATGGCACCATTTTTGCAATCTCGTAAAGTGCTCTGCACTTTACTCACACACACAGTAGTTGGGGTTACAGCATTCTTTTCAAAGAGTCTCCAACATTTCTGGTTTGTGTGGGATATTGTGAGGGTGGACGGCCTGAAGACTAAAATGGTTAGTGCTGTTATATAACTGTAATCATGGCTGTAAGAAAAGAGCACAACTTTTCCTTCTCTGTGACATATATACTGTCTCTCAGCTATTCTACTTTTTATCACCACACACACGGCGCACACACTTTTCTAATCTGTCATTCTCCCCGTCTCAGAGTGAATTATGGCTACAGGTTCTCGCTTGTAGTTTCTCTCCATCAAATGAAGTTCTTAGACAAGCTGCTCTGCAAAATGGTTGTTTTAACAGTCTCGACTGTGTTTGCCAAGGCGGGAACATTCCTGCAGAATTCCAGACACTCTCAAAATTCCCACTCCCACAAACAGCGGAATTCACTGACATCACTGCATGAGCAAGATGTATCGAGATGTTTATTTATTATAAAATGTACACTACTGTTCAAATGTTTGGAGTTATGATTTTTCAATGATTTTGAAAGGCTGCTTTTTTTTAAAAAAAAATATAGGAAAACGGTAATATTGTGAAATATTATTACAATTTAAAATAACTGTTTTGTATTGTAATGTATTTTAAAAATGAAATTTATTCCTGTGATGACAAGGCCAAATTTTCAGCAGCCATTACTTCAGTCTTCAGTTCTGCTATCATTCTAATATGCTGATTTAATGTTCAAAAAATATTTGTTATTAATATCAATGTTAAAAACCATTGTTCTGTTTAATATTTTTGTGGAAACCATGATAAATGTTTTTTTAGGATTCTTTGATTAGATAGAAAATTAAAAATAACAGCATTTTAATGAAAAAAAACTATTTTTTGTAACAATGTAAAAGTACAGTATTTGTAATTTTTTAAATCAATTTAATGCATCCTTGCTGAATAAAATTTTTAATTTCTTAATGAACCCAAACTTTTGAATGGTAGTGTAAATCATAAGAAAATGTTCCAATAAAAGTATCATGATAAGTTAAATCAGGTTTTTTTTTTTGTTTTGTTTTTTTATAGTGTGTTATTTATATATATATATATATATATATATATATATATATATATATATTTGTCACATTAGGCGCCAGGTGTCATTGTCAGCTTGACTTCTCACACAGCAAGACTTTTGACTATTGACAAAGTCCACTTTGCAGCCTGTTCTGGCCCACTTAGACAGGAAGTGATTTGTCTGATAAACGTGAAGTTAAATGTTTATAGTCCCTATCTTAAATAATTATGATGGTAAAAGAGAAGTGTGGGGGGGAACTAATTCAAATAATAAGCACAGATTAATTCCTGGGGGGAAGTAATATAATATATAATTAATTATAAACATGCCTTTGTTTCCAGGCATTAAAAATCTGATCAATCAGATCAGAGCCAGTTTGCCAGATTGTGAAAGTCTATTTTTGTGTGCAATATGTTTCAGTGGATGACTGTATGATAAGTGGGCCAATATGAGCATTGAGTGATTAGAAAATCCCACATTTGGCCCAGTTATTGAGGCTGCAATAAAGTTGTCACACTTAGAAAATGATGTTAACCAGATGTTAACAAATGTTGATGTCTACTGTTTCAGTGCGAGGATGTCGTCCAGGGAAGATCGTTCAGATGACGGAAGCAGAAGTTCGAGGACTCTGCATTAAATCTCGAGAGATCTTTCTCAGTCAGCCGATCTTGCTGGAGTTGGAGGCTCCACTTAAAATCTGTGGTAGGTTCGATACTCCCCCTCTCCAGAGCGGAGAACCTCTCCACTGTTTTAATTACATTCCTTCCTCTCCATCTCTCAAGGTTTTGGAAATCAGCTTGTAAGTAGAGCAGGTTATAAATATGGATTTAATGAGGATAGGTTTGAGGTCATTTCTCTTCTCTCTGTGGCACACCTGAGACCCCTGTGTGTGTGTGTGTGTGTGTGTGTGTTTGTGTGTGAGTGAGTTAGTGAGAGTCATTAACCTGAATTTTAAGTCTTGAGATCTTTAGGCCATTTTTCTTTTCTTTTCTTTTCTTTTCTTTTCTTTTCTGAATTCTAATCTGGCAAATCCATATAACTTTATTGATTTTTGTCAATTATATAACTCTCTCTGTCTCTAGGTGACATCCATGGGCAGTATACAGATCTGTTGAGGTTGTTTGAATACGGCGGTTTTCCACCGGAGGCAAACTATCTCTTTCTGGGTGATTACGTGGACCGAGGGAAACAGTCTTTGGAGACCATCTGCCTCCTACTGGCCTATAAGATCAAATACCCTGAGAATTTCTTCCTCTTGAGGGGAAACCACGAGTGCGCCTCCATCAACCGTATCTATGGCTTCTATGATGAGTGTGAGCATCTGAGCGCATGCATAAATATAAATACACCAAACGTTAACACACACCCACACCAAATGATCTGAAATCATATTGATTTCTCTCCCACTGAACAAACTTTCAGGTCACGGATCATACTTTATTGTTATGAGTATGTACATTTGTCTGTCGCAGGCAAGCGCAGGTTCAACATAAAACTCTGGAAGACGTTCACAGACTGCTTCAACTGCCTCCCAATTGCTGCCATCATAGATGAGAAGATTTTCTGTTGCCATGGAGGTGAGAACGGGTGAACGAAAGATGGATAGTTTTATAGATGTGACTTTTGGCCTGATGAAATAGGTCAGCTGAGTCTAAAAATATTAATGCATGCTCTTTGTAACACTTTTTCTGTCTGACGACTTGTCTCTTTTATGTCCATCTTCTAGGTCTCTCTCCTGATCTGCAGTCAATGGAACAGATTCGTCGGATTATGCGACCAACTGATGTCCCAGATACAGGTGTGTATGCGCACATATAACATAAACAAATACTTGTTTTAGGCAGATAAATCTGTAATGTCTCAGTTGTAAAATCTGACATCCTTGACAATAAATACTTCACATTTTCTTTATTTAAATTTTTTTTCTGCATTTCCTACAATTAAATTGTATTTTACAATTATATCTTCTACAGAGTTATTTTAGTATCATTTATTATGTGTACTATAGTTTACTTTAACATTTATGAATTTGTCAGATGCTTTTATCCAAAAAGACTTATATTGCATTCATGGTACGTATTTTATCAGTTCTTACTTTCCCTGTGAATCGAACACATGATCTTGGTGTTGCTATTGTAATATTCTTCTTATTGAGCTAAAGAAAGGCTAGTTTTTACTAATATTTTGATTGAGCTTTTATTTTTAGATTTTCAGTTTTGATTAGTTTCTTTTTTTTTTTTTCTTTTTTGGTAATGTAAGTTTATTTTATTTCAGTGTGAGTTTTAGTTTTCATTTATTTCCAGTTTTAAATTTATTTCAGTCACCAAGTATAAAATTTTATTGCATTTACATTTAATATTCGTTGACCACTATTAAAAAATTATTTAAACAACCAAAACATTTTGATGGAATGAAATATTATATAATAATACTCTTGGTCTCGCAGGGTTGCTGTGTGATTTGCTGTGGTCGGACCCAGATAAGGACGTTCAGGGATGGGGGGAGAACGATCGTGGCGTTTCATTCACTTTCGGTGCCGACGTAGTCAGCAAATTCCTCAACCGCCACGATCTGGACCTAATCTGCAGGGCACACCAGGTACCAATTCATTTTAACCAGGATCCACTATACATGTCGTTTGTCCACTTAGTTTTAGTGAGTGTGTCGTGTTTTGCAGGTGGTTGAAGATGGTTATGAGTTTTTTGCAAAGCGGCAGTTGGTCACTCTGTTCTCAGCGCCAAACTACTGCGGGGAGTTTGATAACGCCGGTGGAATGATGAGTGTGGATGAGTCACTCATGTGCTCTTTTCAGGTGTGTTATCCACACACACACACATCCACACACACACACGCACGCATTGTACTCTCACAGTACATTCACACACTCTCTTTTCTCTCTCAGATCCTGAAGCCATCAGAAAAGAAGGCTAAGTATCAGTACAGTGGGGTCAACTCAGGGCGACCTGTGACCCCGCCCCGTACGGCCCAAGCCCCCAAGAAGAGGTGAGCGGCTCGCCACCCAGAACCACACCCTTCATCCCCCCACCTTCAGCAAACTACCCCTACCTGGGGCAGCTTTACCTTTCCAATTCCCCTGCGAAATCTCTCTATTCGCCCTGCCAAACCTTTTTCTCTTTTCTTAAAATTTGTGTACAGAAATTTTGCTGTGACCAGTCGAATTCTCTTTTCTTTTGCTCTGCTTGTTTGTTTATTGGTATTTTAATAACATAAATAATAATAACAATAATAATACTGCTTTGGGAAGCAACTCTTGAGCTGCTCTACAAAGAACCCAGAGCAAAACACGTACTCATTCTCTTACACAAAGATCTCAGTAGTGTCCTGATATATAAGCATTTTATTAAACTTTACTTCAGTACTCTTTGATTATTGAACATTAATGTTGATTCATAAAGAAAGAGTGGCGATTGTAAGTATTTGAAGGTTGTTGTGTATTTCGCTACACTCTGAAGTTTCAAGACCAGAGGTTTTTTCACGCATACACAAACACACACTTAACTCTGTCAGGGTGCTTGATCACTGGTCAGCAGACACTTTACACGAACACAGACACAATCCATTGTCGATAAACTAGGTCAGTGTGGACAGAGCTGGAAAAGGGATTTTAACTCGGACACCGTGACACACACACACACACATTTGCACAGCTGCATTTACAAACGGCATTGCATGTTCTGTTTTCTTAATACCTCTGGGATTTACAGCGAAACTCTATAGACATCTGTTTAACGTGCTGTTTTTATGTCTTACGATAGTAATAATTCAGGAGAAAAGTGTCACGGCATAACACTTCTTTGCATGACCCTTGTACAGATCAGTAATAATCTGTCTGAAACGACGTAATCCACCAGCCATTTTTTCATTGGATAACAAGACGTAGAGCCTCCAAGTATTGGTTCAGTATTAAAGAATTGCACTTGTTTGAAGTTCCCCAACATCGTTTAGAAGGTTAAAATGGATTCTATTGGATTTGTTAAAGAACTTATTCCCTAAAAGTGTAGCACATGTGACTAAACAATGCCTTTCTGTGAGGAATGCCTTTCCTCACCTCATTATTCACCTGTCATAATTCATTCTTTTTTAATGTTTTTATTTTTGTGTGTTGCTGTTTACTTCTCCTTAATTTATTTCCAAGTGTTGGGAAAGCTATCAAAGTGTTCTAAAAGCAGTTCATGAGTTTTGTATAAGTGGGCTTCAAACTTAATAAATGGAAGAAAACTCTCTTTGCCTCCTCTGTGTTTGTGTCCCTTAGCAACCGTATAAATACCAGGCTAATTAAAGTGGCGGAGACCATAGTTCTGGATGCTATTCAGCAGAATTTTTTCAAGTGTTTCATTAAAATAAGCAGCTCTGTAACTCGCCAATGCTGGAAAGTGTGGACGAGGACAATCTGTGGTCTGTTGTCATGGGTACTCCAGCCATGCAGGGTCAGGCTCTGTTTCAATGCAGACAATGAGCTAAAATTGTGTTCAGTAAATTGAAGTGCCATCTGAAATTTCACAAGATTGGTTTGTTTAATGACCTGAATAAATTTCTTTAATCGATCAAATCAAGATTCTACCTCTGCTGCTGTTTTTGTGCATATGAAGTCTATCCTTAGTAATCGGAGCTTTGTGTTTTAAAGATAAAGTAGAGCATGTTCCTAGAGCACTTCAGTTGACTAAGATGTTAGGAACATGATTTGTCCTTAATGTGAATTGACGAAGCAAACAGGATGCAGAATATCAGTTCAAATTTGAATGTAAGGAAGAAATTCATTTAAATGATAGTCATTATAAATATAGCCATTTTGATGTGTATTGCCTGATGTACTTCAAGCTGTGAAGAAATTTCCTGCGATATAGTGATTATATAGTGTCCAGCTTCAACTTTAATGGTGTATTTTTTTGGATTTTAGTGTAGTTCTTCATGAGTGTTCGATCAGAAGGTTATGACCTTGTTCCCTCTGAGCGTCCATCAGTGTGCGGCGTCTTCTCCACGCTTTAGCCCTTACAGGAGCTGTAATCCAGGTCCAGGCTGCGTTCACTGCCCTCCTGACTGGCCCATCAAAGAGGCAGCCACACAGAATGAGGCAAGGCAGGACCACGTGCAGTTCCACCAGGAGCCAGACAAACAGCAGGAAGAGGCCAGCTGTCAGCAGCTGGATGGCGACACTGCCTGCACAGATCTCACTCAGCCAACAGCCTAGCTGGCTGTTTCTCAGCAACTGAACAAGCCTGCAGTCTCTGACCCTGTTCTGTGAGGTGAAGGAGATTGATCAGTGACAGGCCCAGTCTGCACAGCTTTAATGTGTTTCTTTATTACCTGTTGGTCTTGAGTTGAAAGCTGAGATCTGTTAGATGTCTTCATGGAGACCTCATTGCCTCCTGAAATTCTTCTCTTAGCACAATCTGTTCTTATGTGAACTCTCTTCTCCATGATCAGGTTTCTTGCATAGAACATTTTATTTCATGAGTAAATCTATTTTCAACTGTTCTTATAAAACACTAATGCACGTGAAAGCTTCTGGTACTACTTCTGCTTATTTTTGCTATTGGGTAAGTAAATGAACAATAAAATCACACTGGCAAACATCCAGACAACAGTATAATAAAACTGAAAGACCTTAGCTGTTCTCAGGATCTTCTCTATATGTAAAAATGTTTTGTTGAAAATTTTATAAATTTATTAATTACAGTATTTGTGGACCTAAACAGTTGTTTTATAATATGTAGGCTACCTTTTACATTTTTTGTTTTTATTATTTCATTTTTTTTAATGTCAGGTTCCATACCCCGTATACTGTGACAACAAAATCCACTATGTCAATAAAGAGAAGAAAAAAAAAGTGTGACAACTAGCCCTCTATTTAATATAATATATTCTCTTAATCAAAGTACTCTTTAATTTTAAAGTGTCACCAACAGGTCATAGCATTCATATACAGTATCTCACAAAAGTGAGTACACCCCTCACATTTCGGCAACTATTTTAGTATATCTTCTCAATGGACAATACTGCACAAATGAAACTTGGATATATTTTAGAGTAGTCAATGTGCAACTTGTATAGCAATAAAGATTTACTGTCCTCTGAAAATAACTCAACATACGGCCATTATTGTCAAAAAAGGTGGCAACAAAAGTGAGTACACCCTAAGTGATAACAGCTATAGTTCGTTTAACCATGCAAAGCCACATGTCCTATTCATCATGTTCATGTTTTTGTCTGATTGACAGGACTATACAAATTTGTGTATCTTGAATTAGAGCAGTTAAAATTTGGTGCTTTGAGTACAATTCTCTCATAATAACCACTGGATGTTCAACATGACACCTCATGGCAAAGAACTCTCTGAGGATTTGAGAATTAGAACTGTTGCTCTCCACAAAGATGGGCTAGGCTATAAGAAGATCGGTAACACCCTGAAACTGAGTTACAGTACAGTGGTCAGTATCACACAGAGGTTTTCCAAGACGGGTTCCACTCAGAACAGGCCTCGCAAGGGTCGATCAAAGAAGTTGAGTCCTCGTGCGTCAGGTGCAGAAGATGACTTCAAAAAACAGACGCATGAGTGCTGCCAGCATTGCTTTAGAGGTTGCAGAAGTGGAAGGTCAGCTTGTCAGTGCTCAGACCATACGCCACACACTGCAACAAGTCGGTTTGCATGGCCGTCGTCCCAGAAGGAAGCCTCTTCTGAAGCTGGCTCACAAAAAAGCCTGCAAACAGTTTGCTGAAGACAACCTGTCCAAGAGCATGAATTACTGGAACCATGTCCTGTGGTCTGATGAGTCTAAGGTAAAATTATTTGGCTCAGATGGTGTCCAGCATGTGTGGTGAAGCCCTGGTGAGGAGTACCAAGAAAGTTGTGTCTTGCCTACAGTCGAGCACGGTGGTGGTAGCATCATGGTCTGGGGCTGCATGGTCTCAACCTGTGCAGCTCTGGTGAATTCCATGCCCAGGAGGATGAAGGCAGTGCTAGATAACAAAAATACTGACACTTTGGACACAGTTTTGACATGTTCACTTAGGGTGTACTCATTTTTGTTGCCAGTTATTTGGACAATAATGGCTATATGTTGATTTATTTTTAGAGGACAGTAAATTCGTGCTTCTATACAAGCTGCACATTGACTACTCTAAAATATATCCAGGTTTCATTTGTGCAGTATTGTCCCTTGAGAAGATATACTAAAATTGTTGCTGAAATGTGAGGGGTGTACTCACTTTTGTGAGATACTGTATATGTGATGTTTGTTTTGTATCTGTGTAATGCTAATTATTACAACATAAACACATAACTTCAAAATATCTGTTATATATTTCTATATAACTGTTACATATTTATATATATAGCCTACATATGCATTTGTTTCTTGTCTAAAGGTGTCAAATAATTAGCATACCTGAACGAAAGGATCTGTTGTCTTCACCTCTGAGGAAACTGCCTCATTCAGGAAAGAGTTTTGACAGTTTAAATAAAAACATTTCCATACACTGACACTATTATATTATATGTTATTTTATTTTATTTTATTTTATTTTACTTTACTTTACTTTACTTTACTTTACTTTACTTTACTATTTTATTTTATTTTATTTTATTTTATTTTATTTTATTTTATTTTATTTTATTTTATTTTATTTTATTTTATATAATATAAGAAAATACACTTAATAGAACTGAAATGTGCGTGTCCTCCAGGTCAGCAGGGGGCAACCGCGCGATTAGCGTGTGTATAGCGGATGTGTATGTGTCATACCAAACTCACAGCACAACAACACACTGACACCTCAGCTGGATCTTCTGACCCGCTCGGGTCCAAAATAACACTCGACACCCTCACAAACTTCACTGACAGGCTCAAAAACACACTAAGAGGCGGTTCGCGCAGCGGGCGGAGGGTATATGTCGTAGAATCCGCAGGTTTTGGGTCCGGTTCCGCCCGAATCATGTCCTGCTGTCTGCTGGATTTCGGCCGGGTCCAGGAGCTCAGACAGGTGCGAGAGTTTCTGTTCCCCAAGCACAACAGCGCCGGACCCGGGGAAGAGAAGACACAAGCAGGTACTGCTGGAGTCAGTATGTGTGTGTGTGTGTGTGTGTGTGTGTGTGTAAAGTCCAGTTTAATGATGGTTCTCCTGCACTGCGGGTGTTCAGTGATTTATGGGTGTCAGTTCGGGTGTGTGGGCTTCGGCTTGGATGATTGGTGGAGTTGGAAAGTGGTTTTCGATAGG
The DNA here is from genome assembly GCA_039654775.1 of Spinibarbus caldwelli. Classification (NCBI taxonomy): domain Eukaryota; kingdom Metazoa; phylum Chordata; class Actinopteri; order Cypriniformes; family Cyprinidae; genus Spinibarbus; species Spinibarbus caldwelli. The sequence goes on along the minus strand of CM077250.1, from coordinate 14,275,702 downwards.
TAAAAGCAGAATAACACAGCCATGACCAGAACTGACATGCTGTGTGTTGGGTTTTGTTTTGCATACAATACGGAAACCACAATGTCCCCATAACGATAATAAAACGACAGTGATTAACTTAGTGAATAGTGTTTTAATTAAAATATATAAATGCAGAACGATCTGTGTGAAACTCAGGTTTAGAGTTAAAAGATATATACTGTTTTTATACTGAGCTAATAATAAGTAAATTGTATGTGTTGGTGAATTTTGAAAAAGGAAACAAATGTGTACAAAGTGAATTGTCTGACTGATGCAGAATAACTTATTCACTCCCTGCAGAGAGAAAGAGAGAGAGATGGAGGGAGGAAGGGAGGTGTATTTGCCCTTGGTGAATGAGTCATCCTGCAGAAAGGTCCTGAAACACATGACTGCGTTAGAGACAGTGAATGAACGAAAGAAAGATGAAGAGAAAGACAGGGAGAAAAAAAAAAAAAGGAAAGGGTATATTGACAGTTTGTAAATGAGGTAAATCTTGCATTCATGATTTTGTCATGTGATTGGCAGGTGATTTGTGTCAAAACATTTGACTATAGAGACGTAAGAGAGAAATGAGCATGCAGGGGATGAAAAAGAGAGAGAAACCAGATGAGGCAATGTATGAACTCTCTCAGAGGTTGAAGGACACCAGATCGAGCCGACTGACTGTTTAATGTGGATAGATTGATCCTCGCTGACTACATTATTTACAGCACATTCTTTTCTCTTTCTCTAGAGAATGAGTTAACATGGGATGACTCAGACTGGGGCTCTTGGGAGAATCCTGATGGTAAAGAGGACGGAGCTCAGGTTTGTATTAAAAGATATGAAAATTATGTCATTATTTTCTCAACGAAATGTCAGTCTAACCATGTTATTATTCTTCCGTGGAAGACAAAAGTTGAAATTTTGAAGAATTTACACAACTCTCTTTTCCATAAATAGACAATTCATAATGAGCACAAAATAACATAAATCTACCATAAAAACACTTTTTTCCCCCCTGAATTCTGCATGTTCTTCTCTTAGGCTGAGGAGGAGGCGCAGCAGAGCGCCCCCTGGCTACAGGACTGTGTGCTGTCTCTCTCGCCCTGTTCAGATCTGCTGGTCATCGCTCGAGAGCACAAAGCCGCATTTCTCTCTGGTACACACACAAACACACAGCAGTGATTAATCTTTTCTTTACTGGTTATTGATTGGTATAACTCGTATATGAATTGATTGATTGATTGGCAGCTAAGTGGCGGACAGAGCAGAGTGGACAGGAGGAAATGACCCTCGCTGTGACCTGGAGTGGAACGCTGAGCGCTGAGGAGGGGTGAGAGACAGAAGAAGAGAGGGGAGGGTCAGGATTGGATGGTTTTATGAAAAATACCATGATGGGATTTAATCCCACAAAGAAGACAGAATGAGTTACAAGACAGAAACGAAGGACTGAGCAGTATTATGAATATAGGAGTTTGTAAACATTTAATAAAAAGATATTTTTATTATAAGGAGGATTGTAAAAAGTTGAAAGATAAGAGGCAGAAGAACAAACAAAAATAAAGAAATAAAGAGTGGCAAAAATCTTTCACTGGTTTTCAATTTTTTTGTCTGTTCTTTCCACAGGGAGTGTATCAGTAGTGTTATCTGTATTCCATTGGCCAGCCAGAAGAGGTAAGAACATCACACTCACATACACGCTCCCGTACACAGTGACAGGAAAGACTTTTATTTTGTTACAAGAGATTTCTGTTCATCTAAGAATCCTAAAAAAATGTATCACGCTTTCCACAAAAATATTAAGCAGCACAACTGTTTTCAAAATTGAAAATACTGAGAAATGTTCTTTGGGCAGCAAATTTGCATATAAGAATGATTTCCGAAGGATCATGTGACACTGAAGACTTGAGTAATGGCTGCTGAGCGTTCAGCTTTGGCATCACAGAAATAAATTTTAACATATATTAAAATAGAAAACAGTTGTTTAATTACAATATTTCACAATATTACTATTTTTTACTGTAATTTGGATCAATAAATGCAGACTTGGTGAGCATAAGAGACTTCTTTCAAAAATAGTTTTAAAAACTTACCAAACTCAAAAGGTAATGTATGTGCTAATGATGTATTTATGTGTTTAGGAGTTCTACCGGTCGGCCTGATTGGACCTGTATTGTGGTTGGATTCAGCTCAGGATATGTCCGTTTCTACACAGAGGTACTGTGATGTTTTCTGACCTATAAATTTACCAGCTGAGTTCAGACTCTCTAAGGAATTGATATGTTTGATAAACAGCTATATGTCAAATTTAATCAAAACCAGACCAGTATCAGCACAGCCACTGGTCTAATCCACCGCGTGTGTTGTGTGTGTTGTGTGTGTTGTGTGTGTTGTGTGTGTTGTGTGTGTGTGTGTGTAGAGTGGTGTTCTTCTGTTGGCCCAATTGTTGCATGAAGATCCCGTGCTGCGACTGAAGTGTCGCACCTATGAGATTCCACGTCACCCTGGAGTAACGGAACAGGTAGAGATACCTCTTACACCGACTTGATGTGTTCAGTTCTGCACAAAGCATTTAAGCAATTCTTAGCAAGTTAAACGACATATGAAACAGCAGTCATCTGCCTACTCTGGTGACGTTCTGATTAGATGTTGAAATGTCTGTTTCTCTATCAGCACGAGGAGCTCAGTATTCTGTACCCAGCAGCCCTTGTCACCATCGATGGCTTTAGTCTCTTCCAGTCATTACGTGCCTGTCGAAACCAAGTTGCCAGAGGTAGGAGAGAGAGACTGACCAGGTTGTCATGTGACCAGTAGTCCCTTACCTATTTTAATTTAGTCTGTGATGTTATTTGTTTTCACGCATTTTATTCCCTGCATCGGTTTCAGCTGCAGCAGCAGGAAGTGATGGCATCCAGCCTCCACCACTGGCCTATAAGAAGTGGGGCCTGCAAGACATGGACACAATTACAGACCATTCCAGCATAGGTACAAGAGAGACTTCTTACAGTTTCTTTTTTTATCCTTCAGAAATCATTCTAATATGCTGATTTGGTGCTCAAGAAATATTTTTTTATTATTATCAGTTTTAAAACTGTGGTGCTGCTTGATATTTTTGTGGAAAATGTGATACATTTTTTTTGACGATTCTTTGATGAATAGACAGTTCAAAAAAACAACATTTATTTGAAATAGAATTTTTTGTAGCATTATAAATGTTTTATCAGTTTAATCAGTTGAATTCATCATTGCTTAATAAAAGTATTAATTTCCTTCAAAAAATTACTGATGCAAAACTTTTGAATGGCAGTGTGAGGTAATGTCTTTCTCTTTCAGGTATTACTACTCTGAGTGTGTTCGATCAGATGAAAAATGCATCTGTCCTTGGAGGATTTCATGCTTCGGTTAAAGGAAGCCCTCCTGCTATGAGTCAGTATATCACAGTGGGAGGTGGACCCTACACTGGGTTCTACTATGCTATAGAGGTACAAACACATCTTGTTTCATCGGTCTGTTGTTGGTGTTTGTGGCTTGTTTGTAGTTGTTCTTGTTGATTATGGCCATTTTTCCTCTCTCTCTCCTATCTCAGGGTAGTTCTCAGCCTCTTCTCTCCCATGTGGCTCTGGCTGTGGCCAGCAAACTCACATCAGCTCTGTTCAGTGCTGCCAGGTCTGTGTGTCTGGGTTATCTCTTGGCTCTTATTAGCACTGGCCTGTCATGTTCAGTTTCACTCCATGTTTACTCATTCTATGTCTCGGCCTCTCTCCTTACTTCCTGCTTAGTGGTTGGTTGGGATGGAAGAGTAAAAATGAAGAGGAGTCGGTGCAGAAACAGAAGCCAAAAGTGGAGCCAGCCACAGCCCTTCCTGTTAGGTAACTCTATGTGCAGTCAAACTACCTCTTATCATGCACATCACTGCCTTTTAACTTCTTGTAATCATATACACACACAATATTTAACTCGTTTAAGAGCACAATTTCATTTTTCTGCTTTTATTCAGGTTTGGTCTTCCAGATTCTCGTCGACATGGCGAGTCTATCTGTCTCTCTCCATGTAACACTATGGCTGGAGTCACAGATGACTATGGCAGAGTCACGCTGCTGGATGTGGCACGAGGCATCGCTATCAGGATGTGGAAGGGTGAGCAGTGAAGCGCTACTAATGTAGTCTGATTTGTAACGGGCATCTTATGAGCCTGTTCCTATTAGATTGCACAAAACAACTTGTGACTCACAGGATTTGAATACGTGTGATGAATGCTTCACTTAACAAACGCACGCAAAGCATCACAGCTGTTACCTAAATCAGTATCATTACAGACGGTTTGTCTATATGACAGTATTGAACACTTACACTTGTACATTTTTTCTTTTTAAACATTAAAACATTAAAAAGTATCACAGTTTCGTATTAAGCAGCACTATTTCCTTATAAGAAATGTTTCTTGAGCACCAAATCAGCATATTAGAATTATTTCTGAAAGATCATGTGACACTAAAGACTGGTGTATTGGGTTCTGATTTTTTTTTTTTTTAAATTAAAATAGTAAATATTAATTTTAAATTATAATAGTATTTCGATATTATTACAATTTTACTGTATTTTTGATCAAATAAATGCAGCCTTGCTGTGCATGATAGACTTATTTCAAAAACATTATAAAAGAACTTTTGCCCCCAAACTTTTGTGCAGGAGTGTATATAAACAATAATGTTTTTACTTAATATCTGTATTATGTGCATGCAGGCTATCGTGATGCTCAGCTCGGATGGGTGCAGGTGTCAGAGGCTCGTGGGGAGAGAGATCTTGCCACATCTCCCTCTATGCCCCGCCGGCATGCCCAATTTCTGGTGATTTACGCCCCACGTAGGGGTATTTTAGAGGTGTGGGGAACTCAGCATGGACCACGAGTAGGGGCTTTTACTGTAGGCAAACACTGCAGGTACATACTCACACACAAAACCTAAAAACAACACTCCCGATTGCTACCATCTGAAACTGCATATTCATTCATGTCTCTCTCTTTCAGGCTGCTGTACGCAGGTCACAGGTTAATGGGTGTGAACAGTGTAACCAGTCAGGGCTGGCAAATCCACACACAACAAGTGTGTCTGTTTGACCCGGTTAATGGAGCACTGAGAGCCGTCACCATACCATTCCACCTGGCACTCAGGTGCATGCTCATACATAAATATTCATGAACGTGTGCACATTAATATTCACGAACACACACACAATGCTGGTTAGTGCAAATGTGTCTGTTCTGTGTGTTGGTCAGTGATAAGAAGAGCGAGCGCGCTAAAGACATGCATCTGCTAAGGAGACTCACCACTTTACTGAGGAGTAGGGAGGTGGAGCCAGGTCAGATCTACCTCATTAATATTCATAAGATGCCATGCATATGCTTTATTGTCATCCAAAACATTTTTAAAGAACCACTACCTAATGTTATGTTTTAGTTCTATTACACATGTTTGAGTTGACCTTTAACCTTTGATTGACAGCTCTGCTTGAGAGTGAAGCACAAAGTGTGTTACTGGATATTAAACATCCAGCTATTAAGAAACAGGTTAGTAAAACAGACACACACAAACATATATATGTTAACAAATTGTTTAATAAAATATCTGATTGATTGACAGGCCCTGGAGTCACTTTTGTCCAATAAGACTGCACCAGTGTCCTGTTTGACCAATGTTACTCGTGCATTATTGGCTAGCTTGAAAGAACAAGGTAACACCCTCAGTCCTCAGTGGGTGTAGTGTGTTTTTTATAGTTAAACATTTATGTCAATGTTTGATCTGTTTTTCGTGTGTGTTTGTATTAGATCCTGAAGCGGTTGACGAGTCATTGCTGCAGTTTTGTTCATCCCAGCTCAAACTTCTCCAGCTCTACACAGATGTCCAATTACTGCACACACCAGATACATCACCCACTGAGCCAGAACATGTGCGTAATACAGACACCATCCTGTTGACCTAAACTAATGTATCATCTTCACACTAGGATTTGAACTAAAGGTCTTTGATTTGAACTACTTTCCATACAGCCGTCGTTTTCTGGCATTGAGGAGGATCTTGCTCGTGTTGGCCCAGTCCTGCAGCGATACACAGAGATGAACTCTCGGCCCTGTGTCTCATTTGCTCAAGACTCAAGTGGGCCACTGCCAGTCCGAACATTTCTGTCTCAATTGGAGTGGGTGAATGGAGAGCTCAGAGTGATTAAACAACCTGATACCGATTGGACCCAACTGGGTATTTATTTCAGTGTACATTATTTTTATGCTTCTTTTAAGTGTCATAAATGTTTACAGTTTGTTTAAGTATTCATTTTAAGGATGCACAAAATATTGGTATCACACAGGTTATCAACTTTTTTTAAAGGGATAGTTCACCCAAAAATTACAATTCTGTTATTAGTTACTCACCCTCATGTCCTTCTGAACCCATAAGACCTTCGTTCATTTTCGGAACACAAATTAAGACATTTTTAATAAAATCCAAGAGCTTTCTGACACTGCATAGATGGCAACACAACTGACATGTTTAAGGCCCAGAAAGGTAGTAAGGACATTGTTAAAATAGTCCATGTGACATCAGTGGTTCAACCATAATGTTAATGAATCTACAAGAGTATTTTTTGTGTGCAAAGAAAACAAAAATAATGACTTCATTCAACAATTTCTTCTCTTCTGTCAGTCTTCGATGTGTGTTTACGAGAATAGGACGATGCATGCCTCTCTGCCCTACTTTTATTTTTCTATAATCCATTACACTCAAATGTAAATCTTAAATGGAATCTTTAGCAAATCTCAAAATGAATATGAATTTTTCATGTTGTACGTTATGATGTTGTGCACTCATTTGTAGCATTTAAAATTTTGTCCTTAATGTTTTGTTTTTAATTTATTTAGTCAAAATAGTGTAAATTTTTCTGTATTATCAGTTATTGGCAATAACGTGAAAATAATTAGTATCATTCAAAATTTTAGTATTGGTGCATCACAAATGTGATTTTTGTGTGCATTTCAGGTAGTTTCCTGTTCTGGGGTTGTCTGTCTGGTCAGAGTCCTTTACAAAGAGTGTGTGAGACACTGCAGGAAAGTGGCATTAGCCCTCAGCAGCTACTGGTAAGTGATATAAAGAGAAAAAAGGAAGAGGTTGGAATTGTTAGAACTGAACATGAATTTTCTTAAATGTAATTTCTGCTTTTCTCTGGCAGTCTTTGCTCTTGTCAGTTTGGCTGAACAAAGAGAAGGATGTGCTGAAGTGCCCAGATGCCGTCTCACACCTGCACACGCTGCTGTCCACCCTCAGCTCCATGAAAGGTCTTTAACGTCATCTGTGAGAGAGAGCAACCTGTATTTTTATGCAGTATATTAACATTTTAATTCTGTCTGTGTATGTGTGTCAGGAGCGGTGGATGAGTCATGGGACGGTCAGTGTGTCTCACCCTGGTGGCAGCAGGTGCGCACAGCTTGTGTTCAGTCTGAGAGCTCCGCCGCTGCACTACTGGCTGCTCTAGTCGCTCATCGTGTAGCCAAGAATGCCATCACCAGGCTGGCAGAGAGCAAGGTGTGTGTGTGTGTGTGTGTGTGTGTTTCTGTATCTGTAGAGTTGGTGTAGGATGTGTGTAAAGCTCTCTCTCTCTGTGCAGTTTCAGGAGGGGTGGGAATGTGTTTCTCTGGAGGTGGAGCAGTGGGTGGTGTGTATAAAGCAGTTGGAGGATGTTCTTGCTCTGCAGACACTGCTCTGCCTGCCGTCTCCTCAGGGCTCTACAGGTGGCGCTGTCACACGCTGCTCAGTCAAAACGCTATTAGAGTGTGGCAGAGGTACATACAACACACATAAACTACTGTTCCAAAGTTTGGGGTCTGTTCCAAGGTTTGGAGTATTTTTTAAAAATATTTTTAATTAATACTTTTATTTAGCAAAGATGTATTAAATTGAACAGAAGTTAAAGGGGTCCTATTATGCTTTTTCACTTTTTGAATTTTAGTCAGTGTGTAGTGTGTATGTTTGGGCATAAAAAGATCTACAAAGTTACAAATCTCAAAATCCACTCCAAAGGGAGATATTTCGTTTTTAAAAAATTCCTTTTCAAGAACTACAACGAACGGCTCGTTTGGACTACAAAGTTCTTTTCCTGTATTTGTGACATCACAAAGTGGCCCATTAGAATATCATTCAAATAAATCCCGCCTTCAGAAATTGGAATGCACGTTTCAGAATCGAAACCCGGTGCGGGTGTTTTTATATCACTGTATTTCTGATGGAAACCGACTGTCTTCAGAAAATTATGTTTGTCATTTTCATTTCATCTTGCATGTAATGTCTGATAAAGCAGTGTTTGTGAGCGGAGCTCTGCTTTGTGTTCAGCGTTACCGGGGAAACCTCGCTCTCTCCCGCTGCAACAGTGCCTCCCGCTGGCAGAGAGTTAATTTGCATATATATGCCGCCACAAATAGTGCAACTCTGTGGGACTATGGTATAAATAAATTCAACTGTATAACAGTTTCACTGCAATTCATGTTATAATGTTAGAATTAAAGAACAATAAACATAATGCATTTTACCATTGCACTTATCTGTACATACTAAATGCAGTTATTTTTAAGCTGTTGTTGACATCCTATCTAAAACGTGATTTAGCCAAAAAAAACAACAACATCGTTACCACTTTAATATGTCTTGCAATATCCGTGCATGCACAGGTTCTGCGCGATCCTCTTGTTCAATATTCTCGGGGTCTGAATTGATATGGCAATATTGACGAACTTGCTGCTTTGGCAAGGGGCGGGGCAGTACTGAAACACCGTCTAAGCTGATTGCCAATCACAGCGCACTGGGACAGCTAACCAATCACAAGACATTTCGTTTTTCGGAAGGCGGGCCTTCGTCAAACCCGGAACTAATCGAGCCGTTTGTGCCAGGCTGGGGAGGAAAGTATTGTAATAATGTAAATTATGTGAAAAATAATGCGATTTTCGAACCACCAAGCATGAGAGCATGTTCTAGTACATCCTCAAAACAAAATCAAGACTTTGTAAAAGAGCATAATAGGACCCCTTTAAAGAAAGGCTGCTGAACATTCAGCTTTGCCATCACAGGAATAAATTACATTTAGGAATATAGTAAAATAGAAAACAGTTGTATTAAATTGTAGTAATGTTTCACAATATTACAGGTTTTTTTCTGTAATTTATGATTAAATAAAGCAGCCTTGGTGAGCATAAGAGACTTCTTTTAAAAACATTTATAAATTTTGCCGACCCAAAACTTTTGAACAATTGTGTATACTGGAGCTGTCAGTAAAAATAAGATTTAAAATATCTGCTTTCATACAAGCTAAGATGAAATGATATAATTTGTTATGTTTTCTTATTTACATTTTTTGTCTTTAGGTGGTGTAGCAGACTGTGTTTCGAAGTTGATCTTCAGACAGGGTGTGTCTCCAGATCTCCTGAGGGATATCCTGCAACGGAGGGGAGAGAATGAGCCCACGCAACAGCCAGTACAGCAAGGCGGGGAGGAGAAACTGGAGGGTAACTGTGGAGATTCCTGATCAAGTTACTTAGATTTTAGATCATTTAAAATTGTTCCATGGTGGTTTCCTTTTATAATCGTTCTTTAAGCTATGTGTTTGACTGAAGTGTGTGTGTGTGTGTGTGTGTGTGTGTGTTGTCTTAGAGCTGCTGGAGTGTGTGTGTCAGCGGTTCCCAAATTCTCTGTCTCCTGATGTGCTGTTTGCTCACTGTAGCTGGGAAAACGTGGTCCAGTGGAACAAAGACCCAGAGGTAAAGTCTTTATACAATCTCAAAGCTTTCTTAACAGAGTTGGTAACTAAGATCCAGTTATTGTTTAGAAATTACCAGAAAAAATACGGCAACCAAATGAGTTTTGTTTTTAATTCATTTTGTGAAAGAATTGCATTTATTTATTTCTAAGTACTTGTTCGTAAAAGTAAAGGAGTATTAGAGGAACTAGAATTCCTTCCAATTTTCTACTGGAGAAATATCAAGCAGTCACAGAGGACTTTTCATCTCTTCCTTTCTCTTCAGGTGGGGCAGTACTTAGAGTGGTCAGTGGAGTTTTTGAAGATGATATCCAATCCTCACATTCAGTTGGGTAAGAGATATTTGGCATACATTGACTTGAAGAAAGCTGATTTTTGTGTTGGCAGAGCAATGAATATAAAGTTGCCACAAGGAATTCCATGTGATAACTCTCTATCCTTCATCTATACTCTTCTCTCAGGAGTCTCTGCTATGATGTGGCAGACCTTCATAGTCAAGCGGTTTTCGGCTGCTGCCTTCCTAATGGAAAAGGTTTGCATTTTTGTGTACTCCAGCTCTTCTTTTTTGTGTGCTGTGTTTAAGATTTAATAATTGGCTGTGCATGTGTTGATGTAGGTGGGAAAAGCACCTAAAGACCGGCTGTGCAGACGGGTAAGAGAAGTCACAAAGCATAAATTAAATTCAGATCTGTTTCAGTTAATTCAATAACGAATATATGTGTGTTTTTAGGATGTAGGAATGGGAGACGCAGCTATGAGGAGTTTCCTGGGCTCTTGTGTGCAGATACTACAGGCCCTGATGGAGGTCTCATCTTCCTCTTTTCTCCCTTTCTTTCCTTTTTTCTCCAGAGTAAGGACTGATTAAACTGGATGCATGGGCAGAAGCATGTCTGAAGTTACTCTGGATTTTACAGTGATGAGCAATGCATGGGTTGAAATAAAAGCGAGACATATTCTAAACTTGTTTTCTCTCTCAGGCGGATTCACCGGTGGAGGAAATGTCTGCTCCAGATGTGTGTGTGGAGGAAGTGTGGGGTGGTGCTGAGGGTCCAGTGTCTATAGTGGAGTTAGCTCTGGATCAGAGGTCTGTTCACTATCCACTCGTTCAGCATCATTGTGTGTTAGCGTCACTGCTACACGCCACCATGACCTTCTCTCTGCGTCTGAAACCGCTCAGCCTGTTCGACAGCAAGGTAAAAGCACACAATTATGCATTTATACATGCACACCTTACTAAAATTGGAATATTTAGAAATTTGCTGTTTAGCGCCCTAAAAAAATCACGGTGAAGCGATTAGCCATGGTGCTTATGTGTGGGATGCAGGTTCAAACCAACCCAATTCTCCTCCTCTCTCACAAAATTTTTCCTGTCACCCTTAACTATATGTCTATATTAAATTATTAGAGTTTAGCCATGTGCAATTTGAGTTTTTCAACTATTAAAGTTTCCATGAAATCATAATTGACAATTATTTTTTTTATGTGCCCTTATAATCTTTAACCAAATACATTAACTTCCCCTCCCCAAATTTGTAACATCTCATCTCTGCAATCTGTCACTTGTACCACTTAAACAACAATGATCTGTTCAGTTCCTGATGGACAGAATCAGGTTCAGTCCTTTCACTCAAAATTCATTGCAATTTCTGATTTATGCTGACTTCTTGTTGTTCTCTTTTTTATCGCCTACAGGGTAAGAATGCGTTTTTTAGAGATTTGTCAACCATTCAGTTGCTGCCCAGTGGAGACATGGACCCCAACCTGGTGGCTGTGAGACAAGAGGTGAGTCACAGTGCCACTCTCAGCACTGGAGGCAGAACTGCAGCCATCAAGAACACCTCCATGCAAAATGGCTTTATTTTATACAAAAGATTTATTTTATAGTCACATGCATCTTATACAGTGACAGTAAAATCTAGACCAAAAGGCTCTTAAATAATAGAGCATAAGATGTTTATAGCTTGCCTCTGAACCAATGTTGATGTATTACTGTCTTGTGTGTGTAGTTTCTGATGAACGTGTTAACAGGCTGGGTGAAGGTTTTAGCTGAATCGGAGGAGAACGGTGTCAAACACAGCGGCGCTGAAGACATGTGGCCGTCTGTGTGTATGGAGCTCTCGTCTCTACTGCAGGTCAATACTGACATCCTGCGCAGACACCTCGTCTGTGAGCTTTACAACCAGGGCCTGGACCTGCGAGCCGAGGAGGTAACACACACACAGTTAAACCTCCTAAGCATGTAAACAAGAGTGAAATATAGAGATTCTAATGAGTATTCTTTTTGCTTTTTATCCTTTCTTTTGGTTTTATTCTTTTTTGGTTTATTTCTTTTTCTTTGTACTTTTTATTATCTCTCAGGTGATGATGGAGGTGCAGGACAAGGATGTTCTGGGCTCTCAGCTGCTGGTGTTGATTGGTCAGAGACTCTCTTTCTCTCTGCTCCATTCCCAGTCACAGACCAAACCCAACATGGAGCTGTTGGCACGTCTGCCGCCCACCCTCTGCACCTGGCTGAAGGCTATGGTGAGATCACACAGACTGCACAGTTCTCAAAACTCTTATCATCTTACACTCATCTGTGTCATGGTTTGTGTTGCTAGGACCCCAGTGAGCTGCGCTGTCCCTCAGTCCCTCTGTCTCAGAGCAGTCAACTGATCAACAAAGTCATCGAGATGCTCCCTGAAAACCATGCCCAGTACAGCCTTGCCCTCCATCTGCTGGAGGCCGTGGACTCTTTACATGAAGAGCCCTGATATAAAGAAATGCACAGGAGAAGAGAATGAGAATCATGTTTTTTTAAATATTCTAGACATTAAAAGTTTCCCAGAATCCCAGAGATCTGGAAAACCACCCAGACAGCAGCCTAAATAAATGCAGCTTCATTATCATTATCATCATCAGTAATCTGCTTAATTTAGCAGACTTGAATTTCTTTTTCACAACTGTCACTACAATAACATATCAAGAGCACTAGCACATCTAGAGCATGTGCTATCCCACAATGCCTGTGCACACTGATTGTGTCACAAATAAAGGGCCTGGACTCTCTAGTGTCTAGAGTATTATTAGGATAAAAACAATGTTATTCATGTACAGTAGTTCTGTAATTAAAGAATGGCATTCTCTACAAGGAGGTTTTAAAATAATATTGTGCTGTAATCAGTATAATCAAAACATTACAGTATATTAACACCATGGGGGTCTATTTTCTATTTCAAATTCTAGATGTTCTTGTTCATATATTCTGCCAATTAAACATGTCTACAATGTCTCAAATTGATACTGTTTAGTAGCAATCAAGCACTAAAAAGGCATCTATTATTGTATGTGTTATTTTAAATGTATAAGTTTAGGCGTGGTTGCAAGATGAGACAAAAGAAAGATTTCACTTCAGTAGAGCTGACCTTTTCTGCAGTCCTGTATCAGCTGTGCCTGGCTGCTCATATAATGCAACGTTAACCGTGATACCAAAAATAAAGACAATTTCAGAGAACTGTTGTGAAGCTCATTGTCCTCAAAATGAAACAGGAGCATTAAACTTGCAACAGCATTAGAATATACTCTCAGCTTTCAAGTTCTGCCCATTTCATCATGATATCCAAACAATACATGCCGTTTTGGCTTTAATGTGACGCGGCATGTCAGCCAATGCAACCCTACCATGTACATGTTTGGGAGAAAAATGCAAACAGATTGAGAACCTCACTTATGTGTGCCATGCCATCGCTTCTCTTTACTACTAGTTATAGCAGGAAATAAACATGAATGAACACATTGCGGTAGGCTATACAAGAAATGTATTAGCTTTCATGTAACTATTTACCTCAGGAAAGCCATTCAAAGTCCACTATAGCTCATTAGTCAGCAAGAAAAAAAACAACTGCAGAGATGAGCTCGTTTACTTAACCTGTTAGTAATTATGTATGTTTGAGTAAATATGTCACGAAGACAAGTTTTTATGAAGACTTATATAAATTTAGGATAGTGGGAATAAATGAAGATTCACTTTGAAATTTACATTCTCTTTCCTATATGTACTGTGTTTATTGGTTTAGCAATAAAAGTGACGTCATAAAGCATCAATTTACAGGTAAACCGAAACTAAAACTGACAAACTCTCCTCTCACTGAGCCTCATTTATAAAACAAGCAGAATGAACGTGTAAATTTCGCGAACCCTTTGTTAGATAAACTGCCACCTTCAACAAAGTCGCAATTTAACATTGATTTCACAACAGACTTCTGCTTTGGCTTCATGAATGAGACTCAATGACATTACAGTACATCTTCAGTTCAAAATATGACAATAAAATATACCCCTTCATGACTTCAATATACATAAAAATAAAATGGACCTGTTCAACCAAACCTTTCACCCACTGAAAAAACAAGCACATATAGACATACACAAAGGCCCTTTTCAGTGTACTGAATCAGCTTACCCTGCAGCAGAGAGCTGCGCTGTTTTTGTCTAAATCTGGTTTTTGTGGACATTTTTTGCCTCAGCTGAGAATCTCCTGTTTGGTTTTTCCTTCCAAATTCCTGCTTCATTTATAACAGTTCATCTCCCGTTTGACCCCTGAGAAACCCCTGAGATCCCCCTCTTCCACATCTTCAGACAACTTTCTGCCTGTTACAATAGCAGCTTCATACTGGTCCATGTTAGCCCTTGCGGTCTTTTTCACCAGAGGAAGAGGAGGACGAGGAGGGCCAGTGGGTGAGCAGTAGTCATGGCAACAGTCAGGGTGATTACTTGGCGTTTTCCAGCACGGTTTGGCATCGTGGGCAGAGGCAGTCTGGCTCATCTGATGTGTACCGTCGACATCTCGGACAGCATGAGAGAGAGGTGGGCATCGCAGCTACGCTGTATGAACTCTCCTCACGAATCACGCCCCCTACACAACACACAGATGAGCATAAAATACACAAGTTACTTTAGTGTTACATTTTTTTCTTAATTGGGATTCTTATTCTGTTTCTCAAGTAAACACAAGTTTATCATTGAATGTTACCAATCAGTGGTTCTCAATCTTTCTGACTAGAATTCCCACCAATAAAATATCAAAATATTCAAAGGCCCCTCCAATATAAGTTATTCCTCCTGCATTCTGATGGAATTATGGCAATATATGGAAGTTTGAGAACCACCGATCTAAACTAACTGCAAATTTACTGTACGTGTCTTGAACACAACAGCCTAGCCAGGACTTTTAATTAAAGAAACACTGGATAATTTATGTCCAAAGAAAAGCATCTTACCTTCCAGGTTGATGAGGAAGTTTCCTGTACTTGTGATGGCATCCGATGGCAAATCCCGCGGGAGAGAGCATGTCAGAGTCGTGCGTGAAGCCATCATGAGCTCTGTCAGCTGGGAGCCGGTGGAAGTGGGCTCCTCTTGAAGAGACTGACAGAGAGGGATGGGAAAAGAACGTACAAAGTAATGTAGTTGCAAGCAAATGAAGCACAAAATTTTATGTATTTAAAAGACCTTTTCACACCAATAAGAATGTTTGGTGTGAAAAATTAGTGCAATATTTTAATTTAAATGAACATTTAAAGCATGTATTCATACTGACACAAACATGCTGCCAATATCACACAATTTTTATTTTATTTTATTTTTTTACGTATAACTGTTCTAATCTCTTCCATTACACTATGAAGGAAACTGGGGCCTGTTCCATGATGGTAGATGAACAAATTCAGAGTTACAGGATTAGTTTCGAGTTGACAAAACCAAACCACTCCAATCCGGCTTTGTTGGTACCATGATGCTGATCATCAACTTTCTTTGTCAACTCAGTGATGTCTCATCACGACAGTGATGTGTGACATCACTGGTGAACAGCCAATCACGAGCCTTGGTTAAAGGTTAAAGGTTTTGCCAAAGGTTAAGAGATTGAAAAATATGATGAATTTAAATGCATTTACAATGAAAAAGTACTTGTTCATGAAAGAGGACAAATAAAAGAAATTATGTTGCTTTATCAGTGCAGTCACAAGTGAAACTTGTTAAGTTAGTTTATACGTTTGAAAATATATAGCAATAGAGACTCGAACATGTAAGGTCACGTAGTCATTTTTAAAGCGTTATCTATTGATTCTACTGCTTATTTATATTACATACAATCTATTAACATTCATTTAAAATAAATGATTTATAATAACTGTTAAAACTAAAATTGCTTGTGTGTAATGGATTAATAATAATATAAATCATATAATTATATAAATCATATAAAATAACTCTATTTTTGGTTTTGGCCAGATAATTTCTTTTAGTACTAGTGACCTTTAATTTGGAGTAAGAGAAACTGGGGGAGTGACTTTTTTGTGTCAGACATGTGTCACTTTGCTCACATCTGATTGGTCTAATTTCAGTTTGAGATTTTTAACTCAGAACATAACCTGCCCTGGAGCAGGTTAGCCGTGGAGTGTAAGTTACTATAGCAATGAATGCAGCTAAAAGCCAAGCCACATTCATGGTACCTAAAACCCAGGATTGGTGCAAACTAAGCTGAAAGTTACCTGGCTAGCCAGCTAATCCGGCTTCATGGTACAGGCCCCAGGTCAAGAAGGTTAAGATTTGTGCTTTGGTTCACATGCCCAGAGCCACTGCTGTTACATCAAACTAGGACTTCATGGCGCTCATAGTTTACAAAAATCTAAATGGCTGTTTGAAAACATGTAAATGCAGAAAACGTGTTGTGCTTTGATGATAAAATACTCGTAAATAATTACACATTTTTCATTTAGTTCAAGTGAGCTTAGTCATTCCACTATATGTGGATACATATAAGGGAACAAAATGTCATTCATTGCAGAACCATAGTGCTACATGTAGACAAACATATTATCCTCTAAAAAAAAAAAAAAAAAAAAGTATTTCTTCCTTTCTTCTCTGTGAAAACCAGTAATCAGAAATGGAAAATTGCATAGTGCTTTACGTACAAGGTTACCTGGATATTTTCTATAAGCGCTACCTATTGTCAGATATTGAATTGTTATCTTCCATTTTTTTATGCACTTGTCTAAACAGACATATCACAAATAAGGCCGTGTTTCTGAGGCAACATTTGTGTTGGTGTGAACATGCCTTAAAAATCTATGATGTACCTCCATGAGCTCAAAGAACAGGCCGGGCTCAATGGCAATGATGAGTTCATACTTGGCAGCATTACGTCCCGGAATAGATGACAGGAAGGAATCTCTGATAGCACATGCGCCCTCCACTGCTTCCTCCAGTCCTGGCCTCCGCCACACAGAACTGGTCTTAATCCAGCCGCTACGAAACAAAGTGTCCCCCTCTACAGATGAAGAGAGAGGTGAGAAGTGTTACAGTCTGTAGACATACAGCATCAGAAATTGCACAGAAACTGTGTGTGTACCATCATGTCCAGGAGAGTGCAGGTACACCTCCTCAGCGAGATGAGGGAGCACAGGAGCGATAGAACGGCTCACTCCATCTAGAATCTCTTCTAGAACCGTCTGACACGACCTCCGACCAAGGGAGTCCTCAGGGTCACAATACAGCCTGAGAGAGAGAGAGTGACTTTTTGCTACAGAACATTAAAAAATAGCTTAAGGATTGTAGTTACAAAATTGAATGCGTGGTTACCGATCTTTAATGATGCTGAAATAGAAGTTGGATAAATCTCTAGTGATGAAGGATTGCAGCAGACGGATGACACGGCCATTGTTAAACTCAATGTAAGCATCCGTTACCTATAGCACACACAAACAAACACACGTGACGTGACCGACTGCAGAGTAGAGCTGGTTTATGTGCGGTCAACACTGAGACTCACCTTCATGCTGAACTCTCTGAGCATGTGCAGCATGTACTGATCTATGTAGTGCATTTGTTTAGGGTCCACGGTCTGGGAACGAGGATCAAAACCCTGGAGATTCCCCAAGAGAAACCTCAGAGTGTTCCTCAGCTGGAGAAAGAGAAGAGGAGTTTAAAGAGAGGCCATTAGTACATAAACATTTTAATCTATACTAACGTTCAAAAAGAATTTTTTTTTTTGGATAAAACGTCTTTTATGCTCACCAAGGTTGCATTTATCAAAACACAGTAAAACCATAATATTGTGAGACATTACCATTTAAAATAACTGATTCTGTTTGAATGTATTTTAAAATGTAATTTATTAATGTGATGGCAAATTCTTTCTAACACCAAACTTTTGAAAGCTAGTGTAAAAGTCTACTTTTGAATTAGCATTGAGTGGCAGTAAAGCATTAGTTTATAAGCCAGACCTTGTTGATGCTGTCTTTAGCAGCGTTCAGTGTGTTCGGTCCGATCTGAACCTCAGAAAACACATTCGACTCTGCAACCCACCATCTCAAAACATCAGCGCCATATGGAGGAGAGACAGACAAGTCCTGGGAGAGAGAAATTGATGAAACACTGACTGATTCATATCATTTGATTCTATAATTGTTTGATCATATCTTACCTTCCCTCCATTAATAATAACATCTGGGTCGATCACGTTGCCTATAGACTTAGACATTTTTTCTCCTTTCTCACTCACGGCAAATCCATGGACCACTAGAGCTCTGAAACACACAAAGAAGGTCACTGATGTTTTTTGACGTGTATTTTCATTTGCATATACACATGCATTTGTATGACTCACTTGTAAGGGGCTTTATTTCGTACAGCTACACTGGTGAGGAGAGACGACTGAAACCACCCGCCGACCTGATCTTTCCCCTCCACGTATGAGTCTGCACACGGGTCTGATTCTGAAAGAGAGAGGGACAGTAAGATTACACTACAACACAACAAAGCATATGAAAGGACCCCAGACACACATCAAATACATGTAAACAATTAAGCACCACTTTAACTACTCACCTGGTAGCACAGCGGCCCATGAGGCTCCGCTATCAAACCAGATATCCAGGACATCTTCACCCCGCACATAATCAGACACTGCACCTGCTTTACTCTGACAAACAATTCATAACATATACTGAATCTTTTTGAGCACCAATTAGAATGATTTCTGAAGGATCATGTGACATAAGAGACTTCTTTAAAATAAATCATTTTAAAAATTCTACCGGTAATATATGAAAATGTACCTTCTGAAGAACCTCTGGAGTCAGAAATGTCTCTGCTGGCTCCGTCCACCAGCTGTCACTCCCCTTCTCAGAGAAAACTTTAGCAATGTGCGTCACTGAATGTCTGAGAGAGAAAGAGGGAATTAAACTCATAGTTTAAGAAGTTTTTATGTGTTTGAGTGTCTATGACAGTGTAAGTATATACTTGTTTAAGAGTGGCTCTCCAGTCTCTTTATGGTAGAACACTGGGATGGGGACGCCCCAGCTCCTCTGCCGAGATATACACCAGTATGTTCTTCTGTCCAACATTGCCAACAAACTAGACCTCGCTGATTCAGGTATCACACGCACCTTCTGCAGGGCATCCTAGAAAAACACACCCAAAGTTTATTTTCTACAGATATATATAGCTTGAAACTTATTAGAAATCTGTTACATTTTTAATACTTTTGCATGAGTCACTAAAAAAAAACATGCCCAGATCACAAAAAAAAAAAAAAAAAAAAGGACAATATGTAAAAATCTTATCTAAAACATGCTTCATTTACTTGAAGCAAAATATAAAAATTATATATTCATGCATACACACACACACATACATACAGTACAATAGATATACATAAGAATTTAAATATATTTTTCACATTACAGTAATGACAATAAGATTTTTTCAGCATTATGAGAGAATTTGATTTTCATGCAAAAAATGTAAATGTAAAAAAAAAAAAAAAAAAAAAAAAAAAACATTTAAAAAATATCTTAACAGTCCTAAAAGTTTTTATTTGCTTAAAATCAGAATATAAAAATAAAAATTTGGTGGTGAAATATGACCCATGTATATGTTCTTAACAGGTTGCTATTCTATTCAGGTGGCCGTTGGCTCACCTTAGTTTTGTCTTTGAGGCTGGCTGTGTTAATAAACCATTGTTTACTGGCTCTGATCACGACTGGCTGTTTGGTCCTCCAGTCGTACGGGTAACTGTGGACACAGTCCTCCTCCTTCACAATGGCACCCACTGCCTGCAGCATTGAGATTACTGCCCACACACACACAAACAAAACATTAGTTATGATTACTAGAATGCATATTAAATCTAGTTCTATTTTTCTTGTAACAACATTTTCTCTTTCCTCCATCTCTCTGTCTCTCTCACCTGTGGCATTGCCTTCAGTCATCACAGATTTCTTCTGCAGTTCAGGCTCAGCCAGTTCTGTAAACCTGCCCTCCTCATCCACTATGCACTCCTAAGAAAAGAAAGACTTAAATTAAAAGTCATTACAACAACAACCCAATACTTTTATGCTTTCAGCATATAGAGATGTGGGTGACATACTACTGGCAGATTAAAGTGCGTAGCAACACCATAGTCCTCCATGCCGTGGGCAGGAGCTGTGTGGACCAATCCCGTTCCCTTAGTCATGGTCACATGATTAGCCGGCAACAAAGGCACTTGTTTTGTAGAAATTGTGGGATGCTGACAGACTCCACCTTCGAGGTCTGACCCTGGAGATGAGTGAAAAAGAAACAGAGAGATGCTTAGGCCAGTTTAAAAGGCATCATATGAAGTGATTCAGGCCAAAAACAAACACTGGATCTACCTGCGAATGTGTCCAAACTTTCCAGATTTGTCTTCAGCATAGAGGCGAGGCTGTTGATGCGCTCTGAGGCCACTAGGAGGAGCTGCTCATTATCAGCTCGCTTCACTACAGAGTACCTGAAGAAGAGGAAAAACATGTGATTATGAACTTCTCCATCAAATCATATCATGTATATTCCACTCACAGATGCATAGGTGTGTGACTTACTGTACTTTGGGCATGTAACAAACCGCTTGATTGGCTGGAATAGTCCACGGCTGAGTCGTCCAAATCAGAGCAGACACATTACCCCAACTTTCTAAAGCACAGACAAAGATACTGGAATTAGAAACATCAAAATAATTATGTGGCCTGTATAAAGAGTGTGTAGTACTGGGACAGACAGCATACACACACCTGCTTTCGCAGCGAGTTTGGCTGGCAGGGCGAGCAGGGGGAAAGTGATGTACAGAGCACGGCTCACATGTTCTGGATTATACTCCAGCTCAGCTTCTGCAAGCGCCGTCCTTCACAGAGACAGAGAATATAGTAGAAATCTGTACAACATCTAAATCCTCAAATTCAAAGTGTCATATCTGTTATGCTTTATTAAAGGCTTTATGTAAGACTGCAAATACTGAGCTTCTCTCACCTGGATGATGGTGACCAGAAAACAGGCTTATAGTCCTGATAAATTAAACCCTGTACACAAAGATAGTGGGGTAAGCAATTTTTGGTAACACTTTAGTATAGAGACCAATTCTCACTATTAACTAGATGCTTATTAGCATGCCTATTATTAACATATTAACGTACTTATAAAGCACATATTCCGCATGACCATATTCTACCCAATACCTAAACTTAACAACTACCTCACTAACTATTAATAAGCATTAGGAGTTTACTGGAGGCAAAAGTCATAGTTAATGGCAAGAATTGGACCTTAAAATAAAGTGTGACCCAATTTGTTTAAGACATTAATTCTTTTTTTAATCAAATAATTAATCACAATAAAGTCACAATAAAGACATCTGTAATGTTAAAAAATATTTCTATTTCAAATAGAAATATTTGAATTTATTCAAAGAATACTGACAAAAAGTATCACAGCTTTGACAAAAACAAAGTAACACAACTGTTTCCATCAAAAATTGTATTATAATGATTTCTGAAGGATCATATGACACTGAAGACTGGCATAATGGAGTATATACTTTTAAAAAAAATATTCAAATATTTAAAAAGAAAAAAGTTTTACATTTAAAATTTTGTTATAATATTTCACAACAACACTTTCTGTATTTTTAATCAAATAAATTTGATTACATTTTTTTTCTCTAAACTTTTATAGTAGTGTAAACAGTAGTGTATATCATTGCAGAATATTAATTTATCGGCAAACTACTCTTTAAATACTCACATATGGAATGAAATCAAACATCAAATCAAGTTGTGTTGTACAGGAAAAACTTCTCCCACCTTGTTATGCATCTCTTGGAAGACTTTCAGTTGGGCCGCTTCATATTTCCCATCAAAGGTGTAATAACAATTCTCCCAATCTGCCATCACACCCCAGCGCTGGAATGCAGCACGCTGCCGAGATATGGCCCTCTCTGCAAACTCCCGCGCTGAACGGAGAGATACGCACGCAGTTTTGATTCACCAGAAGGAACATAGCAACATTACTTAACTGACAGATTATTTCAAGCTTCTAAGATCTAGACAACTGATTTCACTTATTTGACCAGAGCCTTCATTATATGTGACCTCCTGACCTTTCTGTCTGATTTGTAGAGGAGTAAGCTCACTGGTTCCCAGGTCTCCAAGTGCTTTGAGCTCAATGGGCAGCCCATGGCAGTCCCAACCGGGCACATAGTGCACCTGTCTACCTCTCAGCACCTCGAAACGGTTCCGGATGTCTTTGAGGATCTACAGGACAGATCAAATGAAGACGCTGATTTCAGATTATTTGGAGTTCATGTGAGTATATTTCCATTCCTGTAGGTTCAGGTATATAACTATATGATAAGATGTCTTTAGCAAAAATAAAGGATGTGGATCCAAGAACATCTATTTGTATCAAGGCTGTTTTCCAAGGTATATATTAAAAGTAGTGAAATAATTTTCTAATAATAACTGTGCTTGGAAGCTGCAAAGATATCGTACAATGTGTACTACACACATAAGTAGATCAAGGGATTCAAATATTTTCAGAGGGGCCCTGAACCTCCCAAACAAGCTCAGCTTTTGGACCTTGGTATTTCTAAATCCCTGCATATGGCCATGACTTGTGTGCAGTGCATATGATCGGACAGAATGTACCTTATTGAGAGCGTGCCCAACATGCGGGTCCCCATTGGCATACGGTGGTCCATCATGAAGGCAGTACTCCTTTTTAGCTTTTTTCTCTCTCTGCCAAGTGTACAGCTGGTCAAAACCACATTTCTGTAACAAAAGACAACCTCGTCTGTGATCTCAAGTGTGGCTTTTATAAAAGTACCACAAATACTGTCATCTTAATCATTCATTATGATTAATGAAGTAAGAGAACAGAACCACTTTTGTATCTGGATCTGTCACTTGTACCTGCTGGATCTGGATCTCTCGCTCCAGAAGGTTCGGCCCGTTCACTCTCATGGGGAAGTCAGTGCGGGGCAGCAGCACGGTGTCCCGGTACCGACCCGCTGCGTCTCTGGAGCACAGACAGCGCAGTCCCCATCGAGCCACACCGCCGAACCCGACCGCCGAGCGCCGAACCAGCAGCATGAGGGACTCTGACAGGGGAGTTCGCGACCAGGATAAGAGAGTTTGTTGTGGGATGTGACCTCCTCCTCCGCACCGGGAGCACTCTGTGTCTCCCGGAACTATAGAAGAAACATTCATCTACGGGAGCTGAGAAGATACAAACTCTCCACATAAACGAAAACGCCTTTTTCATGTTGTGAATGAGGGTTTGAAACGCAAGAGAGCGCTGTGGGGTCACTAATAAGCAGGTGTAGACTAAATATTTGTAAAAACCTTTAAATCTTTAAAATGCTTAGTTTTATGATCATAGCTTTTAGCTTTAATTGTGGGGGCTAAACATGTAATGTAATGCAAAGAGGATTGAAAGATGTAACGTTCCCCAAAAGCCTGTTGTATCATATTTGATAAATAAGTTTCTTCAGTCCAACAAATGCTCATCTTGAAAACAATATAAAAAATAATTTAAATTTAAAAAATTTTCAGTATCTTGTACTTAACGGAAAGCGGTCGTACAATATACTGTACTGTTGCTATGGTTAAGACTATCTTTAGCATATAACTTAATATATTATTTCACTATGTTATAGCAAGAGAAGTATTTTAAAACAACCAGTTCATCATTACCCTCATACCTCCTCTGTGGGTGGGCGGGTGTTTTTGACGTCACTTTGGGATTAAAAAGCCCATGACTGCCCCATCAGTGAACACTGCCCCATCAGTGAACACTGACCCTTGGTCCAGCAGGAAACTACTCTGGAAGAAGACAACACAGGCATAAAAATGAATAAAATTTGGATACTGTGTTTTACGGTGCTGATTATCACCATACCATTTTCAACTCAGGTAGGCAATTATTTTTTTCATTTATAGTCTTATAGGTTTATTGAAATGATAGAAGGGCTTTGTGCACTTATTTGTTGCGTTCATATTTTACAAATATGATTAATAACATATGGTAGCAAAGAGCATCTACATGTATATCCAGTGCTAAGAAATCACTCTCTAACAAATGTGAGCTCTTTTTCTGACTTTTCTTTGCCTTCTTGTTTGGTGTAGAATAGTGATGCTCAGAAATCCTCAAGTGGAGACAGTGGCTCAGCATCCTCTAGTACCTCCACAAATTCCAGCGCTGTAGGATTGGGTCCTGTGCCCACCACACTGTACCTGCTGATCCCTGCGGCCACCCTGGGCTTCATCCACAGCAGATCCTGAACTGATGGATGGAGAGCGTTTGCCATAGATGACCAAATAGACAGCCATTCACCCAAAGAGCAAACTTTTCCACAAATCTTGAAGTCAGAAGACACCACAGCTCACATTTTTATAATGGATTTTAAATAATGAAAATGAATAAAGTTTGGAGAATTTCTCCAAGAGGGATTTGTTTGGTTACACCTGTTTTAGGGAGCTTGAAAGACACCTGCAACTCAGTGTCCTGCTACAGGGCTCTTTGTTGTTTTGCTCCAAAGTCACTGTTTTAGATAGAGCTCACCTAATCAAATTCTCTTGGTAGAGTTTGATTCTCCTATGCTCAGTATATGATTGAGATTAAGCAAGTTAAAAAAAAAAAAACTCCATTACTTAAATTAGTAATCACTGTGCATTTAAATTTTAGCACAATTTCCATTTCTGTAATGCCATTGTCTACTTCAAATTTAAAATTTTACTTTAAATGTGATCAGTGTACTACATCTCAGAATGTCTGTTTGCACAATTAAAATAGATGATTGTATGTGTTTGTATGTCTTTTTTTTTTCATTCAAATCACTATTAATGTTTTCTCCTAAGATATATAATCAGAGTTTTATAATAGTTTTTCCCCATGTGTTTTACTGAAGAATTAGATGAGTATAGCCAACAACAAACCGAACAAAGCAACACAAAAGAGAGTTTTGTAATAGTTTTAGTAAAGTAATAGGATGTAGAGTAGAAAATATGGGTATTAGATTAAAATTTATTGAGAGTTTAGTGTATTTGACAATTTAAAAACAGCTTGCACTGTACTGTTAGAGGATGTGATGCTCCTCTTAAACCAATGAGCAGGTGTTTAAACACGTCACACATCAGTCACCGTGAGAATAAAACTCCCCTCCTGTCCTGCATCACTGAGAACAGACTCTTGGCCCCACAGAAAACATCTCTGGAAGAAGAAGAAGAAGAAGGCATAATCATGAATAAAATACTGGCATTGTGCATTGGGTTACTGGTTATAACCTTACCTTTTTCATCCCAGGAGGTAGGCACTGTGATTTCTTTCACTCTTGCCTTATGATTTTTTTTTTATCTTTCTTATTTGTTCTTTGATCATTTTGTTAATTAATATTTAATAAAATTTGGTAAATTTGTTAATTATTAATTGCATGTACATGCAAAATGTTGATTATACAAGAAAGGTGTGTCATCAGTTCACTTTATACCATGTGGATGCAGAAGCACGGGTGGCTTTTGTCTTCTCTTCTTAACATGATAGAGTCGAAGTTATAATATAATTATAATTATATGTAAATATAATTTTTTAATATAGTAATAATACCAACAAAGTACATTTTAAAGCAACTTCTCAAAATAAACTTAAAATTGACATATACTATTTAAAAAAAAGCGAGTAACCTAAAGTGGGTCTTGTGTGGTAACATCAAAATTAACTGGCTCTAATTAAATACGATAATATGATAGATAGATAGATAGATAGATAGATAGATAGATAGATAGATAGATAGATAGATAGATAGATAGATAGATATGGCTGTATCAGCCTGACTAAACTTGGTTACAGCAGAAAACATCATTTATAACAGTCTGATCAGGCAGAAATTAATCTTTAAGGCAGCCCAGCAACTGCACTTTTCTAGTTTTAAAAGTGCACATAATTCAGTAATATAAAATAATCTGCTTATTTATTCTGACTTTTTTTCATGTTGGTGTAGAGCAAAACTTCAGCTAAACCACTCATCTCCGCTGCAAGTACTGAGCCTAAAAAGTCTGCTGCAGGATTGGGTCCGCTGCCCACCGTGCTGTGCCTTCTGATCCCAGCAGCCACCCTGGGCTTCATCTACAGTAGACCCTAAACTGTCTGGAGAATGTTTAGATGATCAAGAGGAGCAAAGATACATAGCCAGTCATGTGAAGACCAAACTTTTCCAAAATTCTTGAAGATAGAAGACACAACAAGAACAACTCAACAAGAAGATGCCGCAACAACTTTTTTTTTTTTTTTTTAAATAATAAGAAAAACTGGGATTTAAAGGAAAATTTCATTTTAGCCCTGCTTTAAATTGGACTCACCAGTCGCAACATCTTGTGAAAGACTGTATGTATCTGATCACTGTAATCCACCTTCTCCAAAATATTTTTTTGCTATTGAACTATTAATTGTAATGATTAAGAAGTGTCTATATGCCCAATTAAAGTGGATGATTGTATATGATTGAGTGTGGCTTTTTATTCAAATTCAAATTAACGTGTTATTTTTAAACATGCTATAATCAGACTTTAATTTATGCGTTTAGATTGTAATATTACACAAGATTGACATTTTATAATTAATCTTACATTGTTAATACAATTAGTGTGATCTTGGCTTTGAAACAATCTGTTTGGCGCACCTGTGTTTACACTGTAAAAAATTAATAGCTGAGAAAACGTAAAAAAATAAGGCAACTTGCAGTAAGACTTTTAAGTTCTCTCAACAATCGTATTTATTTGTTCTCAGTAAAGATACTTTGTTTAGCCAATGTAAATTTGTTTGTTCATGCAATTCTGATTGCCTTATTTTGCTAATAGAAAAATTCTTGTTTCATGTTTGTGGTTAGTTTCATTCGCGGATCCTTTAAGGCAGACACGACTGACTAATATTGATTAGCCTACGATAGGATTCGCATACAGCACACATTACAGACACTGATGCACAAACGCGGATATGTTCTACATAAGTATAAAGAAAGAAAAAAACAAGTTAAACCACTTAAAATATGATCTGCATGCACAATAAACCGTACTAAAACTTTTCCATGTTTTAATAAAAACTCCGCTTTTTAATAAAACAATAAAGCATATCCCCGGTATACTACGTTTTGTTTGTTATAAAGAAACTTTGCGCATCAGGCTCGTTCAAGTCCGCGGTGAAACACACGCAGTGTCAGCAACTCACTCATCAGAATCTTCGGTAACTCTCGGCAAACTTCGACAGTTGGTTGAACCGGCTCATTCGGTTCTTTTTGAGTCGAACGTGCTACTTCGGCTGTGCGTCTTGCGTTAACAACCCGGAACTAAAGTTCGATTCAGTTCGATTTGTGAACCGGCTCGAGAACCGGCTCAAAAGAACGATTCGTTCAAGAACCTAACATCACTAATTTGGGGTAATTGTGTTGGTCTGACAAGGGTTTTTATGTCGTTTTAAGAAAGTAGGATTTTTTTAGTATTTGAGACTCAAAAGGTTTCGTAAATTGGAAAATGTGCAGTTGCATTTTTTTTTACAGTGTAGGTGAAGGAAGGCGTATGTGTGCAATCTTTCAGTTTTAACAACTGAACAAGCAAGTTACAAATATCTGTCAGCTACAGCAGAAAAAAAGACAATGTGCACAGCTTCCAGCTAGTTCAATTAAAACACTCACACACAGTTCTGTAAGCACCACACAGGACAATAAAAAGTTACTCAGACAGACCACCACTCAGATCAGAATCAGTTTGATTGCTCATGATTCAATTTATTTGACATTAAAGGATCAAAAACGCTCACATGGCAAAAGCTGCCATTTTCCCGCCAATGATTCAGGATTTCAGCAGCTTTTCATTTTTCACCTGCCCACATCCTCCAACTCTTGAACAGATGTTTCCTTTTTTTGCAGTTTCTTTTGTATACTCACTTCAGTCACACTTCTTTCTCTCTATCCAGATTGAAACACTGTTATTTCAAACTATACTCTTCTGTTTTATTGAATTACATTTCTTACACTTAAGCTCAATTGGCAGCTGCCTGCAATCTTATTTTAAACAAGTTTCAGTAACTATGTGATTATTTGTGAAAGAAACGGTAAGTAAACACTTTGAGTAAGCTGAAGTAGAAAGACTGAAATAGTATTTTCTTGAAAAAATGTTCTCCATCATTATTTTTTCTTTTGTACTACTTCAAAAAGTACTTTGTACTACTACTTTACCTTAAATAGTTTAGGTCAGTTTTGAGATGCTGTTGTCTTTTTTCCACGGATGTAAGACCACATTAGAGTGGGATAAGTGCTCAGCTCACCCGAAACTCAAACAGGGAACAAGTACTTTAGAAGTGTGTTTGTGAGAGACTGCATTTGTCTTTTCATATTAGGTGAAGGACACGTAACCCTCCTGGGTTAACAGCAGGCCTCTCGGTAAACATTCCCAGACACTCTTGAGATGTTTGGTAAATAAAAGCAAGTCTTTATTGTCTGAGGTTTCGATTACTCTTGAGTCATTTCAAATAAAGACTGTACAGTTTCTCGTAATGATTCCATAGGGGCCAAACTGATGGTAAACAGAATGTCTCAGCTGTGTTGAATATTTACAGTAAACATACCTGTTTGCTGCTCATTAATGGCTGAGATTGTTTGATTTGATTTGCAGTGTATTTGACCCCTGAATTGATCATTTAGAGTTGATATTGAAACAAACAGCTAAGAGCCTCTAATTACTTGACTAAAATCTATTGTTGTTATTGTATTAAAACTATTAAAACTTGTTTTCAGTAATTGAAAAAAGTGCAACTAATATAAATAATATAAACAACTTTGCCTTGGTAACTAACTGAAATAAATTTAACTACTTAATACTGAAATAAAAATAAAGCCATATAGATATATAAGTCAGATGATCATGTCTGAAACGCTCTTGAGAATAAACCAGAATAATAAGGGTGTTTTGTCCCTGAGCCGAGAGTACAGACCAGCATCTATACCTTCTCTACCTGACAGACATGAATGAGAGTGTCTGTAACCCTTCCTCTGTCTCTTTGAAGCTATCTTTCAGTCTGTTGTGTAAACGTGAAAGCAGAACACTGTTTGTGTTGACTTAAGTTATCAATAACGGGCCTTGAAAAGTTTCTTTATTCAGAGCATCGCTATGTCAAGTTCTGCTCATTTATTACAGACCACCTCATGGGGCCCCAGGTGACCATTGGCAATAGGATCGATAGCTATAATTTATTTTCTTACAGAGATTGCCTCTTTCTCTCTCTTTCTTTGTAACCTACTTTCTGCAAAGAAGTGAAAAGTTACATGGTTAATCTGTGGTTTAATGGCAACCCACCCGCATCCAATTTCTTTAAAACGCTTAGGTGGTGTGTGGCTATACAAAAACCCACAGAAGTGGCTCATAACAACCTACAGTGAGTATCTTATTTGTATTTATCAGTCATTTGTAGCTCCTCTCTGAGAACATCTCAGTTAAGGCCTATTCAGAATCAGAATCAGAATCAGCTTTATTCGCCAAGTGTGCACAAACACACAAGGAATTTATTGTGGTTTTTAAGAAGCTCTTGGTACATACACGTGCATCTCAATAAATTAGAATGTCGTGGAAAAGTTCATTTATTTCAGTAATTCAACTCAAATTGTGAAACTCGTGTATTAAATAAATTCAGTGCACACAGACTGAAGTAGTTTAAGTCTTTGGTTCTTTTAATTGTGATGATTTTGGCTCACATTTAACAAAAACCCACCAATTCACTATCTCAACAAATTAGAATATGGTGACATGCCAATCAGCTAATCAACTCAAAACACCTGCAAAGGTTTCCTGAGCCTTCAAAATGGTCTCTCAGTTTGGTTCACTAGGCTACACAATTATGGGGAAGACTGCTGATCTGACAGTTGTCCAGAAGACAATCATTGACACCCTTCACAAGGAGGGTAAGCCACAAACATTCATTGCCAAAGAAGCTGGCTGTTCACAGAGTGCTGTATCCAAGCATGTTAACAGAAAGTTGAGTGGAAGGAAAAAGTGTGGAAGAAAAAGATGCACAACTTACCGAGAGAACCGCAGCCTTATGAGGATTGTCAAGCAAAATCGATTCAAGAATTTGGGTGAACTTCACAAGGAATGGACTGAGGCTGGGGTCAAGGCATCAAGAGCCACCACACACAGACGTGTCAAGGAATTTGGCTGCAGTTGTCGTATTCCTCTTGTGCGTCTTACCTGGGCTAAAGAGAAGAAGAACTGGACTGTTGCCCAGTGGTCCAAAGTCCTCTTTTCAGATGAGAGCAAGTTTTGTATTTCATTTGGAAACCAAGGTCCTAGAGTCTGGATGAAGGGTGGAGAAGCTCATAGCCCAAGTTGCTTGAAGTCCAGTGTTAAGTTTCCACAGTCTGTGATGATTTGGGGTGCAATGTCATCTGCTGGTGTTGGTCCATTGTGTTTTTTGAAAACCAAAGTTATTGCAGATCCAGATTCTTGTTTACCAAGAAATTTTGGAGCACTTCATGCTTCCTTCTGCTGACCAGCTTTTTAAAGATGCTGATTTCATTTTCCAGCAGGATTTGGCACCTGCCCACACTGCCAAAAGCACCAAAAGTTGGTTAAATGACCATGGTGTTGGTGTGCTTGACTGGCCAGCAAACTCACCAGACCTGAATCCCATAGAGAATCTATGGGGTATTGTCAAGAGGAAAATGAGAAACAAGAGACTAAAAAATGCAGATGAGCTGAAGGCCACTGTCAAAGAAACCTGTGCTTCCATACCACCTCAGCAGTGCACAAACTGATCACCTCCATGCCACGCCGAATTGAGGCAGTAATTAAAGCAAAAGGAGCCCCTACCAAGTATTGAGTACATATACAGTAAATGAACATACTTTCCAGAAGGCCAACAATTCACTAAAAATGTTTTTTTATTGGTCTTATGAAGTATTCTAATTTGTTGAGATAGTGAATTGGTGGGTTTTTGTTAAATGTGAGCCAAAATCATCACAATTAAAAGAACCAAAGACTTAAACTACTTCAGTTTGTGTGCATTGAATTTATTTAATACACGAGTTTCCCAATTTGAGTTGAATTACTGAAATAAATGAACTTCTCCATGGCATTCTAATTTATTGAGATGCACCTGTATATACATACATATCTGACATGAGAACAGACGAATTTAAATAAGACTTAACAATAAATAATAATAATGTGTATGAATCTGGAACAGAAGATTTATGTACAGATTTGTGCATTTACTCTATGTATAGAAAATATGCATATGTATTTACATAGTACTTGAGAGAGAGGCAATAATTAGAGATGGAGAATGAATTACAGAACACAGGTAATAATTCCTGTGTTAGTTGTTTAGGCTGGAGATGGCATGGGGGAAAAAACTGTTTTTATGCCTAGATGTTCTAGTGCACAGAGATCTGTAGCGTCTGCCTGAGGGGAGAAGTGCAAACAGGTTGTGTCCGGGGTGAGAGGGGTCTGTGATGATGTTACCTGCCCGTTTCTTCACTCTGGAGTAGTACAAGTCCTGAAGGCTGGGCAGGTGCACACCAATGATCCTTTCTGCTGTCCTAACAGTCCGCTGCAGTCTTCTTATATCTGATTTGCTGGCTGACCCAAACCAGACAGTTATAGAGGAGCACAGAACCGACTCAACAACAGCAGAGTAAAACTGTGTCATATGCGCCTGTGGCAGGTTGAACTTTTCCAGTTGACGAAGGAAGAACAACCTCTGCTGAGCCTTTTTCCCGATGGAGTCAATGTGAGTGTCCCACTTCAGGTCCTGGGAGATGGTGGTTCCCAGGAACCTGAATGACTCTACTGCAGCCACAGTTCATGATGGTGAGTGGGGGGTTTCTCCTGAAGTCCACTACCATCTCTACAGTTTTGAGCGTGTTCAGCTCCAGGTTGTTGTGACTGCACGAGACAGCCAGCTGCTCAACCTCTTGTCTGTAAGCAAACTCGTCTCCGTCCTGAATGAGGCCGATAAGAGTGGTGTCATCTGCAAACTTCAGGGGTTTGACAGAGGGGTTTGCAGATTCATACCAAGGATGATAACTGTAATGATACCTATAAAGTTTTAATACTCATTCTAATTATTTGAGAATATCACAGCTGTAAAATTAATGACACAGATGAATTATATCATTGGAATCACTTGAGCATTTAAAATGGCTGATGGCTTAATTGTAGTGTGCGCTTAGAATAAACAGAATGTTACTGTGCATTGGTGTGAACTCTATTATAGTTAGCGCCGTTCTTGTGTGAAAGGGACACAGGCTGTTTTTAATCAAATAATTCTACTTGATTAAACAATTTTTTCATTTTAATCTGAGAGACCTAAAATGCCTCCGTTCACTTCCGTTCCAACAAAGCAAGAGAGAGAGCACGCACTAACTCCAGAAAAAAAAAAAAAGCACTATCCAACATTCTCACTCGTGATTGGTCAATCCTTCAATATACAAAATACTCTTATTGGCCGTTTCAGAGCTCATGAAAATAACTACTCCCAGCTCAGTTGAGTGCTGGTAACCTGGGTTACAGACACAAGTTGTAAAAACAAATGGAACCCATTATAATCAATGATGTTGTCTAGATGTGCCACATAGTGCGCATATTCTGTTTTTAACACAGTATGTATGATTGCACTACTTCCGACAAGACAAATGAATTTGGAACATTCACTTTGAGTGTAGATAGATCGTCTAGTGCAGATAGCTGTTGCGTACCATCAACGGAAGTGTGGTGTAGACAGTGCTAATTCCATGTAACATTAGTACTGATAACTGGCCACACAGGTCATTTTTAAATCAAGCAGCTTTCTGTTGCTCAAGCATGGCAAATTAGCATGACCAAAATCTGTGTGGAGAACTTTTTCACATGAATTCCTAGTGAGATGATTGTATTTCATCCACGAGAAAATAAATGTACTTTTACTGGAGAGGAGCTTATCTTCTCGATCAAACAGTTTTTTTTTTCATTTCACTTAGGCTACTGACATATTAATTTAAAAAAAGAATTAGTTCACCATCTATTCTGCAGAAAACAGAATGTGAAGATAAAATGACATCTCTAAAAATATTACAACACTGATGACACTGATGAATGTGGTTTTGTTTTGGCCTGTTAAAACCTAGGTACTAATTTGAGCCCTTTTGAAAAAAAGAAGTGAAAAAAGCAGTGAACTGTTTATGAATAACAGCTCTAATGTATTGTGAGGGTATTGGGTATAAATAGCCTTATTTTATTTTTTTTAAAAGCGGAAGCCATTTTTTTGTTAATATGTGACATAACTACAATAAATAAGTGCAATCAATTTCAGTAAACTATAAAACTGTTTGCGGTACATATGATTCCAAAAATAAATGAATATGTTAACAAATACCATTGCAATTTTAAGCAGCATAGCACGTTTTTTTGTATGGCTAAAATTAATGGAAGTGGCTAACAACAAAATTCTCGCACATTTAGGTGAAAAACGGCCACATCCCTCCCGCTCCGTTATTCTATGTAAATAGTTTTATGTGTTGAATCTTAAGATAACTTAAGAGATACATTGAATTATTATTTATTAGGATTATTTATGTATGTATTTATTTGAAGCTCTTGTTTTTGTGTGTCTTTTGTTTTGTTTTTCCTTGAATTGATGAATATTTTTGTTGGAGAAGCTGGAAATATTACATTTTATATCTAAAAGTTGTCAACTGTCTTTTTTTTTAATAATAACTTTTAAAAAAAATGGCCACATCAACTCCTACGTTGAGGGTAGCATCATATTTCTTTTATTAACTTTCCAAAAAAACTCGCCGTATAAATAGAATCAAAGTTGTGAAAATCTTTAGTCTGTAAATTTATTCCTCACAGGTTCATTTTCATCCACATAAAATTTTGTCAAAATGTGCCCATTACATGTGCATGTTATGTCATTTTTCTTTTAATGATGCACAAAAGGTTCTCTATAGGTGAAAGGTCTGGACTGCAGGCAGACCAATTCAGCACCCGGACTCTTCTACTATGAAGCCATGCTGTTGTAATAGCTGCAGTATGCGGTTTTGCATTGTCCTGCTGAAATGCAGACATCATCTGGAGGGGAGCATATGTTGCTCTAAAACCTTTATATACCTTTCAGCATTCATAGTGCCTTCCAAAACATGCAAGCTGCCCATACCATATGCACTTATGCACCCCATACGCTGGCATTTGGACTGAACTGGAAGGTCTCCCTCCTCTTTAGCCCGGAGGACACGGTGTCCGTGATTTCCTACAAGAATGTCAAATTTGGACTCGTCTGACCACTGAACACTTTTCCACTTTGAAATAGTCCATTTTAAATGAGCCTTGGCCCACAGGACACGACGGCGCTTCTGGACCATGTTCACATATGGCTTGCTTTTTGCATGATAGAGCTTTAGTTGGCATCTGCAGATGGCACGGCGGATTCTGTTTACCGACAGTGGTTTCTGGAAGTATTCCTGGGCCCATTTAGTAATGTCAAGGACAGAATCATGCTGATGAGTGATGCAGTGTCGTCTGAGGGCCCGAAGACCACGGGCATCCAATAAAGGTCTTCGGCCTTGTCCCTTACGCACAGAGATTTCTCCAGTTTCTCTGAATCTTTTGATGATATTATGCACTGTAGATGATGAGATTTGCAAAGCTTTTGTAATTTGATGTTGAGGAACGTTGTTTTTTTATTTTTACGCACTCTTTCACAGATTGGAGAGCCTCTGCCCATCTTTACTTCTAAGAGACTCTGCCTCTCTATGACATCCCTTTTATAGCTAATCATGTTACAGACCTGATGTCAATTAACTTAATTAGTTGCTAGATGTTCTCCCAGCTGAATTTTTTCAAAATATCTTGGTTTTTCAGCCCTTTGTTGCCCCCGTACCAAATTTTTTGAGACCTGTAGCAGGCATCAAATTTGAAATGAGCTCATTTAGTGGATAAAAGTTTGTTATGTTCTCTATGTTCTATTGTGAATAAAATATTGGCTCATGTGATTTGAAAGTCTTTTAGTTTTCATTTTATTCAAATTTAAAAAACGTCCCAACATTTCCGGAATTCGGGTTGTAAATAAAAAAGAACTAGGAAGTGGCAGAACAGCTTTTTGTGTCATATAGATTTAAAAGTCCACTGTGGCATTAAAAACTACTGTATGTGATAAGTGTTGTGCTGTGTGTGCGTATACATTTGAGGGGACACAGATGGCCAGTACATTTGGTGGAGACAGAAATGAGTGCTCTGCTTCACTGATTAAATTAGATCGGCCTTCTGCTGTGCTGCTGAGAGAATCACATTCAGTTGTGATGAACCAATGAGCAGCCTTCCAGGACTAATGACTGAAGAAGTCCTGTACATGTCTTGGACCAGTGTGTGTCTTGTGGCCTGTCGTGAAGTCTGCGTTTTACTGTGATTTCATTAGCACCTACAGTTGTGTTCAAAATAATAGCAGTCCAACATCACTAACCAGATCAATCACTGTTTTTGGTAGAAATTATATTTCTACATGGCAAATATTTTACTAGTAGGTGTGGTAGAGTAATAGAAAACCAACAGACCCAACAGTCATGACATGCATGCTGTTGATTGTGTGTAACTGAATCATTAATTGAAAAGGGCGCATTCAAAATAATAGCAGTGTGGAGTTTAATTAGAGGTAAATCATTCTGTGAAAAAAAACTGGTGTCAAACAAGTGGCCCTTATTTAAGGACGAAGGCAGCAAATGTTGTACTGTGCATTTCTCTCTGAAAATCTGAGTAAAATGGGTCGTTCCAGACATTGTTCAGAAGAATAGTGTACTTTGATTAATAAGTTGTAATCCATTAGAAAACTTGTGGGGTGACATCAGAAATGCTGTTTCTGAGGCAAACCCAAGAAATGCAGAGGAATTGTGGTCTGTAGTGCAATCGTCCTGGGCTGGAATACCAGCCAGACTCCATGCACAGGTTCCAGACTCCATGCAACACAGATGTGAAGCAGTTCTCAGAAACCGTGGCTATACAACTAAATGTTAGTTTAGTCATTCACAAGAAAGCTAAATCTTCAAGCATTTTTCTGTTTATACAGTAAATGTTTGACTTTGTAAAGAAAAATGCAGACACTGCTATTTTTTTGAACAGCCTAATATTCCTTTTTCTTCACTTTCTGTAAAGTAATAACAAATTTGCTCAATTTTTCTTCATGTTTTGATTTAGAATAGAATGTGCAATGTTCCCAATGCATTTGTGTGTATTGAAGTAAAAGTTATAAGGATTTTGAGCTTTACTCGCTTTTTTAAACACTGCTATTATTTTGAACAAAACTGCGTCTTTCTCTCTAGGCCGATGAGAACAGTTTTGACTTTTCACAAGAGGCAGCAGCCAGAAATGGCAGATAAACAAAATATTAAGCAGCACAACTGTTTTTAACTTTGATATTAGAATGATTTATGATAATGTGGAGCAATTATGCTGATAATTCAGATCTGCCATCACAAAAAAACTAAATCTTACGAATCGCACCAGCTCCCTTTATTCAGTCAATAACCTTAGCCATAAAAAAGAAATGAGAAATAACTTCACATTCTGTAAATAAGTGAAGCTCATTTCTGAAAAAAACAAAAAAAAAAAAACAAAAAAAGGCTATTGTCATTCGTTAGAAACAGGATGTGTGCACTTTTCAGAGCTTGGTTAAACTGTGTACCACAAATGCGGTTTCCTGCTTTGGTTGCCATGCAAACTGTGCACATTGTAGATTCAGTATTGCTCTTCTGGAAAACTACAACCATTCTCTCAGACTACAAGTTACCTGACTGTATACATGATGATTATTTTACCTTCACTCAAGTTTTCCCTCCCTGAATTATTTTCTTAAATATCTTCATCTACAGTGAAAGGTTTACAGGTCATTTTTAAGATCACAGTTTATAACACAATGCCATGTTTAATGTTTTAAAATAATTATATACACTTGATTTATTAAAACCTGAATTGCCAATTACCAAGTACACTTTATTGTCCTCACAAAGTTTACAAATAAAATTACTGTTACTGATTCTTGTCTTTTTAAAATATTATTACTAGCCAGTTTAACTCCACTTACACCAATGCTGCAGAATAAATATAAGTTGATGAAACATACAGACCACAGTCCAAAATAGAGACAGTGTCATGTAGATTAAGGTACACTCATACAGCATTCATTTCTTATGAATGCATCTAGACACCAAATTTAACCCTCATAGGTTTCATTTCCTCTTAACTCTACCCTATGAGTCTTTGCATTCTGGTTATGATCCTATCGTATGTTTCCTTTCTCTGGCTGATCAGTCCAACTCTCTCTCATTTGAGTCTCCATGCAAATGGATCATTGGAAAGTTGACTTCTTGTTCCATCCAGTGGGCTACTGTCAACAACTTCCAGTCCTGTAGTGTCTGACCAATCAGCTGCAGGCCGATGGTGTGAGAGGGCTGTTGGTACCGTGACAGCAGGCAAACCTGTGGTGGAAAAAGAGTGAAGATCATGTAGGATTTATTTTGGCTTAGAAAAGATAAGAAAAAGATGAATGAACTTTGGTTTTGTTGGTTGGTTCATTGATCCATTAAAGCTCAATTGTAAATTTGTTTATGCTGCTTTAGGAAAAAACCCTGCTGTAAAAGGGTCACATTTAGCTGGAGGCCACATGCCATTCTTGGTTGTTGTTACCACGCAAAACTCCCTGACTGACCTCAGTAAGGTAAATTCGCCTGTCAAATCAGGTGATACAAATCACATTTGCACAGGTTAACCAGATAAGTCCTCAAGGACATGCAAAGGGATGCAACTCTATGGAACCTTCTTGGAATTAAGCGGAGTAATTTCTCTCTCAAATCCACTTTCTGCGCACACCTGCCATGTTGACAGGTTGGGTGAAAACATCCTCCTGAGCACTGCGTGTTCGGTTGTCTTCCTGTATGAAGTCAGAGTAGCGTTCTGCATCGCTCAGCGTTGTGGGTGTCAGGAGAACATGTATGCCAGAGCGGAACACGTTTTTAAAATCTTCAGCAATAAGATGCCGCATCTGTTGAGCTCTCACAAAGTACTGCTCGTAGTTCCTGAGAAGAAACGGAGTGAAGATTTGAAATGCTGATATCCGTAACACGTCTACGAGAGCAAAACCAAGACACAGGTGCATAAAAACACCAAAACCTTTGCAAACTGAATATAACACAAAGATATTGTGGTAAAATTTTTAAATTTTAGTGCTACTTATTTTTTATTAAAAAATCTAATCAAATCAAATACAGTGGAACCTCACAGCATTGGCTTCAAACTTCAGCATACTGAAATTGCTGTGTAAGTGACTGACATTTCTTCTTACCCAAATTACTTGAAGAAAGATCATGTCACGTTACAATAACTTCTTGAGGTATTTAAGACTCAAATTGAGAACTTATGTACTACCGTTATTTTTTTTAATGTTTTTGAAACAAGTCTTTTATTCTCACCATATCTGAAAAAAAATACAGTAAACAAAACAATTTAAAATAACTGTTTTCTATTTTCATATATTGTAAAATGCAATTTATTCCTTTAATGGCAAAGATGAATTTTCAGCAACCATTACTCCAGTCTTCATCGTTATTTTAGTTCAATGCAATGCATCCTTGCTGAATAAATGTATTCATTTATTAAAATACATAAATAAAAATAATTGGTTACACTTTACAGGGCTCTAGACTAACTTTTTGCACTGGTGCGCCTAGCACAAAAGTTAGGTGCACCCAAATTTTCGACCGCATCACATTTAACACCGCAGTTTTACAAGTTCACTTTTTTTTTCTTCTTTTTTTTTTTTAAATCGCTGTCTATATAGGCAATATTGACTTGTAAATGATTAACTAACAATCTGGTCAACATAGATGTTTTATAGATGCATTGTGCTTTTTCAGCGTTTCAATTCGAAATGTATTAGAACCAGTCACAAATGCACTATTGCCGGCCATGGTCTTCCCACACTCTTTACAGTAAATGCAGTGCATTATATTTTTCCCCCTTTTAATTTCAGTGGGCTCTGGCTCGGACTCGATCGTATGTGGCTCATTATCTAATGCAGGGATCAATGCTAAGAATTTTTTCTACTGGCCCGGTCGGGCCAGTGGTACAAATTTTTACTTGCCCTGCCAACATTTTCACTGGCCCTGCCACAAAAAATAAAATAGTTTCTGTTATCATTGTTTTTGATCTATGTTATCTTGTATTCTAATAAATAAGTTTATATGACACCAATATTTTAGATATCAATTAAATTTTACAATTCTCTATTCCAATTTCAGTACCACAGCAAAAATCACTAGCCAAAAATAAACATAAAGTTTAAACATTATTAAAGACAAGTGACAGCAAGTAAATAAGAACAAATGAACAAATTACAAGTAATAACACAAATAAACATAGGCCTATAGCACAAAGATAGAAATGAAATGATGCTTTAGGTTTTTATGTTTGTAGATGTTCAGCTACAGAAATAAAAAAAAAAAATCACATATAAAATAACATTTGAATATTCTTCACTCTGTGTTGCACCTTGATTTTTCATAGCAATTTGAAATTAGAGGCAGCCACTGCATTTTAATCATGGATTAATCCACAAAAAAAAAAAAAAAAACCCTGTGCAATGTTTGATTTATATTAGACTGTATAAGTTCAAAATCTGATGCAAAAACAGAATGACCCGTCTTTAGCTTTGTGAAATTATGCTAAGGTTACATAAAACATCAGCACGAAACAGGAACAGCAGACGGGCTGAATGAGACGCAGTGTCACTCTCTGACTGCAGGCGGCGCTCATGGAACAGTGATACAGCGTTTCCTTGGTTACCACTCTAAACACAGCAGCGCTGCTTAATATGCATTATACAGAGACAAGATGAAAACAATAAACCATTTCTGGAAAAAAGTCAGTTCCCCTTAGAAACACGTTCATATAAAATTCAATATTTGGATTTTCTTCCTATATTTCACGCATTGTGAACAGAGATCTTGTTCTGCCTGCTAGTGCTACAGTATTTTGTAAACGGCCTTTGTTAACGGCCGTTTACAGACTAATTATAATAATAACGTAATATTTCCACACAAATGACATTTGGGAAAATGATTGCAGTGCAGTATGTGTGCAAGCACAGAACAGAAGATGCTCTCAAATGAAACAAAAAATGTCCGGTCGATCAGTGCATCTGTACTCCAGTGTATAAATTCAATATAGATTAATCACTGTTAAAGTTACTTGTCAAGAGGGGTATTTTGACATACTTTTATATGTATTTGCGCGTTCAGGAGGCTCGCGCGTGTCAGAGACGCGGCTGTCTGTGCGCGCGCTGTTCACACAGAACAGAACACAGCACCCAAGTACTGAAAGGAGTTATCTTTTGCGCCCAAATGCTTTTTAATCGCTTGAATTTTTAAATTAACAAGGCTTTAAAACGCATGCAAATATTACAATTTCGTGACGACGCTGCAGTGGCCCGATCGGGCATAACCTGGGAGGTTGATGGCTCCGTGTCAGAGCATTGGTTATGATTTTCGGACGGATCAGGCCTTAACTTAACATTCTTAACGAAAAAGTTGTCAATCGTTCTTTTGATCTTCTCTCATCATCAGCGCTACATCCACTCTGTTTATCTGACGGGCCTAGGTTACTCACCTCTCTCTGTCTGACTGCAGCACACGAATTTTCAAACGTACACACAGGTACAGGAATATCTGGACCACAGCCAATCAGAGGGGAGGGTCCGCCCTTCACTATCTCTGATTGGTTTAGACCACGATATGGACCTAAGTGTGTCTGTTCTTGAACCACAGGGAGACTTTCAGAGTCGCGGAGACTTTTTTTTTACCCCCTCGAACGGCTGGTCGCATCGGTGCAACCTCAGATTTTTTTTAGTCGCACCATTGAGAAATTAGGTCGCACAATAGAGCCCTGCTTTACAATAACGTCCTATTAGTTAACGTTAGCTAATGCATTTTGTAACATCAACTATCAATAAGCAATACACTTGCAATAGTATTTATTAATGTTAGTTAATAAAAAAGGAAAATGTTAGCTGAGGTCCATTAAATAACATTTAACAGATACAACTTTTGATTTTAATAATGTATTAGCATGTTCAAAATAAAATTATTAAGATTAATAAATGCTTTAGAAGTACTTTTAATTGTTAGTTCATGTTAACTAATCTTATTGTAAAGTGTTACCATCAAATCTTATCTGACCCCAAACTTTTGAACAGTTGTCTAACTATAAAAAATAATGTGGTACCAGTGCAGTTGTAGAAATGAAGTGGTCAGAGCTTAGGGGTAAGCAAGTGTAAGCTACTAACAACACAGTTTACCACATTTTGTACATCTTTAAAGATGAATGTGTTCGAGAGAGGTGATAAAAACAAAGAATAAAGTACACATTTCAAAACAGATCTGAGACAAGTGTGGTTCTCTTTCTGAGGCTCTCACGAATTCAGAAGGAAGTAGTTTCTGGAAAGGATTCTTCGTTAAACCTCATTGTTGAAGCCTTCATGTCATGTGGTGGCGTACATGACATCTGTGGAGCTGTCGACTTTACCACAATGGCCTGAGAAGAAAAAATTGAGACATTTCCAGAAACACAGCATTGTTCAACACTCAAATGGAGATGTTAAAATTTTAGTTTGTAGTTGTAGTTTTAAAATAACACCTACATTTTAAATCCATCGT
The DNA here is from genome assembly GCA_039654775.1 of Spinibarbus caldwelli. Classification (NCBI taxonomy): domain Eukaryota; kingdom Metazoa; phylum Chordata; class Actinopteri; order Cypriniformes; family Cyprinidae; genus Spinibarbus; species Spinibarbus caldwelli. The sequence continues at coordinate 14,233,857 of CM077250.1, read as the reverse complement.
GTTTGCATGTATGTGCATCCTGTGCTAGGTGACAGTTTTAGACATGTTTAAGCTTTACGCACCATATTCAAGCCCAACGAAACGTGCCATGTTGGATGCAACCTCACAGCAACACAGGACGTGGTAACAGACGATGGAGTGCTGTGTGTGTGGCAGAGATACTTCTTGTACCCGTGCCCCTGCCTGCTCAAACATGACTGCAACTCGACTCCACTGGGCCAGAGTGTCTTTAGACAGGCCCGGGGCATGATATTCCTAAAATCATAGAAACTCTATCATACAAACATAGGGTAATCTTACAATAGCTATGTTTCCATCCAAAGATTCGAATTAAACTTGTGCGCAAAACTGGAATATTGCATAAAACAATTGCGAATAAAGCACCGTTTCCATCCAACAAATCAAAGAGAACAAAATAGTCACTTCCTGGTAAACTGGCACTAAATATTACTAAGAAAACTAGGATAAGCCACTAAATATAATAATTTTCATATGTGATAAATTACTTGTGCCTCAGAGCGAGCAGACGAAACACAATAAATGCGGTCATTGTTTTCAGAGGCGGATGCCTGCTGTTTGGTAACAGAGTTGTGTAAGACAATTATATCGAAATACTTTAACGTAAGACTTTGCTCAGGCATTTCAGAATGACCATAACAACATCTAGATGCTGTGAACGAGATCAGTCCACTGGTTAGTCAAGTTATCCCATCTCATAGCGCAGTCACATGACTTTTTCGATGTGCGTGGAGGAATTTATTCAGTAAATGTATTTCCATTGTAGTGTATGCGCATTTTTTCTTATCGGATAAAAAGTGTATCCTACTCAAATTTGTGCAAAATAAGTTTTTTATGCACATTTTTTGAATTTATGCACACCTTGGCATTTCCATCCAGTAGTTTTTTTATGCGATATTCCAAAATGCGCATAAAAATAAATGGATGGAAACAGAGCTAATGAAATTTATGGGTCACATTCCACCCAAAACCAGAAAAAAAGCAGTCTATTTTTGACATTATTATTTTGTCATCACATTACTGTGCCCTAAATTCTCCTTACTGTAAAAAGAAATAAAAAAACAGCATAATGTCAATTTCATTATTATATTATAGTAATCCTGCCTGGATTCAATGATTTGTTTTAAATATGAAGCAGCATGAATTAAATTGAAGTGAAATAATTATTACCATGATATATATGGAAAATTAAAAAAAAAATAAATAAAGATGTAATTTAAGCATTTTTCACATTATAGTAACAATAATTATAAGCTTTCAAATTATAATATGCTATTAAGGCATAATAAGATAGGCTTAACTTTCTTCATGCAAAATATATTTAAACACTTATTTATAAATAATCAATATAATCATAAATATTAATTTTTATTAATTAAATAATAGTAGTAGTAGTATATTTTTATTTAATGCCATGTCAACTTTTTCTGGCAAAATTATGCTAAATAACTCTTTAAGTGAGTTCACTTCATAAAGGAGTTTTCTACATACATTAAAAGCGGGACAGTCCAATAAAATATGTTTGACAGAAAGGGGACTCTTGCTGAACATGCACTGAGCAGTATTTCATTTCAATATTTCATTTCAATAATTGTTATATTTTTATATGAACCTAAAATGGATTTTCACTGTAATTATAGAAATCTAAAATTTTGTACATATGGTAATATAATTTGTAAAAACAATGCTTGTTTGAATCTTTGCGTTACCAGCCTAGACCCTTCAGCTATTATAACCACACTAAGCTGCAGTCACCCAGTGGATGGACTGAATGCAGCTGTACCTTTGGTATGCCGACACATATGTCTCTAATGTCAAAGTGTTCAGGAAGGCTGGGTGGGGTGCTGGGTGCCTGGACAGTTGTTGAGTCTCTCTCGTCTCGGCCCTGCAGAATCCCTAAAAAACAGAATCAATCAAAAACATAAAGTACAGATTTAAATTAGTAATCCTCATATATTAATCTCACACTCAAGCAGATTGCATACTCAAGACAGTGGCAGCATCATGGACACTCCTGGTCATGATTCCTGGCACATCCATTGAGTTGACCAGAGGGATGAGTCCGTGACGAGAGAGCAGGCCGTAAGTGGGTTTCAGAGCCACGACCCCACAGAGAGAACCAGGGTTTCGTGTAGAGCCTCCTGTATCAGGCTCTAAGAGAAAAGACATGTGGAGCAGATTAGGTATATAATATTTACAAATATTATCTGACGGCTCACATAATAATGTGTTTTTCTATACATATAATTCACAGTGTGTACACGAACTCCTATTAATCAAATGCAAAGTACTACATTAGTAAATAATTACATTTTGCTCAATTAGCCACCAATAAAAGGGCATAAGGAACAAAATTTGAAATGTGTTATCTTGAATTATATGATATATTATTTCAAATATACAGAGAACTATTCCTTTCCCTCACATATATGAACATGCTTGTATTGAAGCAAAAGTTCAAGCTATATTGACTATTAAATGTAGCTTGCGTGACTTTATAGAGAGTTTTACACTTACAGGAAGCTGCTGAGAGACGCCACTGCTGCAGCACTACCTCCTGAACTTCCTCCTGTGATTGCCCAGTCAGAATCTGGATCTTCTGTGCTCTGCTCATGGTATAGGCTTGTGTAGCTCCATGGGTTACAAACTGGACCAAACACCCCATCTGTACTTCCAGCTCTTAAGAAAGACAGAGTCGCTCAGATGTGCACCATACATAATCTATTGGTCTTTACAAAATATTCACACTACAGTTCAAATGTTTGGGGTTGGTAAGTTTTATGATCTTTTTAAAGAAGTATGTTATGCTCACCAAGGCTGCATTTATTTGATCAAAAATACAGTAATATTGTGGAATATTATTACAATTTAAAATAACTGCTTTCAAATTGAATATATTTTAATATGTAATGTATTCATGTAATGGCAAAGCTGAATTTTCAGCAGCCATTACTCCAGTCTTCAATGTTACATGATCTTTCAGAAATAATTCTAGTATGCTGATTTGGTGAAACATTTCCTAACAGGGATCTTAGATGAATAGTGAAAGTTCAAAGAACAGCATTTATTTTTATATATGTTTTAAACATTATAAATTCCTTTACAGCCACTTTTGATCATGCTTGCTGAGTAAAAGCATTAACTACTGTTACAAACCCCAAACTTTTAAAAAAGTGTGTGTGTGTCTTACCCCATTGCAAACTCATCCAAATTAGTTTTTCCAACAAGAACTGCTCCTTGATCCAACAGCTTCTGCACAGCTGTAGCATTGAATGGAGGAACATAACCTACAAATCCAAACAGACAAAATAAGATATTCACAAATCAACCGTGAAATGTTAAGTTTTCTATGCTTCAGATTTGCGTTAATGCACTTTAGCTGACCTTTAAGCATGCTTGAAGCACAGGTGGTCTCAATGTTTTCCGTGCAGAAGTTGTCTTTCACTGAGAAAGGAATGCCGTCCAGAGGACCAAGAGGTTAACCTTACAAGAAAATACATGGAGCACATGAAAATTATTATTCAGCCATGAAAGATTTCTACACTTTATGTGACACACACCTGTGCGGAGCCTGTTGTCTGTTGTGCTTGCTCCATAGTGGTCTCCTCTGTAATGGTGATAAATGCATTCAAGTAGCGTGTTCTTTGTATTTGGCTGATGCATTTTCTGCAGAGCTCCGTGGCAGACACCCTCCCATCCCTCAGTGCCTGGGACACCTGCAGCAGGCAGGGGACATTTGACTTTTTTAAACATTTACTGTGTTTTGTAGTTTTAGTAGGTTGATATATAAAAGCCATTTGTATATATTAATCAAAAATAATAAAAAAATATCATTACAAAAACAGCTTAAACTTTTAGACTGGTTTTACTGGTCTCCCAGCCTTGTCAGACTGGTTTATTAGCTGAATTAAGAGGAAGTTTTGAACATTATGTAACAGCGTGCCAAAAAACAGTGCGGTGAATGTTTATAAAGTTTAATTTTTGGTTACGAGTAAGCTGTTTAGTTAATTAAGGTTAAAATAAGAACAGACCTCTCTAATGGACAGGCCGAGCATCTCTGCTGCCGGACGAAACGCCGCACTGGAGGCTGACATGACACTTCCCGTTGACCTCGCTGACGTCCCATCATCTCTGCTTTCTGATTGGCCAATCAAAGGGCGCTGCTGCATGTGATTGGTTCATTCTGTCGTGTGAAAGTTCACCGGTTTGTTTTGACTTTGCAGGACACGAGATGAGTTTTCGCTGAACTTGAGAGTGTTATAAAGTAGTTATGGGTTTTATTCATAACTAATGACGGGTTTATGACACCGTAAGAGAGACTGTCAGGAGGAGCGCTTCGGATTGTTGTGGACCGATCAGTCATGCTGATGTGTAGACGGTGGTTGGTGTGCTCGCTGCGGGGTCAGTACAGGAGCCTGAGCTGCTCAGCCTCCCGCAGGAGTGTTATGCCCGCATGGGTCATCGACAAATACGGGAAGAACGAGGTGTTGAGATTCACCAAGAACGCGGCGCTTCCGATCATCCACTATCCCAATGAAGTGATCGTGAAGGTGCACGCTGCGGGTTTAAACCCCATCGACATCAGCATGAGGGGTATTTATCTGTGCAGTTTCTTTTTGTGGCATTTAAAAAGGAATGTATGAATCTTGCATGGTTCAAAAAAGTTTCCTGTGACAGTGAGTGGCATGACCATATTTCATAAAAAATGTTTGAACTATGACATACAATCATAATCGTGAGTTGCCTAGTCATTATGAGCTCTCATTAGTGGTGCTTGCTAAAAATCACCGTTACAGTCATGTTGCAGGTGTTCTTTATATAGCCTAACATTATATTTATTTTTAAATTTCGTAGTAATTTTAGTTTTGTAGTATTTTTTATGTTTTTTACATTTGTATTCATTTTTCTTTTTTTAAATTGTATTATGTTGTTTGTTTTTACTATTTAGTTTTTACATCTGTTTAACATTATACAATATAATCATATGTTATCATATATTAATTGACCAATCAAAACCAAGTTTTCCGGAAATCCCTAAACCTCAATGTTCCAGAACACCTTAGCAACGCCCTAGCAACCACCAGGAACACCAGCATCTGCATAGCAACAAGCTTGTTGCATGTTGCATTTTGCATGATCAAGCACTACTTGAGAAATGGTAAAACTGTAGCTGCACAAATTTTCTAAACGTTAAGATGTAGTGTTTCAGAGGACATATGCAGGTGTAGGTTTTTTTCAAACATTAAGAATCACTAAAAATCTAAATCTGTGTTCTTTACGAAACTGCCTTAAATGTACAGAGTGAATTCAGGTCTTTAACCCTAGAAGACCCAAATATAGAAAAAAACCTGTGAAAAAATTCTTTCACCTTTTAAATATTGTAGGAGGCCTCTAATACAGAAATATATGTGTTTTTACAGTTTTGACATTTTAGTCAGTTTTTAGTGAAATGTAATATTGCAGCGTTGGGCTCTTTGGGTAGCAGAATTTCAGTGATTTTACTCACTGTCTGAACAAAAGTAGAGAGTTCATTTGCTGGGTGAAATGCTTCTGTAACCCCATTACAATAGTCTGTATATGTATACACACTAATAATCACACAATAATAATAAAATAACAAAACAAAAAACATTTATTATAAAAAAAACATGTACTGATTATATTTACAAAACCTGATTAACTGAATGAAAGCTTTAAAATATTCTTCATGACTTGACTTTAAAAATTTATTTTCTTGTATCGCAGTCCATCTCAAAGTCACTGTTCTCATTTTGGAAAACATCAGTGATATATCATACACATATAATGGGACAGTGGAAAAAAAAAAAAAAACTGATTATTTTCCAGGCTAAAAATATCAGCGCAAATTGATCCCAAACATACTTATACATTTTAAAGAATTCACCCATTCACAGAATTCACACAATACTGTCTGATAGCTTATTGTGCCCTTTACTTATCATGGTAATAGCACTTATACCCCCCCACATTCCAGAACATTATCACCTGTCTCTCATGCAGCAAGCAGATATTTGGGCCAACAAGCAAAGGACCCGTTTAGTACATTTTATAAATGATAAGATACAGATAGTTTAAAATATTGTTACACAAATACTTTCAAATTATTGAAGAAATAATTTATTCTTCAACTTGAACTTATCAATTAGTAATCATAAAATCTTGATTGAATCTCAAAATGGTAACAAAAAGACATTTAAAACTTGTGAATGATCAAAAACAGTATGTTTCTATTAGTATTTTTTCACATGTAATGTGCAAGGTGCACAGGCAAATTTTGCTACCCCTTTAACCCAACGTTGGAAAATCACAACACTGACATAAGCTCAAAACCTAAAATGATCAATGCATTCAACAATACCTTAATATCTACATGATCTACACATATTAATAATCACAGAAAAATTTTTTTTAGGCATTTTACTTACTTGAATGTAGATTTATCCAGTCCAGTAAAACAAGATGATGTGTTTCAAGGGAAGTTCGCAGGTTGTGTGAGTTTATGGCCAGGTAAATAGGTCTATTTTTTAAATCTAGCATCCAATAGCATTGCAAGGCTGAAGAATAGGACCCATTAGTTGTGTAAATGTGGTCTTAGAGAAAAAAAAAAATGAGCAGCTTTATTTTAGTCAAGCTAAATCTGATGTTGTAATATTACAACAGTGGGGCTTACAGGGTTAATGCCATAAATGCTTAAGAAGAGCATGTATTTAATTTTAAAATGTACAGTAACTATATTAAAACATTTTTGGTAAGAGTTTATAGTACACTTAATAAAGACTTTCTTTGATGTTTCTTGTAGGTGGTTATGGAGCAGCTACTATGGCCATGAAACGTGACCCACTGAACATGAACCAGTCAGGCAGTGAGTTTCCTCTAATCCTGGGGCGTGATGTATCTGGAGAGATCATGGAATGTGGGCTAGATGTGAACTACTTTAAAGCAGGAGATCAGGTGCCCTATTCAGATATTATATCATTTATAATTGTAACTGTATCTATATAATGTACACTAATACCCCTAAACCACAAGTCGTCAGTTATTGAGGCCAGTGTCTGCTTGTTTTTCTCTGTCAGGTGTGGGCCGCTATCCCTCCGTGGAAGCAGGGCAGCCTGGCAGAGTTTATAGTTCTCAGTGCCAATGAGGTAATATTCGGACTCATATTTTATATGATAAACAAATAAAAACATTTAACACATGGAGCATTCACATATATAGATTAAGAGTACAATACAACAGTTGTCCATAATGCAGTCTCTATGTATAGAAGTTTAAAGTTCATGTCTGTGATTCAGGTGTCACATAAGCCCAAATCACTGAGGCATGTTGAAGCTGCATCCATCCCGTATGTGGCAGCAACAGCCTGGTCTGCCATCGTCAACACTGGTGGTCTGAACAAAGACAACGGTTCTAAGAAACGGCAAGTATTTCAGTGATTGTCTCATATTGTCTGTTGTTTCTGGTGAATCGAGTTGAGTCTTAAGTTCATCCAGTTAAAGGGGTCATATCACATGGAATCAATTTTTTTTTAAACAATTTAAACCGAGCTGCAAAAACATTCTTTCTATATTTTTTCCAAAGCAGCATTGATACTATTATTCTTAACATTTGCAGAAGGATTAAATAGAGTAAAATGTGGGAAACGACATGCCACTGTATTCCATTTCAAATGCTTAAATAAGATTGTCTTTTTCTGTCTCTTGTTTTATCTCCAGGCTCTGATTCCGTTAATTATGTCTTCGTAGTATTAACTGAATTAGCATGTACCAAAATTAGATTAGGAATCTGAAAATAATTACAAAATAACATTAACTACCAGATTGAAGCATTTATTTTACAAATGTGCTGCATTATGTAGCAGATTCTTCTTATTTAAAGAAAATCATACAATTATATGCAGGAAGTTCTGCTTTTCTTGCTACATAGTGATCTTAGCAACACTTGAACACAACAAGGATGATTTTAAATCATTCTTACATTATTTTTAGCAGGTAGTAAATTAAGACTGACTGTAATAGATCTATCCTGTCTTTATGTAGCGTTCTTATACTGGGAGGATCAGGAGGAGTGGGAACCTTAGCTATACAGGTGATAATAATGATAAAGTTTTGCATTTTCCATTTTGCGTAATCATTTTACAAAAAATGTTGGAGTCACGTCACAAATTATCTTTTGTATTTCATCTCCTTAATGAGTAATAAAACACATAATCATCTGTGCGTAATACCCTTATAAGTGACATTTTTATGAAGTTTTTGCTTCTTTGCAGATGGTAAAGGCCTGGGGTGCCCATGTGACTGTAACATGTTCCCAGAATGCCGAGCGGCTGGTGAGAGATCTGGGTGCTGATGATGTCGTGGACTACACTGCTGGACCGGTCGAAAAACAGCTACAGACATTACAAAAGTTCGTTGTTGGGAAACCAGTTTGTGTCTTTTTTGTTGAACTTGTGATTGACACTGAGTTTATTTCTCTCTCTCTCTCTCTCAGGTTTGATTTGATTTTAGACAATATTGGGGGTGAAACTGAGAAATGGGCACTAGATCTTCTGAAACCCTGGAATGGCGCTAAATACGTTACTCTAGTAACACCGTTCCTGCATAACACAGACCGACTGGGGCTCGCAGACGGAATGATGCAGTCTGGAGTCACCATAGGATGCAAAGTGCTGAAGGTAGGGACTTCCCTTCCATGTGCTGAGGAAGAAAAAGTGAGTTTATAACCATGACCTTTCATAATGGTATATGTGTGGGTGAATTAGCAGCATGTATGAATCACTTAAGTTTTTCTCTTAAAAAAAAAAAAAAAAATGAAAGTAAGTGAAGGAGTTCCTCCCACCCTACAAACCAGATCTTTCTTTACTGTCTGACCATCAGAAGCCAGACCTGAGAAGCAGTTGGAAATGAGGATGTCACTGAGTTTATAAATACTGGTCAAAAGTTTGGGGATTTTTTAAATGTTTTTGAAATAAGTGTCTTATGCTCAGCAAGACTGCATGTATTTGATCAAAAGTACAGTAATACTGTGACACATTATTACAAATTTCTATTTAAAAATATTTTAAAGTGTAATTTATTCCTGTGATGGCAAAGCTGGAATTCCAGCAGCCATTACTCAAGTTGTTAGTGTTACGTGAGCCTTCAGAAATTATTTTAATATGCTCAAGAAACATTTCTTATAATTATTAATGTTGAAAACAGTTATGCTGCTTAATATTTTTGTGGAAACTGTGATAATTGTTTTTAGGATTTTTTGATGAATAGAAAGTTCAAAAGAGCAGCATTTATTTGAAATTTTTCTTGTAACATTATAAATGTCTTTACTGTTTCTTTTGATCAATTTAATGCACCCCTGCAAAAAATCATACTGATCCTAAACTTACTAACCCCTCTTCGTAGATTTATTTATTTTTTTTAAGTTTTATTTGTGGTTTCTCAGAGTTCTGTTGTTCCTGTTTTTGCAGGAAATGCACACTGGTCCCTTTTTTCTGACATTAAATCAACACACAAATGCCTTGTATTCATAGTAGCCTAGTAAATTACAAACGTGTATATTTTGCACATGTATTTATGATGTAAATTCTTCTATTTTGTTAATTATCTGGCAAAATCCTGAGACTTTCCACATTTGAATTAGATTATAAGTCCCAGGTGCCTTTTTAACACATATTCACTTACTCTCATGGGACATAATTTCACATAAAGTCATGAGCAGTGATCTCACCGCAGCTGCTGATGACCCAGTAAATGGCTAAACATTTCGTGATCAAACACACTTTCTTTTCACAGCTTTACACCACCCTGTCCTGTGGCATATAGGGACAGAATAAATGATTTAATGAATGTATATACTGATCCAGAATGAATGAAGGTAGAATGAAAGAAATGAAATCAAGAAGGGTCGGGAACCTAAACCTGATCGCCTGACACCGTTTCACTCTATTGTGGAGTCGGAGATGTGGAGGTAGAAGGTTGTTCGGTACTAACTCTCTCTCTCTCGTTCTCAGCACCTCAGGAAAGGAGTGCACTACCGCTGGGGTTTCTTTGCTCCGAGCGGCCCTACGCTGGATGAGATTAGCGAAATGGTTGATGCTGGAAAGGTACAGCAGCCTAAGTGTGTCTCTGTGTGAGAGACTCTTTCTCTTCCCTCCTCTTTAATTAGTTCTCTTAACTGTCAGCTTATATATATATGATTCTCAGTTTTGGCACTTTGGGTTGTTCACACTGACAGTGATTTACATCAGTCATAACTCAACTAAACAGAGAAATCAATAAATCACATCTACTTTCCCCTGCAGAATAAAATTTCTCACAGGAAAGGATTGCTTATCAAAACAGAATGACATCTTATCTTTACCAGCAATACAATATATCTATGATCACATTTGCACATTTACTTGCGGCTCTGCGTCTTGTGTTGTTTCTTTGAATGCAGAAGCAAGACAGAACAGTCATTATCAACTCGTGTTATGACCACTTGTGTGCTTCATGGTGGGAACAGTACGAAGAGTTGCTAACCTTATGATAGCCATCAGATGTTGCAGATAGATACACAAGACAAACACGTCATTGAAAGGGTAGCTGTGTGATTTGTGAATTCAATATCAGACATTTCAGAAAAGCAAGAAACCATATGAAAAAGTTAAAAGTTAATATTTGATTTGAATATATCCTTTATACTTTAATGTTAAACAGCATGCAAAGGAGCTTTTCTGTATTGGTAAGCAGAAAAACAGTTTTTAAAGACTTTTTTAAAGAACATGTACATATCAGTTAAAAATAAAGTAGTGAAACATTACAGCAGTGCAGCAGGCAGGAAATGTATCATCTTGTTTCCTTTAAAGCATGTGTTGTTATGCCTGCATGTCCTGTGTGTTTGCTAACCAGCTATGATCGTGTTTCCGCTCTCAACTTTAAAAGATTGTGTTTGTTTTGAGAAGATATTCACGATAATACAATGATAGTAAAATGTTTAATATTTTATGACAATGTTTGGCCAGACTTCAGTTAACCCTGTTGGAAGTCTAATCATGTATTCATTTGTATTCGTATTAGTGTTACTAACACTTCACATAATCCATTGACATTTGATAAGGAGTTGAAATAAATCAGTTCACCATGTCACATGTTTCCTCAAGACACTGTAAACAGTACTTTTACCATGAAGCTGAAATTAACTCATTACAGTTACAGTCAAAGTATAACTTGGTACTTGTGTGGGTCAAACCAGCATCTGCTTGTTTACCAGCTCAGTTTTAACCGCACCACCACACCACACCCACAGCTAACGTACACCCTCCATACACCCACCACCCTCTTCTGCAAAACCGAATGCATTGCAAGTGCATATTAAAAGTTGATACTCGGTGGATTTGGATGAGATTAACATGATACCAATGAGTTATCATCACATTAAACTGCAGGCATTATTCAAGTGCTCCCAGGACGCCGCATTTCAGTTCTAATATTTGTGTTCTGTTTTGTCGTTGTAGGTCCGTCCTGTGGTGGAGGAAGTGTTCTCATTTGCTCAAGTGCCCCAAGCCTTTCGGAAAGTAGAGCAGGGTCATGCTCGTGGCAAAACTGTGGTTTCCGTCACTGAGGACCAAAAAGTATAACTATGGCAACCAAAAACATATGCTGGGACTTTTTTGAAAGTGTATGTTGAATTAAAAACATTTATCCAATGGCAAGTGTCTTTTATTTTGCATTACAAAATTAGCAGACATGTCCCATTCATTGTTTGAAATACATTACTGTAATATTCATAAACAACTTGAAAAGTCAAAACAAACAAATAGAATAAAAAAGTTTTATTCTAAATGTAACAGTGTATTTTGGAAATATGGGCATGGACACACAAAAACTAAAACAGATTACTAAATACATCAGACAATGTACACACACACATACACTAAAACAACTACCAAAAAATCTTTGTAAAAGAAAACAGAGAAAAAGCTCTAAGAGCAGAACAGCAGATCAAGGATCAGCTGCATTTCAAATGAATGTGAGTTTGTGAACAGGAGTGAACTGATGCCAGATCAGCACAGCTAGGAGGAAATGTTTCTAGAATGTTCTAATATGTGCAATAGTGCTTGCAGAATATTCTGACATACTGAAAAAAAAAATACTTTGTACAGCAACTGTAAAATTGTAGGCGTCAACAAGTTCCCACATTTTGCTTTCAGCGAGTTTGAATGGCAGATGAATAGATGTTGCCTTACATTCAGTGACGTCTATAATACCTGTTTGTTTTCTCATTCATCTGAACAGCAGTTGCTCATCTGGTGCAGGAGCTCTTGGAATTATGCAATTTAAAATGTGCTGTTTTTTCCTCATGAGTGCTTAGTTCTGCAGCCAGGTTGCTTTGAGCCAATTATCTGAGACATTAATGTGATTAATTACTCTGGAGCCACAAGAAAATAATGTTGACTGCTGATGGCACCACAATGATGCACAAGCCTTTACTAGCAACCATCCTGAGATGTGACATGAAAGGCTGAAGACAAGAAAAAAACCTATTTCAAGCTTTCAGGAGCCCTTAAGTTTTTAAGGCACCAGTAAACATCTATACTAAGTACTATTAGTATATGACTATACGAAGTATCTATGATTGATATATTTTATGCAAAAAAAATAATTTAGTCAGAATACACAGCTACTTATAAATGGAAGAAGGTGCTTTTTGCCCCTAAAAAGTGTAGTTATGACAGGCAAGGGGTAAACTGGGACATACTAACTAGACTAACCTTGACTCTTTGCTGACACAAAAAATGAACAAGGTTGCCTAAAGTGCAACTACATACAAATTGTGATGCTAGTGCGCCCCCTTTGGTACTGTCGATGCATTGCAAGCAGGACAGTACTTTGTGTTTCTGGGCCAATGCAGAGAGTAACAAGTACTAACACAAAAGATGATGAAACTGTGGCAGGTCTCATTAAGGTCCTTGAAGTAGTCGATGGACTTCAGCTGAATGTCCAAAGATACATCACTCATGTAGACAACTGTAATTCAGATGGATGATTTCAAAAGATTTGGTCCTGCACACATTCTTAACTGAGGATAATGATCCCATAAGTGACAGAGACTCATCAGAGTCATTTATGGGGTATAGATTCCCATCATCTTGTCAGTGCACAAGAGCCTCAGATGATTTAGAACTGAATAGCAGGCGTTACAGAAAGGCCTCTGATTTGACTGGAGCACTAAAGGATTTCCACAGTCCATCTCTGGTTGGTTTTCTGCTCATCAAAAGCGTTGAGAATCACCTGGTTTTTATCATACTGTTGGCCACCTAGATGAAGAACAGATAAAGAAGGTCAAATTCCTTTCGATTTCAACAGGCTCTTTATGTTTAAATTACACTTCCATTTAAAAGTTTAGATTCAGACTTTTTATAGAAATTAATACTTTTATTCAGTAAGGATGCATTAAATTGATCAAAGGTGACAGAAGAGATATTTATGTTATAAAAGATTGCCATTTTAAATAAAAGCTTAACGTTCTAATAACAAGAAATGTTTCTTGTGTGCCAAATCAGAAGGATCATGTGACACAGGACTGGAGTAACGGCTGCTGAAAATTCAGCTTTGCATCAAAGCTTTGATACAAATAGCATTTTAAAATATATTTTTAAAAACTGTTACTTTAAATTGTAATAATCTTACACAATATTGCTGTTTCATTGTATTTTTTATCAAATAAATGCAAATAAAGGTAGACAGACAAGGTGTAACACATTAAGTGGCCACTAGATAACAACACATTACAGGTTCTGCTGTGCTGACTGATGTCAGGATGGCGCTCAAGTTACAGAAATTTGAACCACAAACTGAATTCTGACTCATTCTGAATTCAGACAAACAAAAGAAGCCATACAGCAGTGATCTTTCATCAGAGATTATTGTCACAGTCCAAATAAATAATTTACCCTCATTTTAATTGTTGTTTGATGCCCCTGATCTCCTGCTTTACATGTGGAAATTATTTTTCAATCTGTTCCCTTAAAAAAATCTGACCAATGAATGAATGTTCCAGTTGTTTGTGGTGGCTAAATACATTTTGTAAAGATGTTACTCACAAAGAGTAATTTCTAGCCAAAGAAAAACTTTTCATTTTTTTCATTTTGACCATAAAACCCTTCTAAATGTTATTTTTTATAATATATTTTAATTATATTTATATTTTATTAGAATAGTTTGTTGAATATTATTAGCATTTAGTTGAGTGTTAAATGCTAGCCTCTTCATTTGTAATACAGATTCAGACACATCTTTGCCTCTGACAGGATGCTGTGGTATGTCTGCAGGGCGGCAGTGCGATTGCCCGAGCAGATCGAGCGCAGTTGCTAATAGAAATACCACACAGGTATGATGTGACTTTAGAATGTGTCATCAGTAAGCGATTATGAGCTCGTCAGTGGAGGGTGCAGTTTTATGACTGACAGACACACACACGCCCCATGTGCATGTGAATGTTTCTCTGTTCATTGTTCCACTCCAACCTTTCTGTTTCATTTCATTGTCTTTTCTTTTATTCATATGTATAAAGTACTGACCTTTGACCTCCAGCACAAGGTCAGGTTTGAGATTGCTGCGTATGATTCCATCTCCTGTGATGCTCCAGAACTGATTGTCTTTGCCTAGTTCAGGTGAGATATTCAACCTGCCACCTGCCATCACCACACCTCCAGACGTCTCCACACAACAGTCCTCCACCATCTGAAGAGAAAAAGCCAGAGAGATGGTGGTCATGATGAGTAAACAGAGCCATAGTCGAAATCACTCGAGTACAGCATCGGATCTGGAGAGGCGATCAAAGTCTCGAGTACCTTGCAGCGCAGTAGTCCGTTCTCATAGCCCCATATCTGCTCTGGACCACCAGTTTCCTCCAGCACTTGAACCCGGAGCAGTTTTAAATCATCCAGGGGTCCAGTCAGAGACATCAAGCAGCCCGTCTCTGCACTACGCAGCCGGAAATAAACACGTTTCTATTGAGAAAGACAGAAGATACATGGTCATGTTTGGATGTTTAAACTAGCTATAAGAGAAACTACTATGGATAAAGTTTGCCTCAAACTGCTTAATAAACTCTAACCCGCTTAACAATGTATTGTTATGTAATCATGGGTATTAACGGTCTCATTCTGGATTTACTGGAGTGTCTTTATGTCCACATGTTGTAAATGTGCTGGGTTTGCCCTGCCTTTATATGTGCAGTTCCCAAACAATTAACTCTCACACCTAAAAGCAAAACTATCTAAACCCCAATTGATCTGAACCTGCATCAAACACAAGTAATTTCGCTTACTGAGAACTAGGCATGTGGTAGAGTTTCATACCTGTAGTAACGGACGCAGAGAGCCAATCTGTTTCCAGCCTCTGAACTTCTGCCAATCACCGATCTCGCTCGGATGGAGCAGGACCTGACGACCACGGAAGTTGCTGTATTCATTCAACACCCAGCTGATAAAAACAAATACACAGAGAAAAAACAATTACTTTACATTATTTTCTTATCCAAATGAACCATAAAGTAGAATAATAACACAAAAATTTGGTGCTCTACACCTACACCGAAATCTGAGCTTTGAATGTGCTTCAGAAACCACTCACATTCCTCCATTGACCAATAGAGAGTTGACCCGCCCATCAATGCCAGCCAGAGACAGGTTCAAAACACAATCAGTCAGAACTACTTTACGTCCTCTGAAGCCGGATTTACAGAAGAGTGTGATGGAGGGCATAGAGAACTCCTGAGTGGACAGAGAAACAATGATACATGTGTTTATTACAAAAATTCAATCATTTTATTATAGAAACCACAGTCAGATACGACATGACCAAAAACAAGCCTGTCCTTTGAACACGTTGAACTGCTTTGTACCTTTTAGCCCACAAAACACTGAAGATGCCACAAATCTTTCTAAAATTATTTCCTGCAAACAACTTCGCTTTCATTTTGTCTCACCACATTCATGACAATTATTTTAAGCAACATTTTTTGTCAGGAAAAATATTAGACTTATCATTTCTCTTTTATTGTTTTAACCAAAAATGTAACTACATGACAGAATGCATGAACACACTTCTGCTGAAAGATTATAACAGTGAATTTTTTAAATATAATTTTCGATTTACTCTAGGTATTCTTTTTAGATATTGTTTCTGCATTGTCATTCTTGGAACTTGTTAGATATGAAAAGGGTCTATCCTCAGCCTGATTTTCAGTCAGACTAAATTAAATATTCTGCCTAGCCTAGAGATCTTTTTCTTCTGATCCCATCGTCTCTTCAGTACTCACATGTCCTACAGTGTGGACGGAGCTGATTTTGCAGTCGGAGTAGAGTAAGCCCAGAGCCTCAGGATTGGGGTATTCTCCTTCCTCCAGTACATACATGTTGTCAGTGAACTGTGGGCCATCAAACACCACCCAGCTTCAAGCAGAAACATGTATAATGAAATGTTGATTATTTTGAAACACTATTCAATCTTGCTGAACGGTAAAGTGTTTTGTACACATTTGATGTTCTTGTGTGATTCTGTTTTAAGGCAAAATGTCTCACCTCCCAGCCAGAACTTTGCAGGACATGGGGTGGAAGCCCTCCGGCAGGAACGCCACACTTTCATCTAAAGTCTGCATTGCTCCCTTGAACCCCGGTTCAGCAAACAACTGCACCTGAGAACCAACAAGAGTCAGAGCGTTTTATCAGAGTATCACATGAATGAAACTTAAAAAAGCTTTTTTAATCTAAAATCACTTTGATAAGATGCATAAAAATATATCTAGTATATATAAAAATATATCTAGTTGACTAGAATAACTAGATCTTCACCACCTGTCATTCACAAATCTGTACACATCCTGCCTCTAGCATCTTCATTTATTACATTTTGATCATTCTTTCAGCTGTATGTATGAGTGTAGTACTCTTTGGTCTGATTAACATTTTTAAATCCATTGCAGATTTCCTTTCATAATAAGATTAGCCTACATGTGGAACCATAAGATTTAAACTCACCTTATATCTGGACAGTCCTTCAGCTTGTTCCTGAGGCAGAAAAAATTAATTATAAGACGTCATGGGAATACAAACACAAGCAAGGATTTATTGAGTAACAAATAAATTTGAAAAACAATAACATTGCAAAAATAGAGCAAATATTGCAGACAAATTATTACCAAAACCACAGGCTGAATTGACAAGATCTTGCTGTTGTGTGCTCCCCAGTCCTCTGGACTGCCGTAGAGACCCTTCTCTAAAATGTACAGCTCGCCTGAGAAGTGTGCCTTCTCGAATGCTATCCACCTGTTCAGTCAGACGTTAAAGAGTTAGATCTTTTTAACTCAGCAGTTTACTGAGTTATTAATTTCTCTGTAATATGAACCACACTGACTTCCACATCACTCACAACTTGCCACCAATTTCACATTCAGTAAGGAAAATACAGATAGCTGAATGAATCAATCTCAAGACGACAAAGTCACTTATTATTTCTCAATAAGTAAAACACAGCCCTAAGTGTACAGAAATCATATCTGTGACAGATACATATAAGAAACACAATGGGATTGTGAATCAATGTTAAATATAAACAGTATTGTTTTAGTCATCTCATAATTTATCTCATTTTATTGAAGAATGTTATCAAAGTCACACCCTTGACACTGACGCAACACTACATTGACACGTGTGCTCTTGACACAGAATTTTTATGTGTCTGTTTGCATGTGAAGGAGAGGAGAGAGAAGGGGTGTGGGTATGTTTGCAACACCATCACTGAAAACTCTTTGATTAAAAAAGATAACTAGAGTATGAGTCTGCCTCAGGATATATGACACCTTACATTTGTGTGCCACTCCTTTCATTATCAGCAGAGAAGATATGAACTTCAACCATGAAACTGCTTTAAAACATACCATATATGAGAGGTACAGAATTAAACAGATAACTGACAAAATCATCCTCCTATCCTGTATACACTAGTATATACAACATATACATACATATACAGTGGGTACGGAAAGTATTCAGACCCCCTTCACTTTTTTCAATTTTGTTATGTTGCAGCCTGATACTACAATTGTTTAAATTAATTTTTTTTTTTCTCATTAATCTACACTCTGTACCTCATAATGATGAAGTGAAAAAAAAACAGAATTTTAGAAATGTCTGTAAATTTATTAAAAAGAAAAACCTGAAATAATCACATTTACATAAGTATTCAGACCCTTTGCAACAACACTTGAAATTTCGCTCAGGTGCCTCCCATGTCTCTTGATCATTGCAGAGATGTCTCTACACCTTGATTGGAGTCTGCCTGTGGTAAATTAAATTTATTGGACATGATTTGGAAAGGCACACACCTCTCTGTAAAAGGCCTCACAGCTGATAATGCATATCAGAGCGAAAACCAAGCCACGAGGTCAAAGGAACTGCCTGCAGAGCTCAGACACAGGATTGTATTGAGGCACAGATCTGAGGAAGGCTACAAAAAAAATTCTGCTGCACTGAAGGTTCCCAAGAGCACAGTGGCTTCCATAATTCTCAAATGGAAGAAGTTTGGCACAACCAGGACTCTTCCAAGAGCTGGTCCCCAGCCAAACTGAGCAATTGATGGAGAAGGGGCTTGTCTAGACTGGTGACCAAGAACCTGGTGGTCACTCTAGTTGAGCTCCATGATCATATATGCAGATGGGAGAAACCTACAGAAGGACAAACATCACTGCAACACTCCACCGATCTGGGCTTTATGGCAGTGTGGCCAAACTCAATCCTCTCCTCAGTGAAGATACATGAAAACACACTCGGAATTTGCAATAAAGCACCTAAAGGACCCTCAGACTCTGAGAAACAAGATTCTCTGGTCTGATGAACCTCAATTCTAAGCATCATGTTTGAAGGAAACCGGCTCTTCTCATCACCTGCAGAGTACCATCCCAAAAGTAAAGTGTGGGGGTAGCAGCCTCATGCTGTTGGGCTGTTTTTCAGCGGCAGGGACTGAGGAACTCATCAGAGTAGAAGAAAAGCTCAATGCACCAAAATTTTGAGATAGCCTTAATGAAAACCCAGTCTAGAGCATTCAGAACCTCAAACTGGGCCGAAGGTTCACCTTCTAACATGACAATGACCCTAAGCACACAGCCAAGGCAACACAGGAGTGGCTTAGGGACAACTCTGTGAATGTCCTAGAGTGACCCAGCCATAGCCCTGACTTGAACCCTATCGAACATCTCTGGAGAGAACTGAAAAAGGCTGTCAACAGACGGTCCCCATCCAACCTGACCGAGCTTGAGAGGATTTGCAAAGAAGAATGGCAGAAATTCCCCCAATCCAGTTGTGCAAAGCTTGTTGCGTCATACCCAAAAAGACTCGAGGCTGTAATTGCTGCCAAAGGTGCTTCAACTAAGTACTGAGTAAAGGGTCTGAATACTTATGTAAATGTGATATTTCAGTTTTTTCTTTTTAATAAATTTACAAACATTTCTAAAATTCTGTTTTCACTTTGTCATTATAAAGGACAGAGTGTAGAGTAATGAGAAAAAAAAAAGAATTTAAACAATTGTAGTATCAGACTGCAACATAACAAAATTGAAAAAAGTGAAGGGGATCTGAATACTTTCCGTACCAACTGTATATATATATATATATATATATATATTGTCCTGCAAACAGTACACCATAGTGATAAAATGTGTACCTTGAATGCAAAGTCACTTTGAATAAAAGCATTTGCAAAATGCATTAATGTAGATTTAAATTTTAAAATGTAATTTATTTCTGTGATGGTAAAGCTGTATTTTCAGTAAGCTCCTGCGTCAGCAGCATCATGCGTCGTGGTACACTCGTGAACGCGCGTCGAAGATTGTTATTTGAAGTTATTTTTGTTTTCTTTGCACACAAAAAGTATTCATGTAGCTTCATAATATTATGTTTGAAACACTAATGTCACATGGACTATTTTAATGATGTCCTTACTACCTTTCTGGGCCTTGAACATGTCAGTTACATTGCTGTTTATGGAGGGTCAGAAAGCTCTCGGATTTCATCAATGATATCTTAATTTGTGTTCCAAAGATGAACAAAGGTCTTATGGGTTTGAAACTACATGAGGGTGAGTATTTAATGACAAAATTTTAATTTTTGGGTGAACAACTGTATAAATTTTACCCTTATGAACTAGATGAGTGAAAATATTTTGAGAACCAAGACTACTTAAAATATGGGTGGTGACTTTTGCACACTTAAATAATGAGTTAATTACCCTTTCTTATTCTGCCTTAAAAGCAGCAAATTTTACACCGTTAGTTTCATACATGAAGTCAGCTTTTTTAAGATGGGCGGCTCTTCCATTATCTCCACTAGGTAGGATAAACGCTGTAAAAATGAATATTCTCCCCAAATTTCTTTATCTCTTTCAAGCTATTCCTTTGTTTCTACTCAAATCTTTCTTCAAGAATATAGATCAATTAATCTCCTCCTTTATATGGGCAGGTAAAACTCCTAGAGTTTCCCAAATTTTGTTTCAACAAAGTCGACTAAGTGGAGCACTTTCCCTGCCCAATTTTACGTATTATTATTGGGCAGCAAATATTCAGAAGTTGGTGTTCTGGGTACAGGCCTCCTCTTTACCATGGTGCAACTTAGAAGCTAAGTCTTGTATTTCAACATCTCTCCCTGCTATGGTGTTCTCTTCTCTCCCCATGTCCCCTTCACATTACACGGATAATCCAATAGTATGCTCTTCTCTTGAAATATTCTTTCAATTTCGACGTCATTTTAAATTTACCTCGGCGTCAACCATGGCTCCAATACATAATAATCATCTTTTTCTTCCTCCCTTTTCAGATTCTGTATTCTCTTTCTGGGAAAAGAAAGGTCTGAAATGCTTTGAAGATCTTTTCATTAATAATGTGTTTGCAAGTTTTTCTGAATTATCGTCATTTAATTTGCCTTCCTCTCACATATTTCGGTACTTTCAAATTAGGCACTGTGCCTCCTCTCTGTTCTCTGGGTTTCCCTCCCTGCCTACAAAGTCTCCATGGGAGGAGGCATTTAAACTGAATCTTCACATGTGTGGGATTATCTCTAAGATATATGCAATTATCTTGTCAAAGGATAATTCTCACAACATTAAAATAATCATGGCTTGGGAAGAGGAACTTGACCTCGAGTTTGAGGATGACAACTGGAGTAGAGTATTAGACAATGTACGTACCACCACTTCGTGTGCTAGACTTAGCTTTATACAATTTAAAACGATTCACAGAGCTCATCTTTCAAAGGCAAAACTTTCTAAAATATATCCCTATGTTTCAGATTTGTGTGATAAATGTAAACTTTCACCATGTAACCTTAGTCATGTTTGCATTTTGTCCCAAGTTGCAAAACTTTTGGAATTCTTTCTTTAAAATAGTTTCTGATGTCCTAGGGGTCGAGTTAATTGCCCTTTGATTGCAATCTTTGGTGTTCCTTCTCGGTGTCAGCCTTTAAGCCGGAGACAGGCTGACGTCATAGCTTTTGCATCTCTTCTTGCTAGGCACAGAATACTGTTATCTTGGACCTCCCCTCAACCCGCCTCTATTTCAGTTTGGTTCAAAGATTTGGTCTTTTTTTTAAAAATGGAAAAAATTAAGTACAATATCAGAGGTAGGGGGGAATCTTTTTTTGAAAAATGGCAACAATTTATCACATTCTTTAATGATTTACAAATCTTAGACGTGGACTGAGTGGAGATATATGTATATGTATATATATCTATATATCTATATATATATATATATATATATATATATACCCCTTATTTTATTATTATTATTATTTAGTTTTTCTTAATTATGCTATGTATGTATATTTGTATTATTTATTTTTTCTTATTTCTTTTTATTTATTTATTTTTTTCCCGCTTTTCAGATGTCATTGTGTTCTAATTGGGGATTGCTTTGTTGGGACTGGGTAGGATCGTATATGGTGGGTGGGGTGGTATAAAATGTAAAAATACAATTTGCAACAATAAAAATTCTATGACAAAAAAATAAATAAATAAAAATGAGTTAAATAATGAGAGAATTATCATTTCTGAGTGAACTACTTCTGATTTTATCTCTGTAAGCAGCTGCCCACAAGGGCTAATAAACATTTCACTGACAGATTTACAGCCGTACCAAAGTCGAGGGTTACGAAAGAAAGAAAAGGAGAGAGAGTGATGCCTGAAGGAGGAAACGGGGAGTTTAGTTGTAGACACTCACACGCCAGAGAGGACTTCCACCGATTGTGTCTTTATGCCAAAGCCAGTGGTTTCCATGCTAATGACAGGTTCCAGCAGGTCCACATTCATCCCTCTCTCGTTGAAATCCCGCTCACTGAACATTCTCACGTGAGGAGTCATGAAATCCTACAGAAGGGCACAAACCACAAAACGACTTAAATCAGTATACATCAGAAAAAAAAAACCACATAAAGACCACACAAAGTTTATTAATGCTTGTCTTCCCAGCAATGCCTTGCTGTGAAGAGGTTATGCTGTAAACTGTTTATTTAATATTAATTTTGTACTCTTTGATTCAGTCTCCGTATACATACTGCTAACACTGGACGTATAGAGAGGAGCCTGTCTTCCAGTCCACCCCAGTCACTGAAGTCTGCATACTCTCCTTCCTCCAGAAGATACTGGCAACCCTCGAACCCTGGTGCGGAATATCCTACCCAGCTATAAATGAACAATAACAAGAATCACTGCTGGATCCAGCTGAAGGCAATAAAGAAATTAAGGTATGTGTAGATCTACAGTAATTGGGTGACATGTTAATGGTCTGGCTGTCTTTCCAGACTTTGAGACCAAAACAAAAAAACAAAATCCGATAATGTAGCTGTACTGTAAAAAAAAATTTACTCACAGGCCACTCAGGATCTTCAGTGAGCCAACAGAACTCAGTCTCATTCTCCTGGTGCTGTCAGGACTCTCAGTCTCATCTTCTTCATTTTTCTCTTCCTCTCCTTCATCAAAGTTGTAAATGTCCTTTTCAATCTCTATGCACTCCCCTTGAAACATTGGTTTTTCAAAGAGTAACGCCTGAGTTTACATAGAAAAAAAAAACACTTTACAGCTTGCTGCATATTTAGAATAACTTCCTGTCAAATACATTCACATGTATTTTATGAGACACACTGGAACTTCATTAATATCTAGAATGTGAATAAATACTGAATGGAACACAGACCACCAGAAATTCGCTTTTCATTTGAGGCCAAAATTGATTTTGCTTTGATTTGTACGGTATATTTTCTATGCTTTGTAACTGCATTATTATTATTAAAGTTCTTGCATTTAAATTATTATTAAATAAATTAATATAAATTTAAATTGCATACATTGAATATGAATTAAAATTATTTAAAAAATTAAAATGTATGACATAAATACTTGACTGGGGTGTGTTTATGTGTGCATACTCTTGTGGGCAGAATATTCAGAATTCTGGGAATTCTTCCCCCAGTGCCTTTGAGCCCAGCAAGATATGAGTTCAGGAATGAGAGAAACTTTGTCAAGTAAAGCCCTGTCAGGTTCAGTTCACAGAAACTAAGCCGACTTCCCTGGTCCATCAAAACCATTGGACTGTTTCTTATAAGTAACATTTAATTGTAATTAAACCATTATGGGATCACATGCCTCTGCTGTGAGAAACATGTACTGCCAAAGTCAGACTGCATCTAACTGTAGTTTCAAAGTCAGACACAATGCCGCTGCTCTTTCACGGCTCAGAAATCAAAAGAACAAACACTGGCACGGGCTGAGCAAGCAAAGAACAAGAACAAACCCCACCCCTGGGCATGCTCGATCTGGTCCAGACAACTTGCACCAACAAGTACTTTTAATTCCAAGCTGTACAGAATGTCTTTCACCAAATAAATGTGCAAAATTAGTCTTTGGTTGTTGCGTTTTTCTCAGTGAGCTGAACTACACTTTTTTCATTTGTTCAATCAGTGTTCAATGTGATTTAACATGTAAAGCTCACCTTAATTTCATTGGGATTTTCCACCTTAATTTCACCCTGTGAAAAGCAAAAGGAACAGTTGAATATGAACCTCTGTTCATACATCTTGTTATAAGCCAGAATGAGATGGAATGAGTGTGTGAAAATGAGTGGTATGTAATTACCATTTTCAAGGGCCGCAGTGATCCGACAAAGGGGGTGGGAAAGCCCCAGTCCTGAGGGCAGGGATACACTCCTTCCTCCAAAACAGCCAAAAGACCCTGGAAACCTGGGTCACTAAAGACCATCCATCTACAAACACACAACTACAGTAAGAACAGATCTAAAAGGATTTTAGAACCTGGTAAAAGATAACTTTCATTTTGTTATTTAAAAACATGCTTCTTGAAGTTTTGGCAAAGAACAAACATGCCAAGGCAGAATTTTTTTTTTTTTTTTTTACGAAAATGCCATCTCCATCCAGCATACAACAAGAAGAAAACAACATTCCAACAGACACACATTCTCTTTCTCTCTCTGAGTCTCTCAACTCCAATCATAGGTCACATGCTTTAACCTCAAAACTTTCCACTTGATCATGCAGTGAGGACAAACATGAGGCTTGTGTCCTTCATATATCATTTTAGCGTTTTGCTCCCATGCACTACTGATCATAAGTTAGAGATCAGTAAGATATATTTTTTAAAGTGACAGTAAAGACATTTATAATGTTTCAAATACATGGAGTTCTTTTGAATTTTCCATTCACTAAGATACTGAGGAAAAATGTTACACTGCAACAACTGTTTTCAGCACTGATCATAAGAAATGTTTCCTGAACATTTAACATGAAAAATTAACATATTAGAATTATTTCTGAAGGATCATATGACTGAAGACTGGAGTAATGGCTGCTGAAAATTCAGTTTTAAAATCTATTAAAACAGAAATCAGTTATTTTAAAGTGTAATAATATTTCACAATATAACTATTTTTCAGTATAACTATAAATGCAGCCTTTGGGAGCACAAGAGACTACTTTGAAAAACATGAATAAAATCTTACCCCAAACTTTAGTATTGTATATAGCAATGTAATTATTTAATCACTGGGGTAAAACATCATCATAAAGTTGAGGAATTTCAAATAAATTTTAACATATAATGTTGCACAAACAAGTTTTAAATCACTTCACTATCAGATCCCACATCGTGTGTAAGCATTTATGTAAGTTCACTTACACTCCACTGTGAACCTTAATGGACCCAGTACTCTGAGGAATACCAAATGAACAGGTCTCTATGGTGTCATCACAGAATGAAGACACTCGGCCCATCCCATTCAGCTCTGTGAACAGGTCGATATTTGGTGTGCTGTAGTCCTGAGAGAAAAATACTAGAGCAAGTTATCAAAGAACAAAGCATGCATGCTAGCGGTTCAATGGTAATGCATTTTATTTATTCATTTTGTATTTAAGAGATTCTTTGGGTAATCTGACTGATTGATCAGAGTACTGAGGTCAAGCGTTGATCCATGTGACTCACGATTTTGACTCACCCTTAATGCAAGCCTAATGGAGCCAATAACCATGGGTGTGGTTGGGAGTGGCAGGCCGTTGGGCCCCACTTCCCCACTGGGCTCTGTCTCCGCCCACTCATTTGCTATCTCTGCTGGCCCCTCCTCCAGTGCGATGGACCGGCCCTGGAAGCCTGGCTTTTCGTACAGCAGCCAGCTAACAGGACAAGACAAACATTAACATTAGTAACCTTGCACTTTAAAATGTCACAGGATTTGTCACATTCTGAATAGAAGGAAGTGACTGCTCTTACCATCCTCTAACGACCTTTATGGAAATGAGTGGAGAGAGGTTTAGAGAGGTGGCATCCTCTACGTCTCTAAACAACTCGTATGCCTCTCCTCCAAAATGAGGTTGTTGGTATATCACAATCTGCAAGCAATAATATTGAAACACTCTCCATAAATGTGTTCAACTGTTTTTCCTTTCTTATTTGAAGCACTGTAAAAGTGGATAATGAACTGGAAAGTAACAGTAAACTGGCTGTACTAAAATGTATACTAAATAAATGTATGGTAAATTACTATAAATTATGATTAATTTTGCATAGATCAGTATCTTCAGTTTTGCAATACCTTTCCAGGGCGTCTGTGGAAGCCTCTGACACCTGATGTCTGGAAATCAAAAACTTAAGTTAATATTCAAACATTATTTACATTATAAAGTTTTTGACGAACATTGATGACATTTTCAAAACTACTCTGAGACACTGACTGGACCTTTGGTTCAAATACAGCACAGCCATAACACTATGATCAGTGGTACCTATAAAAACAAACTGAAGCCTAGAGGGCTTAACATTCCTCTTGTGTCTTAAAGACAAGACTGACAAAACTTCCACTGATAAAGGACCAGGCAGGTACAGACAACATAAGCAGTTTCAAAGGTGAAGCAAGACTTCCTTACAGCCCTATGAAAAAAAATATAAAGGCTTTTGTACTCATTAAGCATTAGTGTATGTAGCACCTGCTGTTCATTATACTAACATGATATATTTAAAATAATAAATAAATAAGGTTTGTAGGTGTAAAATGTATTAAGAAAAAATCTAGCTAAAAACATACTTAAGTGAAAAGTGTAATTAAAATAAAAAGTAAAAAATATATATGTTCAAAGACTCTGTACTTTGGTGGAACATGAAATGTCTCTTGACAAGAATGACTACATTTGATAGCCAAATGATTATACCCAGCAGGCACCAGACGTCTATGTAACGTCAGGTTGACGTTGGACATGACGTCGGACAGACGGTGCATTTTGGTTGAAAATGAAAATCGGGTTGACGTCAATATTTGACGTCAATTTGACGTTGACTTAACGTTGGATTTTGGTTACACAACCTAAAAACAACAAAATATCAACGTCAACTGACGTCGGTATTGGACATCAATTTAACATTGACATTAGACGTTGAATTTACGTTGAATTTTGGTCACCCGACGTCACAACCAAAATTTAACCAAATATCAACGTC
Organism: Spinibarbus caldwelli; assembly: GCA_039654775.1. Taxonomy (NCBI): domain Eukaryota; kingdom Metazoa; phylum Chordata; class Actinopteri; order Cypriniformes; family Cyprinidae; genus Spinibarbus; species Spinibarbus caldwelli. The sequence continues at coordinate 14,206,798 of CM077250.1, read as the reverse complement.
TTATGACGTTGTGTGCCTGTTTTGTGCCTGCTGGGTAGTTAGTGTAGAATTAAATTTTATATTGAAATGGATTTCACTGGTTGTTTACAGGTTTACAGTTCACTGGAATGTGATCTGATATAATCTCAGTAAGACAGACAGAAACGTTTTTAATAAGATGACAGATTTATGTCACAATGAAGTATGTATTCTGTAATTTGAAGGTCTACTATTAATACGGGACAGTCCGTCAGCGGCGGCAGACGGGGCTTGAGCAGTACGACGCCATACTGCTCAGAAAATCAAAACGGCTTGATAATTGAAAGTGTTTATGTTATTTGGGGATTAAAACAAGGATTGAATGGATTTTTATCATTGTAGGGTGGTTCTGCCCACACATTGCGAAGACACAATTATATGCAAACACCATGTAAAAGTGAATTTTGCATCTGATTTCCTCTTTGACGTCATTCTTACCTCTGAGTATGTTGGTGAAAGACTGGTGGGTGTGGGCAGTGGAATCTGCTGAGTGCTGTCGGATGGAGATGTTAATCCTGATATGCCTTGCAGTCCCATGCTTGAGTTAAATTTATTGGAAGTGAGATTCAAATCCAATGCAGGGACAGAGCCAGTGTCAGGCCTTTGCTGGCTCACGGTGTTCGCTTCTTTCCCTTTATTCATGTACTTTTCCAAAAAGTCAGGTATCTTGACTTCTGAGAAACCTAGAAGAGGTGGAGGTATGGATGGGCTCTTTACTGAATCCCCAGGCCCTGCCTTTACACTGCCAGAATCTGGCAAATCACCAAGCCCCTCTTTTGCAGAGGTGACAGCATGGGACAGCGGTATGTCCTTTTGATCTCCTGAGGTTGGCACCGCCTCTGGTGGTGGCGTTATGGGTGACTGAATGCCATTAATGAGAGAGCTTGGTTCAGTTCGGGCTTTTCTTGCCATATTTGGGGAGTTCACAAGGTTTGAGATGATTGACATTCTTTCCAATCTTGAGGACACTTTTCCAGAGCCCTCAGTGTTCTGTTTTTCTCCATCAGTTTTCTCGTCAGTGACTGTGACCTTTTTAGCTTTGTCTTGTTCCCGTCTAGAGAGACCTTTATAAAGAAGGCTGTCCTCAGAACGTTTGGATGGTGGGTTGGTTTTTGCCTCTTCATTTTTCTTCTTGATCATCATGGCTGGAGAGGGGTCTTTAGGTCCTGCAGTTTTTCTTGTCCCAAACTGAAACTGTTCTGGGTCAAATATCTTCTCAAAGTGATCTTCTTTAATGGCAGGCATGGCAAAAGGAGGAGACGGTATTTTGTTCTGCCCATGTTTTCTTGGTGGCAAAGAGAAAGGGGAGCAGTTCTCCTTGATGTTACGAATGAAATCATCAAAGTCATCCGAAGTGTCAAGCTGATGGTCATCACTTGCAGAACAATCCAAACGTCTCTCTGTTTTCTTCTTTTCAAAACTTCGGTCCACATCTAACCAACTAGATGGTGCCTTGCTATTTTGTGAGAGGCTTTTGGGGTCCAAAGGAAGATTCTGAGAAGTAAACTGATGAACACTTTGGTCAGTTGGTGGTTTCAGCTTTTGTAAGTTTGTAGCTAGTATTTTATCGTGAGGCTTTGCAAGATCGTTGACTTTCAGGTTGGACTCCGTATTTTTAATTTGGACTTCACTCTTTCTGTCCACTTTGGAAGTCATTTTATCTGTTATTTTAAATGATGTAGGTTGCTGATCTAAAGTCTGATTACCTTTTCGAATAGGTTTAGAAGCAGCCTCTGGAGCCGTGATCACTGATACTGGTGTCTTATCAACTTGATTCAATTTATTTAATTCATTCTGTTTGACACACTCTGGGTTTGTTTTATGCGAGTCTCCAGACTGAACCAGTTGCTTCTCTAATACTTTGTGTTTGCCACTCTCTTCTTCACTTTTAACCTTTTCATCTAGTTTTGTAGTTGTTTTTGGTTGTTTTAAATCTGAATTCACAGCATTTTCCACACTGAGCTTTTTGGTCTCAGTCTTCTGGGTTGTTTCAGATGAGTCCTCTGAAATTACTTGACTGATTTGTTCCTGAGAAGAGCAAGACTTCTCTGTATCTTGACCACTCAGATGACTGGTTGTCTCAAACCCAGCATGGGAGTTCTCTTTGACAACATCTAGCAGCTCATTAGATGCAAGTTGCACATGTGATTCTTTTGAAACTGGTACATCTGTCACTGTCTTTTGTTTTTCTGAGTGTGAATCACTCTTTTCTGAAAGCAACACGTCCAGTTTCACTTTGGTTTCAGTAGCCCCAGATTTTTCACCCTTCATTTCAAAAGAGGCTTTTGATTGTTTGGCTGTCTTGGGTATTTTGAAAATTTCATCTGCCTTAGACAGGGAACACGTCTCTTTCTTGAATCCGAGAACCCTGTCTGGGTCAACATCTAACTGCTTATCTGGCATAATTTGGACATGTGACTCTGATGAATCTGGTATATTTAATTCAGTCTGTGGTTTTATGGACTGCAAATTTTGGTTTTCTGAAAGCAACCCATCTAATTTGACTGTGTTTTCAGCAGCACCAAATTTTTCACCCTTCGTTTCAGAATTGTCTTTTGATTGTTTACCAATATTTTGAGTGCTCATATCACTGGTTCTGTATTGGTCCGTCTCAGGTATTGAGGAAATTTCATTTTCCTTGAAAAGGCCACATTTCTCTTTCTTGAACCCAGTAAGTGGCTTTTCTTTGACTGACTGCTTATTTGGAACATCCTGGACATGTAGGTTTGATGAAACTGGTAGATCTGACTCTGTCTGCTTTTCTGAGTTCGAATCTTTCTTTTCTGAAGACACTTCCAGTGTGACTTTCTCAGCAGCACCAGATTTCTCACCATGTGTTTCGGAAGAGGCTTTTGATTGTTTAGCCATCTTGGATGTTGTGAAAATTTCATCTGTCTTAGTAATATCTGGCTCTTTATCTGATGCAACTTGCGCATGTGGGTCTGATGAAATTGATAGATTAGATTCTGTCTGTTGATTGTTTTGTAAATCATTGTTTTCTGAAAGTGACACATCTGGTGTGACCTTGGTCTCTGCAGCATCACAATTTTCACTTTCAGAAATGGCTTTTGATTGCTTCAAAATATTTTCTACTTTGTCAGATTTCAAAGCAGCTGTGGGTGTGACAGACAAATTTGTTGTTTTATTGCCTTTGTCTGTTTTTGAATCTGAAGTTGCAGCTGGCTCTGCCTTCCTAAAATCTTTCCTGGGTTTGAGTTTAGTGGGACTTTTGAGACGTGGAGTTGCTGACTGTAAATCATCCACCTCCTTAACAGGGCTTTTCAATTTGAGCTCTGGCGATACCCTGACCACAGCATTCCCAGCGGTTTGATCACATTTGGAAGATTTGCCATCAGCAACAGGCCCGTTAACCAGTGATGACTCATTTCTCTCTGGCTTGGTAAGTGGCAGTGAGGCTGGTTCATGTGACTCACTCTCTCCGTGAGTGACTTCTCCATCCGAGGGCTGTTTCTGAAGGCTCAATGGCATCGTTTGAGGCAGCTTCCTTCCTGTTGGTGACACATCAGTCATGAATTTTTTTGGACTCTTTGGCCCGCTCAGCTGAGTTTCGTTCGCTGGCTTCTCCTTTTCAATATTTTGATCTGATTTGTCTGTGCCAGGCGCTGAGGAAGAAAGTTTAGTCTCGGTTTTGTTGCCAGTGTCACCTGATTTGAATTTACTCTTTGAATATGAAAAACTACTCTTTGATGTTGGACTTCTGTCAGTGGCAACTGTTGGTTGTGTTTTTGACTTTTGGATATCTTTAATTGTTTTGAATTCAATGTTAAGTTTTGTTGAACCAGAATTCTCCAATGAAGATGGGGAAGATGGGGCTTTATCCGCAGACAGGGAATGTTTTAGACTTCTTTCTCTTTTAGTCTTTGAAAGACTGACCTGTTCTTTAGTGGGTTGAGAAGTTTTTGTCGTCAGTGAGGCATCCAAAACATCCCTCTCTTCCAATCTCTTAGTTGGTGACATTTTCCGCTCTGGGCTTATTGATGCTGCCTCGTTCTGACGTTTGGTGGACATCTGTCTTTCAGCTTCTGTAGAAACACTATACACTGTAACAACCTCCAGCACTTTCTTTGGTTTTGTTTGAACCTCTGGTGTTGCTTTCTTTGGAATTCCTGTCTTGATTTCATTTGGTTTATTAAGTGTAACAGATTGGTCCTTTTCTGTCGGCGATTTAATCTCTTTTTGATCTGTCTGCTTCTGCGAAATCCTCCGTACTGGAGCCACTTCTATCTTTGATGCCTCAGAGAGGCTTTTAATGCGAGACATTACAGCTTTTGTTTTAGGGGCAACTTGCGGTGGAGTGCTCTTTGCTTTAATTCCCCCATTTGGTCCACTGGTGGCTCTGTCTGTACGTTTGGATGGCATAGATGAGTTTTGATGACTGCTCATCACAGTGTTCAATGGTACTTTATTAATTGGCATTTCTGGGAAATCAAATTCCTTCCCAAAGTCTGCAGCGTCTCTGTTTTCTGTTGAAAGTACAAAGGGGCTGTCTACATCCTCATCAAGAAGCTCCTCTTGGACAAAAACAGCACAATCTCCTACTGACTCATTTGTCTGTCGCTTAGACTGCTTGACATTCACACTTTTGGGGTTTGGTAATCTGTGGAAAGACGTAAAAGCAACAGCAATGTTAAGAGACAAATATGGGAGGAACCATGCATTCATATGCTTTCAACAGCATGCATCACATTAATGAGAAATAATTTGAATTCTTCAAGCATGAAAAATCATAGACATCTCATGGGCAAACCATCCCATATACGTATGCTTCCCGTTGAAGAACTCAAATTATTTCAGATCACTTCTTATGAACATGTTTGGCTGCATTTCTAACCTTGACATCATCATTGCACACGACTTAAACTGCTTAAACTATTAACCATGACATATCAATTAACTGTGTAGAGTTTTTAGATTACTCAGCTAAAAAGAGCTGATTAATCACAGGTGAACTTGCACAGAATTATTCAGGTAAATTCATTTTGTGTGAAGTAATAACACAATCACAAGCTGCTATAGAAATTGAAGTGATCACTTAATTTCCACTGTACAGGTGGTAATTAACTTTAAGCACACTGAACATGATGATATGATGATGAACGAGATAATTAAATCATATTACATTGAGACAGCAGTTTTTCAACATTAGGCAAACCCTCATTTATGGTTAGATCTATTCTTCCATGTATCATGGTTTCCACAAAAACATTAAGCTGCCCAACCATTTTCAACATGTATATATTTTTTAATTTTTTTATATAATTTTTATTTTTTAACTTGAGCACCAAATCAGACTATTAGAATGTTTTCTAAAGGATCATGTGACACTGAAGACTTGATGCTCAATGGCTCCTGAACATTCAGCTTTGCCATCACAGGAATATATTACATTTTGAAATATATTTAAACACAAGAACAGTTATTTTAAATTGTAATAATATTTCATAATTTTACTGTTTTTACTGTATTTTTGATTAAACAAACGCAGCTTTAGTGAGCTTAAGAGACTTCTTTCAAAAACATTCCAAACTTCTTACAGACCCCAATCCTTTGAACAGTATACTATACAACAGAAACCTAAATCTATGGAAAGATCTTAGAGTCATTGTTCATCTCATACTCAAAATCATGGGAACGCAAGTATCACATTGCACATAGTAATCTGCACTGTACAGACTGAACAAAGGCCTCGCTGCTCAATAACCCAACACAGACACACAAACACAACACAGGAGTACTTACATTTTCACTTTAACCTGCTGTACGTTCTGTGTTATATCCAAATTAGTCCCACTTTGAGTCTCTGTGTCAGCTTTTTCTTCCCCGTCTAGGCTTGATTGAGAACCAACAAACACTCTTTTAGCAAAGACTTTCTCACTCTCCGACAGTTTCAAGCTTCTGCGTTTCTCTTCATTGCTCTCAGCATGCAGGTGTTTTGGAATAAGGCTGTCTTGAGTTTCCTCCTCTGGTGGTTCAGTGCTGTCTTTTGAAGCATGTAAGGTGAAGAAGCCTTGCTGTGCAGCTCGAGAAGGAGCAGAAGTGTTGCTAGGAGCTGCACCGAGGGCAGAATAACACTCGGCTGGGCTGGCCAGAGCAGGTTCTGTAGATGAGAGTGAGTCAGTAATAGAGCTCTCACTCTCCTCCTCTGTCAGGTGAGTTTCCGCCCACACAGCTCTGTGTACTTGACCAGGTGAGGGAGATGATTGCACTGGCCTATCCTCTGCCTCAGGGGAAGTGGCGTTCGTTGGGGCAAGAAGCTCATTATTGCTTTCTTGATTGCTTATTTTGCATGATTTTCGTTTGCTGCTGTTTTTCTTCCCCATGCTTTCTGTTTCTGTCGGTTCTCCAGGCTGAATATCAGAGGATGATGAGCTTCTGGATTGCGATCCTAGAGTCACCCCAACCAACGCTGTGTAATTCCCACCTCCTGTGATGGTGGTTTTCAAAACTGTCTTTTTACTCTCTGTCCCGCTTGAGACCGCAGGGGACTTTGGCGTGTCAGGGGTGTGTATAGGGGCGTCTGCACATTTCTTTATTGTTGTATCTGTTGTCTCCTCCAGGTACACCTTGAGCTTCTTGTTCACCTCCTTCACCAGATTCTCGGTCTTCTTGTCGCTGGAGGTTTCAACCCTGCTCACCTTGAACACTTCCACCTCCTTTACGCTCGCTCGTCCGCTACTGCCGCTGTCAGCAAAAGGCAAGTCTCCTCCATCTGCGACAATGGAGGCTACGCTACACACACTGGGACTTCTATTCTCCGGCCCAAACACTGAATCGTCGATCTCTTTGTGTTGAGTCCGTCTCAGTTCCTCTGATTCTGAGTACCTGGTTGAGCTGTTTGCCTCCGGTGACAAATTTTCATCCCTGTCATCCGATGTGGTTCTGCTTTTTTTCTTCCGGGTGAAAAAGCTTCCAATGCGGTTAAAAACTCCACTCTTCTCCTCAGAACTCTGGAACAACAAGGAAAGGAAAAACAGGTAAGAACATGAATAAATACAGATCTCAATTATAAAACTCTTATTAAACTTGAGCACTTGTGGCTGTGTTTACGGTGTTGCAGATTTCAGTCAAAAATTAGTTTTTAATTTTAGTTCCACTAGCTAAATTAAGATTTTTGTAAAATAACACCAGAGGGCAATACACAAAAAATGTGAGTTCAGTGTATTTCAGAGTCGTCTTATGACATTAACTGATTTACTCTTTACTTATTGAAAAGATGTAAAGAGTGCATTATTTGTATTCCCAACAGATTCTCTTGTATTCTTGCTTCTTTATTCAACTTTGTAATTGGATGTTTATCTTTATTTACCCAATAGAAACCAAAGTACCTATGGTAACTGATGTTTGTTTCCCCCCATGCGTGAACAGAACTTCCTGGATGACTCTATCCAGACCGCACAGCTACCTTACTGTTTCAAGTTGAGTTACACATGATTATACTTAATTAGATTACAAATTGCATAACCTTAGTTATATAGTATTAAGGCATTCAACATAAGATAGTCACACACAATTATTTGAGAAATTATGTAAAATGTCTCGGGACAACTTGAGACAAGTCCCAAAACATCCTCTTTAAAGACAATCCATGGATTTCAAAATTTTAAGCGAGACCAACCCAAACTTGGCGAGCACTCAGAGAACCAGTGATGTACAAGAACATACAGTCACCAGAGAACAAGAGGAAGCACCTCAGCAGAAAATTCAAGTCAGCACAGAACCCTAATCAGACATTATACAGCCTTCAGATGCATAACGGTACAACTGAAACCCTTACTCTTACATCTTGCTAATATTATATCCAACAAAATATTATATTTACAGTAACTGTTACTTAAGTAAAAATGTTAGAACTTGGTAGTACCACTGCATCAGTCATTATTAAGTGACAATGTAAAATTCTAAATATTCTATTTAACATTTATTTAAAAATAAACTGAATAAAATATCATGGCTGAAAAAGAGAGTAATGAAATACATTTAAATAATTGTTGTAATTAAATGCAAGGGGGCATCTGGCCCATCTTTCGGAAACATAAACATAAATATTAGCAGCGCCACGTTGACAAGAACATAAATTCCAGACACCCGCGCCAGTTATACCTTATGAAAAAAATCTGCATACAAAAAACTCAGAGCACCCGAGGTGAAATGAGTAACCTCATACCTGGCCAATTCCCCGTTAATAATAAATGATCTTTTCCTCTACGGAGCAGTTCTCTCTGAAACACGTTCCTCCCAGTCTTCACCTCCACCCACCAACTTTAGATGTCCGAATCCTGAACGAATCATTCTTTGGAGTCGATACCTTTTAGTGAATCGGTTCACAAAACGAGACTGAACGATTCATTCATAAAACGATCTGAATCGGATCGAACTGAGCCTCATTAAAAAGGGAATCGTCTCTTTCGGATTTTACTGCTGGGGCGAAAATGAAGTTACTTTAAATACCACAATAGAAGAAATCTTACTGGAGCTGGAAGGAGTACCTAACTGAATACAAAAAACATACTAAACAAATATAAACCGGCGGGTGACTTCGGCGCGTTTATTTTATTTTATTATTTTTTTTTTTATTGCAAGACAAAAAGAAAACATGAAACAGCACTGCATTGAGATAAAATAACAAAGGAGAAAGAAAAAACAAAAACAAAAGCAAACCAACGACAATCAATCAGTAAGAAAAATATCGTCATAAGCCTTAATAAACTTATTCTTATTGTTATCGATGTGTTTAAGAGATTTAACAACAAGCAAAATTTCTGCAAGAAAGACATCAAATCTAAGTAACGTATTGAGAAATTTGGTTTTATGAATAAAAAATTTACAATGTAAAACAAAAAAAAATTAACAATAAGATCGATAGCATGGTCAATGCCAGAAAAATACAGAAATATATCTTTCAGTGAGAATTTTAAAACACATTTTATAAAAGATGATAAATAACAACTTAAGTTCTCCCAAAAAGATTTAACCTGATTGCAATAATAGAATAAATGTAGTAAAGTTTCTTCCTCAACTTTGCAGAATACACATAAGTTAGAAAGATCAAAAAAAAAGCGATTTGAGAGTTCGTTGGATAAACATTATGCAAAACTTAAAAGCAGAAATGTACCACGGCATGACGTAAAGAATCATTGAATCATTTTGAATCAGCTCTTTCGAGCGTACTGTTCAAAAGAAGTGATTCACGGAATCACTGTAACTGTCCCAAACCGAGTGCTGCCTACCTAGACAGCACTTTGGGTATCATAAGCGTGTTCCGATTCAGCTCAGCACGCATTAAGATCCAAACAGCACTTGAGCGCGCATTTGAGACTCAAAACTTGCTTGTCTAGGCAGCTCACTATGTTTTGAGACACAGTCAAAAACTCTGCAAAGCGCCATAAAACAGCGAAAAAAAAAACACACACACAGATACGTTACCTTAACATATTATAAAATATCTTTCTCCTTACCATTTTATCCAGCTGGAAATAAGGATCGAGTCTATCTCTCTTATTGTTTTACATATGTACCAAAATCAGGACGCAGAAATCATTGTAAGCAGTCCAAAGTTCTCAGCAATAAAAACAGAAGAAACACATAGCCGATGGTGTGTTAATCCAGCTCGGTCCTCGATTACAATCGATATTCAGACCGTCTGCTCATTCAGTCGCTGTTCAGTCGCAAACTGCATGAGCCGGAAAAATGTCAAAACTTTTTGAAGTCGAAATCATGTTCTGTTTACTTTGGTGGCGCCGGTCCAGGAGCATTGCAGGTAATGCCACATGCAAGCGAGCTCACTTTAGAGCTGTTGTGCAATTCAAAGTCAAACAACATTATTCATCCACAGTCAGTGTATGGAAATCGACCACATCCAACCAAACGCCACACCCTTCCTCTCTATCCAGCGTGACTCTCCCCACAGACTACTGCACATTAATAATAATGACAAATAATACAACTAGTAATAATAATTATGTCATATTATTATTGTTGTTATTATTATTACATTTTCTTATAATAGTTATATTTTTATTATTAAGTAACTTTATTATGCCACGTCTAATTAAATTATAAATAAGATGATTAGAATACAAAAATATCTTGTTTTAATATTAATAAAAGTACCTGATATAACAACTAATTACTTTACTGATTACATTTAATTAAATTCTCTATTGCAACTGTCAACTTTCTTCTTTCACTATATATATATATCACCAGTGCTGACAGTGATTAAAATTAAATAAAAATAAAACAAATTTCTAATGTATCATTATAACATTTAGTTGCGTGTTCAGTCCTAAGTATGTGTGAGCCATTAATTTCACAATCTGGTTGATCACAATCTTTTTCTATACGCATTGTGCCTTGAGTATGACACTGAAAAATAATACTGAATGAATATTCATTCAATAAAGCATATATTGCTGAAAAGCATTTTCTAAATAGCAGGAAACATAAACCGTAAGTATAAGTTATTGCTAATATATTTTAAAAAGGCAAGGTGTGTTCTTTGTTTGGCATAACATGGTTATCCATAGAGGAATAAAACCTTGAAGTTCGCTTTGTTATGGACAACAGAAAGGCCAGCCCTCCTCAAGACTGCTATTGAGGACTTTGTTTGACTTAACTATTGTGTGACTTTGACTTTAGCTTTCTGTCAACTCAGAAGGTCAAACTGAACAGTCTAATTATATTTTCAACTGTAGTCATGGAAATCTTTAATAACAGACACCCAATATTTCAGATCTATTGATTAGGTAATAAGCAACATGACTAAAGTGGACCATGCATAAATTACAACAAAATGCATGTGTGGACAAATTGACTTCAAAAAAATATAAATTAAGGAAGAGTAATAATGATGTTGCTAATTTATAAAAGGATTTTGTGATGATATGTATAATATTTAATTATTATTATTTATATATTAACACATACTACATATAATATTTAATTATAAAATGTTTAAATCATATTAATATACACATTTTCATAATTAAATGTCCATACACATTACAGCTTTACTGTATTAATGTTCTGTTTATTGTGGTAAAGATAGTACTAGTACTAGTTTTTTAAGCTGTTGCTCCCTCAGTTGTTAAGTCTGTGCTGTCCTCTGCAGGCTCCTTAAGGAGTTCACAACACTGAAGTTAACTAGACGCTTATGGAACTGAAACAGATCAGTTAATCGGCAAAATTAATATAAATAACTTTATATATACTTATTTCAATAACATCAAACTTTTTTTTTGCTATAAACAAAATGATTATAAAAACAACATTTAGGGTGTTTCTTCACCAGTTGCTATTTACCAAGTATTTTCATGTAGTAAATTAAACCATAGCACAAGAAACAGTTTACAGAACACAGGATTCGACCAATGAGACTTTTCTCCAAAAACCATTTGTGCAGAATTCAAAAAAGGACCACAAAGAACACAGAATACATTTCAGACAGATTCAGTGTCTGTTAGTGTTTGCCTTGTGGTTCAGAGAGCTGTGACTGCTGTAATCTGATCCTCTGATGAAAGTAGAGCAGCAGCTGCCCAAGGCTAAAGCAAATTAGTCTCTGCATAGGAAATCCACTCTACTTCCTCTTGCTTACAGTAAACTTTAGTGATGTAATTAAGATCAGTATGTTTTTTTTTCGTTTAACAGGAAATGACGAAGTAAAGAGAATTTTAATACCTGTATTTTATATAAGAATTAAAAGGCGTATCACCCATGTGATGTCCATATCATGTCCACTCCACAAGATCCACAGTCAAACAGATAGAGACAGTTACCCGGATCAGAATATTTCCACCTACCTTCCTGTGTTTGCGTTTGGGAGAAGATGGATCTTGAAGGGATGTGAGATCCAGGCTTAGCGTGGAACTAGACCGAGAGCGGACAGGGGTGGGGCAGGTGTCGGTCATCACATAGTCCTCTGTTTGGATGCTCACCTGATCAAAACTCCTGCGGAACAGAGAACCAATTGTTACTGTAGTCTGAAAGAGGACTGACTCCCAGATGCCCTAGTTTGCAATGGAGAAGTATCAGTGCAAAAGACTGCATAAGATTGTATTTTGTTTTTCTCTATTATCTTGACAGATCCTTTTCAAAGGATCAATGCAATTAAAAGAAGCTTCACCACTAAATCCACCACAAAATTTTTATGGAAGCTTGTTTCCATCACAGGATTAAAAAAAAAGGTATTTGCGATTTCACAATTTTTGACTTTTTCTGACAATTCTGAGTGTATATCTCTTTTTTTTTTTTTTTTTTTTTCAGAATTGCGTGATATAAACTCACAATTCTGAGAAGAAAAGTCCAAATTGGGAATTATAATCTTGCAATTGCAAAAAAAAAAGGATCAGTATTGTGAGATAAAAAGTCACAATTACCTTTTTTATTTTCAGCTTTCCTATAACAGAATTGCAAGATGTAAACACGGAATTCAGAATTCAGAGAAAAAATGCCAAAAATGAGAGATAATATAGCTAATTTAATAATATAATATAATATTTTTTTTTTTTTTACTTTTAAGAGTAATTAAATGTGCCACAGGTTACACAGAAATATATACAGAAATATAAAAATAGCACATAATAAATGTTAAAATGAATTAAGTGAATGTATTGCATATAGACTATTTCTTGGAATAATGCGGTGTCATGTTTTCAGGTTCAGAATAATTATCAAGTTCAGGACAGCAACAGGACAAGTCCTTTCCTTTAAAATAAAATGTAAAAAAACAGAGGGGGGCAGTTGTGGCATAATGGTTAGAGCAGGGGTGTCCAATACGTCGCTCGCGAGCTACCAGTAGCTCGCAGCCTGATTGGAGGTAGCTCGCCAAGACATATTGACATATCGGCAGTGAGGTTATTTTAATGATCCTGTTACGTATTTTAATTATCATTAAATCCGTATTTGATTATCGCGATTTGAGAAACTCACAGTAAATACAGTTCAGCTTTAATCAAAGTTATTAAGAGTCTCACGCAGGCGCAACACGTAGAGTAGTTTCGTTTTGTGTGAAAACATGACTGAAGGCAGACTGCTGATAAAGAAGTGTTTAGAAGTGCAGCGCAGCGCAGCTTTGTTTACAGAGGTTACTGTGGAAACAGCTCTGTTCTGCTGTTCATAAGTGTCACCTGCTGTCAAACTGTGGATTTACAAATTCATTCAGTCTGTCTGCCATATTTTTTGTTCAGACCAATGCGAAAATCAGACCAAATTATTGTTGTAAATCTTAACCAGTCGATGGAAAATAGCCTACCTTGTTCTCAGAAGTGTTGAGATTTTTAGAATGCACATTAGTTTATGTAGAACTGTTTATGGAGCAGATAAAATTTAATTTATCATTCTGACTCATGCATCCTTTTATTAAAAAAAGAAGATTTAAAGGCTGATATGTTATAATTTTATTTTTTAAAAATGGTCAAAACTTTATTTTAACATGTAGTACGTCAGTAGATAACGTTATTACTTTTTTTTTGTTAGTTTAAAATCTAGCCATGATTTTTTTTAAGTTTTATTTCACTGTTTATGCAAAGAAAAAGTGCATAGTGCTGCTAATTTTTTTTGGTGACTTTTGTCATAAAACTTGGTAAAATTATTTCAGTGTGTGTATCAGTACTTTTTTTAATATTTCCAGCACATTTTAACAATGCCGTGTATAACAGTTTGGATTGATACATTATTTAAGAGATTTAAGTACTGTATAACATTGGTAGCTCTCAGCCGCTTTCATTTTTAAAAAGTAGCTCCCGAATGAAATAAGGTTGGAGACCCCTGGGTTAGAGAGTCAGACTCATAGCCCAAAGGTTGCGGGTTTGAGTCTCTGTACCGGCAGGGATTGTAGGTGGGGGGAGTGAATGTACAACGCTCCTCCACCTACAATACCACGACTGAGGTGAGACCATTGAGCAAGGCACCAACCAAACCCCCAACTGCTGCCTGGGTGCTGTGGCAACAATGGCATCCCACTGCTCCAGGTGTGCGTTCACAGTGTGTATGTGTGTTTGTTCACTGCTGTGTGTGTGCACTTGGAAAGTTTCATTAAAAAAAAAAAAAAACACAATAAAAACTCTCCTAACAAAAGATTTCTCCATTCAGTGCAGTGTCAGCCCATTCAGTGCAAACTGATCTAAACAAAGAATCTTCTCTAGGTATTGTTCCAGTTAACTACTGCACAATTGAATCTGTTGCAACATGTAACCACCAGGGAGCAGTCTGAGATTTGTTTTGCTTAGTTGCACAAGTCTGCTACTGCCTTTTTCTTTCCTTAGTATTTGTCTTCACTTGCAGAATGAATCTTGTGTGGGATATGGCACACCTCATCAGCACAGAAAAAAAGCTTTGGGAATCACCATACAGTCATTCTGCGAGACATTTTCTGTGACTCATTATGCAAAAAAAGATCAAATGATTAATGATTAAAGATTAAATGTTTTTTATTTGACTGTTAGTACTGTTAGTGGTTTGTACGCATCCTTTTTCTACAGAACATGCAGCATTTGAATAAATAAAGCAATTAAAGTACCAAATTTAATCCAAATGACTTTGCAGACTTCATAAAGACACTTTACAGCATAAACACAACTTGAACGTCATTCAGGGGAAATGACAAAAATGTTCTTTGACAGGTTCTGAAGCGAGGGCCTCATAGATCTTCTGCCTGCAGCGTGTCTGATCAGCTGGGTGGTTCTGACCACAATCCAGTGTTCACGCTTGACTCATCACATCAAAAGAGTTCACATGAATTAAACTGTTTGGGTGTCGCATGTAATAAATAGCTAATGATATTCTGGTTTCTTAATACAATCCAACAGCCCTGCTTCATCCTGCTAGTATTTGACAAACTATGTTAGGTTTAGACTTTTCAGGAATATTTTATTAAACCATCCTTCATATTGTTAGTGGCACCCATCTGTTTAGCTAAGGCTGGAAAGGGGTTAAAACTCCAGTTTCCTCTCTGACTGTTTGAGCCCTCTGGGCAAAAGCAGAAATACATGATCTGGCATGTGTTTTAGTAAGGAAAGCCATGATCTCAGGGCTATGAATGCTAAAGCAAACAACCTGAGACGCCTGCGGATTTTCATATTTAATCTGAATAAACTTGTACCCAGTTCAAAACTTTGAGTCATTTACAGATATCAATGAGGAGTCATTTCAGTGAATTCTGAATTCGTTTATTGTTTACGTGATGAACAGCAGTGCCAATTTTCTATCTTTTCAGTCAACAAGCAATCCGTATAGGATGACCCATTAACACAGATTCTGAATGTAATGCATCCAATTTTGAAATATCAATACTGTGACTCCAATGTGTTATTGTGACTCAAATTCACTTGACAGGAATTGCTGATCTACAGTAGCTTTTCACCTGACTCACCTGGGTTCCAATGTATGTGACTAATAATATAATGTGTGTTGACACATGATATAAAACACATGATCTGTTCATCCTAACTCATACGCCTTGTTAAAAGTATCATTTTGTTATTTACTTACTGAATAAAGCAAGCACCCACCCAATCACATCAGAGCACGTCACATGTGTCTAGTCAGCGTTTGTCCCTGTCATAAATAACAGACGAGATCAATCGTCACTTAGATAAAATATTTAATAAATGCAGGAGTGGCAGAGCTTTGTGAATGACAGACATCTGAATCTCTGGAAATCTGTTGCGCTTTCTGTGGAATTATGCTGCTGATTCTGTGCACACCTATCAATTATACATACTGTACACAATAGTCTCTGTGAATAACTGATTATGTAAATGCTGCTGAACTGTTCAAGCACTGTTTTTCAGTCTCACATTCAAATATAACAAATCTCCATTACTGCTCTAGCAATCTTTCTTCCAGTGAGCATAGAGATCTGCCAGTGTTTTTAAGTAGGCTAAACTGAAACTAAAAATATTAAAAATAATATTTGTTAATTGACATAAAGCTGAAACAAAATAGAAATATTAGATGGGAAGCTTTGAAAACTTAAAGTGCTCCTATTGTGGATGTTTGAAAATTACCTTTCATGCAGTGTGTAACAGCTCTAAGTGAATGAAATCATCCTGCAAAGTTTTAAATCTGAAAGTGCACTGTGTATAAAAGTTATTGTTTCTCAAAAGAAAGAGTCGACTCTGAATCATTGAAACGAGTCGTTTTTAAAATGAATCCCAAGCCGTTTCATGTTGATGTCAACATGAAACATTAGCATATTACCCGCCCACTTGTTGGTCTCTTCACATTAGTCAGAATGAAAATGGAAATTCATTCTTTGCCACTAGATGCTGCTTTTGGAGCAGTAAAAATAGCTGTTTCCCCGGTAATGCTGTACACAAAGCAGCACTGCCCTCACAAACGCTGCTTTATCAGGCATTACAGGCATGATGAAATGAAAATGAGACCAATCGACCAATCACTGCAGATTAGCGTCACGCAAAGGAGAGGCTTGGAAAAATGAATCGTTGAACAAAACGTTTGGGAGTCGTTGAGCAAGTAAGGTAAAAATAAATGCATATTATATGAAAGTGTTTTTTGACCTTGCATGCATGTCAACCTGTTATTGGGGACTCCCAAAACCAAAATATGAACCTTTCATTACCCATAACAGGGGCACTTTAAACAAAAATTAGAAATGTTGTCTTGGCAACAAACTGAAATAATATTTAAAGGGGTCATCGGATACAAAATTCACTTTACAAGTTGTTTAAACATAAATGTGTGTTGGAAGTGTGTGTACACATCCATCCTATAATGATAACCCAGTGTTTTTTTTTTAAATCCCTATTTTAAAGGGGTGGTTGATTGCGATTTCACTTTTTTAACGTTAGTTAGTGTGTAATGTTGCTGTTTGAGTATAAACAATATCTGCAAAGTTGCGGTGCTGAAAGTTCAATGCAAACGGAGATATCGTCTTTTAAAATTCTGGCAGTTTAATGTCTACAAAAACGGCTCGTATGAACTACAACGAGTTACTTCCCGGGTCCGTTACATCACGAACCTAGATAAATCCTGCCCTCGGGAACATGTAACGAAGGGGGCGAGGCCATGCTGCGCTGCTTTAGAGAAGAGAAAACTAGGGCTGCACGTAAAAAAAATATCATATATGAATCGCGATTCTGTCTTCTAACGATTCTAATGGATTCACAAGTTTCAAAATCATATGTTCTAAAGCAGCGATTCTTAATACTGTTCCTCGCATCCCCCTGCTCTGCATCTCTCTCTCTCTCTCATTCAGATCATCAGATCAGCTCCAACAAACTGTTCCAATTATACACTTTTCAGATAGCAATGAGAAGCGTTATACATGGATGTGTGTGCAGTTGCTGTGCTGTATTAAAGCTCTAATCAGGATTAAACCGTATATTAAAAGCTAACAGAAGCAGTAGCACTTACAAATAACAGTGTATCTAAAAGTATGAACCAACAACAAACAAACAAAAACCATTAAGAGACGTGCTTGCACAGGTTCTGCGCGATACTCTTCACTAATATCCTCTGCATCACAATCGGGCTCAAATAGAGTGGGGGAACTATGACGTCATTTTGTAGGCGGATCGGCTGTTAGCATGAAACTGGTTCCCTCGACAAAAAACCAATGGGATTTTTCCATAGGCTTTTGGATTATTTCAAAAAACAAGCTCTGTGTTCAATCATAGTTCATGAAACTTAGACGTTTTGTCCATCAAGATAATCTTCACAAAATAATATAACTTTGATGAATTTTGAAGCCCAAATAAAAGTGCCACAACTAAAAAGCTAAACTTAGGCTATAAACGAACTACAGCACCATAGTCGCTCGCCTTCAGCTTCACCACCACCACGCTCCCGCAACTTTTTCAAACTTATTTTTAACATGTTCAGTGAAAAGGATTTCCTCTGTATATGAATTTTAATCCACGCTACATGAACCTTTTCATATAAACTGGAATAAATACAAAACTAGAGCCAAACTAAAACTGAAATGAGACATTAGTAATAAATAGTATAGTGAACAAATGAAATAATCGTAACTAAAGGACATATGAAAGCACGTATTTCTGTACATTTCGAAATAAGTTGCATTAAAAGTCAATAAATCCTTGATTAATATGAATATTTTAATTAAAAACATGTCTCCACGTACTATTCAATAAAATTCAAGTGCATTTAATCTATTAAATAACAGCAGAGTGAGCAAGTGGGAGCGTTTGAAAGCCGCGTCTATCAGCGGATCCCTAATATATCTGCACGTAGATGGATCCGCGCTGATAGACGCGTCTTTCAAATGCTCCCATGTGCTTTTGCGTGAAGAGCGTGCAGCGATGATCACTGTTGCCAATCACTGTCATATTTGTTGAGCACGTGAACACTATGGCCAATCAGCTGTGTTTAAGAATCCGCTCAACAGCGCTCAAATGTTAGCGGGAAATGGATGTTTTTAAAATGACAGTACCAAATGGTACCGAAGTCGGTACTTTTGACAACACTAATTGGAAGTGTAATTTATTTTTTTTATTTTGACACAAGTCCCATTCGTTTAAATGGAGAGGGCGGGGTTTATGACCTGTACTGCAGCCAGCCACCAGGGGGCGATCAAAGAGCCCGCAGGTTCACTTTTTAGGACATGTGAAGCACACCCGGGTCTACCTAAATGCATCTATCTTCGCGCGAACCATTCATGATCCAGCTTCATTTACAGAAGGAGTATAAGGGTTTTTTATGAATCTTTCCAAATCGCCTTTCCTAATAATGTGCTAGTTAGCCAGTTTTGCGGCTGAAGTTTAAAGTCTGCTTGTCACTTCACGGAAGAAATGGGCGGGGTGAGCAGAGCTCATTAGCATTTAAAGCAACATGGACTAAAAAACGGCTTACTGAAAAAGAGCTGATTTTGACAGGGGAAAAAAGGGTGTTTTTTACACTACCATTGAGAAATTTTAACCAAAGTATGTTATAGACTTTTCATTAAGACCCTAAAGAATCAGATTTAAACTGAATTACTAAAATGACTAAAACAAAACTGAGATAAAATATACAGCTAAATAAATAAAAATAAATAAAACTAATAAAATGACAAAAGCACCAAGATACTAAAGCTTAAACCGAAATTAAATAATAATTTTAATAAACAATAATATTTTTTCTGTTGATTGTCTGTATGTGAATGTATATGAGTGTTTATGTTACAAGTTATAAGTGTGTCGTTATAACAAGTTGTTTTTGTTATGTAAACTTAAAATCAATAAAGATATTTTTAAAAAAGGACTAAAAAGAAAATCTGTATTTTCTACTGATAACATTTTTAATATTCAGATAAACAAAAATAAACCAGGCTCAGTTTTGGTGTTTTGGAAGATTATCACTAATATACAGATGAGAAAAAAAGGATTAATTACTTCCAACTAACGTGAGAGCAGTTCTGATCACCTAGTACAATTCATAAACTTTAGAGGAAAAGAATTCACTAACAGGACATTTAAACGATCAAACTTGGACAGTAAATCTATAATTAAAGGGCTTTATGTATTAGGAGAATGTATTTGAGAGGGTTGGGGTACTTTCAAGCAAGCAAGCAAATATTTGTGAGGGCTTTGTGCTACGACTAAGATCCACAGCAGAGGCTGCTCTTACTAAGACCGCTGCTCCGTCAGGAGCATTGGGCCACACCTAACTGTTACATAACACTGACATTCTGACCCAAATCCACGCGCTTTCTGACCACCCCCCAAAGACATGGAAAATAGTCAGTGCTACATCAGTTTCTTGCGAAATAAGAGTGTGTGTGTGTCCAGGTCATGTGTATAAAAGGGCTTTGTGTGTGAGTGTGCGCACAATGAAACCCAATGCCTTTGTGTACAAGGTCCACATTTTATGTTCATGTTTACATTCATCTGAGAGAGTGTGCCTTTTGTTCTCTATGTCTTCTGTTATGGTTGTGTCTGAAATTACTACATAAACACACGGCAGCTTATTTTTGACTCTCTTATAAAGCAATATTCTGCAATGCTTCATACTTATTAAAGACTAGCACAAATCCAGAACACAGCATTTAAAGGGACAGTTCACCAAAAAATTACACTCGTGTCATTATTTACTCACTCTTAAGTTGTTCCTGACCTTATAGCTTTCTTTCTTCTGTGGAAAAAAAAGGAGAAATCCACTGGGCAATATGTGTCATTTAAGAAATGTAAATGGGAGAGCCAAGCTGTTAAACTTTAAAATGTCAAAAAATACAATAAAGGTATCATAAATGTTGTCCACATGTCTCATGCAATATATTCCAAGCCATACAATGTCTCTGCTAAGGAAGAGATCAAAAGGCATTCAATGCCGTTCAAGTCATTTAAATGACAGCTTTTATGTTGCTTTTTTGGATGACAAATCCCATTTCACATTCGTTATATGGACAAACTATTTTATTTATTATTTTTTACTTTTTTTTTTTTTTTTAAATATTGGTTTGGAAAGACATGAAGGTGAATAAATTATTTTCATTTGGGTGAATTTTTCCTTTAAAATAAATAAGATCATAGTTAAATATAACCAGGAACAATAAATGTGACCAGAGACTCATCTGATGCATCTTTTGGCATCATGGTACAGGTGTCTAAACAACTGAATACACAAGAATGAGACAAATTACACATGATGAGCTGTTGCACACAGTATTAGCAGAGCCACACCCCTTCATCACATAAAATAGAACACACATCGTGTCAAACGCTTCCAGTGCATTCCTGAAATTCAGGATACAGGATGTGGAAAATCATGCATGGAAAGAAAACATGTGACATGAAATAATAAAATTAAAATTACACATTTTTTAAATTTATTAAAGTTTTCTTAATTTCACTCAGTATTGGCAGGTGGTGCAAAAACTTTAAACACAATTTTAGACTGTGGTTGTTTTTCTTGAATAACAGCAGGAGTGTACATAAGAATATTTTTTGAAAAGCGCATTAAAGCATTGCATCATAACAGGCGACTCTGAATCATTAGATTCACAATGCGAGATGCTGAGCTGCCACTAGGGCTGTTTTGTGTTTCTAAAGAGCAGTAATGAGACCAAAAGGTCTCACCCTTGCTTTTATCTTGGGCTTCCATTGAACAGAATGATCTGAAGCTCCCATAACCTTTCAGGATGATTTCATTTTACACACACAAACACACACACACACACACACACACACACAAACTCAAAGGTCACACTAAATATGGTGACGGTATTAAAACAATGTGGCCTGGTCGGTTTCACACCTTATTCTGAAAACACTGAATCTGTTTTTCTTTTTAAATGATTATTGTCCCAAGACAGAAATATTTTTGTGTGGTAATGAAGCGAAGAGGCTTGTTAAATGTAAACTTCCACTGTGGCAGATGTAAAACCATGATATTCTTTACATAATAGACTGTAAACTGATTCACCTCTCATCACAAACAAACGAAGGCCATGACAAAGAGCTTCTGATGGAGACAGAGAAAAAGAGGGAAGAAATAAAAGAGGAAAGAAGAGAATGTCATTATATAACATCAATGAATATGTATTTGGTGAAATACTTTCCAAGCATTTGTTAACTCTCCCTGTTATTGGCTACTGATACCAAGGAAATTTGCATATATATTTAATAAAGTGTATTTATTATAAAGAAATAAAATATAATTACAATATTCATAATATTTTTGTCATTTCTATATTACATATTTGATCATTTGTGTGACTGACACTACTGGAATATATGTAGAAGGTTTCGGTGTCTCGTTAAGGAGAGAGGTGTGATGAGATTAATGAGTTTAAAGGTGAATTGTTGTGATAATGGTCATGGTAATATTAATGATAACACTAAAGTTTTGAGTCTTAAAGGGGTCATCGGATGCAAAATTCCCTTTTCAAGTTGTTTGAACATAAATGTATGTTGGAAGTGTGTACACATCCATCCTATAATTATAAAAATCCACCCAGTGTTTTTTTTTTTTAATATCTCTATTTTAAAATCACCTTTTTCAAATCAGGCTGTTCTGAGATTCCTGTCAGAATGAGAGGGGCCAGCAGAGCTCATTAACATTTAAAGCAACATGGACTATAATGGCTTAATAAAAACAGAGCTGATTTTGACAGGTTTAACAATGTGTTTTTGACACTACCATTGAGAAATTTTAACCAAAGTATGTTATAGACTTTTAATTAAGATCCTAAAGAATCATATCAACTTGTGCAAAATGGGCATCCGATGACCCCTTTAATGACTGTCCTGTGGGGGAACCTATGACATATTTATACAATTGCACTTGTATTTATATGGCACTCCAAGGTACCTGAAAAACATTTTGCGACAGCTGGTTACACTGTTTGTTTAACAGTGATATTCTGACCTGTTTTATTTTAAATCATAGTTTTAAAGAAAGCCATTCTGTTACTTTACTAATCCTCTCACATACATGCAGTACAAAAACCACAGTCAGTCTTCTTTTTTATATCACAGTTTTAAAGAAAGTCATTCTGTTACCTTACTAATCCTCTCACATACACGCAGTACAAAAAACAGTCAGTAGCCTGAACCATGTCAGATATATGTATAGTTTGAGTTCCTAAGCCTGGCAAGCTAATTCCTTTCAGTGTCTTTCCTGTCAACACACGTCTCCCTGTGTCTGCCTTCATCTCCCTGGTATTATGTGTCTTTTAGAATGTTTCAGTTTTTGGTTTTGAATTCATTACGTGATGGATGTCACTGAGTCTCCCCTCAGGATGTGGGTTTGATATCTCCAATAAAACCTGATATAATGCAAACAGTGTAGAATGCAATACAATGAATTTGAGAATCAAGTGACATACATTTCTTACAGTAAATATGAGTATTTTCTCTCAGGTGTTTTGGAAAGCATCTGAAATGCATACAATGACAACATTCATGCCAAACACATTCAGAATGGAATGCAACAATTTTTTTGTCATGAACAGAAATATGAAACAAACTAAATGTCTTTCCACCCTTTATACGCTCTTAAAAATAATGATTTTTTAAGTGGCATCATTTCTGAAACCTTATATTCACATAAAGATAAGACAAAAATATGCATGATAAGGGAAGAAATTACAAGATTAAAATATCAGTAGCAAGTTACCACAAAAAGAACCATAAATCAACTTGCAATAGCAAAAGCATCATTTACAAATTATAAAAGAAATATGGCTAAGTTAGAACTTCTTAATGCCAATGATATGGCAGACAATAAAATGGTGCATCATTACAACTGAGCTTACAAAGCTGTTTTCTCACGTCTTTAAAAAGATTGCAAACAACATGAACAGTGTCAACTGTCGCCCGCTGAGGTTAGAGATAATAACTTCCAGCTTTTAAGCCTTCCTTTACTATTATTATTGCTATTACAAAAGGTGCTGATGAATCAGATTTTTAGTAATTCCCCTCGAAGGTCACAGGGAATATAATAAACTGCATTCAAAGAATAAAAACAACTTCAGAACTGGTTTCCCTGGTTATATCAGACAGACATGTACAAATACAGGTGCATCTCAATAAATTAGAATGTCGTGGAAAACTTCATTTATTTCAGTAATTCAACTCAAATTGTGAAACTCGTGTATTAAATAAATTCATTGCACACAGACTGAAGTAGTTTAAGTCTTTGGTTCTTTTAATTGTGATGATTTTTGCTCACATTTAACAAAAACCCACCAATTTGGCTACAGTTGTCGTATTCCTCTTGTTAAGCCACTCCTGAAACACAGACAACGTCAGAGGCGTCTTACCTGGGCTAAGGAGAAGAAGAACTGGACTGTTGCCCAGTGGTCCAAAGTCCTATTTTCAGATGAGAACGAGTTTTGTATTTCATTTGGAAACCAAGGTCCTAGTCTGGAGGAAGGTTGGAGAAGCTCATAGCCCAAGTTGCTTGAAGTCCAGTGTTAAGTTTCTACAGTCTGTGATGATTTGGGGTGCAATGTCATCTGCTGGTGTTGGTCCATTGTGTTTTTTGAAAACCAAAGTCACTGCACCCGTTTACCAAGAAATTTTGGAGCACTTCATGCTTCCTTCTGCTGACCAGCTTTTTAAAGATGCTGATTTCATTTTCCAGCAGGATTTGGCACCTGCCCACACTGCCAAAAGCACCAAAAGTTGGTTAAATGACCATGATGTTGGTGTGCTTGACTGGCCAGCAAACTCACCAGACCTGAACCTCATAGAGAATCTATGGGGTATTGTCAAGAGGAAAATGAGAACAAGAGACCAAAAAATGCAGATGAGCTGAAGGCCACTGTCAAAGAAATCTGGGCTTCCATCCCACCTCAGCAGTGCCACAAACTGATCACCTCCATGCCACGCCGAATTGAGGCAGTAATTAAAGCAAAAGGAGCCCCTACCAAGTATTGAGTACATATACAGTAAATGAACATACTTTCCAGAAGGCCAACAATTCACTAAAAATGTTATTTTTATTGGTCTTATGAAGTATTCTAATTTGTTGAGATTGGTGGGTTTTTGTTAAATGTGAGCCAAAATCATCACAATTAAAAGAACCAAAGACTTAAACTACTTCAGTCTGTGTGCACTGAATTTATTTAATACACGAGTTTCACAATTTGAGTTGAATTACTGAAATAAATGAACTTTTCCATGACATTCTAATTTATTGAGATCCACCTGTATACAAAAAGCATTATTATATAAACTGCAATGTGAAGGAGTGATCAGCTTCTGTTTTATCTTGCTCACTGGGTCATTTCCCAATCACTCTTTGCACATTCCTGCAGCATGAGTCTGTGTGCTTATAGGAACATGCAGAGCAGCCTAAGACAACAAGCTTTTCAGACAAAAAGAGGGGTGAATGTCAAGATAGAAACCCTCCAGCACTTTTCCCCAACTTATTACAAATACAGATACCAGAAGTGAAGAACTGGTGGTCTGTGACGATCGAAACGTTTCATTTAATTTCATTTCATTTCATTCATGACATTTGATTGTCAGTGGCATGCCAACAAAACAACAATGTAGGTCACATCCTCTTCTGTACGTTTGAATTTTTCCTCAAATAAAATAAAATAAAATGGTAACATTTTATAATCTCAGAATAAAGGTACAAAAGCTGTCACTTGGACAGTAACTTTTAAATATGTACACTTTAGTACCTTATTTACCCCTAAAGGGTGCATTATAGTACCTTAAAAGTACATATTAGTACCAAAAGTGTATATATTAGCACCTTTTGAACGGGTGCTGCCCCAGTGACAGCTTCTGTACCTTTTTTCTTAATCCTGTATGTTAACATTAGTTAATGCAATAGATTACATGACATAATGCACATTACTTTTACAGCATTTATTAATCAGGGATAGGTTTATTTCCACATAAATTTATACATTTAGATTTTTTTATTGCATAAATTAACATTAGCTAATATATTTAAACAAACTGAATTAAAAATGAATACAAGTATATTTTTTAATAAAAGTATGTTTTTCAGTGTTACTTTATGACATTCATTAATGTTAATAACTTTACTGTAGAGTGTTACCAGTAAAGTGTTATTGTATATTGAACAATTTGATTTTCCTTGATACATTAAAAAAAGTAAAGTATTCCGTCAAATATGCAAAAAAAATAAAAAATAAAAAAAGTCAGCACTATAGTGTGTTGTTTATTTTTTGTGTTGCCTTAGCAGCAGCAAATTTAAAGCAGAAACTTGAGTCATTTATCATGCCAAATCCGGAAAGAAACCCTGAAATGTGTCAAATGAATACAAACACATAGGTGCTTCAGGCAAATAAGATTGTATCATTAAAGACATGCTGCAAAACAATGGGGAAATACAGAGAAATAAAAGGAAGACTAATGTTCATGCTTAAAACTCATCTATGACTGTTCTGAGTGGAACAAATCACTTTTAATTCTGCTTTACAAAACCGGTCACAGTGCTGCACATCCAGATGTTTGCCGACCACAGTGAGTCACTGCTCCTCCACAGCTTTCTAATATGCCAGTTTTAGAACAAAACTGGCAATGTTAACAATTACTCTGCTGAGATCCACCCATGCAGGATTTTTGCTTAAACCAAACACACTGTACAGGTTTGGCTTTACTTGTGAGGGACTAAAGTTTTAGAAGTCCTCACAAATATAGAGAAACGTCAAAAACAGACTTGCAAGGAAATCTGAACTTGCCCATTTAAACAGCTTGTAAATAGGCCAAATCATCCTTAGATTTTTTTTTATTGCCAAATTCTGTTTCAAATATATGCTGCAAACAATGCAGCTTAAGATTTAAATGTAAAATTTGTTGTAAATGCAAAATGTATATTCCAAATGCCAAAATATGTCCTTTAAGTGGTAAGAAAAATAATACAATTTGGGGTAAATGCAATATGTATTTAAAAATATTAAATATATATATATATATATATATATATATATATATGTGTGTGTGTACAGGTGCATCTCAAATTAGAATGTCGTGGAAAAGTTCATTTATTTCAGTAATTCAACTCAAATTGTGAAACTCGTGTATTAAATAAATTCAATGCACACAGACTGAAGTAGTTTAAGTCTTTGGTTCTTTTAATTGTGATGATTTTGGCTCACATTTAACAAAAACCCACCAATTCACTATCTCAACAAATTAGAATATGGTGACATGCCAATCAGCTAATCAACTCAAAACACCTGCAAAGGTTTCCTGAGCCTTCAAAATGGTCTCTCAGTTTGGTTCACTAGGCTACACAATCATGGGGAAGACTGCTGATCTGACAGTTGTCCAGAAGACAATCATTGACACCCTTCACAAGGAGGGTAAGCCACAAACATTCATTGCCAAAGAAGCTGGCTGTTCACAGAGTGCTGTATCCAAGCATGTTAACAGAAAGTTGAGTGGAAGGAAAAAGTGTGGAAGAAAAAGATGCACAACCAACCGAGAGAACCGCAGCCTTATGAGGATTGTCAAGCAAAATGGATTCAAGAATTTGGGTGAACTTCACAAGGAATGGACTGAGGCTGGGGTCAAGGCATCAAGAGCCACCACACACAGACGTGTCAAGGAGTTTGGCTACAGTTGTCGTATTCCTCTTGTTAAGCTACTCCTGAACCACAGACAAAGTCAGAGGCGTCTTACCTGGGCTAAGAAGAAGAAGAACTGGACTGTTGCCCAGTGGTCCAAAGTCCTCTTTTCAGATGAGAGCAAGTTTTGTATTTCATTTGGAAACCAAGGTCCTAGAGTCTGGATGAAGGGTGGAGAAGCTCATAGCCCAAGTTGCTTGAAGTTCAGTGTTAAGTTTCCACAGTCTGTGATGATTTGGGGTGCAATGTCATCTGCTGGTGTTGGTCCATTGTGTTTTTTGAAAACCAAAGTCACTGGACCCGTTTACCAAGAAATTTTGGAGCACTTCATGCTTCCTTCTGCTGACCAGCTTTTTAAAGATGCTGATTTCATTTTCCAGCAGGATTTGGCACCTGCCCACACTGCCAAAAGCACCAAAAGTTGGTTAAATGACCATGGTGTTGGTGTGCTTGACTGGCCAGCAAACTCACCAGACCTGAACCCCATAGAGAATCTATGGGGTATTGTCAAGAGGAAAATGAGAAACAAGAGACTAAAAAATGCAGATGAGCTGAAGGCCACTGTCAAAGAAACCTGGGCTTCTATACCACCTCAGCAGTGTCACAAACTGATCACCTCCATGCCACGCCGAATTGAGGCAGTAATTAAAGCAAAAGGAGCCCCTACCAAGTATTGAGTACATATACAGTAAATGAACATACTTTCCAGAAGGCCAACAATTCACTAAAAATGTTATTTTTATTGGTCTTATGAAGTATTATAATTTGTTGAGATTGAATTGGTGGGTTTTTGTTAAATGTGAGCCAAAATTATCACAATTAAAAGAACCAAAGACTTAAACTACTTCAGTCTGTGTGCATTGAATTTATTTAATACACAAGTTTTACAATTTGAGTTGAATTACTGAAATAAATGAACTTTTCCACGACATTCTAATTTATTGAGATGCACCTGTATATTTATATATTTGCATTTATATAATGCAAACATCACCTCTGTATAAAAAACACTACATCTAAGAGTTGTCGTCCCTAATATAGTAAAACCACCGCGAGTTCTCTTTTTTATGTTCTCATGTTTATGTCATGTCAACAAAGCTTCCAGCAATATCAGTCATCATTATAAAGAGCTGGATTTTTCTCAACCCCCACTTGCCTGCAACACACACACACACACACACACACACACACTTGCCTACAACACACACACACACACGCCCTGCCCACAGGCAACTATAACTGTGAAGCTAACAGCAGCTCTTTCTCATTTCCAACTGATCAGTGTTTCCACACAGTGTGATCATAAAAGGTTTGGCATGACTTTTTAATAGCCTGAAAAGGCTAATGAACCTGCTGTGAGCCACTTTACATTCTCAAACACTTAGTGTTGCCAACTGTGAATGTACATATGTGTTTTTCATTTCATTTCATGTATGTAATTTACTTTTGTTGTACAGGTGATCCTAAATCTCACACACTGTCTTTCAGAGCATTTTTGTTCATTTAGTGTTTAGTAGATGAATCCCTTCTTTAAAAATGTGTGTTGTACTTTGTTCCCTAAAACCTAAAGACAGAAAATAGTAAGTGTTGTGTTTGTACACAACAACCACTGACTTAATGCTAGTTAAATTAACAATAACTGAGCAAATTGGCTGATGAATCAATACATTAGTCAGCTCATATGTCAGTTTGTAAATTCAGTGTAATAAATATAATTGTCTCTATAAATACTGTTTTGAAAATACTGTAATACTCTTTGTTCTGAAGGCTGTGACTCTTGGCTACATTAGCAGGATATTCTCGCCAGTCTTCTTCATCTGTAGTCAGTGAAGGCTTTACTTCCTTTAATATTTGCCATTAACAAATAATGCATGTTATAATCTATAATCAAATCAGGCTGCTATTTTGTCTCTCTTACATCATCTGTTATGAAAGTAAAGTGACATATCACTTATATCAGCATGCTTATTTAAGATTAAATACAAAACAAACTTTTCTATTTTGTTTTAGGATTAAACTGGTTCTGTGACAAGTGCAACTGAAAAAAATTGAAAAGTGTTTAGTCTGGTGATTGAAAGTCGTCCATCCAACTGAACCCGTTTCTACTTCCTGCAGTGAAGCTAAGTATTATTTTGTTTATTCATATGATCATAAATTAAGCTTAACAGCCTCACTGAGCAGTCAGTGTAGTGGAAAATGTTATTAGCATTGGAGAAACATCTCCAAAATACTAACATGTACAGAAATCGATAATTCAAAGAAAATATGTTGATAACAAATTTTTATCCAATATTTGGCA
This sequence comes from Spinibarbus caldwelli, assembly GCA_039654775.1. Classification (NCBI taxonomy): domain Eukaryota; kingdom Metazoa; phylum Chordata; class Actinopteri; order Cypriniformes; family Cyprinidae; genus Spinibarbus; species Spinibarbus caldwelli. The sequence goes on along the minus strand of CM077250.1, from coordinate 14,177,444 downwards.
ATAATATAGCATCACAAAAGATTTATAAGCAATTTTTGTAGACCAGTCATTTTTAATGGGAAAAAAATCTAAACAAAAAGCACAAAAATTATGAGCAAAGTCAGTAGGTTGTAGTCCAAAGCAATAACATTAACCAGCATTTTTGGAAAAGGAAAATCCTCTCCAGAACACAACATGAGAGTTAAATGTTTTATCATGGTTAAGCGAACATTAAAAGAACATTCGATTTGATCATTTTGAAAACATTACTTTTTTGGAGCATTACTTTTCAATGTTCTCTGGACATTTTGAAACAAGTAGAAACAATTAAAAAAAATATCAGATGAACGCAAAATGTTTAATGAAGGATGTATAAATAATGTTTTTATGATAATGTTTTGAGAACATTATTACAGACCAGATAACAAACATTCTATTAATGTTACTGGACGAAGATTTGTTCATAACTTTGAAAGAACCTTGCCAGAATGTTCTGAGAACATCCCCTGCTAGCTGGGATGTTGTTATGCTTCTGTGTTAACATGTAATTCAACCTGTGCAGGAAGAAATCTGCTATCGAAATATAAGACAAAGGGCTAAACTAGTCAAGCAAAATCTTTCCACTTGAAAAGACAGAAGCATGTTTGTCTATTTAACGACATGTTCTCTACATCAAATCAAACAAAGTTTAAATGTGATTACGTAAGATGAAAATAAATCAAGAGTGGGCTATAATGAACACTGCTGATTCTTGTCAGATTCTGCTTTTGTGTCCAAACCCTTGATTGATCAACACAGACGAAGCCTTGCTGGAATTGTGGGATTGTTTGGGGAGCAATAAAGAGTCTTTGGCAAGTAGTGATATAGCACATCTTAAAACTAAACCCAGAATCACACAGGCTGATCAGCTCAATACAGATGCAGCAGTGTTGTGAGAGCTCAGAGAGAGAACTGATGAATCTTTCCATTGTGTTATGGTACAGAATCCTGAAATATGTACAGGACGTCCTACCATTGTCTCCACTATGCAACTGTACACATACAACAGTCCACTATATCACCATTTTTACCAGATAAATCCATGTCTAATAAACTACATATAAATTTGACAATGGTACTTCAGTATATAAGGTCAATATAGTGTGACCACTAAATAAAAGTTCACATTGTCTACATTAAAATCCGTAGTAAAATGAATGAATCGCACAAAAACATGCCAATGGCACTTCATACAAATGCATACACAGCCTGTTTAGGATTATGAAATGTAATCCCCTGAAAATAAATATAATGCATTTTTTTTTTTTTTTTTACATATTTTATGTAATTTCCAATATTTCTGTATTTTCAAAATGATCCTTAGTATATTCATATAACTCACACGCTACTGTGCAAAGGTCTGAGGGCACTTGTTTTTTCACCGACAAAAAAGTGGGATATATATGCGTGGATTTGTTACAAACATTTATTTCATAAAGAGATTTCCTCCCATTTTCAAAAGGATTAACAATGCAGACTTATTTTCACAGGCTTCTTTGTTCATATTTACCAACGGTCTCAATAATTCTGGCCATGACTGTGTATAGGCTATATATATATATATATATATATCTATATATATACACACACATACATATGTATCTCAGTCAGTAAATTATGTTAAATAATGGTTAATTAAATAATGGTCATGAGGGAGGAGGAGCTTAATTGTTATGATTCAAATAATGTTTCAGTGTTTCTTTGATGAATAATACTGCAATAAGGCATTGTCTTTATATAAAATATAATATAGACTGTTCTCGACAGGTTTTGAGATTCACACAAATTAAGATATGAATACATTAATCAAAGTTCAGTATTTATGAATCATGGCATTTCTAATATGAGCATACGATCAGCTGACCGTGTTTGTTAATGACTTATTAAAGAAAGTTACCCTACCCTAAAGTGCTACCAAATCATTAATAGCATTAAAATTAAACACCAAAAAAGCCTTAGCTGGTTTAAGACCAGTCTGACCAAGTAAAAAAAGGCTCTAAGGCCGCTAAAACCCGTCAGAGTAACTATTATCAGTGAGTGTGGAAATAATAAGGAGATTGCAGCAGCATATGGTGCTCATTCACAGATTGATTCCCATGACAGATATTCAGGGGAAAGAGCATTAGAAATGAGAGGACAGATCACTCACCTGTGGCTGAACAGTTCTCCTGTACTACTGAGAAACTCTTTATCTTTATTCCTCTTTTTGGACCTCCAGGTCGGGAAGCGTTTCTTCTTCTTCTCGCTGGGGCTGGTGGGCAGTGAGTCCGGGTGTGAGGTGACATCTCTAGGGCTCGACGGTAAAGTCATGACCGAACTTCTGAGACTCGCTCGGTCGTCTTCTGGTGAAGTGCCCCACTGACCCTCAGTCCTGTCGGCATCCCTGCTCTCCTTATCGAAGCTCTTTGACTTCCCAAACAGTTTCTTAATTTTGGACTTTGATATGCTCATGATTGAGTATTTACGACATATACAAAGGTGAAGTTTCCCTTTAGTCTTACGAAAGAGTCAGAACTGAGAGTTAGAAATGCGCACGGTTTGTTTGGCGCGCGCTGGAGGTTCGGTGTTATTCACGCGCTCCTGAAGCGCACGGGAGCGTGTTGGGCGGAGCGCGTACTTCAGCTTTGAACTCCGTGTACACTTTTCCCTTCTTAACGTCTTTCTGAAAGAACAAAAGTTGGTCTGAGCTGTAAAACCTCACGAAAGTAAATTTAAAAAAAATAATAATATGCCGAAACTGGAATACACAGACATCTGTTGTTAATTTACAGTGCTTGTTTAAATATCTCCAGTGTGGGACCCTTGCAATTGACTTTGAATGGAAAAAAAGGTTATAGCGCCTCCTGATGGTCATGCGTCTTAATACTTTGAAATAAATCTATAACTCACAACTTGTAAAAATGAAAATGGTCATATTACAATCACAGTGAAGTTAATTTTTAAGAAATGTTCTAGATGTTTCTTTAAAAAAATGTTCCTGTAACTTTACAGTTTATTTTGTTAACATTAGTTCAGCACTTTAGTTTAATGACTGATAGTTCTATATAATTTATTAATCTTAGTTAATGTTTATTTCAACATTCACGGATAGATTTTTCCAAATCATAATTTACTGGCATTTAATGCACTGTGAACTAGCTCAACTGTTTTTTGATTAACTAACATGAATATATACAAATGAATATATTATATATATATATATATATATATATATATATATATATATATATATATATATATATATATATATATATAAAAAATTAATGCTCATTGTTAGTTCATGTATTTATGTATTAACCAATGTTCACAAATGAGTTTGTTGTAAAGTGTTACCAATGTTCTAAACATAAAATGTTTTCTTAGGAATGTGTTTTAGTTGGAAAACATTTGGCAGGTTTTTCTGATCTTCAATTTTACTTTTCATTCAGTTACTAAATTACATTATTCAAGAAATGACCATTTTTATAGAGAAAAAAAAACAGTGGCAATGAATTTGATGAATTCAGTGATGTGGTATTAATTGATTTGTCTAAACTAGCGCATTATCACAATGCTAGTTAAAAGCTGACATTCTAATGTAACTCAATCACTCATTAAGGAATGGCTAAATAAAAGCACTATACATGTATTATATATTCATTCTGGATAAAAAGGTTTTTGTTTCTATACCGCATGTGTGGTTATTTTTAACATTCAAGGACTGACACAGACCAGGAAGAAACAAAGAGGGGGGAGTGTTGCCCTTCAAAGACAGAAATCTGTGAATGTCAGAAATGTGAAAGTGACAATGCAGTAATTAGTATAAAACAGTATGGATATTTTATACCAAAATAATTCATACTCCAAATTTGTCATAGCTGCCAGCGGTTTATTTAATGAGAGTGCGATGGCATATGGCAAACATGCAGTGTTTCTAGAGTTAATGTCAAACCTGTTCCTTGCACGCACATACACAGGTCCAGTCAGAAATCTATAAAGAGCAACATTTTAACATTCAGCTTCTCAGAAAGAGATATGGGCTGAATAGTATGGAAGGAGCATCTCACAAAAAAAAAACAACACATGGCGCATTGCTGATTCCTTTAAATGCACAAAGCTGAAAAACAAAATTAAAAAAAAAGTGGCCCTGGTCCAACTTTCTAATGCGTGCAAATGATCTCCTGGTCTGAACTCAGTGAACAATCACGGACTGAAAAAAAAATCTCTCAACATTTTCACTTAACCATCCAGTCCATAAATGGATCATTATAAACAGAGAGGAAAAAGGAAACAAGCTCCTCTGCAACACAATCTTCCGGTTTTTGTTCCCACGGGGCAGCAACTCACTCACTTCCAACAGCAGAGAGATGGGTCTCAATTAATTTTACTCTCACTTTGTCTCTCTTTCAATGTCTGTCTTTGTCATTATATGTTGGATTTTGAGTTTTAATTCAATGCTTAATGTTCTCTTTTTTGCTACCTTGAGAAAATGTATAAGGCCAGAGGTGTCATTACAAGTCAGTGTCATTCTGCTACATTCAGTTCATGAATGTATACAATTTGCACGTTCATTTCTGAAAACCAAAAACAAGATTTATAATTCATATGGAAAAACATATGGCAACCAGTTTCTTTCATTTAAAACTTTCATTAATATCCAAATCAAAAACTACAAGCTTACTTTCAATGTTGTATCAACATAAAATGCAGTGTTTTACTCTGAGCCTTTAATCAAACTTGGTAGGCTAACTTGGTAAGGCTATAAAGTCATTTTTCTGTCTATACAGTCATCCTTCTTTTGATAGCACCACATCATAAAACAATTCAGCTTCTGTAAATGAGATGATCCTTGTCTATTTAAACCATTTATTTAAAAAAAAGAAAAAAAATCCTATTTTGCTACTATTCAAATTGTTAAGGACACTTTATGTGAAGTGCAAGTGATGTAGTTCTACCTCTAGAGCTACACAGATGTTTCCCTTCATGTGTTTCATGCCATGAAATGCAGTTATGACGGTGCAGCACTCTTTATGTTAAATCATGAATCTAGAGTGAATAAGGCAGATCTATAGAATCTCTTCATGTATCTATAGTTTCTGTTAACGAGGTCTTTCCTTCATAAAAAGGCCACAGGTGCTGCAAATTTACATGGTATGCAAGGTGTCATTTTTGCAAACAACTGATGACTAATGTGTATATGAACTTCATATTTAAGCGTCAATATGCACTTCATTTTAAACTTCGATAAAGGGTCTTTTGAGACTTCGGTGCTACACTGCTCTCTAAAAAATAAACACTGGAGCTTTCAATACTGTTCAAATGTGTTTAGATAGAAACAAAACAAAAAAGTGTTTCATAACTGCTCACTTTGCAAGCTTAGAAAAAGCATCTTTTTCATATTTTGAATCCATAATAAAACAAAAGGCTGGTGAACCCACTCTTATTGCTACATAGTGTGGGTGAGAGGAATAGATATGCGTGAGCCACATGCTCACACACTATCAGCCATCGATACGCCGACAGTATCTGGCACTTCCTGCTTTAACACTTAAACTAAGACAAAAGGAAAAAAAAAATGTGTGAAAAAAGCTTTTCAGCTGCACTGAAAATTATTGATATGTCCTAAAGAGCTGTAACGGGGGGAAGGAGAAATCATGCATTGGATATTTACTCTAAATAAAAGAGAAGGAAAAAAGGAGTTCATAGCTTGTTTTTTCTCTCTCATGTGATGGAAAATAAACAGTCCCAGTGCAGGGAGCGGAGTGGAGGAGATTATAAGCCATTAGTTGACAAGCCGCTTTGCTACATCAGCGTAGGCAATCTCGATCTCCTTGTCGCTGGGACACGTGTTGGTGAACTCCTCGCGCTTGTAAGCATTGTTCAGGTACCTCCAGATGCCCATCATGTCTTTAGGGATCTCAAAGCCTCTGTACTTCTTTGCCACCACCTGCAAGCCAAAAAAAAAAAAAAGAAAAAAAATTTAATGGAATATCTTCCTGCTCAGTTCGTCATTTAAAACTGCACATTATAATCATATTAAAGGATCACTTAAAGCCCAAAATAATATTCTAAAGTTCTCTTTAATCTTCAGCATAGGATGACCTGTGTGGCTCTTTACCTTAACGATGTGGAGTTTGGGCAGCAGGTTGCAGTCAGCCAGTGTCATCTCTTCACCATCTAGGAAACTGCGTGTGGAGGCCTTCACTTCCTCCATGCTGTTGTGGTCGATCTCATCCGGCAGAGGAGAGCACAGGTACTCATCCAACTTCTGCAAGGTCTTCAGCAGTCCCCTCTCCAAACCTATATGTCAAAAACCAATAAAGAGTTAGGTAGAATTAAAAAAAACAACAACCTTGCGTTGTGTTAATGTCACAGATACTGTTTTCACACTTGTTTTAATTTGTTTGTGGTTCACTTTTTTTTTCTTTTCTTTTTTTTGGCTAATTTATGTAAACACTCCAAAACAAATCTTAACGCACAAATGATCTAGAGTCACTTTTTTGGATAGAAAAAAAAATAGAAATATTTTTATTAATAAAACAATAATAAAGTTGTTCTCCTACAAATAACTTTCCTTGCAGGCAGCCAGCCACTTTAAAGCTTTTTTTGTCTGTTTTTACAAATCACAAAAACTATACTAATTAATTGGAAAGATACAACAATGTTTCACAGCAAATTAACCACTTTACTTCATTTACTGACAGAGCATCAATTTTAAATTGTGAAAAATTTAAATCTTGTTTAATAAATAAAAGTCCAACATACTGTCAACTATACACAGAAGTTAAAAAATGACTAGAAAATGACTTCATCTTGCAGTGTTTTGTCAAAGTGGACTAATTATTATAAAATAATATTTGTACAATATAATATTATACAATAAAATACAATATTTTTAAAAGATATAATAATAATCTATTTATTATTAATTAACTAATCAAATAAACTTCATAAAATGCTAAGGAATAACTGATTACAGTTAAAAAGAACAAACTGCCCTCTAGAGGGAGAAAATGCCAAAATGTAATTGCAGTGTTTGGTTGCACTTCTACTAAGCTGCCACATAAGGGCATAATCACGCTCCAGTGAAAGCAGATCCTTACAATTCATTTCATTTAGCTCTAAATTTCAAAAAGAAAAAAGGAACACTTAGGTGTGCAAACTGAAATGCTAAGGCATGTTTTGTTCTCTGTGAGAGGTGGTATATCCTAACTATTTCTCCTGTACACAGCGCTGTCTGCTAACCTTGAGACATTGTTGACAGACTCCAGCTGGAATGAAGAGGCTGTTATCAACCACAGTCAACATTTTACTAGGGTGGAGACTCTTAAAGTTAGTTTATGTTCAGGGTCACTGCCAAACTCTTATTGAGCTGAGGAGTCTTTGAGATTGTGCGGCATTACATCAAGGCAGATTCCTAGCGTATTTATCATTTTGACATCAGTTCTACACCTTCTGATAAGAGTACAGGCGCTCTTATTTTCAAAAACTTAGTTTCAGGTAACAGTGTTTACTCTGGAAGTTCATCTAACTATCAAATTGTAGCCCTGCCTACAGCACTAAAGCATGTAAATGAGACACTGGATCCAAGCCCTGCGTTATCTAAACTAGAGACAACACTGTTTACATACACAATGCGAGACATGGCAACCATAACAGGTCTAATCTATCAAACTAGAGCAATAGAAAGTGTTTGTACAATTAAACTAAGCTTATCAAATGTGTGATTATTCCACTGAGCAATATACATTCGGTCTTTTGTTTGGAGGTGAAAGAGTGAAATCTTTCTGGTTACCCTCGTTGGCATCAGGTTTGGAATTCTTGATGAAGGCAGAGAACTTGGCAAATATATCCATCCCTGCAGTGTTGGATTCTGGGTGTCTGGCACCAAGTTTAGAGTACCTGAGTATACAAACACACATATACGTCAAATAAAATTTTTTGACGTGGTGTTGACACACATGACAGTTCAATCCACAAACACACTCTTTCACTAACTTTGGAGGGCAGAGGACATCCTCTAGGAACTCTTCGATCTTGTTGACATCTGTCTTGACCTCTCCATTAAAGGTGATGAATGGAGGATGGGTTCCTGGGGCCAGATTTTGCAGATCAGCTGGTTTTCTACCAAGAAGAAAAACAGAAATATAATATTAATATAAATAAGAGTCTAATTCTCTAAAAAAAAATTGATTTTCAATGAGACACGTCAGGTGATCTGAGCAAAACTTTTAACTCTACAAACTGTAGAAATGTTTTATTACTGAGCTATAACAGGAGGTCAGTATGGCAGAGCCCAAAGCAATTTAATCAACTGTTTTTCTTTAGAATACAAGGCGATAAGATGCCCTCAGGGGCTGCACACTGTGGCACAATACAGGGGTTTTCCAGAGCACTCATAGGCCAACACACACACACACACTTAGGATTTTATAAAACCAGTAGGGTAAATACTAACCCAATCCCTAAAAGATTCTTCTACATGAATCAATATGAAAACACTTGAGGGTTCAGGAACAGAGGGGGCATATGTCCCATGAGGCCTTGCAGGCGGGAACACTCTGATCTTACCAACTAAAATAACAGGAAATGACCTCACATCTCTGGCATAAGCACAAGGAGCACCCTATCCCTTTTGGTGGCATGAAGGAAAGGGTAAGAGAGAAGAGAAAGTAACAGGCGGGCAAGCAAGAAAGAACGAAAGAAAGAAAAAGGAGTTACTGATGACACAATAGTCAGTTTCACACAGTTTGATTTCATTTTAGGGTCATAATCTTTGAGCTCAGGTCTCTCAAAGGTCTCTGTTACAGCATCATAAAACACTGACTGAAGATCATATGTGGAAAGTCTGAACAGAAAGAGGGAGAGAAACAGACTACAGGTGTGGAAGCTCTCTTCAAACATTCCATTTAATCTCACACACACACCATAGATTGATGTGATTATGTTTAAATATCTGAGCATATACCATGTCAGTCAGTTTTCAAAAACAAGATCAAAGAATCTTGCAATATTCTAAGACTGTAAAACTTGGTTAACAGTCTATATAACCTCATTTAAATTAGTATTTAGGATTCACACACGCAGCACAGTGGATACCATATAATAGCAGGTTAAAGTCACAGCTAATATTAGAAGGCTTAACCTCATTTTCAGAAATTCAAAATATTACCACGGCTCATCAGTGGCTCACACCCGAGCATAAAAATATAGTGCCACTGCTGCCTCACAGCCACACAAGTGTCTTAAATTCCTCAGTGAAATACTTATACATGCTTACACACACAACATCACGGACAACTGCGAATGCCTAAGACTGAGAAAGAAAACCTGAAGATGGCTGAAAATGAGATTGACCAATACACACACACACACACTTACTATGCACACATTACTTTGCTATCTAAAAGTAGACACACATTTATTTACATTGTATATATAGTTTTTCCAAACAAAGACAATGCATGTCTCCATGGAAGGTTTTATCAGATTTAAGTCACTTCTGGGGATATTTCTGCCCATAAACCAAGAACGTTCACACACACCTCTTAAGGTCCACAGTGGTGACATTGAAGACCACACCCTTCAGCCACAGGATCATGAAGAGACGCTGAGAAAATGGACAGTTGCCGATACTCTCTCCATCACTGCCCGCCTGAAAGAGAAAGAAAAACGTTAGTCTGACTTGAGAAATCAGTAAAACTGTCATCATTCCAATGAGTTGCTCCACATCAGCTGTGGGAATAGCAGCAAACATTTTGCAATCACAGGGTTATTATCGTACAACTCTGTACCATCACTGATAGAGTCTGTATCATATCATAGCCAGAGAAACAACTAAACCACATCAAGAAAGATAACTTAAAAGAACCAGCTTCACGTTACTGAGATTTATTTGACTGGAAGATTAACTTTAACCCAGCTTCCAAAATACAAACCAATATTAAGAGCAGAAGGCAAGCTGACCCCCTGACTTTAAAAAAAAAAAAAAAAAACAACCTTCGGCCATTTCCAGTTTCCATAAATCTGTCATAACCAACTGGACAGTGAAATCTACAACACTGTACACTGACACTGTGTTTACTGCCAAAGAGACCATCCAGAGACCCTGAAATTCATGAAAATGTACATAAAACCGAGCATACATTTATTCAGTTGGTAACACTTTAAGGACCAATTCTCTCTACTAACTATTTGCTTATTAGCATGCAAATTTCTAGAATATAGGCTGTTTATTACTATTCATATAGCGCATATTGTTGCCTTATTCTGAATAACCATATTTTAGATTCTTTAATCTACCCCACACCTAAACTTAACAAACCTTACCAACTTATAACAAGTAGAAAATTAGGAGTTTATTGTGGGAAATCTCTTAGTTAATAGTGAATATGTGTTCCCTATTCTAAAGTGTTACCATTCAGTTAGTGAAAATGTACATCAGTGGAGTACTGAGATAAAGATAATGGAATTTAGCTAGTTGTGTGATTTTATCTGAGCCTGTCTTTTTATGCTTTATGCATTTATTTATTTTTTAATTAGGGAAATGGCTTAGTGCCACTTTAAAACATTCAAACATTCATCTTTCTGTTGGGATAACAAGCGTATGTGTAAACATTTTTTCAAAGACATGAATTCCACAGTGGAGATATCACCAAAGGAGCCCACCCTCCTCCTCCGCATCTCTCAGCTGAATTCCAACCTCAGTGTGAATTCCAACACACAACAGACCATCTTCTCCATTAGCCCTCCACTAAGCTCCAGAAACAAGATGCTTATGACTCAGAGATTAGAGATGTTCATGTGTGCTTCAGCAATTTAGATTCAGCTAATTATGCAATGAGCTGACAGTGAGACTGACCTGACCTGACAGAATCCGGTGTTCTGTACCAAAACCTATAGAGCTGCCCCATAGGGAGAAATAAGGAACTCCTGAAGCAAAAATAGACATCTTCTTTATGCTACCTCCTTAAATTTCTTGTTTTGGCCAAACTACCATCACATACGCTACCATTTAAAGGTTTTGGATTAATAAAATGTTCACCAAGGCTACATTTTCATCTAAAATACAGTATAAAAGAACAGCATTTTATTTGAATTTTCAAAATCGTCATTTTTGGGTGAATTCTCACCTCGCTTTATTTCAAGGAAAAAAAAATCTTATTATATATTCATGCTTAAGGGAACTGCATTATTTTTCCTCTATGATGCCTATATTAAAATCATATGAGAGTCAAACTTCCTGCGCATTTCATGTAAAGTGTTACAAATTTTGCATGAATATTCCTGAGGCAGCTTCCTATTTAGGCAGTACAGTAGGCACAGAGGCAGGTTTTGGAACAGAGCTAGGCAGAAAATATCATAAGACAACAATTAGATGAAATCACCACCATTTATTGGATGAAAACCATTCTGTACCATTTAAGGCATTACACAATCATAAATGGTCTGTTCTGGATTCTAGCACGTTCTCAGAGTTCATTAAACCTCACAGAGCAGCACTGATATCTGAATCAGCTGTTTTTCCTCAGCGGTGTATTGTTGTAAGCTCTCGTGTTATCTGGTTTCGCACACTGAAAAAAATCCAGCAGCCCAATAAAGAACAGAAGACTTTGTTCTAGAGAGATCACACTCTCTCTCTCTTTCATTCTTCCTCCATCTCTCTCCCCTCCAGGCACCCTGCTGGTATCTCTGGTTCATACACTTTTCTCTCTCTCTGTGGTGAACAAAAGTTTTACTTCTGTTCAATGCTCACTTGTAGCAGGTTGACTCAGGGTTCATTTTCAGTGGCTTCTCTTGTTAAAATGTGCTGGTAAAGAGTGAATGTGTCCCTTTTACATACATTCATTCACACACATTCTCAAAATAAAACCTGTGTCAATCTGGGAAAGAAAATGGGCATTGTTCAAGGAGGGGAGTAAGAGTCAGAGATTTAATGACTAAAGATGATGAGTGGCTTCCGGTTTCTGCCCAATGAAAGATGTTCACTGTAAGAGGGAACGGGAAGAGTCTGTCTCGTAGGGTTAGGACAACAGTTTCCATAGAGACACATGGATGTAGTGCCTGTCCTGTAGAGTTCAGTCTATTAGGGCTGACAATAGACCACACAAAACAACCTGTTACAGAGAACTCACAGCCAAGAACTGCAAGAGTATAGACAAAAGATGAGGGTTAAGATGAAGAAAAACATTAAAATCAAAGCTTTTTCATTTTGTACTACTGTGTGTCTGAAAACTTCAACAGAAATGAAGAAGTTCTGACTGAAATAATCTTTTTTCTCTGCATAATGCATATACTGCCTACTATGTAGACAAATATAAATTGTCAACTCCTTCAATACTATTTGACAAGCAATACCTCATTAAGTTTGTTGAGAAAATCTGTAGAGCTATACTCTAGACAAAAGCTACTTTACAAAAATGTATAATTACCTAAAACCTAAAAACACACAAAAAAATAGGATTATTATACTGTCTCTTATGCTCATCAAGGCTTCGTTTAACCAGAAAGACATTCATTCATTTGCATTCATTTGCATTCACCAAAATTTTTCATGTGAATGCAAAGTTGAATTTTCAGCCATTTACTCGTCTTCAGTGTCACGATTATTATCAGTGTTGAAAACGAAAGCTGTGATGCTAAATAAGTATTTTGTAACATCATAAACATCTTAGCGCTGTGTGTTTACATAAAATATGCCTGTATACACACACACACACACACAAGTATATATTTAATAAATATATGTAATATATACACATGCGTCAATATTTTTTAAATATATATAGGTGTGTATTTATATACATATAAATATACACAGTAAACACATATATTGTGCAAACACAAACTTTTATTTTAGATGTGATTAATCGCGATTACTCGATTTGACAGCCCTACTTCAAATTTATCAAAAGTGACAATTTATTCAATACTTGCTGAATAAATAAATGTATAAAAAATAAGATAAATCTATTTGTATATGCTTCCCTGTTCTCTAAATATTACAGATAATATATCGAAGCATTTCTGAGTGACTGATCACTGAAGTACTGATGCTATTTAATAGTGCTGTCAAACAATTAATTGTGATTAATCACATCCAAAATAAAAGTTTTTGTTTACATAATATACAGGTATGTGTGTTTACTGTGTATGTATGTATGTGTGTGGGTATATACAAACACATGCATGTATATATTTAAGAATAATGTTATGTCTATATATTACATTTATATAAAATAAAATATAAGAATATAAATATATAAATGTATATATACACACACACACACACGTGTAAATATTTTCAAAATATATACTGTGTGTGTGTGTGTGTGTGTGTGTGTGTTTGTTTGTTTATATATACATGAATATACACAGTACACATACATATATTATGTAAACAAAATTTTTTATTTTGGATGCGATAAATCACGATTAATCGTTTGACAGCACTAATATTTAATGATGCTGGATTGTGAGGAAACCTAGAAAATCAAGTCATGGAAAAACTGTTGACTTATCAATAATCGTTCATCAAGCCTGAGTGACTTATTTTCATCATAATCGTAAACTGCTTTTGTTTAAAGACAAAAGCATTCAAATTTTAAGGAAGTCAAATAAATTTATAAAGCAGCTACAAATAGAGGTTAGTATTGGTATAATTAGTTCTTGCTTCAGTAATAGCCTGCAAGTCACTACAGCTGTGGATTCCCTAGGGTGTTTCTACTCATCTGCTCTATTTCTCACACAAACAGGTTTAATAATAAGAGAGAAAAACTCTAAAAAAAGATGTCAGCCATTCAAGTCCCTGCAGAATTTATTTTAAAAGAATCTGGATTTAATTATTCACTGGTTATAAACCAACTCCAAGTGCTTTTGAATCAAATTGTGTAGAAGCGTAAAGGGGCCATATGACGTTGCTAAAAAGAACATTATTTTGTGTATTTGGTGTAATGCAATGTGTTTATGTGGTTTAAGGTTCAAAAAAACATGATTTTCCACACACTGTATATTATTGTTGCTCCTCTATGCCCCGCCTTTCTGAAACGCGTCTATTTTTACAAAGCTCACCGTTCTGAGAAGCGAGGCATGCTCTGATTGGCCAGCTATCCAGTGCGTTGTGATTGGTCGAATACCTCAAGGGTGAGACGGAAATGTTACGCCCCTTACCATATTGTGATGCCATGTCCCGGCGCGATGACACAAAAACAATAAAACCCATTACAAATGAGGCATTTGTTGCATCCAGCGGGGACATAATTACTGATACGGTCTTTTTACGTGTCGCATCGCGCCGCGTAAACATTACCATGTCTGCATTTGTGATCGGAGAAACGACAAACGACAAGCGCTACTCTACACAGCTCAAAACTCGCGTTTCAATCATCAGTGACAAATTCTTTAAATATGAAAACATACTTACAGGCTGTGAGTCAGAAGCACCAGACTGTCCTTGCAAAGTTGGAATTGCCCCACTTTATAGAAACAGATGAGCTAGACTGAGCATAGCTGGCAGGCTACTTCCAGGTTCAGGAAATAGTCCTCCGTAAAATGTGCTGCACACACTCGAATTATTTGGGTTGAACTGTTCTGGAACGGTGTTGTAAATACAACTTAACCACTGATTTCTAGTTGTGTCCTCTTTTGGAAGTCCAAACAAAGTAGTTTCGCTTTCACAACGAAACACAACATCTCCAGGACATGGCGCCGGTGGCAGCAACAACACTACAGCGAGAATAAAAGTCACACCCTCTTTCATTGCGTATACATTTGGGCGGTATTTTGCAAATCTCCCCACACCGTGATGTAGACATGTGGGGGTGTGTTTAAACGAGGCGTTTTAGGGGGGCGTGGCAGAGTCTTAACTTTTATAAAGAATACCTCTTTGGTTTTGAGACTTTAATCTTTGCAACTTCAGGGATCTTATCTATGCACAAACAGCTTGTAACACTCCAAAGAGAAAGGAAAACTTGAAATCGCATCATATGACCCCTTTAATTACTGATTACAACACATCTTCATATATACCGAAGCAACAAGACAAGATAAAAAGCAACAGCAGGTGGGCTTTCACAAACTAGAGAGTATTCTTTCCTGTTTACATGTTAAGCCCCCTTCTGTCTTCATTTCTCCCTTTTTGTTTTTCTACTCCTCCTCTTCTCTCTCACCTCCCCCTCTGTAAGGCCTCTGAGGATGGTGGGGAGGGGAACAGAATATATTCCAGAAATGTCTGGCATGGGGTGTTGAGTGAGGGTTTTGTTTAGGTTTTGCGACGTCGACTGAGGGCAAGCATTTCCTCTCAGACAGCTGCACATGTCCAGGCTTACATTCAAACCCATTTCATCTGACTAAAATAACTCCACTACACAACACACCACTCACAGTTCAAGATACTGGAATGTCTGTGCTGCATGCTTTTATCAGCCAATTTTGAACAGAACTGATGTTGTCCCCTTAAAATCAGAAGGGTGCAAATGACCTTTGAAAGATGCCCACGGTCAAAAATGAACAGCAGCACTGTGTTTGCATGTCTGTTTTCCATAGATGTTGCCCTCTATACACATCTCTCTATTCAGAGAGGTCTCACTCTCTCAGATCCATATGGATGACTCTACAAAAACAAACAGAGCCCTTTTGTTCAACACCTCTTAAAAACACATTGGATGCATCCAAAAGAAAAGAGGGGAAAAAACAAATGGCAGTCTAAGGAAGTGAAAGACAGGCTGCATACCTTATATGGCAACACTGAAACCTTGAGCAAAAACAGAAAGCTTACTCATATTCCAAAAGAATTACCATCCAAAGACTGATTTAAACCTCAGCAGAAAATGCAGAAAGAGTTGAAAAGTTTGGTTCATTTCCAAAACGTTTTTAAACAGACTGATTCTGTGAACACTGAATGTTTTAAACAATGTTAGTGTCAAAAGTTCCTGCATATACATTTTTTTCCTTATTAAATAAAATTAAAATCAACTGTTAAAACTATTTACACGTAAAATAAATTAATAATATATACATAACGTTTGGGGTTGGTAAGTTTTTTTTTTTAAATGTTTTAATGTTAACCACAGTTGCATTTATTAACAAAAAATACAGTAAAACAGTAATATTGTGAAATATTTATTACAATGTAAATTAGCTGTTTTATATTTTAACATTTTAAAATGTCGTTTATTCTGTGATGGCAAAGCTGAATTTTTATCGCCACTACTCCAGTCTTCAGTGTCACATGATCCTTCAAAAATCATTCTAATATGCTGACTTAGTAACATTTATTGTTATTAATGTTGAAAACATCTGTGCTGCTTAATATTTGTTTGTACATGATACATTTTTCTGGATTTATTAATTGATGACCTGAAAGTTCACAAGAACAGCATTTATTTGAAATATATGTAACAGTCACTTAATAAATTGAATGAATCTTATTTTTTCCAGAGGAAAATAATGTCTTTTTTAAAGTTTTGAATGATAGTGTGTACTAATATAAAAAAATATAGTTATACTAGCCTTTTTTCAATCCCTATTTTCAGAGCAAACATTTAATCAGGGTTTGTCTTAAGTATCATCAAGGTTTACAGATAAAAACTTTGTCCATCATAATGTTCACTGCTAATACGCTTTCGGCTGAACTAGGTCTCATTCTTTTTCTCAAGCTCAGGTGGATGCGAAGTGTTTTTAATATACTCTGTAACACTGTCAGGGACAGACGAAGGATTTGAACTCCCAAAGGAGAAGCACACACAGCTACAGCTGTCCAGTGGAGAAAGTGAGTCATGGTGCAGTAGCTGCTGAGCATGTCACTGTCTCCATCTGATCTGCGGTCTCTGTGAGTGATCTCATCTCTTCCAGCAAAGCTCTGAAGACGTCACAGAGGGCAACTCGATCTGAATGCATGAAGGTGGAGTCTCTCGCACGCACACACCTCAACACAACCAGACACACATTCTCATGGCACAGCACCCACTCCAGCTCTCTCTTTCAGCCCTGCCTTGTTAGGCCACACTGTGAGATTCCCACAGGACAGAGATGTGTGTGCATGTGTGTGTGTGTGTGTCTGGAGGTGGGGCCGAGGGGAAGTGCCCAGCAGACTAAATTTAGAACTCTAAACAGCCAAACTCTTCACAATCACAATGTGCTCATTCTCCAGCCCCTGGGCACGGTCTGACCACGATGTTACCTTATATGGAAGGAGGGAAATAGATTGTCTGACATTCACATCAGACAATCTATGATTTCATGTATTTCTAAGGACCCAATTGAGACCCCTTTAAGATGCAAGATGGGAATGCCTAGAGACGGTCATGCTCTCTGGTGAACTTTCTATTCAAAGGAACCCTGAAAAAAGTATCAATGTTTTCGCAAAAATATTAAGCAGTATTTTCAACATAGATAATGTTTCCTATGTACCAAATCTGCATATTAGAATGACTTCTGAAAGACTATGTGACACTGAAGGCTATGCCATGATTTCTTTTTACATTTGATTATTCAATTTCTGCATTTTTTCTTACAACTATAAATAAAGCTATTGTTTTAGCTACCTTAAAACTTTAATTGCTATTTGTACTTTAATTTTTGTAATTATAAAGTTTTATATATATATGTGTGTGTGTGTGTGTGTGTGTGTGTGTGTGTGTGTGTGTTTAGCGTGAAATTTTCGGTTATGTTGCCCACCCCTTGTGAGAAAATCATTTACTAAATTATGGAAATATATATCCAGCTTTCATCTCTCAAGATTGTCTGTGGTAATCAAAGACATCTTTAATTTATTTCACTTGAATCATGTCTTTAAAACATGATGAAGAGAGCTGCAAGTACTACACTTCAATAACATTTGAAAATACTATTATAATAAGGAAAGCAATTTAACAAGCAAAAGAAGGGAAGATATGTAGACATTAAAATGAATTGTTGGCATTTGAATTCTGCATGTTTCCAGATTCCATGCAGACCTCTTAAGTTTGTGCAAACATTCCCAGAACATTCCTCCTAACACAAAAGCAGGCTCCAGACAGATGACTCACGGCCACGCTTCCAGCCTGTCATTGGTCAACGCTCGCACACACTCACATCAATGGACACATGCAGAGTCTCGCCTGACCTACACCACTGGTTACACAATGCTGCACCAGCTGAATAAACAAGTGTTTTTCAAACGAACAAGAAACACGCAGGTTGCTTTGTTCCTGAGATGAGAGCCAATCAGCTGTGAGATCTGACAAGACTAAACACATGCAGATCAACAGAAGAATCTAGACAAACCGAGACGAGCATATAGGTTAAGACGGCCACAGTAAAATCACTCTTGCATGAAGAACCTGGTCAAATTTGCCTAAATTTAACTTTTAAAATGAAATTCAAATGCTGGCTATGCTACAGATGTCATTGTACAGTGACATTCAATGTCGTGATGTCAATGGCACTTCCACACGATCCTGTTTAAGAGCTGTGAGGGAATCAGACAGCGCTGACACGGCTCCATATGCTCCTGAAATCACACTCATTGACACATGGCTGCAAAAGGCCATCACACACAAACAAACTTAACTCATAAGAGACTGTGAGTGTGTGTGTGTGAGGTTCAAATTTGACTAAATTTAACTTTTAAAATTAAATTCAAATGCTGGCTATGCTACAGATGTCATTGGACAGTGACATTCAATGTCGTGATGTCAATAGCTATGTTTCCATCCACCCATTTTTATGCGCATTTTGGACTATCGCATAAAAAATTCGCTGGATGGAAACGCCAAGATGCGCATAAATTCTGAAAATGCGCATTAAAAAATTATGCGCACAACTGAGTAGGATAAACTTTTCATCCGATAAGAAAAAATGCGCATAAACTACGATGGAAACACATTTACCGAATAAATTCCTCCATGCGCATCAAAAAAGTCATGTGACTTTGCGCTATGAGACGGGATAACTTGACTAACCAGCTGACCGATCTCGTTCACAGCATCTATAAGTTGTTGTAGTCACTCTGAAAAGCCTGAGCAAAGTCTGTCATCAAAGTATTTCTGTATAATTGTCTTACACGACTGTGTTCCCAAACAGCTGGCATCAGAACACAGTGACAGCATTTATTGTGTTATGTCTGCTCTCTCAGAGGCACAAGTAATTTATATCATATATGAAAATTATTATAATATTCAGTGGCACTAAATATCACTATATTCTTAGTGATATTTAGTGCCACAGTTTACCAGGAAGTGACGATTTTGTTCTCTTTGACTCGTTGGATGGAAACAGTGCTTTATTCGCATATGTTTTATGCGATATTCCAGTTTTGCGCATAATTTAAATTCGAATCTTTGGATGGAAACATAGCTAATGGCACTTCCACACGATCCTGTTTAAGAGCTGTGAGGGAATCAGACAGCGCTGACGGCTCCATATGCTCCTGAAATCGCACTCATTGGCACATGGCTGCAAAAGGCCATCACACACAAACAAACTTAACTCATAAGAGACTGTAAGTGTGTGTGTGTGAGGCAAAACAAGAAAAAATATATATCTAATGAATAAAACACCCATATGTGCAATAATCATCACGTGTAATGATCTAATGATCTATAATATCTATTTCATTTCTCAAATAATATAGCTGCCTATTTACGGAAGATGCAACTTATTATTAATCCAGTTGAAAATAAACCAGCAATTACAGTCACTTAATTTTTGCTCTTTCTGCATCCTGCCCGATTCTAAACTCCCTTCACATCCACATCTCTGCATCATGCTATGCATAAATAACATCAAACAAATGTCTCCAGTCATGCAGCATCACGTTACACAATGTGCAGGCACACAGGTGTGCGGTTTTGTAAATAAGATGAACCCCACAACAACAGAAAAAATAATAAAAATAATTTGCTATCTTAACCTTCCAAATAAATATTGAACAATAAATATTTAAAAGGGGGTCATAATGTACATGTTTTAGTGGATGATTCATAAAACCAAATTCTAGGGCTGCAGCATTAATTGATATTGACTAAGTTTACAGATGTAAAATAAAATATTATTATTATTAAATGCAATTTTTTTGTGAAATATTGCAATATTTCATTTTGTATTAATTTTTGTTTGGTAATAATAATAATAATAATAATAATAATAATAATAGCAATTATTATTATTATTATTATTATTATTATTATATAGCCATACTTATATATATGTATAAATAAAATTACAAAAATTTTTGGCCAAATTGTGGAGCCTTACAAACTAAATTTGCTTTCCTGATATCATATAAACTCTTCAATATTTACATCAATATATGAATATTTTACATTATTAAATAATTGATATCTCATGTATAGACCACAAAGATTCTCATTTGATTTGAGTTGAGATTTTGCATCAACTATCTGACACAAACCTCGTACCTATATACAGACAAAATGGGCGACTCAAAGGAGGAGCGCCCAACATAAACTTTTCATTGGTTTGGAAATAAAAGACATGCCCTCACACAAAACCAATACAAGAGGACATAATAAAGCTTCAAACAAAAGAATGAGACTTCAACCTGATGGCTCACTATACTGAGAAGACTGCAATGCAGCTTTCTGGTCATATATGAGCCTTCTGTGAACACGGCTGGCTGAAGGATGAAGAGAGAGAGGGAAGGAGGGGGTGAAAGAGTTCGAGCATGTCTTTTGTCCTTCAGACTGTTCAGTAAGGACAGATCTCATGCAGTGAAGGCATTTGACTTTGGTGGGACTCCAGAGGCCAAGAATGTGTCCATGTCTGTCTGTTCTAATAATTCTGTATCACTGTGTGAACATGTAAGAACACAAACTTTCTATAAACAAACACGCTGCGTTTTTCTCAAAAATCATTTGATGCATTTAAATGTCTGTGTTTATATAAGATCCCATCTTGGCAGCTGATAAAAGACAGAATTGCATATTTAACACTCTGGAATTGGACTGTAAAAAAAAAAAAAAACCTGACCGCTAGTTTGGCATAAAAATGGAAGCTGTAAGAGATGAAAGGACACTCTGAGCTGTGCCATAATCCTTCTCAAACGCAAAACCTCCTCTCGAGGTTTTGACAGACACGTTGCTGTTTACAGCACAATAGGTCTGAGCCTATGAACTCCACATGAATATCAAAAAAGATAAAACTAAACATTTCACAAGTCAGCATATCCTGTTTTATTGTCAAAGGAGCAAACAGTTCCTTCAAAAATACATGCAAAGCTAAAAACATAAGAACTCATAAGCATTGATTAAACTATAACTCTGCAGTGAACAATCGCTAACATCAGCTTAAACAAAAATCAAACCACAGACAAAACACTGAAGTCATCTGACTCTGCATGCGACATAAACAATAATTAATCTAAAGAGCCAATCAAAGCAGAGCAAGGGTTACGGTGGTTGCATCATCAGCACCTGGACTGTGTAAAGCACCTGAGTGCCAGTGTCCTTCTGGAGAGTAAACATTACTACTGTCACATGGTGATCTGGCTCACTATGCAGAGCTAGTTTTGACCCCGTATGCACATGGAGCTAGAGGATTGAGTAGATCATGAATGATCTATACATTTTAAAGAAAATGTAAATGATACTTGCCAATACAAAACTCACACTGCTTGCACCACAATGCTAGCATGTTATGGGAGGTTACTAAGGTGTTTGGAGTAGTTTTAGCACATTGTTATCGAGTTGCTGGGTGGTTGCTTACTAGTTGCTTCTCTACAAAAGTCTGGTCCCAAAAATATGAATCTGTCCCACCTTTAAAGGATCTTCTTGACCCTTTCATAGTCTTCCAAGTGAAAATTATAAATCCTCAAGTTGCATGATCTGAGAGGCCTGTAGCATAAATGCTGAAGAACAAGTAACATGACATTTAACACCTTGTTTTAATCTCTAACCGCACGAATGAGCAATAGTAATAACAATACTCGCATTTGTAAGCCCTTTTAAATTAGGGATGCACATATAATAAAATTCAAGAATACAGATAAGAGAATAATTAATTTTGTTCATTATTTTAATTATGGCAGATAAACCAAAAAAAAATTTTAAAAGAACTTTTAAAAACATATATTTATTTTAATTTATTTTAAATGTACATGCACAATTAAAAGAAGTAGTTCACTTCCAGAATGAAAATTTCCTGATAATTTACTCACCCCCATGTCATCCAAGATGTTCATGTTTTATTTTCTTCAGTCAAAAAGGAATGAAGGTTTTTGAGGAAAACATTCCAGGATTTTTCTCAATATAGAGGACTTCAATGGTGGTTGAAGGTCCAAATTGCAGTTTCAATGCAGCTTCAAAGGGCTCTATACAATCCCAGCTGAAGAATAAGGGTCTTATCTAGTGAAACGATCAGTCATTTTCTAAAGAAAAATTACATTTATATATGGGATCGTGTAGAGCCCTTTGAAGCTGTTGGCTACCATTGAAGTCTATTATATGGAGATTTATTAACTTAATTTCTTTGCTACTGAAGAAAGAAAGGCATGAACATCTTGGATGATATGGGGGTGAGCAAAATAATTATATTTCAAAATAAATAAATTTTCATTCTGGAAGTGAACTACTCCTTTAAATATCCAATACTAAATATCCAATAATAAAATATACAAAATATTTATAATCTACCACACTTATAGATGTTGACTCGAACGGAAGTGTTTCCGTGAAAAACCAAAATAAGCCTAACATCCGATAACCATGAGAACTGCAAATCCTTGCTCTGTCCAAGGCTTCATTACTGCTGCATAATACTCTAGAGAAGTCACATCAATTTAAGAGACGCTGATCCCATTAAAGCTCTGAGGCTGATCTCTCAATCTCAAACCCATTAGAGCACACTGAGGATAAATAGCCAACTAAGAGAAATACAAAGGCTTCTAAACCAGCAAGCACTGATCAGATTCAGCCCCACAAGAAGTGTGTTCGGACCCTTTTTGAAATGCACTGTACATCAACACATGCTGCAGTGTGCTTTACTGCGATCAAAGCAAAAATCTGAATGTCCACGTGGTGAAGATGGCCAGCAGGTGCAGCTGTACAGAGGGAGGGAGGAAGGGAGATGACTGCATTATCAGCCGCGAGCAGGGGCAAGGTTTGCCTGGTTTCTATGGCAACAAAGGGGCTGGTCCTGCTGTGATGTTGTGCAGGAAGAAAAGGTAGAACAAAGATGCATTACATACATGCTGTTAATTATGAATGAGAGAGACATAAAACGACAGAAAGGGAGAGAGAGAGGTCAACATTATCTTTCTGCTGCAGCGTGTGTGCACTTTCAAACATATAAAATGAAACTCTCTTTACCCAGGTGCCATAGAAACAAAACGCACACAGTGTAAGTGTCACTGCAGCACATCTGATATCAGCAGACTCTGAATGAGAGTGACCTGCGGTCTCTCTTCATGGTGTTCCACATCAAAGCCACAACAGCAGGACAATTGTTTTACTGCTCATGCAGTAATTTTTGATGATGATTCCCTATGTAATGATCAGGCAACAGCGCAACACTCCTGTGTGGTCAAGCCAAATCTAAAAATATGACACCAACAATAAAAGACAATCATTTCCAGACTATCCCATTCATAAAAACCACATCACATGAGATCAGTATCACTGAGGATTACAGCATGTTACCGCACAAATATCAAGCACTTACAGTGTGACATCACAGCAAGACACTGCAAAATACTCTAAAAAATTACAATAGGATGAACACTTTATTGTAAAGACCCCGTGAAATAAAAATTGGAGTTTTGTGCATTTTATGCATTAGCTAGAAGCCATCTAAATGTTAGAGTACTTATAAACATTGACAAATTTTACTCACTCTCTAAAGTGAGCATATCCTTATATATTTGTTATAAATATAAAAAATATTTAACACACACACACACGAGTGTGTGTCACACACAAACAATATCACACAATATCACACACACCTTTATTTAAAAAAAAAAGCATTTTAAATTCAAGATTTTTTTTTTTTTTACTTACAAAAATTAAACACTATATGTATTTAAAAATAGATCATTAAAAATGTCAATATAATAACATTTTTAGAAATATTTTTAAAAGGAAATTCTTTTTGATATGTCCCACCCAAAGCTCAAATACAGTACAGTAAAAATTAAAAAATACAGGAAAATAAATGCAATACAGTAAAGAAAACTGCACTCCTCAGATTTCCTGGGGTCTTTAACAATCCATCTGTTAGAAACCAAAGCCCGTACTTAAAATATGAGTCTCTTCTAATGTTTTGTAGGGTCACTTCACAACTTCCAAAAAGAGCTGACCTATACATGTGCCTTCTAACGTGACAAACTGCTGTAATGTACATTGAATTATTAATTACAGTCCATTTAATACAGCAGGGGCATTCTTTAATTAAAGCCTCGGGAATCATATACGCCTGGGCAGCGTTTTCACATCTGAGATCCAAAGTCCTCTGAGCTTTAATGCACTAATAGTTTAGTAACCATGCGGGTTAGAGAAGAGAGCTTGTTGCACACTTCCAAACAGATCTCAGTCCCCAAACATCCACTGCAGGGAGCCCCCTCCTCTTTCTGTAACTCCCTCCCCTCCTCCACTTCCCTTCTCACCCTCCTTTCAGTCTTTCAGGAGTTTTCCCGCTCTGCCAGGCAGAAGGCCTTTGGAGGGAGAGAAAAGAAGAGAAAAGCAAAGGAAAGAAAGAGGACAGCAGGGTTCCAGCAGTGGAGAGGAATTCGAATAATTCCAGTTTGATTACTCAAAGATCCAAGGGAGGACCGGATTCCTTCACTTCAGTTTATATTGGAAATGATGAAGAGTTTAGTCTTAAGAAGCAAACCAATGAGAAACAGATCCTAACACTGTCTCTGGTTACAATAAACATAGACTGATTCCTGTGTGGAGTTAAAATATGAAACTCTGTTATGAAGGCAAAACAATGCTGCAGTACATAAAGAAACAAAAGGCGGGTTCATCCATTCAAAGGGTATTAAATACAATGTCCTATCTAAACAGACATAACTCTGGCAGAGCACATTTTGGCTCTGTTTAACGCAAGTATGTGTTACTCTGTATCCTGGACCGGACGGATTTCCTGCAGTCGGGATTGGGAACTGCAGATGTACATTGTTGTCGGTTTCCCATGCAAACCCGCGTGCTTTGTGCATTCGGCTGAGAGAGTAAACTCGTATCCCTTTTATTAGTGTTACATACAATCATAATAATGTAAAAGGAGCAGCACATAGACAGATATTGTGTGATATTGAGCAAACGCCTCCACCCCTCTGACATTCACATGGACACAGTGTCATCATTCACTCTTACTGTAAAACACAATGGCTGAATCGTATCTCTGACATGGTTTTAGACATATTAAGGTGGTCGCTTTGACTGTGAATAGTTTACTTATCAAGAGAAACCAGAATTATGACTCAAATTAAGTTACAACAGAAGCCTGTAGTTTGGGAGGTGTAACGTTTGTGTGGACGTTTAGGACTCGGTCACCGTTCACTTTCATCACATCTTTTTAACATATATTCAAAACATAAGGTGACAGAGTGTATCGTTCTCTCTAAAATATCGTTTGTGTTCAGGTTTTGGTGAGTATATGATGAAAAATGTTATTTTTGGGTGAGCTATCTCTTTAATCTTTACTTCAATGACTGGAGTTTTTAACGAGGCTCTTACCTTCACAAAAAGCTCGATGACGGGTTCGTTATCCCCCTTCACACCGTTCTGAGGTACCGACAGAGACATCCCCAACTTTTGCCTTTAGACTCGTTCGCAACAACAAACCTCGATTTCTTCACCTTGGCACAAAAAGTTTTCCTTTCACCCCTCCCTCTTTCTCGAACCGAGCGTCTCGAGCACAAATATCACTCTGCGGTTTTTCCAAGCGCAACCGAAATACAGAGAGTCCGTTAAAATCACAAAAAAATGCCCTTTTCTTTCCTCGAGGTCCCGCTGCCTAGAAACACATCACTGAAAAACCCGAGCGAGTCCGCTATGTCGTCTCCTCTGCTGCTCTCTCGGGACGGCGACGGTAACGGAGGAAAGCGACCGGAGTATTTAAGGCGGTGATGTCATGCGCAGAGTGAACGGAACGGGCGCGCGCAGAATCGGTGTAGAGGACCATCCCGCGTGCGCCAGAGCGCTAACGCTTCCCGAAGTGTTTTACACTGCTGCTAGTTTGTATAGTAAAGTTATCTAACTTTATAAGGGCATTATAAGGACAGAACGTGTCATGTTATACGGCTACTGAAAAAGCGAGTTACAGCACAAAGTCAATTAGTTTCAGTAAGCGAGTTTACCCATAAATTTATTTACCCCAAAGAGATACATTTATCCATAAATAAATTTTGCCTAATAATTTGGCTACATTTTTAGAATATTTTGGCGGAAAACTGATTTGGTTTTGATTCATCCCAGTGACTCGAATCTTGTGTTCACTGGTCCATTAGTTTCCTTTTCTGTAAATCACGTTACCATTACACCAGTAGGTGGCGACAATTGACGTTATCATTGAGTAACTGAGATATTCACTTAGCAAATTAATTTTTAAAAAGTATCCTTATTGATGCCTTAATTATTAAAAATCTAAATCAAAAAACTAATAACAAAGCAGATCTCCCACTCCGGCGTTCTGTCGATTTGTGATACCCTGATTTTGCCACTTCCAATTAAAACAGTAGATGGTACAATTCAACAACGAAAAATGCTACCTGTCAAATTATGATTTATTAATGTCTACATCAGGGGTGTCAAACTCAGTTCCTGGAGGGCCACAGCCCTGCTCCAACTCACATACCATGTAGTTTTCAAATAAACCTTAATGACTTGATTTGGTGGATCAGGTTTGTTTAATTAGGGTTGCATCTAAATTGTGCAGGGCTGTGGCCCTCCAGGAACTGAGTTTGACACCCCTGGTCTACCCCAATCCTACCCTTACAGTAATGCAAATACAGTAATTATGTGTTGTTCAGGGTTGTGGCTAGAAGGGATACAGCTACGGCCAGTAAGTAACAAATTAATTTTTCTACCTATTAGATTGTTTTATTAACGTCTACACCTACCCCAATCCTAAACCTACTCCTTACAGTAATGCAAATACAGTAATTATCTTTGTTCAGCATGAGAAATATGACGCAATATTGATGTGCACATACGCAGTAAGCACAGGTAGTACAATCTGACGGGTAGGATAAAATATCAGGACACCGGCATGTCTGTTGCACATGGTGTTGCCTTTTATAAGTAGTTGCCAAAATCACCTTGCATTAAATTATAAATATAGAACAACAGAAAAAACTAAATGCTACAGACCATAACATATTAGATGCAGCGCAAATATAGAAACTAGTACTTTTTCTGGATTAAATTTAAGGTTATCTGATAAAACCCAAACATGTGGTGGGTAAAATAGCAGAATTTTAAATAATTGTTCCTTTAAGGTTATCTCAACCAGAAAAAAGTTAGACTGATCAAACATACATTGTGAGGGTAATTTGGTTAGCCATATTTGTACACTCATTTGGCTTCTCAGTTCCTTGAAGAAACCCCAAAATTAAAAAAAAAAAAAGAGAGCAAGTATTCCTGTTGAGGTCTGTGTTATTAATGATCTTCCAGCACACTGCACAGAGAAACACAGCTGATCCAGAAACAAAGCTCTCCATCACTTAGCCTTGACCTCTAGGGACAGCAATAAAGACAGACCTCATGTTTATCTCTTAAACACCTATGTATTCCCACAGCTGCCTGTGGCCAGTTAGGAAGCAGGTGGCACTATAAAATAACAACCAGGGCATAAACATTGTTGCCTTGGGCTGTTTTTGCAGATCAGTCCTTGTTAACCACACTACACAAAAACACACAGAGCTTTCATTTGTGGCTACTGAAGATTTGTCACTAAGTGCTGCCAAGGTGACGACACAAGATAAGATGTACAGCAGTTGATTATCATGTGTCATCGCCAGACCTGGAACACCACAGGCTTTCCACAGAACCTTCTAGACCACAATGGACTAGAAAAGATATGTAAAACAGCCTTGTATGCATCGCAAATCTAATTTATGTAATGCACTCTCTATCTAACCTTACTGGTTGGGTTTCTCATTTAGCCACTTTTGATTAAAGGGAAATATCAAATTGCAGATGCAATTATGCAATTTAAAGGAAAGGATTTGAGACCAAAAAAAAAAAAGTTCTCAATTTTAATGTGACTTTGTTCAAAGCCAGAAATTACTGCAGTGTTCAACAATTTCAAACAAACTTAGGTTACAAAAAATATAAAGCAAAAAATAAAGGATGAAAACAGACTTCACTGATTTGTTCTCATGTGCACAGTAGAGCTCGAGCGCTGCCACAATGCTCAGGTAAACAAAGAGAGCAGCCTGCTGGATCAGCTCTCTGGGTGTTTTGGTTTATGGATCATGCACACAAGAGGACAAACACGCAGGGGTCTGCCGTCCACGCAAACAAAACTCTCATAAAAAGTCCTGCTGAAGTGAAGAGAGAATCCATAGGCTAAATTGTACATTATTAACTCAGAACTGCACATAAGCTTGCCAATTTGTTTGCCAATCATAAAAGCAACACAGGAATTATGTAATTATGTAACACAGGGTCGGGGACTAAAAAAGGGGTTTGTTTTTCAGATAAAGTTGTCGACAGCATTTAAGGGTGGAAAGGAGGGCAGAATCTCATGAAGAAATTTCAGCTGCTAAATCATTTCCACATCATAAAACTCCTCCACAATAAACATGCCAAAAAAAAAAATCCAAACAAACAAAAGTCTATGGTGAATTTTAACAATTTGTACATTCTAAAGCTGAACCAACATCAAACATTTAAAATGCAGAGAGTGGAAGAGAAAGAGGGAAATTTGGGGTGTGGTGGATATTTCCTCAGGACTGAGATGATGGGGACATCTGGGCCTTCCTCATTGAGCGGAGAGCTTTCTCACGTAGTTGCTTCTCCAGATCATCCAAACTGTCTTCTACTTCACTCTCTGATTCCTTCAGGAAAGGTAGCATTAATTATGTCTGACTCAAGAATTATATTGTTTCACAATATAGACACCATGTAAAATCTTGTTTTCTTGAGAAGTTCTTGTTAAAGTTGCAGTTAAATGTCTCCAGTCCATATAGACTACCGTTCAAAGTTTTAGGGTAAGCAAAGGAAAAAAAAAAAAAAAAATTGATAGTTTTAATCAGAAGGAATTAGGGCTGTGACGGTGCCAGATTTTTACAACCGTGGTGGTAATGGACCACCTACCAGCGGTGACGCCGTGATGTCACACAGACAGACACACACATACACACACTTTTATATATAATTTTGAAAAAAAAAAAAAAAAAAAAAAAAACAATGTGGCTGTGGTTCAAACATCTATTAACAAACGTACAGGTTTATTTTAGCACTTCCGTCAGTGAACATGGCAACACGCAGCCTGCAAAACACTAGGCTATCAAAGAAGTAATACAGTCAAATAAGTAGCCTAAGTAGGTAGCCTAAATAATTCGTAACAACTTCAAATCACATGCCGGATAATCTGCGTTGGCCTGATAACAATTAGAAAGTAAACACTAATTGCTTAAGCCTACCTTGATTTAAAATTCTTTGACAGAAAAACAAACATGCTGATATTGTCCAGTTTAAGGGAGGACCTCACTGGTGTTACGATGTTTCCAGCCGCACTGAACACGCGTTCAGATAGTGTGCTTGTTGCGCAAATGCATTTTAAGCAACCGTGGCCAGGTATCTCGCCTCATTATTCCACCACCAAGCAAGCAGGTCTTCGCTCCTCTCCCAAATAGCAACTGGAAATGGCTCTTGAGATATGAAGTGCTCGCATATTTAACATTTAACGCACCGCAACAGCTAAAGTTTGTCTACACTGGACGCGACAAAGCGACCGTTAAAATCATTTGAACTTTGTGTCAGCATGTCATAAATAAAACGAGGCATCAGTTTACTGTCGGGGATTTGTCGTGCCGCACTGCATCCAGTGTAGACAGCACTGATTATAATGTATTGTGTTCTACTGTATTCTGTCGTGCTGCGCAGCGCCTCTCGTGTCCGGTATAGACACGGTGTAAAGGAATGCCATGTATGGCATTTGAGGTAATTTGTGAATTAACAGTCTAAATAAAACAATTTACAGCTAAATGGTATATGCTATAAATAAAGAATTCTATTGCAACCGTTACCATTATTGCACTTGTATACAAAACTTTGTGTTTTATGCTTGTTTTATCTTTTGTGTGACGTCACACGCATTACCGCTGGTGGCAATCAACCACCGAGGTGGTGACGCGGTTGTCATGGCGACCATAACAGCCCTAGCAGGAATGCATTAAATTTGATCAAAAGTGACAGTAAAGACATTTCTAAGTGTTTCAAAAGATTTCTGTAACATTTTGTAACTTTCTGCAAAGAATTGTGAGAAAGTATCAGTTTCCACAAAACATTAAGCAGAACTGTTTTTCAACATTGATTGGAAATGTTTCTTGAGCACCAATTTAGCATATTAAAATGATTTCTGAATCATGTGACACTGAAGACTGAAGTAATGACCACTGAAAATTCAGCTTTGCCCTTACAGGAATAAATTACACTACAGTATTTTTTTTATTAAGTAAACACAGCCTTGGTGAGCATAGGAGACTTTTAAAAAAAAAAAACAAACACAAACCCCAAATATATGAACGGTAGTATATTAAAAAAAATATATAGTAAATGCAGAGATACATTTATATTACTGGAGAAACCAGACTATTTTATATTGACTGTTCATACAGCTTTAAAAGTGTAACTTCACCTTTTTCTGATCAGAATCTGGCTCTGCTTCCTGTCCGTGTCCTCCTGCCGCCCCTCCATTCTTTTCTTCTCCACTCTTCTCCTTTTTCTGTTTCTTATGCTTCTTGTGTTTCTTGTCTTTCTTGTGTTTCTTTTCTTTCTTCTTTTTCTTCTTCTTACTACCTTCTGCATCCGAGTTCTAGAGAACCAACAAAGAAAACTTTTTGACTTCAAGCAAAACCATACCTTATAAAAAGCAGCAACACCATACGCATCAGTGATTTTAATACTGTTTTTAATACTTTTGGCAGTAGCTTTCCTAAATACAGCTAGATCCATTTAAAAAAAAAGAAATCTACTTTTAGAAGCTCTCTGGACTCAAGCAGTCTAGGGGATGTGTGACTGATTCTTGGGCAGGTGTGACATACCTTGTTAGGTGATGGGCTTGGGGAGACGCTGCTGTTCTTTTTGGCAGGTGGAGGTGGAGAACGGCTAGCAGAGTGAGAAGGTGAGACAGAAGCAGGCCGCTTGTGAGCCGTTGGAGCAGGAGGAGGAGAAGCAGATGGTGAACGTGAAACTTGCCTCCTTACTGGCTGGGGGCTCTGAGAACCTCTGCAAATTAACAGGAATACATAGTCATTCAGAGATCATCACGTCTGTGTTACACAAATAGAAGGGGCTCCATCAAAAAAAAAAACGTACCTCTGAGATTTGCGTGGCTCTGGTGTGCGAGAGACCCTGCGAATGGGTCTGGTGCTGTGAGACGGGGATGTTTGACGTCTTTGTCTCTGTGGGGATGAACCAGAGGGGCCGTATCGAGCCGGAGGACTGGAAGACACTCGAGTGCTGTGGGCAGGGGGAGAAGAGCGAGTATCTCTGCCCCGTTGGGCTGCAGGGGGACTTCTACGGTGGCGGGGTGGGGGTGAAGCAGAAGAGGGTGGAGTACGTCTTTTTCCTGGACTACTGCCACGACTCCGTTTCGGGGATCGAGAGGAGCGATGTTTGGCCACAGGAGAGGGTGACCCTCTACGCTTGGCCAAGGGTGAGGGAGATCCTCTGCGTTTAGCAACAGGCGAGGGAGATGCTCTGCGTTTGGACACAGGTGAAGGAGACCCTCTACGTTTAGCAGTGGGTGAGATAGATGCCCTGCGCTTTGCAACAGGTGAGGGAGACACTCTGCGTTTGGACTCAGGTGAAGGAGACCCTCTACGCTTGGACATGGGCGATGGAGATCCTCTGCGTTTTGAAACAGGGGAAGGAGAACCTCTACGTTTTGAGACAGGTGAAGGAGACCCTCTACGCTTGGACACAGGGGATGGAGACCTTCTGCGCTTGGGAGGAGACCCTGATGAGCGTATCTTTTGAGCTGGGAGAGGGGAGGGACTATATCGGCGCTGGATAGGGGGAGTGAAGCGCCGATGAGGTGGAGATGGAGATCTGAGACGGGAAGGACAGGAGAAAGGGATGAAGGATGAGTCAGACAAAGATTCTTCACAACCCAAAACCACAGAAACTTAGTTGGACTATACCTGCGTCTTGGGGGTGGAGAGGGTGACCTGCGGCGGCGAACCGGAGAAGGTGAACGATGTCTGCGGCCAGCAGGTGATAGAGAACGTCTCTTTCTGGAAGAGAGAAAGGGAATCTAAACTAAATGTTCCACAATAATAAAGAATCTTTCAGTTAAGAGTGAACAACAGGGCTGGGTATGGATTCTGATTCACAAGATCAAATTTGATTCGATTTAATTCAGTTCAGTTATAGCCTCAGATTTAAGCTCACGAGTCTTATAATTCAGCCAAAAATGAAAATTCTATCATAACTTACTCACCTACATGTCAATCCAAACCCATATAACTTTGCTTTATTTTCAAAACACAAAATATGTTTAACGAAACCTAAGCAAACCAGTGAGGTTTGATCTCACATATGATGCAAGCATGTTTGTGTGTGACAAGTAAATCATTGATTACTTTTACAATCTCTTTATAACTCGTGAAACATTTTGGGTGAATGGACTTTCAAATGAGGCACAGAAATCTCTCAGCTTTTACTAAAAAATATTTTCATTTGTGTTTTTTGGAAAATAAATGACAGCTTTACAAGTCTAGAATGACATTAGGGTGAGTAACAACAGAATTGACATATCTTTAAATGGCCTGGTTCCCTAGAGTCACTTCAGACTAGAAGTCAGATCAATAAAAAGAAGTTTCATTTCACAGTCATTTGTTCATAAAACTACACTGCTCGCGCTGTATGCTGTATGTATAGCAAGAATTAAAACTGCGTAAAATGATGCAGTTTCCTGCCATTGCTTTTTTAACTTGGACGTTTATTAATCATGTTCAATCTGAGTTGAAAAACAGTGGCACTAAGTAAGGGACTACAGCAACTAAAATCTAAGCAATTAATCTGAAAAATCAATTTATTATCCTAAAGTGAACAAAGCATTTGAGTAGTGACCTTAGGAAGTTAACCTCCTTACATTTTCAAATGAAAATGTAAAGTAAATGCAAATATTGTTGATTTTTTACCTTGGGGATGCATCTCTGTGCCTTCTCCGTGGCGATGCAGGTGAATGGCTCCGCCGCCTTCTGATTTCTCCATTCCTGGCACCTGCCCCCCTATTCGGCCTCCTCGGACCTTCATCTTCAGAGGAAGTGGATGAACCAGAGTCTGTAAGCAAACAAAAAACAAACCAACATGGTTATCAGTACTAAATCGAACATCTACTAGCATAAATCTCCCATAACCAACATGATTCATTATTGCAAGCACAGGTGTGAGAGGAAGAAAGAGAGAGAAGGGAAGTGAGGACAAACGAGTGTGATGAGCATAAAAAAAAAGAAAAAAAAAAAGGTGGTAACCTGAAGAGGACTGCTGATTCTGTCTGCGATACTGGCGTCGCTGCTGGACAGAATCTGCTGTTGACTCTTTGCCCACCTTCTCGTCCTCTGAAACGCAAAGCAGTGGAGTCCTTCAGTGCCCAAGAAACAGCCATGTGCCTACCATCACACACCCATGATGTGCAAAAACATACATAGACACACACAAACCCAAAACATGCACCCTCCCCTCTTCTTTGTAATGAACAGAAGAGACTCATTAGACATGAGCTGCAGAATCCATAACATCAATTCATCGTGATATTTCAACACAATCTGCAAGTCTTGCACACGTAAACCTTTCTGACAAGCACACAAATCCATGTTGAAGAACCAAACCTCACCGGACTCTGATGCATCGGACCGCCTGGGTTTAGGAGAAGGAGAGCGAGAGTCGTTTCTTCCACCAGGCCTGTGCTTCACAGCTGAAATTTTCAGATGCATTACAGTCATTTAACTGTTAATATCCTACAAACAACATATCACTGATGAGGAACCATTTCTGATTTACAGAAATAATCAACTATAATCTTAAGTAAATTTATTATCAAATTTAAGTCATTTCAAATTACAAATAACAAAATTGAGTTTTAGGATGAAACCTGAAGGGCTGGTGTCTGGTCCTGAAGGACTGCGACCTCGTCTTCTGGAAGGGCTGGAGGGGTCAGAGCGACGTGGAAGTTTTCTGGGCAGGGTAGCTGACCCACGTTTCCCTGCTCTCTTATGGGGTGACCGAGAGGAGGAACTACCAGAGGAGGATCGGGAGCGAGAGCGCCGCCTAGTGGACAAACGAGTTCAGGTAAACACCAAAGTTGACCTAAATTTTAGAAGTTCATGTGAAGACAGACTGTATCTAGTAATAAAGCTGAGTAAAAAGACATGAGAACATTTACAAAACTCAATGAAACCTCAGTGTGACTTTACAACACCATTCAAAAGTTCAAATATTTTTGGAAGACTCATGCTCACCCAACGTTGATTTATTTGATCAAAAAATGTTATGAAATGTTATGTTATGAAAATTACAATTTTAAAATTAGTTCTCATTTATATATTTTTAAAAGTTATTTACTCCTGTAATGGAAAATCAGCATTACTCCAATATTCAGTGTCATATCATATAAGAACAGCATTTATTTGAAATATGAATTTTGTAACATTATACTAAGTCTTAATTGTCAGTTTAATGCATCCTAGCTGATTAAAAGCATTAATTTCTACTTTTAAAAAAAAGAAAAAAAGAAAAAAAAAAAAAAGACTGACCTGCGGACAGGTGAACGGCTACGTCTATGCCTAGAGGGTGGTTGCCGTCTAGGAGGGCTCCTACGTCTTGGAGAGATTCGCCTCCTGGGACTAGTTCTGCGACGTGGAGAGAACGACCTAGAGGCAGAGACATTAGCTTAAACCCTAGTTCAATCACATTAGCAGGTAAACAGGATCTAGGATAAGAAATCACATGGCTTCACCATCAGAGACAAGAGTTACCTAGAGCGGGATCGAGGCTGTCTACGAGAGCGAGGTGAACGAGAGCGAGAGCGGTGGCGTGGGCGATCTCTACGTCCATCCTTCTCTCTGTCCCTGTCTCTGGGTTTGGGCCTGTCTTCTGATTTGGACGTTTTATCTGGAGATGTCTCTTTCACAACCTCAGACACGGAGTCCGGCTTCATGTCACCCACAAGATCACTGATAGGTAGAACGGAGGAAAAAAAAAATAAGTTGTCAATCTCATCTTGCAGAAAGGCAATTTTATGCACTATTTTCAGTAAAATAAAGTCACTCCTTGTGGCTCAAGATGGAACTTGCATAAATGAACATTTCAGATTCATATGCAAAGTCCTTTTTTGTCAAAGGCAGCTTGAAGGACTAATACGTATATTAGGATGCCATAGTGCAATGTCAGGTTTCCACGGTTACCTAGTAGAGGAAGCCTCCTGAATGAGAGGCTCTGGTTTGGAGCTCTCTGATTGGTCCGGTTCTTGCTTTGGTTCTTCTTTATGATTGGGCGGACTGGAAGGTGGTGAGGCAGCCGGGCTCGGTTTTCGGCGAGGAGATCGAGAGGGACTGGACTTACGGTCACGCTTCACAGGGGAGCGGGACTTCCTCCTGGTAACAAAATCGAAGTGAATCGGAAAAAAAAAAAAAACAGCAGTCAAGCACAATTAACCATTATTTACACTGACAAATGTGCTAATCCATTTATTAAAGTTACTGTGAAAACTAGGGATGCACCGATATGAAAATTTTGGCCGATACCGATAACCGATAATTCTTAATAAATGAAAGTCAATAACCGATATGTTGGCCGATAAATTTAAATCCAATTTTTTTAAAAAAATTGAGAGCCTGATTACAAAAAAAGTCTCACCATTAAAAGCCATTAAACACTTCAACATAAATCAAACAAAGCAGCCTTACAAATAAATAAAATAATGATTTAATAATGCAAAAAAAAAAAGAAAAAAAAAATTATGTGCCATGGATAAATTAAACGGAATAGCCTCCGCACCGACAATTAAATTATTTTAATTAAACCATATTTTTGATGAAAATAATAAGAAAAAAAGGTGGTTATTATTATTCATATATCAATGATTTTGAAATAGTAGTATGTTAAATTAATACCACTGTTTCAAATAGCAGCATGCCGTTTTAGCGCTGCTGAAGAGCTGAATGAACACCGGTAAACTGAAGCACTTATTTATACAACAAGCATAATATTATAACTTATATATACATAAAAAGACGCAAATGCACAAGTGATCTTGAACTAAGTTATGCGCTAATAAGATGTGACGCGCTCTTGGCTCTTCCCACAACAACGCGCTGAAACATGACAAATTAAACCAAATAATTCACAACGTTTTATTGTAATAGTGTTCTCATTATAATATTATATATATGATAGTCCCAATCATTGTTATTAATGTTGTGCATTGCTGTTCGAGCTGCGTGCGCTGAAAAGAGCTGAATGAACACTGGTAAACTGAATCGCTTTGCAGGCAGCTTATTTAACTCAAGGAAACGAATCATATATGAGAATAATCAGCTATTTAAACAACATAAACATAATATTACAACTTAGCCTATATATGTACAAAAAGACGCAAATGCACAAGTGAACTCAGTTACATGCTAACCAGAATGTGTAACTCTTGTGGATGCGCTCTTCTCGCAACAACGCGCTGAAACACAACAAAGAATTCACAACATTTTATTATAATAGTGTTCTCATTATAATATTATATATATGATTGTCCCAAACATTGTTATTAATGTGCATTGCTGTTCGAGCTGCGTGCGCTGAAACTTACGAGTTGAATGAACACCGAGTTTATAAACTGAATCGCTTTGCTGGCATCTTATTTAACTCAAGGAAACGTATCATATATGAGATTAATCAGCTATTTATACAACATAAACATAATATTACAACTTGTAAGTACAAAAAGACGCAAATGCACAAGAGAACTCGAACTAAGTTACGTGCTAACCAGAATTTGTAACTTCTGTTGTGGATGCGCTCTTCCCGCAACAACGCGCTGAAACATGACAAATTAAGCCAAAGAATTCACAACGTTTTATAATAATAGTTTTCTCATTATAATATTATATATATGATAGTCCCAATAATATAGTTATTAATATTGTGCGCTGCTGTTTGAGCTGCATGCGCTGACCTAAAGATGATCACTGAAGCGCTCTATTAACGCTCTATTAGCTTAACCAAATGAATTCTATAGGCCTAAGAGATAAATCAGATATATAGACTATGCATAAAATAAACAATATTACAACCTACAATTGCACAAAAGGCTGCAAATGCACAAGCGAACTTCACTGTGCTAGTCATGAATGTGTAGCTGCATTGTGGATGCGCTCTTCCCGTAACAACGCGCTTAAACACGGGCGCACAAAGATTCCATTAATTATTTAACAGTAATGTTCTCATTATAATATGACAGACTTGCCCTGTTCATGTTGCACTTCACTGTATTTTCCTTTTCAAAGTGATTCCAATAATATTTCAAGCAATTAAAAACCATGGCGAACAGTGCACATCTGAAGTGCCTCTGCAGGAAATAATGCATTATTTATCGGCTTTAATATATCGGCCAAATTTTCTTATCGGTTCGATAACAGAAAAATTAACATTTATCAGCCGATACCGATATGGTGGCCGATATATTGTTCCTCCCTAGTGAAAACGAAAATTTACAATTTTATTATTGTTATTTTGTAATGTTATTTTTTTATAGAATACTGGAGTGTTTATTACAGATGATTTATCTGTGTGCATTTTTTTTTTTTAAATTATGTGTTCTCGTAATCTTTAATAAAAACTTATAACAGGTTGCAGCAATTAGCAAACGATTGGATTGTTGTCAGTTCCAGATGGACAAAATATTTCATGTTCAAGAAGTTTCATGCTGACTGACAACAAATCCAAAACCAACCTTTTAGGGCTTTTTGACTGAGCTCTTTCTTTGCTCTCCTTCTCTCTTTTATCTTCATCTACTTTTTTCAGAGAGGCAAGTTTCTCCTGTTCGATCTGAACATCAAAGAGAAGAAAAACTGTTAAACACTCAACTTGATGAGTTTACAAACATGTTGTACTCATACAAACACAACCACATAAACCCAATCACAGTCCAACCAACAAAACTGTGATTAATCAGTATGCGAGTTTGCAACTTTTCTACATCACCTGTCTCTGTTTGATCTCCTCTTTCTTCTGCTCCAGGAAGGCAGATGGGATACCAGCGATGTTCTCCTGGGCACTTAGTAACAGCGGCCAGAGGTCCTTCATGAACTCCCGAGCATTCTTCCCATTCAGAAACCCGGTCAAATTAATCTGCATCATCTTCCCATCAGGATTCTGCAACACAAACAGCAGGGAGGAAGAAAGAGGGGAGGAAACCAAGCAGTTAATACTGACACAGAACCAGAATGCTGAGCTCTGAAAGCCTACCT
The DNA here is from genome assembly GCA_039654775.1 of Spinibarbus caldwelli. Classification (NCBI taxonomy): domain Eukaryota; kingdom Metazoa; phylum Chordata; class Actinopteri; order Cypriniformes; family Cyprinidae; genus Spinibarbus; species Spinibarbus caldwelli. Next base: position 14,138,809 of record CM077250.1, on the reverse strand, counting down.
ACACCTTCCCTTCCTGAACATAAGTAAACAGCTGCTTTTCAACAAGAGCCCAGTACCTGTGGGCCTCAAAAATGTCTCTAAAACCAACAACCACAGCTGAACGTTATTTTTACTAATAAACCAATTGTATAAAAGCAACAAAAACACTTCTAAAATTAATAAACTGCCTTTGAGCATGCATTACATGTTTAAATGTTATCATCTGAACTGAGATGTACCCTCCCAGTTCACATCCCCCTCGTCAAGGAGCAATAAGTCCCTCCCCCACAACTAGAGCTGTCTCTTCCTGTGCAATATCAAACTCCTGAGAGATAGAAATATTACAGTCCACAAACAGAGTGCATCAAAACCCCACAAAGCAAGAACAGTCCAGTTGTCTTCAGTGTGAGTGGCGCAGGCTCTGTGGGCTGGGGGGGGCGGAGAAAGGCGCTCCATTGGCTGGCCTCCGCCTCACTACTGCATCACACTCAATCACCTTGAGTTTAATGCTATATCATTTATCTAAATTGCAAGAGACGAACAAGCAATAATGAGTACACAAGGCATGGAAAACGCTTTATTTACAACAAATGAAGAGGAAAATAAACCTATGAGATCCATGTGCTAAGACAGGGGTGCTGTATCATGCTCCTGAAGATGTACATCACACCAGAGTTTAGTCGCAAGAACAGGGCTGGACCTAAATATTGTAAAAAAGTAGATCTCCAAGAGCAGGACTGAGCACCCGGTGTACTAAAATGAGTTAAACGAATGTTTCTGGTTCAATACAAGTTAAGCTCCAATGACAGCATCTGTGGAATAAATTAAAAAAGTATTTTCAAAGTTTTTAACGCCAAGGATCCAAAATTAGGATTCGCTTGAACCCTTCAGTATTATATTTCCATTCATATGGATGGCCCATTTTGACTGTGTGAGAAAGAAGTGTGATTATAAAACAGAAAATGTTTGCAAAAGCATTTTTTTTTTTTTTACTTTGTATATTATGGTATTTTTTTTTTTTAACTTTATACCATTACTGTACTGAGACTGAGCAAATTACTAAAAAATATTATCAAAATTTAAAAGCTGACTTTGTTTTAAGTGTATTTTATTTCTAACCAGTATTTTTTTAAAAATTAAACTGAAGAGGAACATTTTCAATTCCATTCAAATTTATTTCTACAGCAATTTTCACAAATTTTATATTTTGAAAACCCTAGAACAGAGGTTCGCAACATTTTTGACTCACTGTCCAAAGGCCTGCCCATATTGGCCGAGATATTTCCTCTGGTATTTCTGCTGCCTGTAATTGGCAGTAATGACAATGCTGCTTGTTTTCAAACTTTTGAGTGTTTATATATTCAATTAATTAAACAATTAATTTTGTGATTCTATAAGATGTAAAATTCAACAATATTTCAAAGATGTAAGTGTTTTTCAAAAAATAAATAAATAAAAACACTGGGGAGACAGTTTTTTTTTTTTTTTTTTAAATACAATTAAATAATTTTAACAATTTAAAGTTATCCTGTGTCCCCCCCATTGCAGTTGGCTGAGGCCCCGGTCCTGGTTGAGAACCTTTGCCCCAGAAGCCCCTTGCAGCTGCTGCGAACTAAAGGACGACTTAATTATTCTCTCAGGAAACTGATATTATTCCACAAATGCTGTTGATCAAACTTATCCTGTACTGATCCTGAAGCATTCCTTTAAGATATTGTATGGCTACGCCATTACAAAATCTGAAAGCACCTCTTTAGATCTGAGAATAAGGAAAAACCTTTATGTATCATTAATAGGATCAAATACATCTCTGGAATCCAATCGAAAGCTTCCTGAAAATCAAATCTTTAGAAACTAAAACATTGACTAATATACAGAGCTTAGCTAAACTAATGAAAACGCAAAATGTCACGTCTCGCGTTGGTTTTTTTCATATTGCACAAATACAAGAAACCAATGTATTGTTTTATAACTGATAGTAGAACTATTCACTGAGACTGAGAATAACACGTATTGACTAATAAATTCTAATTTAAATAAAATAGGCAACTTACACCAATGTTTTACTGCGCTATTAGGGGTGGTACGGTACATGTATTTTGCACCGAACCGTCACGGTACGAACATCTCGGTTCGGTGCATGAGGCCTTATGACGAATACAGGCAATTCACCCTCAATCCAGAAGGGGGCGCCCATAGTAATCCAACGCTGTTTGATAACCGCCAGCAGAAGAACAGCGAATGCCATGATTTGCGCACTTGAAAACAAAGCCCCCAGACAGTGACCATGTGCTGATTCTGAATGCGTCTCTCACATAGACTGACAAAGGAGTATACTTTAAAGGCTTGCGCACTCAACTGTATGCGAAATGGGGCTTTGTGCTCGTGTATCCTACCTCTCTCATTCGGCACAAATCCAAATATTCCATACTATTTCCATATTTCCGATGTAACGTATCTGAATGCTAAACAATTATTATGTAAACTATAGGCTTTGTACTTCAGTCGCATTCCAACGGTGACACAGAGGCGGGCGCGCTGATGTTAGGCTCACTGTATTTTATTTTGATAAAGCACCAACTGCGCTGTCAAGTTAGCAATGCTGGAACTGATGTGGTTTTTGTGTGTGTGTGTGTGTGTGTGCGCGTGCGATCCGGCGCGATCACTTCAACTGTTTCCTTATACCAGCAGAATCAACTTTAAACACTTATTGTCTTATTAATAATCACTGTATAAAGGTCTGCTTTTATTTGTGTACACTCACAATGAAAAAACTGATTTTAAATATAACGTAATAATATTTAGTATTTTCACATCTAGATGGAGAAAAAAAACAAACAAGTAATTTGCACTACTGTTCAAAATAAATGAAAAGAAACCGAGCATAGTACATCTTTTTTTTTTTCATGTTGTACCGAAATCGTATCGAACAGTGACCCCCGAACCGAGGTACGTACCGAACCGTGACATCTGTGTACCGTGCCACCCCTATGCGCTATCATCTCGCATGCAATGTTATGTTTTGTTTTTTTCGTTTTTATTCTTTAATGGTTGTATGTCATATTCAAAAATGGTAATCAGGCCTTTGTGTTTAAGATGTACTGCTAAACTGTGACTCTAAAACAGAAAGGCACAAATGATAAAGCTGAAATGACTCTACCACTGGCACAATGTCAAGCCCTGCTTATAACTCACCTCAAAAAATAAAGCTCATCATCAAGGGAGAGTTGGATTCAGAGAGACTTTGGGCTCAGGTGAGATCTAATTAGGAGTTGGTGCTATACTTCAGATGCAAGGAATAAGATCCATATTGGTTCAGGCCTTTTAAATCATAAATCACATCAACATTAGAACATTGCTGTTCAGAAGGAACGGTGTCACAAATCATATCTTCAGAGAGAGAATATCATTTTTACCCGCTTTTCTGTCTTTTTAAAACCAGACAGACACTTAAAGACTGTGATGTTAGATGTTTTCTGCTGTTACATCTACGCATGGAAAATGTTTCAAATAACTGTCAGCAGTTATTCACTGAACTTCCAACCTTCTCTCATCCTCCCAAAGAACAAAACACATCTAAAATATATAACTGCAGCATGTGTGAAAAAACAACAGGAAGAGCAGAGCGGCCGTCTACCTTTTCCTCCAGCTGGTTGAAGACAAATTCGATGACAACATCATCCTCAAAGCCAAGGATCTCCGTCACACGCTGGGTTATCCAGGGCTTCACGACTTCCAGGTTGACCTTGGTCATATCCACCTAATAACAGATCAGAAAACAATCATGAACACCACAAGATTTTCCATATATATATGCTGGTAACTTATAGGTCGACCTAAGTTAATTTGGTTTAAAAAAAAAAAAAAAAAAAAAAGGATTCTGTCACATGCTCATTATCATCAATTCTAAGAAGAGTTGTGCCACTTAAACTTTTTTCTTGAATTTCTTCTAGGAATCTTTGATGAATAGAACAGCATTTATTTAAAATAGAAATCTTTTGTAACAAACTTCTTTACTGTCACTTTTGAGCAATTTAATCCATCAGTGCTGAATAAAAATATTAATAAAAAAAGAATATTATTCTTACAATTTATTGTAAATCTAGAGAACCACAATATGCAAAACGTTTATGGTAACAACGTGTTATGAACACATTTGCAAAAAAGAAAACAAACATGTATTTCCATTATTTCTACCTTCTTCTCCAGACATTCTGCAAACTTCAGTTGCTTCAACAGCTTCTTGTGTTTGTTGCTGAAGCGGTTATCCTGCTCCGCACTGGTGCCCTGAAACAACAAGAATTCATTATTAAGATTATATATGATATAGAGGAACTTCATATTATCTGTATCTGAAGTGAATATACAATTTGCGGTATGAGATTGAAAATAAACTGAATTATTTCCCCATTTGAGTAACATTAGGATACTGACACACACGCGAATACGCAGCTCGCTATCGTAGAAGAACACGGCATTTGTCGCTCTGGGTTTCGGTTTCTGTCTGTATTTTCATTTAAGTACGCTAACCAGAGTACAGCTGACTGTATAATGTTACTGCGGATTTTATCTGTAAGAATAAGGACGATAATATGAAATTGAACGCGCTGGGTTCCTTAAATCTGTTGTTCCTGTTTAACGTTAATCTGTTGAGTATTTTCTGGTTCTCTCACGCAGCCGCCATTACAGCCACACGCCAACGAACACACCAAACACAGCCTTAAAACAACCACCTAATCAACCAGCTGACAAATAACACATGCAAAACAACATATTCGACCTTTATAGTACGACAGCTGTAAAAGAATATAAGACTTACGCGGAAAAACCCCGCGTCCATTTCTATCGTGTGTCAATATGGCACGATGTCCCACAATCCACTGCGCCGGGGCAGCTTTTACCTCACTTCCGGTGCATGTTCAAATTTATTTAATATGGTTCTGATGTTGATGAGTCTTGCTCGTTTTGTGGTTTTGTTGAGGAAACAGCTGCCCATTTGTTTTTTTGATTGTAGTATTACTAACACAAATTATGGGGTGACTTAAGCACCTATGTTTCTAACCTTACAAATGTGACCCATACTTTCGTCCTCAAAGATGTTATTTTTTATTATGAAAATCCAAAGCTATTATCTGCTGAATATGTTGTTAATTTTCTTATATTGAATGCAAAATTCTTCATTCATAAACAAAAATGGCTTAAATCTCCTTTATCTTTCTCCCTTTTTCTTGTTGAATTGGACTCTCGTTTCATCTCTTAGACTTACAAATAACAAAGAGTGCCAAATTTTTTGATGTATTATGACAGCTTTTCTAAAAGGATGTAATTTTATTTTTGTACTTGTATATATAGATAATGCCATGGTTTGGCGTGCGCAAATCCAGATTGTTTTTGTGGTTGCTCTTTGTTGGAGTGTGTTCATGTTTCGCTCCCTGTTTGTGTATGTTTGTACAAGTTTTGCAATAAAAAAAATATATATATATATATATATATATATATATATATATATGTGTAAAGCGGCAGAAGAACGACACCTGCACATGAAAAAAAAAAATGAAAAAATAATGCTACCTTGATCGTTTTTTGTTTTTAATTTAGTGTCATAATGTTTTATAATATAGTGAATTTATCATGAAAATGAAATATATAAATAATGAAGTTATTTTTGTTAGAGTTTATTATTTGTGACTACTGCAGAGGTCACAATGAACAAAGACATACATAAACTGTTTGCTGTATTAAAGCCATTTATTTGACATACACTGCAATTTTCCACCAGTTCTTCATGAGATTCGTTAACAACTTTTGAGGTTAAATAATAACTGAAAATTAAGGCAGTTTCAACTTTTAACACGGAAATCACACTTGCTTTTGGAAGAAAGGTGAGTCATTCTATATATCGTCTTAAATAGGTCATTTTTATTTGTCTGCACCAGTAGTCAGAAGACTTTCAGACAGGCCGAAGCCAAAGAACACCCCTTTTACTATTGCAAGGCCGCTTTGGGTGTTTTATCCAGTAGTTCTGCTCTTCTGAGTTAACAAAAAATGTGTTAAAAAAGCTCTTACAGGATATAATAATACATCAGCAATGCTGAGAGATTAATTCACACCACCACACTATGCATTGTGAACCCAGAGCCCTTTGATAATAAAGCCAATACAGACAATAGTGGGCTTAACAGAACCCAAAATTCAGGCAACTGTGATTTCCTCAGCAATAGCAGCTGGAAGAAAGGCAGTCTTTTGATTCACACTAAAGGTAGCAGTGGTTTAAAGTATTTTCCCATGGCTGTGTTCAAACTGAGACACTTCCTCTTGTACACAATACATGGAGTGCTCTAGACTCTAGAGCACAGAGTGAGGTGTCTAGTGGTCCTTACTGTATTTGTACAAATGGAGCATATGTGGGGTCAAAATTCAACCCCTCCTAAACAGAATGTTATGATTGGTTAGGATTAGGAAAGCAGAGTTATAATTATAACATCAGATCATTGAAGTTTGGGCCAGCCAGAATTTTTCTAAGTGCTTACCTTGTTAATTTTATATAGTGTATGATGTCTCTAAAATAATTAAATTGGACAGTTTCATCTCTAATGTGTGCAATGATATTATTATTATTATTACTACTACTATTATTATGCTGTATTTATCAGAATTTAGTTGGTTCCTTGTTTTTCCCTGTCCCATGACAACTTAAAAACTATGTAAGAACAGATCACAGAGAAGAAAGACAGAGTCTCCTGAGCAGTGAGAGAATGTGAGTTTTGACTGTTGGTTAACATGTTTTCTTCACAAGCATACATATTTAGATAACTGTCAGTGTCAGCAGTTCTCTAACTGACAGAAAGTCCTGGTCTAAAGAAACAGCTACCAAATTTGAGATAGATGAGTATGGAAATGTACTGGAAAGTTGCTGGTGATCTGTGTTTCAGTCCCTGAGAAGACCTGCTAGCTGACAGGTAGTCCTGCATTGGTTCTCTTTTCACGGATAGAGGCCAGCATGTCTGTGACCAGCTCTGACAGACCGTATGCAGGCTTCCAGCCCCAGTCCTGACGTGCGTTAGAGTCATCAAACCGCACTGGCCAGCTGTCCGCTATAGAGTAAACATTACATTTTATGAACATTTGGATCATTGCAAGAAAAAAAAAAAAAAATCATTATACAAGAAAAACACATACTGATAGACAATGACTAAGATTGACATTATTTCTACAAATCAAACAAGAACATTAATATTAAAGGAATAGTTCACCCAAAAATGAAAATCTGCTGAAAATGTATTCAGCCCCAGGCCATCCAAGATGTAGATGAGTTTGTTTGTTCGGTGAAACTGATTTGGAGAAATTTAGCATTATATCACTTGCTCAGCAATGGATCCTCTGCAGTGAATGGGTACCGTCAGAATAAGTTCAAACAGTTAAAAACATCTCAGTACTCCACAAATAATCCATACAACTCCAGTCCATCAATTATTGTCTTGTGAAGTGAAAAGCTTATCTGAATCAGAAGAGAAATATGCACAGATCAGCACTCTTTACAAGCAAAAACAGTCCAAAACATATGTGAGAGGACAACAGGGGATAGACTTGTTTCACTGGAGGAACCATTGTTATGGATTATGAACTCATATTTTGGTCAGAAGCAACGGTTTAAAGTTAATGCTTTTATGATGGATATGTTTCTTAAAAACACAGCTTTTCGCTTCACAAGACATTAATTGATAGACTGGAGTTGTGTGGATTATTGTGATGATTTTAACAGCTGTTTAAACTCTCATTTTAAAACGGTACCCATTCACTGCAGAGGATCTATTGGTGAGTAAGTGATGTTAAATCTCTCCAAATATGTTCCAATGAACAAACAAACTCATCTACATCTTGGATGGCCGGAGGGTGAGTAACTTTTTTAGAATTTTTTTTTTCTCGAAATATTCCAAATTATTTAAGACTTTTTCAAAAGGTCATTCTCTCTTTCACTGCTGTTCTTACCAATAGTCTGCCGGATGGTATCAGGATTGTACGTGACCCTCAGGTGGGGCAGGTGTTTGCGAATCTCTTCTGCCACTTCTTCAGGTGTGAAGCTCATGGCTGCAATGTTGTAAGTACGCAGGGAAAGTTGGCTTTCAGGGGCCTGCATGAACTCAATGGTGGCCCTGTGGCAGTCAGATATGTGCATCATGGGAAGCCGAGTGTTGGAGCGCAAGTAACATTCATGGTGGCCGGTGCTGAGGGCATCATGAAAAATCTGGACAGCATAATCTGAGGAAAAGAGGATATATACAATAAAACAGGTCAGATGTTGTTTACTGCAAGTAAATGAAAAGCTATGAATGAGTGGGTGAATGCAGGTGTGTACAACTAAAGATTGTGTCTGTTAGTGAGGAAATGCAGAGTGGCTGGTTACCAGTAGTGCCTCCTCCTGGCTTGGTGTGGGCAGAAACGACTCCTGGGTATCGCAAGCATCGGAAATCCAGGCCATATTTATGGTGGAGATACTGATCCAATCAGAAAAGAGTTAGGATGTTGTCATTTTGTAATTACATATCATGTGATAAATAGTTCACATTAAGCTTATGAAGAATATTTAAATTATTATTTTCAATAATTATGAATATATATACAGTATAAATTAATAAAGCGTGTGTGTGTGTGTGTGTTTATACATATATACCAATCCCTCCAGGATTTCGCGATTCTGCGATCGCTGAATTTATCGTAAAATCAAGCAAACTCCGCAATTTTCGCAAGAGCTCGCAAATTTTCGTAATTGCCGCAAATTTTCCGCAGATTTTGGGCTTAGACGCGTCCTGTGACATCATCGCAACGCGCATTCAGTCAAAGAAAGGTTGTTTATTAATTACAAAAATGGAATGAACCGCCTTGCGTTCTCATCATGACCGATTTACTAGAGCTGCATTGGACAAACGAACCGAAAGCGGAACTAATCCGCGCTACGCGGCGCAGACCGTTTATCTGCTCGGGCCGGAGCCGAGGGCTGCTCTCGAACAAACCCCACTGATGTGGAAACCAGGAAAAACATCTTTCAGTAAACACAAATCTCCACCATTCACCATTGATTTAACATAACTACAGGAACAACTTGTGGCAGAAATGGTCTAATGTCTTCAATTGTTTTTAAATGCTTCACACAACTTTTCCCAGCACTTCAAAGCTTTAAGTAACCAAACTTAAAAGTTATTTTTAATGTGATGGCATTATTTGTTCATCCTTCATGTTGCCTCCATTTATAAAACTAAGTTTCATAATGTAGGAAAGCAAACACTTATTTAAAGTTGGCATGAAATCAAAATTAAATATTCTTATTTTTTGATGGAATACTGTAGTGTTTATTATAAATTATTTATATTTAAATAAAAAAGACATTAAATTACCACTATATGGCTGCAGAGACTTATAGGCTTATTAGCCATTTCCACTCCCTAATATATATATTTTTGTATTTATTAAATTATATTTAGACATTATGAATGACAGTAATAAATGTTAATTTTATCTGCATCTCAGCTACCCAGACAGCACAAGTAAATCTGTAAGACATCTGCTAAAGATCTTGGAAACATCTGTTTTGTAATCTGATAAACGTCTCAGAAGCAGTTTTACATGCATTCTAATAAATCTCTATTTGACATCTGACAGGAAAACGTCTTGGAGACGTATTGCAGATGAGCAAATACCTTAAAAAATACATCTTGCATATGTAAATGCAGACATCAAATAGACATCTCCGAGATGTACATGTGCGATTAGGGTGAGTGCTTTACTGTCAGGTGCTGGTGCCACCTTCTGTAGAACTTAATGACACTTGTACTGGTGTCCTCAAATATTAGTCTGGAGCCCTATGGTTCTCGAAGTCAGAAAAGTCATAACAATGTTAGAAGAATGTTGTCTGTGATATATTTTCACTGCAAAACAATAAGAAATGCCGCAAATATCACCGCAAATTTTGAGAAAATCCGCAGCAAAATCAGTCATTTTAGGCCACAAAAATCTGAAAAATAGTGCCGCAAAATCCTGGAGGGACTGATACACACACACACATCATGTTTTTGAAAGAAGTCTTTCACTACCAGTCAAAAGTTTTCGAACAGTAAGATTTTTAATGTTTTTTAAAGGAGTCTCTTCTGCTCACCAAGCCTGCATTTATTTGATCCAAGTAAAAACAGTCAAATTTTGCAATATTTTTACTATTTAAAATATTTGTTTTCTATTTGAATATATTTTAAAAATGTAATTTATTTCTGTGATTTCAAAGCTGAATTTTTAGCATCATTACTCCAGGCACATGATCCTTCAGAAATCATTCTAATACTCAAAAACATTTATTATTATTATTATTATTATGTTGAAAACAGATGAGAAGTTCAGAAGAACAATAATTATCTCAAATAGAAGTCTTTTATAACATTATAAATATGTTTATCATCACTTTTGATCAATTTAAAGCTCCTCCAAAAAAGTAAATAAATAAAAATTATACTGACTCCAAGATTTTGAATGGTATAGTGTATAATGTTACAAAAGCTTTTTATTTCAGATAAATGCTGATCTTTGGATCTTTTTATACATAAAAGAATTCTTAAAAGAATTTTTAAATATTGATAATAATAATAATAATAATAAATATTTCTTGAACAGCAAATCAGCATATTAGAATGATTTCTGAAGGATCATGTGACACTGTAGACTGGAGTAATGATGTTGAAAATTCAGCTTTGATCACGAGAATAAATTACATTTAAAGGGGTGGTTGATTGCGATTTCACTTTTTTTTAACATTAGTTAGTGTGTAATGTTTCTGTTTGAGCATAAACAATATCTGCAAAATTACGAAACTGAAAATTCAGCGCAAACGGAGATATCTTCTTTTAAAATTCTGTCAGTTTAATGCCTACAAAAACGGCTCGTAGGAACTACAACGAGTTGCTTCCCGGGTCCGTGACGTCATGAACCCAGAAAAACCCCGCCCTCAAGAACATGTAACGAAGGGGCCGAGGCTATGCTGTGCTGCTTTAGAGAAGAGGAAGAGAAAACGTCTCCGGTTACTACCGTAACCTCGGTTCCCTGAGAGTGGAAACGAGACATCATGGAGATATTTCTTCTTTATGGGAACTCCTTCCCTCCAACCCTTCTTGAAGTCCTATTAGCTCACGTCAGTCCAAATGACTGGCCAATTGTCACGAAGTATGCAAATCGCATGCAAATACTGACGAGCTCAAGAGGCAGTATAAAAAGCGGTGCCCGCGACAATTACATCAGAATCTGATAATGAACGCCGCTAAGCTTGTCGAGCAGCGAGCACGGCGACCTCCGTGATGTCTCGTTCCCGCTCTCAGGGAACCAAGGTTACGACAGTAACCGGAGATGTTCCCTCTCGAGCTTTCACGAGACATCACGGATATATTTTTCCTTTATGGGAACGATATTCAATCCCACCATGAGAGAGGCTACGAGCAGCCTGTACAAGTTACCTACTTAGCGAAGATAGAACACACACACACAATTTCCACCAATAAATGCTTGTTAGACGGGCTTGCAGCTGATAGGTGGAGATAAGCCAATAAGCGTCTAAACCCCAGGTATACGAAATTTGCATATCTGGTCAGTAATAATGTAGCCTGCACTGAGAACAGGGCAGAACAGAAGCAACAACAGTACTATAAGGGGCTGCACAGATATAACTGTGTTTAAGAAGCATAAAACATAACATGATAATGGTAGCACTTAGTGAATCAGACACGAATAACAGGAAGCTGCACTGAGTACAGGGCAGACAACACAATAATATCATAGAGGGCTGCACAGAGTAATTACTGTGCAAGGCAGCAACACACATGAATAGAGGCAGCAAAACATAAATCAGTCACTCACCAACAGCACTTGGGAGGCTAAGGACTGAACGTCCAGCTTGTAAAACCTGGCGAAGGTATTCTGAGAAGACCAGCTGGCTGAAAGCATAAATCCTGAATAGACATACCTCTCAACCATGCCCAGGACGAGGCGATAGCCCTAGTTGAGTGGGCCCTAATGTGCAAAGATGTGCAAAGGGCATTCCAAACCTCGGCTCATATAAGCAGCCGTAATGGCATCCACAATCCAGTGGGAAAGTCTCTGTTTTGACACGGCCCGGCCCTTCGCACAACCACCGTAGCACACAAAAAGCTGGTCAGATTGCCGAAAGCTGGACGAACGGTCAATGTAAATCCTGAAAGCCCTGACGGGGCACACTGAAGTCTGAGCATCCACATCACGCGAGGTCGATGACTCAGAAGACAGGGCAGACAACGAAACAGTCTGCGTTCTGAAGGGAGTAGATAGTGATTTAGGCACGTAGCCCGGTCTTGGCCGGAGAGTGACACTGCAGTCACCAGGTCCGAAGCGAATACAGTCGCTGTCCACAGAAAACGTGTGTAAAGCCCCTATGCGCTTAGCCGAAGCGAGGGCAAGAAGAAGTGCAGTTTTGAGAGATAGCTCCATCAAATCAACGGATCCTAAAGGCTCGAATAGTGGCTGTGAAAGAGCTCTTAACACCACCTCTAGGTCCCAGGGTGGGACTGAAGGCGGACGCAGGGGATGCAAGCTCCTCGCTCCCTTAAGAAAACTCACCACCAGCGCATGCCTACTGATCGATTGCCCGCCCAGCGGGGAACAAAACGAGGCAATATATGCCACATAGACTTTCAGTGTCGATGGTAGAGATCCACTATCCAGTCTGTACAGTAGAAAACGCAAAACATCCGACACAGAGCAAGTAGCCGGGTCGATATGAACATCACGGCACCATTTCACAAACACTCCCCATTTCAGAGCATACAAACGCCTCGTAGAGGGTGCCCCCGCCTCCGAGAGCGTGTCGAGCACACGAGAATGCAGGGCACTCAGCTCCTCTGATATCCCCGAAGCAGCCACACATGAAGGCTCCACAACTCCGGGTTCGTGTGCCATACCGAGCCTCTCACCTGAGATAGCAGGTTCTTCCTGATGGGGATCAGCCAGGGCGGTACCACCAGCAGCTCTGTCAGGTCCGGAAACCAAGGCTGGTTCGGCCAGTTCGGGGTGATCAGTATCACCGAAGCCCCCTCCTCCCTGATCTTGCATAACACCAGAGGCAATATCTTGATTGGAGGAAACGAATACAGCCTGGCTGCTGGCCAGTGCGATGTCAGAGCGTCCCCTTCCAGCGGGGAGTGAGACAGGGAGAAGAACAGCGGGCAGTGCGCATTCTCGCTCGTGGCGAACAGATCCACCTCCGCTCTCCCATAGCGAGTCCAAATCATCCGAACCGACTCGGGGTGCAACCTCCACTCTCCTTGAGGAATCCCCTTCCTCGAAAGCATGTCCGCCCCGCGGTTTAAGAGACCGGGGATGTGCGCTGCTCTAATGGAGAGGAAGTGACGGTCCGCCCATAGCAGGAGATTCGCTGCCTGCTCGTACAGAGCCCTGGAGTGTACGCCTCCTTGGTGATTTATGTACGAGACCATGGACATGTTGTCAGAGCGAATCAGAATGTGCCGCTGTTCCAGCTGCGGCCAAAAATTCTTTAGAGCTAAGAAAACTGCTTCCAGCTCCAAGCGGTTTATGTGCCACCAGCTCTGAGGTTCTGACCACAGCCCCGAAGCCGGCCTGCCCTCGCACACTGCTCCCCAGCCGCGAGTCGATGCGTCCGTCGAGACCACGACACGAGAAGTCACCAAACCCAGGGGAACTCCCCGGCTGAAGAGCTCCGGGTTGCACCACGGCCTCAGAGCCTCGATGCATCCGCGGGAGACCGCGATGCGCAAACAGCCCAAAGTCCATGCCATCCAAGGGACTCGAGATTTCAGCCATAACTGCAGCAGGTGCATGTGTAGTAAGCCCAGATGACATACCGCTGAAGCAGACGCCATGAATCCCAGCAACCTTTGAAATTCCTTCAAGTGAACATAGCTGCCCAGCGGCTTGGTCGTTGGATGCGCCAGCGAGTGATGCGCGACTATAGTCTGTATGGGCGGCAGCTCTGCACTGCTCTGAGGCAGGGCGAGCGGCGCTGCATTGACTGAGTGAGGAGGAAAGAGCTCTTTTTGTGAGAATGTATGCATTTTTATTGAATGAACATCCAACACACAAACATTTGAACACATGAATTTTCGGCGCTTGGGAGCCGGGACGCTCGCGCATTCTCCTCCTCTCTTCAGACCGTCAGGACGATGGCTTAGAAGCCGGCGGCGGGCGAGAGTCACGTCGCGGGCTCCTCCGCTGGCCATGGCGCTTCCTCCCGGGACCCCACGCCTTCCTCCAGACATCCGGCTCCTGGCGAGGAGCAGTAGCAGTCACCGCCGCGGTCGCTGGCCAGGGGTTATCCCTCTGTTGGGAAGAGCCAGGTGCCAACGAGGACGTGGATCTCGCCGTCTGCTGCTGGAAAGCGCACCTCGGCATGACGTGACTCATGGCTTTGGTGCGCTTCTGAGCCTCAGCGAAGTGCTCAATAATGGACTCCACGGCGTCACCAAAGAGGCCGGAGGGAGTCACAGGAGCGATCAGCAACACCTTATGGTCAGCATCCTTGAGGTCAGCCAGGTTTAGCCATAGGTGCCTCTGAAGGACGACCATACAACCCATGGCCTTACCCACGGCCTGGGCCACTCGCTTCGTCGCCATCAACACGAAGTCCGTCGCCACGTGCAGATCCTTAATAGCCTCCGCAGTGAGAGCTCTGCCCTCCGTCGCCTGCAGGAGCTTCGTCTGAAAAACCTGCAGCACTGCCATGGCGTGCAGCGCGGAAGCCTCCTCGCCATCCGAGGCATACGCTTTATTAGCAAGGTGGGTGGTGGTCCTGCACGGCTTCGAGGGAAGGCTGATGTCTGAGCCTAGGGTCTTGGCTGCTGCAGGACACAGGTGCACAGCGACAATCTCCTCGACGGGGGGAGAGCGCACGTACCCGTGGGCCTCCGCCCCATCCACATGGGAAAATATGGCCTGAGTGGCAGTGTGGACGCACGCCGATTGGGGCGCAGACCATGTCTTCACCAGCTGCTCGTGTACGTCGGAGAAGAAGGGGACCGACGTCCTCGAGTCAGCTTTCCGGGTGGACCTGAAATACCAGGAGTTGAGCTTACTCCTGGCAGGCTCTTCTGGAGGACTCCAGGTAAGCTCCAACTCCTGGACAGCCTTCGACAGAACCCTCATACAGTGGTGTGAAAACTTGTTTGCCCCCTTCCTGATTTTTTATTTTTTTGCATGTTTGTCACACTTTAATGTTTCAGATCATCAAACAAATTTAGATATTAATCAAATATAACACAAGTAAACACAACATGCAGTTTTTAAATGAAGGGTTTTTTATGAAGGGAAAACAAAATCCAAACCCACATGGCCCTGTGTGAAAATGTGTTTGCCCCCCCACCCCCTGTTAAAACATAACTGTGGTTTATCACACCTGAGTTCAGTTTCTCTAGCCACACCCAGGCCTGATTACTGCCACACCTGTTCGCAATCAAGAAATCACTTAAATAGGACCTGCCTGACAAAGTGAAGTAGACCAAAAGATCCTCAAAAGCTACACATCATGTTGAGATCCAAAGAAATTCAGTAACAAATGAGAAAGAAAGTAATTGAGATCTATCAGTCTGGAAAAGGTTATAAACCCATTTCTAAAGCTTTGGGACTCCAGCGAACCACAGTGAGAGCCATTATCCACAAATGGTGAAAACATGGAACAGTGGTGAACCTTCCCAGAAGTGGCCGGCCAACCAAAATTACCCCAAGAGCGCAGTGACGACTCATCCAAGAGGTCACAAAAGACCCCAGAACAACATCCAAAGAACTGTAGGCCTCACTTGCCTCAGTTAAGGTCAGTGTTCATGAATCCACCATAAGAAAGAGACTGGGCAAAAATGGCCTGCATGGCAGAGTTCCAAGATGAAAACCGCTGCTGAGCAAAAAGAACATAAAGGCTCGTCTCAGTTTTGCCAGAAAACATCTTGATGATCCCCAAGCCTTTTGGGAAAATACTCTGTGGACTGACGAAACAAAAGTTGAACTTTTTGGAAGGTGTGTGTCCCATTACATCTGGCGTAAAAGTAACACAGCATTTCAGAAAAAGAACATCATACCAACAGTAAAATATGGTGGTGGTAGTGTGATGGTCTGGGGCTGTTTTGCTGCTTCAGGACCTGGAAGACTTGCTGTGATAAATGGAACCATGAATTCTGCTGTCTACCAAAAAATCCTGAAGGACAATATCCGGCCATCTGTTCGTGACCTCAAGCTGAAGCGAACTTGTGTTTTGCAGCAGGACAATGATCCAAAACACACCAGCAAGTCCACCTCTGAATGGCTGAAGAAAAACAAAATGAAGACTTTGGAGTGGCCTAGTCAAAGTCCTGACCTGAATCCTATTGAGATGCTGTGGCATGACCTTAAAAAGGTGGTTCATGCTCAAAAACCCTCCAATGTGGCTGAATTACAACAATTCTGCAAAGATGAGTGGGCCAAAATTCCTCCACAGCGCTGTAACAGACTCATTGCAAGTTATCGCAAATGCTTGATTGCAGTTGTTGCTGCTAAGGGTGGCCCAACCAGTTATTAGGTTTAGGGGGCAAGCACTTTTTCACACAGGGCCATGTGGGTTTGGATTTTGTTTTCCCTTCATAATAAAAAACTTCATTTAAAAACTGCATGTTGTGTTTACTTGTGTTATCTTTGATTAATATTTAAATTTGTTTGATGATCTGAAACATTAAAGTGTGACAAACATGCAAAACAATTAAAAATCAGGAAGGGGGCAAACAATTTTTCACACCACTGTAAGCTCCTCTTGGAGGTCTGGGGGCCCCGTGCTGTCCATCTGATCGGGCTCCGATCCTGCCCAATCCTCCCTCTCCGAGGCCGAAATGGACATCGAGTCATCCCCCTCCTCCTGGCCAAAGGACACAAACTCCTCATGGGGGGACCGTTGGGTTTGGTGGAGCGGAAAGACGACACTCCCGCCACCAGGAGAGTGGGGGCAGTGGGCCTCATCCCAAATAGGCCGCGAGCCATATCTCAGCGGGTTCTGAGCACACGGACCAGCAGGTCCACACAATGTCTGCAGGCGGACTCGTCCAGCGCCGCCTCGGCATGGGCCAGGACAAGGTATGCGACGCAGTGATCGTGTTGATTCGGCGGCTCCATTGGTCCCGTGTAGATCTTGCAAACTGTAGCCATAATGAATTCAGCAGGTGAAGTAAAAGATTCTGACATAATTGTCGTGGGCAGCGCATTTTATACTGCCTCTCGAGCTCGTCAGTATTTGCATGCGATTTGCATACTTTGCGATAATTGGCCAGTCATTTGGACTGGCGTGAGTCAATAGGACTTCAGAAAGGGTTGGAGGGAAGGAGTTCCCATAACGGAGAAATATCTCCGTGATGTCTTGTGAAAGCTCGAGAGGGAACTAGGGGTGCACGTAAAAATCTATTCATATATGAATCGCGATTCTGTCTTCTAACGATTCTAATGGATTCACAAATTTCAAAATCATATGTTCTAAAGCAGCGATTCTTAATACTGTTCCTCGCGTCGCCCTGGTCTGCACACGCTCTTCGTCTCTCTCTCGCTCTCTCTCTTTCAGATCATCAGATCAACTTCAACAAACTGTTCCAATTATACACTTTTTTCACATAGCAACGAGAAGCGTTATACATGGATGCACGTGCAGTTGCTGTGCTGTATTAAAGCTTTAATCAGGATAAAACCGTATATTAAAATCTAACAGAAGCAGTAGCACTTACAAATAGCAGCGTACCTAAAAGTATGAACCAACAACAAACAAACATATCATTAAGAGCCATGCTTGCACAGGTTCTGCGAAATTCCTCTTCACTAATATCCTCTGCATCACAATCGGGCACACATTGATAAGCAATATTGATGACGCCATTGTTTACATATAGCACATGCAGCTGAGGCGAGGGGCGGGACGTTTAGACATGCTCTAGAGGCAGTTTAGCCAATCACAACACACTGGACCAGCTAACCAATCAGAGCCACTTAGTGTATTTCTGAGGGAGGGGCTTCATAAAACCAGGAAATAATCGGGGCGTTTATCAGAGAGAGAAGGGACAGAGCGGTGTAGAATAAAGGTAAATTATGTGAAAAATAATGTGTTTTTTAAAAAACGAAGCATGAACATGTTTGATTGCACCCCATAAACACAATCAAGCCTAGAAAAAAACTGTCAACCACCCCTTTAAAATATATTCAAATAGAAATCAGTTATTTTAAATAGTAAAAAATATTTCACAATATTACTGCTTTTGCTGTATTTTGGATCAAATAAATGCATGCTTGGTGAGCAGAAGAGGATTCTTTAAAAAACATTAAAATCTTACTGTTCAAAAACTTTTGACTGGTATGATCATGATATGATCATAGAGGCTGTATTTAACATTGTGAAATATTATTACAATTTAAAAGAACTGTTTTCTATTCTAATATATTTTAAAATGTAATGTAGTCATTAGATACTTTTGCGATACTTTTGCAATCCTTTTGCAGAAACCATGATCAACTGTATTTTAAAAGTTCGGGTAAATGAAATTAAAAAAGAAAAAAGAAATTAATACTTTAAAATAAATGCTGTTCACTGAACTTTCTATTCATCAAAGAATTATGAAAAAATTACTGTTTTCACAAAAAACTATAAAGCAGCAAAACTTGTTTTCAACACTGACTTCTTTCAAAAACAACATCAAAAAATCGTAAAGCATATATGTATTAATAATTTCCCCAGACTAACTAGAACATAAAAAACATAAATCTTTACTTCCCCCATCAGCTCTGCATGGACTTTGGAAACCCCATAAATGGTGCGAGGTCTCTGGATACAGAGGTCAGGTGCTGGGTCACGGGGAGATGAAGGGCCGAATGCTCCGATGGTACTGGGTACAAACAGTCGCAAGCAGTTCTCCAGAGCCAGATCTAACACATTATGCAGACCTGAAGAAAGAGGAGTTTGGCGGGGGGGGAGAGAAGAGCAGGACAGGGGCAACAGGAGAAGGACAGAATGTGGGACGTCAGGGATAGTGGAGACCTTACGTTGTAAATTAGGTAGTCATAAACACGTAAAACGTGTGACTGAGTTTTCCCACCTGTGATATTGATGGTGCGGGCGAGAGCCACGTTAGCTTCCCCGATAGCACTGAGTAATGCACTGTAATGCACCAGCCAGGTGATTCTGTTATTCACAACTAGCTCCCTCAAGTTTTTATAGTCCAGCACATCAGCGTATACAAACGGACCTGTAAGGAGGATCACCCATCAGACGCTGGAGGTTAAATGAGAGCTTTAGTCATATTGGCTACTGCAGAATATGAATGAGGCTAAGTGATTGAAATGTAGGTAATACTTTACTTTAAAATATGGTTTAATTAATTAACATTAGGATCTAATAAGTTGTACAACATTTACAGCATGAATCTAAGTTAATACAGGTTAGTACATTCATGATAATTCATAAACTATTGCTCAATGTTCGAAATACAATTATGGTTATTTATTCAACTAGAAATGTTTAAAATGCATTCAAAAGTTGGAGTCATTATGATTTTTTAGTCTCTTATGCTCACCAAGGCTACATTTATTTGATTAAAAATTAAGGAAGAGCAAAGCTGAATTTTCAGCAGCCATTACTCATCTTCAGTGTCAAATTATCCTTCAGAAACTTTTTGATCAATTTAAAACATCCTTGCTCCATAAAAAAAGTATACATTTATTTAAAAAAAGAAAGACAGTTGAACAGTAGAGTATGTAGAAATTAATTGTACTAAAAGTTAATAAATGATTTTTTTATTGTTTTTTTTTCATGTTAGCAATTTCATTAACCTTGAATGTTAACTTATTGTTACTGAAACTGAAATATAAGAGCCACGTGATTAAAAAAAACTCCTACTGTAAACTTTAATAGCCAGTTTATGGCACCACACTGTCCATGTGGTTCTATATATGTTGCAACTGATGCAACCACCTACCCATATCACAGCTGTACATCTGTCTCAGTGTCAACATACCCATGTTATAAACTTCAGCGGGAGGCCTCCTAATGTCCGACAGGATGACGTTTTCCTTTCCATACTGCTTCCTGATGTAAAAGGAATTAAATATGATTACAAATCAAAATAAACAACAGAAAAAGTTAAATGATATTTGGTTTTTACAGAATTATAAAGAATCTACCTCAGAAAATTAAAAAAGGTTACATATGCACAGCAAACATCTATGCAAAAACAAGGCAAATATCCAGTCTATGCAAATATGTAAAAACTGTGTGTTCTGGAGTCTGATTTCAAATTTCTCCCATGCAGCACATCTTTCAGCTGTTCACTAACCTCAGCATTTCAGCTAGTCCAACTCCAAGCTGTCCCAGGCCACCTTTAACAGGAGAACAACACTTTCAACAATGAAAGAAGCTTAAACACACATTTTACAACCAGAAACTTCACCACTCACAATGCCACAACAGAGCACCAAGCTGAATAAAATCTAAATATGAATGAAAAATGTTACTGCATTATTTTTAAAATGAAAATGCATAAAGGTCAGAGGTACAGTAAATGCACAACAAAAGAAATCATGATACCATACATAATGTGTGATCAACTCCAGTAAACCACTAAAAATAGAGTTTATATTTCAGTGACTGTTAGACTGATGCATATGGGATGGCAAATCAGTGCACATGCAAATGAAGTAGAGCGAAAAGCCCACAAAATGTCAGTAGCAGATTCAAAAACAGGCCTAAGTACATTTTTAAATAAGCTCCGTGATTGTTATTGTCCAGACATTTTTTCAGCTCCACTTCGACTGACAGTCCATTTACTCACTCTGTTGCACAAGCATAAAACAGCCGCGCGCTCCATTGTGCGCACGCGGAGCGCTTTTAACACTCTTTATTCCCGACCTATTGTCATGGCGATCAATAGGATTGTCTCTTACGAGGCTCGGAAAACAAACACAGAAGACATGATACAACTAATACTATTTCCACCAAAACACTACAGGTTGTCACCCGTTATTTAAGCAGCTGGGAAACAGATGGCACCTGTGATGAGGACTCGAGGATTGTCCGCAGGAGGCTCGGAGGACTCGCTGCTCGGCCATCGGTTGATCTGTCGCGGCGATAAACTCATGCCGCGAACCGACAAACCTTTACACAACGAGCGGACACACAACCGGACACCTGACAGCATCTGTCAGTTAAAAACATATCAGTTAACCGAATGAACGGTTCAGAAAGAACACATCAAAACCAGTTTTTACTTTTTCCTTTTTAGTTTGCGCTAAAGTGATGGCCAAGTCGTTATTTCATCCTTAAAAGTGAGTTGACTGATACACGAACATTAAGTAAATCAGTAGTTCAAGAAAAAGCGCATTATCTCACCTTGAGCGTTTCAAAACTTGAAATCCGTGACGATGTGAAACACGTGTCTTGCATCAAAATCACAACATTGCTGTTGTGTACCCGGAGGTGGAAAATTAAGTAAGTAAATAGTGCTGATAAGAGGGATTTTCATGGTATTTAAGCGTTAGAATTAAGAGATTACTGTCCGATTGGTTGCCAGAGGAGCGCATCGAATGACCATTGGATAAACAAGCTGCCGCAGCAGAGAATGCTGGGAAATGTAGTTTTATCTTTATACTAGCACGTACGGTCGCGTGATAGTGATTGTGGTGTCCATTAGCGCTACAAGAGGGCAAACTTGCTGACGGGCTGCCCACTCCGGATTTATATTGTGTGGGTGAGTTTAGCTGAGCTGGGCTTTACCCTGAGGACTTCATTGGCCAGTGAAATGTTATTGTTTGTGTGCGCGCGCGTGCGCGCTCGCAGATTCCCCTTTTTAATGACCAAGTTTTATAGTGAAATATTTTAATATAATGTCAAACATGTCAAATAATTTAATATAATATAATTTCTGAATAGGAAAATTATGGTCGTAAAATAAATATAAATTATAAAATTAATTCAAAATCAAATACAACACTCTGCTTCGACACATTTTAATAATATTTATTGATAATAATTTTAAAATAATTGACTGGCCCCCATGTTAGATTATACAGTTCACTACTGTATAAATGGTAACAGATTGAAAACAAGGGAATTCACTACATGAGCATTTTTGACCGCACATTTTGAATGCCTGTCTATAGAAATGGTGACATTATTTTGTTGTGGCCCAGTTTAATTTCTGACTCTGCTCAGAAGCATCAAGTAAGCAAAGATTATGCACAGTAATGTTGTATCACCTCGAAGGGGTTTATTTCCTGAGTATGACCACTATGCATGATCCAGCTTATTAGGCTACTTAACAAAGAAATAAATACATGGATATGAAATATTTATTTGAGTTTAAATCCTCTGTTTTCCATGATGAGGGGCTTGTTCACCGTCATGACAGAATGACAGAATTTTCATTTTTGGGTGAACTATCCCTTTAACACTAAATCTGGCAATTAACCAATCAGAATCAAGTATTCCAGAGAGCTGTGCAATAATTAATTATAAACCATGTTCCAATTGCAAATGCTGTTTGTAATTTCTCAAGCATGTTTAAAACCACCTTCTGGTAAGTCCTCAGACTTCTCACATTCACTCCATTTAACATTCAGCTGTATGTAACAGTGTGAAAAATGTTTACAGTAAAACATCATGACTGATGCTGTCTCATGTAACCACAGTAAATTCCAACAACAACTATTCAAACATAATACAACAAACCCACATTTTCCCCTATTTGAGACTGTTTACTGTTTAGCATTTTGCTTGAAGCTCAGACAGAAGGCTGTAATGCCAGTTTGTCTGATTATTATTCAGTGATGGCTATCGTAAATAACATTACATCTAAAAGCTCTTTAAATGCCGGTATATCTGATTGGCAGTGATACTAAGTTCTTGCAAAGAAACACACAGTAGTAACAGGGTCTACAACATCCTTTCAACCATGAGATCACAAGATAGTCAGCTCATCCATGAGGTTCTCAATCGGGGACAAGGAGTCACAGTGTGTACTAAGCGTGTTATTGGTCCAGTCGGGTCCAGCTCGCTCACGGTGCTTTTTCACAATGCTCCACACCTCTTCTCGAGCTTCCTCCATGTTCTGAGCATACTCAGTCCACCTGAGGAACATCCCTACCCAAATACCATACAAGGATAATGAGGACTAATGAGGACATTAAGGATGGAAGTATTTGTTTTTTCTTTTGCTCCAAATCAGTGAAGCTTTACATACCAATAATACCAAGAAATTTCAATAATTTATCTTTCATTTTTAACTTGCAGTCATTTTATCACATTGCAACAGTAACTCACCTGTCCATAGCTGTAAGGACTGAGGATGTACTGAGGGCCAAATGGCCAAATCAGTGGGTTCATACAGTGGGTTGAGGTACTGCTCTTCAATATCAGGCTTCAACAGGGACTGAAACAAACAGTGTGTGTTCTCCTTCACTCCTGCAGCACATCTAGCTCAGGCAAAAAAAAAAAAAGAAATATATATATATATATATATATATATATATATATATATTGATAGATAGATAGATAGATAGATAGATAGATATAATACGAAATGTTTCTTAAGCAACAAAACAGCATATCAGAATGAGTTCTAAAGGATCATGTGACACTAAAGACTGGCGTATCACAGGAATAAATTAGATTTTAAAATGTATCATAACAGCTAATTTAATTGTAATATTTTGCAATATTACTGTTGTACTGTATTTTTGATCAAATAAATGCAGCTTTGGTAGGCATAAGAGACTTTTTTTAAAAATGTTTTATGAACTTTTGAATAATGAGTGTCATATAAGGGTAATTTGTGCCCACCTCTCCTGCTCGCTGTTACACAGGAATGTTCCATAGTTAGAAGCGTAAACCTCTTGTGCCAGTCGGAGCAGCAGGGCCTCACTAAACTCCAGTGCAAGAGGAAATTGGCGCCACACCTGCCACACACAGTCAAGCAGCAGCAGGAAGGACGGGCACTCCTGCTTCAGACGGGCATGAGAGTACGCCGAATGAGCACAGCGCTGCTGGAATGGGTGTCCAGCCTGAGAAACAAGCATGCAACTCATCAACTTTCTCACAAACAGATCTGAGACTAATATTAGGTATAGTAGTTTAGTAACCAAGTTCTTTTTAGTTGTAATGCATTCATAAGCTTTAAAAAATTCACCACACATATACTTAATCGCACATTATGTCACACAAACACACACTCACCTGTATCCATTCCCTCTCCAGCAGGCAGAGGAAGCCAGTGACAGTTCTAGAGGCGGGGTCTAGGATAAGCTGAGCCAGTGAGCTCACCAGCAGCGTGTTGTCTGTTCCTTCAGAGCCATGCACAAGCACAGAGTGACCATCCCTGCAAAAAAACAGATCACAGACCTGAGTGATACACCTCAAACCCATGCATGGGCCTGCAGTGACCACCCTTCAAAAACAGACCGCACGCCAGAAAAATACATACATGAATGCTACACCAAATTTGAATAGAAACAAATTCATAGATATGCTGGTCAAGCAAAACTGACATAAAAGCACCACAACATACAATACATAACATGTATTGATCTGTCAGTCACACAAAACAATGAACAAAATAATAGGACAGAGAATGTAACAGTTAGGAATGTAGGACAGTTAAAGTGCAATACAGATGTTTTGCCATTAATGTTTCATTAGAAATTAACCCAGTACATTAAAACATGTGTCAACAGTGTTCTTGCCTTATTCTGAGTCACTACAGAAAGCCTACTACACTAATTTAATAAAACTGAAATGTTATGTATGAACCACAGATGGCGACAAACAGTCCAGAATTTCGTAGTGCACCTTTAAAAGACCAAAGTAAAAGATCTTCCCACCTCTCCACACACTCTACCACCAGGCCTGCAGTGGACAGCGCACTGTGAACATTAGAAAGCCATTTGGAGTTCTCCAATTTACTAAGCCAGCGGTCCACACCGTGCGACGGGTCACTGCATGCTTCCACCAGCTTAATAAGACTCTCCTGCACAACTTTACCCCTGTAAATGATATGATTACAGGCAAAATCGTAGCAAACTGTCTTTCAAAGTCAGATGGGTCACATATTTTCAGACTATTAAAATGACTAATGTTCCCTCTCACCTTTCATGGTGTCTATGGATTCTCTTCCAGTTGCTATAACAGGATTTAGACTCAAAACCTCCTCCTGTCATCCGGGCCTGCTGGGCTTGCTGGGCAGAACGCAGATCGATGATGTAACCCAACTCTGACCCATCAATCACAGCCTGGAGAAGGAGCTCATCCTCCTTACATCTCTTCTTATTGGCTCCTGTCAAAGGCTGACTGCTTCGCATGATCACCTAGGCGATGGGTACAAATAACTTTTACTTTGGACATTTTGATCTGTGTTATGTATTTTTTGCTTTAATGAGAAATGTAGTTCTCATACCAATATATGGTTACATGCACGTATATTTGAGATATAAGAAAACATCCTACACTCACCATTCCATTCCTATGGTGACAATAGGAGAGCACAGGAAATCTGCCGCCCTGTCTGAACCTGGCTGAGCGGATCAGCTTGTCATCATCCACCTCACGAGGCACAATGACCGCAGATGGATACGATGGGCATACAGAGTAATCTGAGTTTACTTTACTGACTCTCCACCTGTCCCACTGCTCACAAACACACACACGTTTGTTTCTGTGAATTGTGGGGACTTTTCATAGACTTCTATTACTTTTATACTGACCAAACAATATTTTTTATTCCCTAACCCAAACCTAACCTTAAACCTACCCCTTACAGAAAACCTGTTTGCATTGTTACACTTTCAGATAAACATCATTTACTATTTTTAATAATTTTTTTTCCTCATAATGTCAAAAATTTCAGGTTTTACTATCCTTATGGGGACATTTGGTCCCCACAATGTAGCGTAAACAAGTACACACACACACACACACACACACACACATATTATGAGCACACACAAACATGCACATGTATACACATAAGTTATAAATATACATTACTATTAATGAATAAATAAAAAACTAACTAGAAAAACTAGTAAAGAAAACTAAATTAAACCTAAACAGTAATATTTAAAAACTAATCAAAATGACATAAAGCACATAAGAAAATATTAAAAATTTATATAAATATAAAACAACTTTACATAAGATAGACACTATAAAACAGAAAAAAGAGTAACAAAAAATTATGATACAAATATGATGTTGTGCCATAGACAGGACGTCAGTGGCTAAAGATAAACATCTACAACTATGGAAAAAATGAAAGGCTGTGAAACATCTGCTAGATGACAATGGGTGATAATGAAAGCTATGGAGACAAACAAGGTAAAGAAAAAAAGAAAAAAAGCTGCATATGGGTCAAAAATTTGTAACAGAGAAAGAATTATTTCCTGTGCATTTAAATGTTGCCCATGTCTCACAACTACTTTTAGTTTCCTGTGGCAAACAAAGTGCTTCCTGTTTGTCTTTCTTTCAGGAAATGAAACAATAGCTTATATTAGGTGACATTTGACCTTGAAGTAATACTTTTCAGCATCGTTTATTCGTGTTTGTCCTTGTGTGTGGTGTTTAAAGCAAGATAAACACAGAGTGACAGTAACTGAAGGAAAGGGAAGTGAAAGTGAAAGAAAGAAAGAAAAATACAGTTAAAGAGTGTGTAGCTCACCAGGCTTTCTGTTTGTTTGTAATATTGCTCCGTTGAGGACAGGCCCCATGAGCCTTGCAGAGTAAGGTGTGACGGTCTGTAGAAGAAGGGATACATCTCTGTCACACTTTCCAGAGACGAAAGAGCCTACAGAGACATGAGATGATATTAGTTTACTCTCACTCACAGCTGAGGCAGTGCTGGACTCCACATTTATTTCTAGAGTAAAGATTGGCTTTAGAATACATGCTTAAAATTTAATAACAATCTGTAATTACACATAGTATTCAGGATTTTCCAGGATACTTTGCTACTGACAGTGGAAGATTTTTAACAGGTTATTTTTCAATTTATTGTTTTTGGCCAATATTGGATATTGAAGTGTGCACAGTATTTTTCCTTTATTTTAAGATTTAGATAAAAACCTTTGCCATAATCTAATGCTCATTTAAAGTGAATCATTATAAACTAATATTATAATGACACTGTATTATAATGTAATCTTTATTAAATCTCAAAATATATATTTATTACATTATTCATTTGAATTTTAATGGGGTTTTTTGTACAAAATAGTACAGAATTTTAATACTGGCCAACACTTATCAACCATAACAAAGCAGAAATGTAATATCGGTGCAAGCTGCTCGATTTGATGGGGTTTGTTTCGTATTACACTTTAAAATATATTCAAATAATAAATAGATATTTAAGATTGTAATAATATTTCACAATATTACTGTTCTAATGTATTTTTTTATCAAATGAATGCAGCCTTGGTGAGCACAATAGACTCCTTTCAAAACTTTGACGAATCTTACAGACCCCCAAACTTTTGAAAAGTAGTATACTGAATCCTAAATATTAGCCATATTAATACTAATCCTTGTAACAAGCATGGCTAGTGATAACTATATTTAGTACCTCTATAGAACTGGCTATGTTCAGACATTCCTCCATTCCAGGAATTTCCAACTGAAGAACCAGCAGGTCCTTACATTTAATGGTGATATTACCAGAGGATCCCACAGCCCTGTATCAGACACACGTACAAACACCCCCACACACATTTAAGTACATTCCTCCATGTTTTCTCGCACTCTCAAATTCTATACAATCATCTCCATTGGGGCCTCAGAAGAGACGGAAACAGGAAGCAAAAACAAGCCATGAGCATAAAGCTAGCAGCAAGACAATGAGATAAATTGCAGAGGCATGACTGAGCTCTAAATTTAACTTTAATAGAACGTAAGCTAACAGTCTTTCTTTTTGTCTCTCCATATTTGGATGTTAGATTACAAACACACACACACACACACACACATATATGTATATATATATATATATATATATATATATATATATAACACTTCATTTTCATAAACACTGTTGCTTTGCATATATTAAAAAGACAAAAAAAAAACACGTCAGAGATATATGTTGCGTAAATGCTCATTGCAAAGCATGAATATCTTGCAAAATACTCTATTTTTCTGTTTTTATCTCTGCCATAAGCTAAGAGCATGTTGCCAGCACAGCTCATTTTGAAAGATGCCTTCTTATTCTGACACAAGATGCTGCCCACTGCCAGTAATCTCCTCATTTTTATTTTTACTGTATAAATTAACAGAAGATCCCAGATCAGGATAAAAGGACAGCTTCAATGAGCAATAAAAGTCAAACATTGGGCCTGCTTTAGAAGTGTACCTGGGGTATCCGAAAAGATTCTCGACACTGACATGCAGGAAAAGTGATTGGTGAAATTAGAGAAAGAGAGAATTTGTTTATTATTAGAGAAGCAGGTCACTTCAGGGATCAAAAACATACACAATTGTAACCCAATAAGATTCAAAAACAGAAGTCTGGATGAATAAGAATATGAATTGTGCATTTACAAAGGACATGTGTCTTAATTTGCTGTAATACAGTCCTGAACATTTTTCAGCAGTGATCAACAATATACACATCAATAAAAAAAAATCCTTCTGAAACAAATGTACTTGATACAGTAAAATCTAAATTAACAGATTTTCTTTAAGTTAGAGATATTATTTAACACCACTGAATCAACTTAAATATTTGGTTACATGAACAAAGCTAAAATGAAGTTTTAGATCAGATACAAATAAGAGCCATAATTGTAAAATAATTAAAATGTAATTTAAGATGGTCTTAATTGGCTTAATGCTGGAAGACCATCTTAAACCAGATAAAACCAACACACCATCTAAGGCTGGTTTAAGATATTTTTCCATCAGCAGGCTATAATTACCGTCGCCTAGTTTTACAGCACACACATGCATTGGTCAAACCTGGACTCCAGCTGTCTCTCTACCTTTTCTCAATGGCATCGATGTTCTTGAGGAGAATGAGAAGTTGCCAGGAAGCTTCATCTTTTCTGTCTGAGAACAGAAGGTGGTGGCAGGTAACGCACAGGGTTCCTCTGAGCGCTGGATGCAAAGGTCTTCTCAGGGTAACATTTTCAACATTAGCGGTCTTGATGTGCTCCGACAACTCCATTTCACTACGACAACCACCACCATCTGGTACTTCTCGCGCTGAGTTTAGAGAGCTGGTCTTCCGCTAATCCTCTACAAAACTGTGTCCCACCCCTTGCCGTTAATTTAGCCTGTTATAAAGCTCACCGGTAGCTGGCAAATATAAAATGCCACTAAGCGACTGTGCGCGAGCGGCGGGAGGTGTGTCTGCTCGCGCTGCTCATAAGCATTTTGTTGGCTTTATACTTTCGTTTCCGTTCTTGAAGTCCCAGCCCTCTTCTCTTTTTTTTTGTGATGTTTGTGTTTGTTGTTGCTTTTTTTTTTTTGTAATCATGCTTGCTGACATTTTAGAGATGTAGGGTAAGAATTAGTCTGCTTTTGACAAATAAAGAAAAAAAAAAAAAAAAAATCTTATTTCCTTTTCTTGATATTCATTTTTTCTTTTTTACTTATTTACGAATATCTAAAATCAATTAGATATTCGGTTTAATAATGCAAGATGCCATACACCCTCAAATATAAAAATTAGCCTTGCGATGGACCCTAATATACAAGCATACATCAATTTATACTGTAAAAAAAAAAAAAAAATATATATATATATATATATATATATATATATATACACACATACACACACACACACAGTGGGTACGGAAAGTATTCAGACCCCCTTAAATTTCTCACCTTGTTATATTGCAGCCATTTGCTAAAATCATTTATGTACACACAGCACCCCATATTGACAGAAAAACAGAATTGTTGACATTTTTGCAGATTTATTAAAAAAGAAAAACTGAAATATCACATGGTCCTAAGTATTCAGACCCTTTGCTCAGTATTTAGTAGAAGCACCCTTTTGATCTAATACAGCCATGAGTCTTTTTGGGAAAGATGCAACAAGTTTTTCACACCTGGATTTGGGGATCCTCTGCCATTCCTCCTTGCAGATCCTCTCCAGTTCTGTCAGGTTGGATGGTAAACGTTGGTGGACAGCCATTTTTAGGTCTCTCCAGAGATACTCAATTGGGTTTAAGTCAGGGCTCTGGCTGGGCCATTCAAGAACAGTCACGGAGTTGTTGTGAAGCCACTCCTTCGTTATTTTAGCTGTGTGCTTAGGGTCATTGTCTTGTTGGAAGGTAAACCTTCGGCCCAGTCTGAGGTCCTGAGCACTCTGGAGAAGGTTTTCGTCCAGGATATCCCTGTACTTGGCTGCATTCATCTTTCCCTCGATTGCAACCAGTCGTCCTGTCCCTGCAGCTGAAAAACACCCCCACAGCATGATGCTGCCACCACCATGCTTCACTGTTGGGACTGTATTGGACAGGTGATGAGCAGTGCCTGGTTTTCTCCACACATACCGCTTAGAATTAAGGCCAAAAAGTTCCATCTTGGTCTCATCAGACCAGAGAATCTTATTTCTCACCATCTTGGAGTCCTTCAGGTGTTTCCATGCGGGTTTTCGTGTGTCTTGCACTGAGGAGAGGCTTCCGTCGGGCCACTCTGCCATAAAGCACCGACTGGTGGAGGGCTGCAGTGATTGTTGACTTTCTACAACTTTCTCCCATCTCCCGACTGCATCTCTGGAGCTCAGCCACAGTGATCTTTGGGTTCTTCTTTACCTCTCTCACCAAGGCTCTTCTCCCCCGATAGCTCAGTTTGGCCAGACGGCCAGCTCTAGGAAAGGTTCTGGTCGTCCCAAACGTCTTTCATTTAAGGATTATGGAGGCCACTGTGCTCTTAGGAACCTTAAGTGCAGCAGAATTTTTTTGTAACCTTGGTCAGATCTGTGCCTTGCCACAATTCTGTCTCTGAGCTCTTCAGGCAGTTCCTTTGACCTCATGATTCTCATTTGCTCTGACATGCACTGTGAGCTGTAAGGTCTTATATAGACAGGTGTGTGGCTTTCCTAATCAAGTCCAATCAGTATAATCAAACACAGCTGGACTCAAATGAAGGTGTAGAACCATCTCAAGGATAATCAGAAGAAATGGACAGCACCTGAGTTAAATATATGAGTGTTACAGCAAAGGGTCTGAATACTTAGGACCATGTGATATTTCAGTTTTTCTTTTTTAATAAATCTGCAAAAATGTCAACAATTCTGTGTTTTTCTGTCAATATGGGGTGCTGTGTGTACATTAATGAGGAAAAAAATGAACTTAAATGATTTTAGCAAATGGCTGCAATATAACAAAGAGTGAAAAATTTAAGGGGGTCTGAATACTTTCCGTACCCACTGTATATATACAGTGCCTGTAAAAAGTATTCATACCCCTTCATTTTTTTCACATTTTGTTATGCTGCTGCCTTATGTTAAACTGCTTTAAATTACTTTTTTCCCACATCAGTCTACACTCCATAGCCTACATCATTTTAACATCTTTGCCAATTTATTACAAATAAAAAACTTAAATGATTTTGTTGCATAAGTAATCATACCCTTAACTGGGACAGTTGAAATTTAGCTCAGGAGCATTCATATTGCTTGTATATTACAAATTCAATTGAATGGGTTTGATTTGGAAAGGCACACACGTCTTAATAAAAGGTATAACAGCTGAAAATGCATATCAGAGCAAAAACCAAGCCCTGAGGTAAAAAAAAAACAGCCTTTAGAGCTCAGAAACAGTATTGTGTCAAGCCACACATCTGGGGAAGAGTTCAGAAGCTCCATTGAGCTCGTTGAGCTCCATGATCATATGTGGAGATAAGAGAAACCTACAGAAGGACAAACATCACTGCAACACTCCACCGATCTGGGCTTCAAACTCAATCCTCTCCTCAGTGAAGACACATGAAAACACTTGGAATTTGCAAAAAAGCACCTAAAGGACCCTCAGAAACAGAATTCTCTGGTCTGATGAACCTCAATTCCAAGCATCATTGAAAGAAAGCAGGCACTGCTCATCACCTGCAGAGTACCATCCCAAAAGTAAAGTGTGGTGCTAGCAGCCTCATGCTGTTGGGCTGTTTCTCAGCAGCAGGGACTGAGAAGAAAAGCTCAATGCACCAAAATATAGATGAAAACCCAGTCCAGAGCATTCAGAACCTCAGACTGTGCAGAAGGTTCACCTTCCAACAGGACAATGACCCTAAGCACACAGCAAGAGTGGCTTATAGACAACTCTGTGAATGTCCTTGAGTGGCCCAGCCAGAGCCTGAGCTTGAACCCAAACAAATATTTCTGGAGAAATCTGAAAATGTGCGTCTGCCCCCATCCAACCTGACAGAGCTTGAGATGTGAAGAGGTGAGGAGAAGAATGGCAGATAATTGCCAAATTCAAAGCTTGTCGTATCATACAAAATACTTGAGTCTGTAAAGGTGCTTCAGCTAAGTAAAAAGTGAAAGTGAAGTGATGTGTGGCCAAGTATGGTGACCCATACTCGGAATTTGTGCTCTGCATTTAACCCATCCAAGTGCACACACACAGCAGTGAACACACACACACACACATACCGTGAACACACACCCAGAGCAGTTGGGGGTTCGGTGCCTTGCTCAAGGGTCTCACCTCAGTCGTGGTATTGAGGGTGGAGAGAGCGCTGGTTATTCATTCCCCCCACCGACAATTCCTGCCGGACTTGAGACTCGAACCCGCACTTTCTACGATTGCCCTGAGGTACTGAGTTATGGGTATGAATACTTATGCAATGTGCTTATTTCAGGGTTGTTGTTTTTTTTCTTTGATGAATTTACGAAGTTGTGGCAATTCTGTTTTTGCATTGTCATTATGGTGTATGGAGTGTAGATTGATGTGGGGGGGAAAAGTAATTCAAAGCAGTTTATCATAAGGCTGCAACATAACAAAACGTGAAAAAATTAAGGGGTATGAATACTTTTTATAGGCACTGAATATATATATATTTGCTTTTTACCTTCAGTAGAATTAAATATTTTTTTTATTATCAAACTTTATTATTATATTATTATTATTATTATATGTTAATAATATTTTAAATATTACTTTTATAAATATCTTTTTTACACAATGTTTCTCTTTACTTTTTCGAGGACCCCCTTTGCGGCCCTCTGGGGGTCCCAGGATAAAAATTCACTAATATGCCTATAGCGTTCGTCTCAGGATAAATCATTCATATCTTACTGATTCTAATGCTAGATTTAAATTCCTTGGTAAAAAGAGTCTTACTGCAATTCCTCAACATAAGCAGGAGATGGAGACACTCCGTCGTAAAACAGTAGACAACTAATATAGTTTCGTGCCCTGTGTCATTTACATTTCACCAGGTTAAAATAATATTTCAAGCTTTATGCTTGATTTATTTGTAACACATTAACCTCAAAACCTTTTCAGCTTTCTCCTTCTGTAAACTGTGTGGTGTAGCGATATGACAGCACCCAAAATACTACCAAACACTCCAACAAAGCTCCATTCTTCGCGAAAGATGGATAAAAAGGCGCACAGGAAACAAAAACCTTGAAAAATGATATACGACCCGCCAAATGCTGGCCAAATCACAGAGATACCGATTTGCACGGGACTAATATTATCACAGGACTAATATTATCACAGGACCTCGGTGTTCGGCGAAATATGGCAGGTCATTTGCGGGGGAATTTTTACTTTACAAATTACAGACATGGCCGATTCGCACAGGATTAAGATCACAACCTCCGCAATTATTACAAATGACTGGAGGTCACCAGGTAATACTAATCCCGTGCGAATAGGGCTAAAAAGACTCATTTTTGATTATTGGTGAGATCTCACTGAGCTAGAAGCAGTGTGAACGAGTTTTGGGCCATAAAATAAATAAATTAAATGTTTACTTGTCATTCCTTAGTTAATTGCCTGTGTGATAACAAATAGTTTGATAAATAATAATAATAATAATAAAAAAAAACTGTCTGTCCTGACTCCTGAAACTTCTCAAGGTGGTTTTGAGCGCATGAGAGGTTAAGGGTGTCAGTGATCTTGTACCACTTGAATAGTTCCACATGAACACGAAATGTCGCGTTTGGCCGCAACATGCAAGTTCAGACTGTCTAAACACGGATACTCTGTCATTAGGCTGCAGAGCATGGGCGGTCAGTTTTCTGTCTATATAAACATTAGCAGCACAGCACACCTCTTGAGATTAATCACTCGTGCACATGATCGGGCACAGCGCACATGTCTGAGCAGTCACAGTCTCGCCCATCTGGAATGAAAGCAGCTCAGTGATGGAGTTCAGAGAGCTGGGAGCAGACGAGAGCTCCGAGGGCGATATGGAGGATCTGGATAGTGTAAAAGCCCTGACAGAGAAACTCAAGCTCCAAACGCGCAGACCGTCGTACCTAGAATGGAAGGAGCGACTGGAGGCTCGCCCGTGGACTGATGCCACACACAGTTCAAATGTCAGCAGCCCAGGATCTGTGGAGAAGGACACTCAGCTATCTGACACCTGGAAAGATGGGATGCCTTATAAGAGCATATGCGGCTTTGATACTATAGACGACGCGTTAGAGTGGCTCAGAAACGAACTGGTATTGTATTCATAAGTTTATGTTTTATTTTTATTTAAACTTTGGACTAACTTGAGAAATGGTCATTGTATATTATCTATCTATCTATCTATCTATCTATCTATCTATCTATCTATCTATCTATCTATCTATCTGTCTGTCTGTCTGTCTGTCTGTCTATTACAAATCATTTCTATTTCAAGTAAATGCTGTTTTTTTGAACTCTTTATTCATCAGAGAGTCCTGAAAAATGTACAAAAATATTAAGACAAATATGACAGTGAAGACTGGAGAAATAGCTGCTGAAGATTCAGCTTTGCCACCACAGGAATAAATTGCATTTTAAATTTATTTAATTTTTTTTAAATTCTAATAGAACATTTATTTTAAATGTAAATATTGTGTTTGATATTTTTAATAAAATAAATTAAACCCTGGTGAGCATAAGAGACTTTTTTCAAAAAAAAAATCTTATCCACCCCAAACTTTTGAATGCAAGTGTATGACTTAAATTATATAAAATATATGTAAATTATATAATGAATATACTATATATACTAGTGTAAAATATGTAATATAACAGTTAAACATATAGTATGGTACATAGTACAACACAGGTGGCATGACTCTCGTCTCTTGGCATATTGCACCTAAATGCCACACAGGTGCAGAAATTTGAGTGGGTGTTTGACAGAAAGGTGTGCTCAGTTCCCTGCATGTGTGACTGCTGTTCCAAACAATTTAATCTTATAATTACTGCTGGTTATCAAAGACTTGATGTGTGAACTATAAAATGTTTTTCCCTCTCTCTTTCTCATCGTTACTCAGAGGGAGATGCAGATGCAGGATAACCGTCTGGCACGGCAGTTGATTCGCTTAAGGGGGGAAATCCACAGGCTGAAGGTGGAGCAGGTGTGTCACCGTCACAAAGAGATGCTGGACGATGCAACGTATGAGCTGGAGGAGTGCGAGGAGGACTCGGACCTGCTGTGTGACATCCCCATGAAAGCTGCCTTCACTCTGTCCACCCCTCTCAAACATATTGGTCTCACCAAGATGAACCTCAACTCCAGACGATTCTCACTCTGTTGAGAGACACGCCGAGGAGAGACCCCCCTCAAGAAAACTCAATGCACAGCTTTTACTGACACTGGAAACCAAAGATTTGTTTCATTTCAGTGTTAAAATTGGACTATTACAAAAAAACAAAAACAAAAAAAACACACCCTTTAAGTTTTCTTCAGATAACTAAGCCTTAATGAACTTTGTTTGATTTGACCACAGGTGGTCATATCTGAAAATGTAGTAACCAGCAATACAGATACAACTATTAAACCACTTATGAATGCGGACTCACCACAGGTCTGAGAAAGTCCCCATGCAGAGTTGAAAAAAGAGTTTATATTTACTTTTGAAAATAGCTGAACTGATCTGAGAATCAGGAGGAACCTGCTTCTGTGTCAAAAGGCGTGTGATTGGCACACACTCCCATGAGCGTTCCTGAATGCTCAGAGGAAGAAACACTCTCCTGTCGGTTTGGCTGTGATTCCGAGTAGCAGCCTCACAGGAAGTGTGAGTTTATGTTCAGGCATTTTTGTCACCTTGTCTCTTAAAACCTAAAAATAACCCCCACTCTACAGCTCAGAGCTGCAACAACTGAAAAGCTAATCTCAGTCTCTGTACTGTTCAGCCCACTGTCGCCACTGTTTGTGCATGGATACTGTAAGTGCTTATATCGAAAGCTCCATGGTAAAATTACAACATATCAAAGAGGACCCTTATAATTTGACAAATTTCAACTTGAGACTAAATGAGTGTTACCAATTTTTAATAGATTTTATATATATGAAATGAATACTTCGGTTCAGCAAGAATGCATTAAATTGATCAAAAGTAAAAAAAAAAAAAAGAAAAAGTTTTTACATTAAAAAAAAATGAAGGATCATGAGACATTAAATACTGTAGTAATGGCTGAAAATTCAGTTTTGCCTTTACAGGAATAAATAACATTTTAAAATATAATAAAATAGACTTGTAAATAAAATAAAAATAACTTTTAAATTGTAGTAATATTTCGCAATATTACAGTTTTATACAGCTGTATTTTTTTCATCAAGTAAATGCAGGCTTTGTGATCATATAAGACTTCTTTCAAAAACATCACAAACAATTTTACAGAACTCAAACTTTTTAATGGTAGTGTATATAATGTTTTTTTAATTAATAGAATGTTTGATGTACAAATGTTTAAGTGCACTGTTAAGGGAATAAAACATCCTTTTGCTTTCAATCACCTGTTTACTAAAATCAAACACAATGACTGACTTTTTTTCACACAGGGCTAAAAAATGCCTTAAATTTGCCTTAAATTAATAAAATGCCTTAAAGTTTTTTTTGAAGATATATTGCGATTGATATTGTAATTTAGAAGAAAGGAGAAAAAACATTGCTCATTCACTGTAACTCATTCACTTACAATAAAAATTTATGAATCTTTTGAACTTTGTTGCTTTGAATTTGTTAATAATTTTTATATTTGTAAATACAAGTATTTAAAATGATTATTTTCCTGTTAATCAAAATTTCTTCACAGTAATGTGTTGATTTATGTATTTGTGTAATTATCCAAACTGTTTTGAGCAGCTCTTATCTCGCTTTGCTCAGATTCTTCCAGTTGCACATCCTGACATGAATAAACCCAGAGGGTTTAGATGCAGTGTTATCACACGAATGAAAATAGTTGATATTTATCAGAAAAGGCTACCAGTAGATGAGTACCAGTAGATGAGTCAAACAATGGACCAATTGCTTTATTGATTGTAACTGCAGTGACAGCACTGACTGACAAAAGGAGCATGTGACACATGCCAAGAAATGATCTCATGCTAGATAAATATATGGAGGGAGAGAGAAAGAGTGAGAGACATTGGCAAGGAAAGCAATCTTTCCTAAAGCTGTTCTCAACACTGATATTGCAAGCTTTTGTAGTTTACATCTCGTAAACCCAGTGGCATTAGGGCAAATACCTTCATTGAACAGTTCACATGAGGGCTGCTTTAGATTCCTTCTTCAAACAGAAACATGAACTATTTAGGTCACCTGAGAAGACACAAAACGTGCTTAGTTGTGTTCCAGATACAGATTCCCTCGAGGCCTAGAAAAGAAAACAAACACTGTGCCATGAAAGTGTCATTCTGCTTTGTAGAGCTTAAATGAAACCATCATGATAACTTTGAGTGCAAATGTGATAACTCGAGTGCAAATGTGATAAAGGAAAAAGGCGTTTTGTTCATTCAGTTTTTTACTGAACATTAAATTATTCATCAATTTATTTGACTTGAATTTAAAATGTTAGATTTGTCTGTTACATAAAAACATAAATCTGTTTGCATCTCAAAAAAGGGATGAAAAAAAACATCTACGCTATTTCCTGGAAATAATTTGGTTGATATAAAGCTCAACAATCCTGCTATATAAACGGCTTTCACAAGTATGATGATCACAAATATGATGATCCCTTTGTAAAGAACCCCTTTTCTAAAACATAAAGCCAACTGAAAAATTATTCAAATATTATCTGAAAAATATTTGGTTATTTTAAATATATTTTGTGAATATATAACGTTAACATATTTTTTAACTCAATATTAAAATTAATAAATTGATTAATATTGTTCCAACACATCTATCACAAACTATATCCATATTTGTTGTTTAGTTCTTCAGTTAAAACACATTAAATATATTTAATCTGTTAAATTTTCCAAAGCTCTACTAGCACCCAAGACCCAAATTTTAAAATTTTTGGCATGGATTCACAATCTCAAAGCATTAAATGAACATTTGCTCTCAATAGAGATGTAACTGTGAATATATAACTGTCTGTTAAGATGATCTGCCTCACACAAAATCCCCTCTCCCTCAAACCCCCCTCCTCTCAACCACAAGACCCCCAAGGAATGGAAAAAAACAGCCATTGTTTCAGGCGCTCACTCAAACTGACAGCTACAAACAAAGCTAGAAATCCAACCAGGATACGACTTTAGCAAAAATCACCCTGATGTGGTCCATCATACGAAGGGATCTGATTGAGTAATAGAATTATTTGTTTTCACCATTTAACCCCCCCACCCCACCACCTCCAAACCACTATGAAACACCCATTTCTGCTGTGATCACCGGACTCACCACATGAAAAGCCTGGTCAGAAGTTTCAATCACGTTGGAGGACGACACAAATCAAAATAAATACAAATGACAGAGCAGGCTTAGGCGTAAGTGACTAAATTAAGGTGAGTGTTCCTGCAGTAGAAAACTTAAGAATGTACCTCATTTTCTTTGAATGTTTGGGCTGTGACTTCCTGCAAGAGCATGCACTATTTGCAGACTGATGCCACAACAAAAGTGTGCGGTCTGCTCAGAGAGAATGAGAAACTGAGAGAAAGAGACAGAAAGGGTTTAAGAAACAGATATTGACAAGAGACATGAGCGTCATATCCAAGTAGCTAGTTAAAAAATGTCAAATTTACCTCAAAAAATATTAGTTTCATATTAGTTTTATTTTCTGGTGTGTGTGGGTTTGTACATGTAAATCCACAAGTATGGATTAGTAAACAGTTCTGCTAGAGAGGCCTACTTTGACATTCGGTTTAATGTAAACCAGAGGCCTACATGTTCACAAACGCCTCGTGGAATAGCAATGTGTGTAACACTTCTAAGTTTGAACATTCAAATGTAAAGTTTCGTGGCTCTTTTAGTACAAATACAAGCCAAAAACCCATGAATGCCGTTAAAGTTTCCGCTCTTTGACATCATGGCACCACAAAAGCAGGTGACAAGTGGAGTCCTGACCCAGAATCCTTCACTCCAGTGACACCAGCTGCTCAGAGCAGTGAGCACCTGCTGAAAAATGTTAAATATCAGCTCAAACACCTCAACGACAGGAAGCTCTATCATCAGCTTGCTCTGCACCACTGTGGTGTGTGTGTGTGCGTGTGTGAGTGATGCCTTCGCAAATGATGTGCCTTTGTTAAGGTGGGAAGTCAAACTGTGACGTGACTTACACAGCCTTGACACTTTAGCAGCACATGTCTTCGATATACGCCGAAGCGTTACAGATCTTGTCAGTTTGTCTGTAATCTTGGTTTGTTGCTCTGTGGCAAAATGTGTCTTCATAAAATCGAAAGCTAAAGACATGACAATGCTTGCTGAACTGGCCCATCACTAACATCAGCAACTTCTGTCAACAGAAAAGGTAAGTTTTACCAACTGGGATCTAAATTTGTTTATTTAAAACAAGGCCAAGATTAGTTTTAATGAGTACAGGTTATCAGGCCGGTAAAAGTATTCTCAGACAGTCTTTTTTAAAGTGATTTATTGGATGAAACTTTATAATCGAAACTTTTGGATGAAACTTTATAAATGAGTCTCAGGATGAGCAGAGGAAATCTTGAAAATTATTTTTATGAGGTTATAGATATAAGAAAAGAAAACAAATAAAAAAAGAGCTTTAAACTGAGCTGAGAATATTTGCTAAATAGAAAAAAAAATTAAAGCTTTCATTTACTTAAAAAAACGAATCAGCGAATTATTTGCATTTATAATACAGGCATAAAATCTTTCAATTCTGATGTAGAAAAGCAGAAGTGAGAGTGTGTTTGGTTTAAAATCATATCTATAAATGTATGCACTGTTTAAATCAAAGTTTCTAGAACGTTATTA
This sequence comes from Spinibarbus caldwelli, assembly GCA_039654775.1. Classification (NCBI taxonomy): domain Eukaryota; kingdom Metazoa; phylum Chordata; class Actinopteri; order Cypriniformes; family Cyprinidae; genus Spinibarbus; species Spinibarbus caldwelli. The sequence goes on along the minus strand of CM077250.1, from coordinate 14,098,433 downwards.
CGCTTTCGGCACTTTAGCGTTCAAAATTCATTACTTTTTAATGTAACTTACAAAGTAATTCACAAAGTTTCATTATTCAAAAATATGATAGAGATAATATCATGTATATCATCACTGCATGTGTTGTATCATATTATACCTCAAAGTCAGTCAATAACAATTTCATGATTTTAAATTTAAATTGTGATTCAATCACTAAGGGAGTTTTTTGGATTGCGTTTCGCCACTGTATTTGAATATTAAATCAGTAACATTTTTCATCTCCAGTCACAGAAAAGAAAAATCCTCAAAAATTAACACTGGTAAAAAAAAAAAATTTGAAAAAGGGGGATTTCATAAATATTAGGTCAGAAAAACCCTGCGTTCTTACGAAATACTGTCTTCTTGCTAGCTAGGCTGCCACTTTCATTTTTAAGCAATCGTTCTTTTATGTTTATTCCAAATCCAAATCAAACTATCATGATGTATGTGTTAAGATCAGTTATTTATTTATTTGGGAAGGTATCAGTCATAAATAAGATTTTTTTCTAAACATTCTAAACGGGTGTTATGAAATAACGTAAAACACAACAGCTCGGTATATGATAGGCCTACGGACAATAAAATCTAAATCTGTATTTTTTTTGGCATAGCTTTGACTGTTTGGTATGAATTAGTGAAGTTTGTCCCTTATGTCTCAACCTCTTGACTTCTGTTTGCTCTCAAACGTAATGTTGATTTAGTGATATATAAAAGAAAACTTGTGATTGTGTCGGTGGGATGCAGAGGCATTTGATCTGTCTGGCTTCATTTAAAACCTATACAAACACATCCTCTGTAACGGGAGAAACTGGAGGCCTGAATGAGCACAAAGCCATCTGTCATCATTTACTCACCCTCATTTCATTCCAAACCTGTATAACAAAAGATATTTTCAAAAAAGTGTCTTAGTGTTTTTTGTCCATATAGTGAAAGTTAAAACAACCCCACTGACTAAAAGCAACACCTGTGTCACAAAAACATTAACTATGCTTCGTACTTCATAAAGCAATCTTAACCCACAACATTTGACCTTAGCGTGCATCTCTCGAGACTCATTTGCACTGATACTGGTAGGGTCAGGGACAGGCTGCAGGTCAGTGGAAAGTCTTGTCTCCTGCTTTGATTTGGGCTGTTCTCCCAAACTGTCCCATGAGCACGCAGTGTTCTGTTTGACCCAGAGGGTCGAGCTTTTCCTGACCCAACAACACAGTTTCTCACGGGTCCAATCCCCACAGAGACATACACATTGAGTTAGCACATTATTTATCTGCTTAATGGGAATGAAAATGCTTGTGGGCTTTTGTGTTTGCATATTTACATTTAAAAGTACAGCTCATCCTTCTGTTGAAACACTTACATACAGGGATTTTTTCATGAACTTTAACACAAAACACATCATGCTCAAGACAAATGTAAAACACACAAACATGCATACGGATCACTATAATTCAAATCCCTTCGTTAATTCAAAAAACTGTCTGAAACTCAGTGTTTGCGTTGGAAAAAGTGTGTCTAGAATTCATAAAGATGATTAGCCTCCTTTACAGGTCTGGTCCAGAACTGTATTTTTATTTATTTTTTTAACAGACAGAACTGTTTGTCCAACCCTACTGACATTTAAAATTTAGGCCTATTAAATGTTAGGCCTAAATATAAAATTATTTTTTGTGGCTCTTTTTCTCTGATGTATCAGGAAATAATTAATCCAGTGTGAGCAGTCTTACACAAAATATTCAGTTCAACTATTACAGTAATAAAACTCAAAGAGAATACATGTCAAATAGTCACAAATATATACACCCCATAACGTTAAAACATATGTATTGTAAGTGCAAATTAATATTTGGTTTATTTAGCCACTGCTTCAAACTTTTTTATTCGCCAGGAGTTAGATAGCTTGCACTTATTGATGAAATGATGAATATATACTTGGATATGCTTACAATTGTCACTGTAGTTCTAATAATTATGTCACTGTATTTCTCTCATGCTTAGCAAATATGGGGAACTGCGGCTCTTTTGATCCTGAGGACGAATTTTCCTACCATCCAGATGAATGGTGCGATCAATGTAACTGCCCAAAGCCTCCAGGCAGTCAGGTATGTCTATGTGTATATGTACTGTATGCGTCTGCTGAAGAGAATATTATGTTAGCTACACTTAACACTTCTTTTTTTACCTTCTACATGCAAGTATATTACAGCATAAAATCAGTAACCACAAAGTTAGATAAGTTAGGATGAGCTAAACAGACGCTTGTGAAAAGAAATAGCTTTATCAGGCAAGTATCCATAGCAACCATGTAGGCTGCTCGAGTGTTTAGTATCCGAATCAAAGCGAAGAGAAATAGGCTAAGTATCGGAAGGTATGGCAATACAGCATACTGAAGTAAATGCTTTCTTTTTTTCAATTTTAAATATATATAAAACATATCTAAGATTCCCAAACGGTTAGCTAGCTGTGCTAGAGTGGTTACAAGACGTTTAGGTTGAAGAACTAAGATATTTTGCCCAACAAAAAATCCAGTAGAAACCCCCGTGGGAAGTCATTGAATAATTCACATAATGAGTAGAAAATTGTGGTATTTCTACATTAGAAAAGTAACAGTTACAGTTTTTTTTCTTTATTTGATATATTATACTATTTCAGAATTTTGAGACAGCTGAAAAAAGGCAGGTTGTAATGTGAGACAGTGACTGAGAAGTCACTAAATATGTGGAGAGAAGAGAGAGAAAGGAAGTGGTAGAGCTATTCTCTACACTAAAGAGATGCATTACAAATCTCTGTGGTTTATAACGCAAGACAAAACACTACAAATTCTCACAAAGTGCTACACAAAGCACTTTTTTAAAAAAATAAATAAAGATCTGCCTTGCAGAAACTGAAATGGAATATGTGTGTTTTCAGGTGAAAATCCTTAATGCTAAGCAAACCCGACAATCTCAGTATATCTTCTAAAGATGGTTGACCCCGCACTCTTAAAACTGATGTGTTGAAAATAACAAAACCTGTTGTATTATACTCAGTCGATGTGTCTTTTTGTGTTAGGCCTACTTATTAAATCAACCAGTGTATTATCTCTCTTAACACAAAAAGTGTGTTTAGATCTTTTACACGTTGATGTGCTATAATCACATGATTTGTGTCTGATGTGCAATTTCTTGACCCTCCTGAAAAAATGCAATACATAAATGTTTTCAGGTGATGTCTTAATCTGAAATTGCATTTAGTTTAGTTTAATCATGTGGAAAATGATATTTTGTATGTAATATTCTAAATAATAATAACTGTATCTGTTCCATGGTCCATTTGCATTGATGTGACTCATTCTTTAGACAGGTCAACCCACTCAGGGTTACATAATTTGAGGGAAATGAGCCTTTGTGATGGTAATCAATTGAGGACTAAAACATCTAGCTAAATTTAAGACACATTTCCTTGTGATTTGTTTTTATTGAAGTAGATTAGAAATTAAAGAGAACAGCACATGTTGTTTATGGCATAATGAGAATGATGGAATGTTTGCTTTTACTGTGGTAGTTGTTTCATAATAGGCTGGGAAAGCAGAAAATAAGAACAGCTCCACCCTGTTTAGGGAAGTGGCTTTGTGTGGTTTATAACATTCATAAATTATTGACACAGATTTAAGGTTTTGATGTCATGAAGAGGTTATCATGGAAATTGTTAATCATAGTCAAATAATTAAAACCACTTTCCTTCAGACATTTTTAACAGCTTATTTAGTATCTGTGTGTTTTTAGAATTTTAATAATAATACTTGCCATAACTGTTCTGATTAGAAACGTAAGCAGAATTACAGTCATTCTTTTATAGCTGTAACCATATTTTTTATTCATGAATATTTTTTATTCATACTGGATTTTGACATTGTTTTCTATCCTCTCTCAAGCAGAACTATGATCCTCTGATTCCTTATCCATCCCAGTATACACCTCCACCATCATCTCCTCTTCCCGGTGAGACAACACATTCAAAACATCCTACAGATATGCTCTTAATGGGTGTTTCAGACTGTTCACTGTTGTCATCTGTTTATTCCAGAGAACCTGGTGGTAGCCTTATACAAATATGAGCCGTGCCACAGTGATGACCTTGGGTTTGAGAAAGGGGAGAAGCTAAAAATCCTAAATACGTAAGCAAAGCCTACATTTAAACAGTCTGACAATCTCAGTAGATCATCAAATCATGGTTGACCACTGACCCTCACCGACTCAAGTTGGGTTTTGAGAAGCTGAATTGAACTGAATGTCAATTCAGGGTTTCTCCGTTTCAGTTTTTGTGCAGTTTTAAGAGGAGACACTGTCATGGTTTACACTATATTGTATGTGTCTATGTGTGTTTTAGCGATGATCCTGAATGGTTTATGGCGGAGTCTCTGTTTACTGGGCAGAGGGGATACATACCACAGAATTTTGTAGGAAAACTGAACAGCATGGAGACAGAACCGTAAGTAACGCAATGATCAATTGCATACAGAGTGCATACACTCACATATATCCAAACAAATCCACACAAGCACAATTAAATCCAAAGTTCTGGCACGAAACTCCAGATGGTGCAGTCCGATAGGTCAAACTCAATCTGACATAAGGACATCATTATCACATGGCACAGCTGATTGGTTCTTTTTGTATCAGCAGCCAGTGAGCTTGCTGGATACCCTCCACCTTCCCTAGCTCCACCTGTATAGATCTGCTACAGGTTGATTCATGTATGCTATATGAGGGTTATTTCATATATGTTATATGTGCAGCAGCAGTATTTCTTACATGCTCACTGCAGGATATTTTGGATGAATTGGCAATATAGCAAGTCTCTGTATTTGCTCTGCCGCAGCAACAGCAGCAGCATAGCAGATCTATTCTGCCAAGATCAAACACATTAACATTGTCATGTACATCACCATGCCAAATCCCTCAGAGAGTTGTCATGACAGAAATGTATTTATGCAGATCAGCTGCTGTGGGATTCTGAACAAAGTAGATCAAATCAGCTTCCCCACAATGAGATCTGGGAAATACCACCCCAAATCTGTGGCTGAAAGGTTGATTCATTTAGGATACCCCTTGCTGCTTACGACAGATGATTACGGGGTGTCAGTAATGGAAAAATTTTTAAAAATACTCCTCCAGTCACACAAGTTTCTGAGCATCACTCCCCCAGAACCTGCTGATGCCACATTTCTGCGTATGTTCAGGTTTAAGACTTTTGATCGTGGGAGGATCTGATCGTGGGAGTAATGAAACATCCCAACTCTGTATCTTTTAAACAACTGAAACCCCAAAATGAGATAATTACTGAGTCAAACCCCTAAGAAAATGATGATTTTGTTGTGTTGCAGGTGGTTCTTTAAAAACCTCCCCAGGAACGACGCCATGAGGCAATTACTGGCCCCCGGTAACACGCAGGGCTCCTTCCTCATCAGAGAGAGTGAGACCACACCAGGTATAATACAATGCATTTCTCCCCACATAACAAAAAAACAAACAAACACAGAACCATAAAGGCACATTAGACAGTGCTATCACATTAAATGTGATAGAATTGTTGTTGTTGGTTTTTTGTCTAATTTGACTATGAAACGATAATTTGACTATGAAACGATATATATATATGACAAATATATATATATATATATATATATATTTGTCATATATATATAGATATATATATATATATATATATATATATATATATATATATATATATATATATATATATATATATGACAAAATGTAAAAAAAAAAAAAGTTACATAAATATTTTTAAAAAATAAAAAATATTAAAATTAATTTCAAATAAGTTACAGGAAAGGATGAATTAAAGAACATTTTCTTCATGTCATTAAGTGTAAAATGACTCTAAACTCCAGTCTAGCAATTCTCATTGTTATGAAGGTGGATGTGTGGCTGTATGTGCAATTGGCAGCCTCTGACTCTGGATTTACCTGTTGTTCTGGTGCCTCAGGTAGTTTCTCCCTATCCGTGAGAGACCTGGACCACACACAGGGTGACATCATCAAGCACTACAGAATCCGCAACCTGGACGCAGGCGGATTCTACATCACCACCAAGATCTCCTTCGACTCCCTCTCAGAGCTGGTCAAACATTATTCACGTATGTTCAAGTGTTCATATGTGCCTTACTCAGATCGGTCAGGTTATTCATAAAAGGCATAAAAACAGTTCAGTCAATCTGTTTATAAGAGCTCAAATGTAGTCTGGTTGAAAAGTGACATTTGTTTATCTTCCTCTGTGCAGGAGAGGCCGATGGACTATGCACTCGCCTGGTGAAGCCGTGTCAAACCCGAGTCCCTCAGAAGCCTTGGTGGCAGGATGAATGGGAAGTGCCCCGTGAGTCTCTCAAACTAGAGCGCAGACTGGGGCAAGGGCAGTTTGGGGAAGTATGGATGGGTAAGAAGTGTTTTACTTCCTAACTTGAATTGAGTCTATTTCTTAAAGTTGAGATTCAGGGTGAAAGACTGAGCTACAAAGTTCTTTAGATGAATAAATGTAAAGCATATTTGCAAATATTTTCATGGCACACTACTTGGAACACCAATATAAGAATAAACAACAAATGCAGTTCAGCATCCAGGTGTTGTGCCTGGCCAGGTCTGCCTGTGCTTGTTTGGAAATGTTTGCAAATGTGAGCAAACATTGTGCATTAGACCATCATGAAAGGGTATAGATAAACATGCATCTACAGGCTTATGTGCTTCGAGTGTGTCTCCGCGACTACCTGGCATATCAGAACTGTACACACAGTAAGCTTGTTGGAATGTTTGACTAAGGTTTAGTATTTTATGTTTTATGTTGAGAAGATTTTTCTTCTTTAAATGTGCCATTTTCAAACATAAACAAACTACAGCAGAGGAATTATGCTCGTCTTGTCTTGACCCTAAAATAGAACCATAGAAGTCACATCAAGGCTTTAGTTTTAACCACTTCCTGTCCCTGTCTGTCATAGCAACCAGCATGTTTCCCTCACTGCCTGTCAGCTCCATGACTGCAAGGGCCCACATCATAGATGCCATTTTGTTTGGTTTTTGCAGTGAATGACTTTCCTCATTCAAATGAAAGAACCATTTCATGTAACGAACCGTTCCATTCATTAAACCACAGTCATTTTCATTTGTGATAACATCACACAAAACAACCCCATAGAAATAAAGTAAACCGGTTATCAAGAAGTCAGACAATGTGAAGCCAAAGAAACTTGGTGAAGGAAAACACTGTGAATTTCTCACAGATCAAACTCTCAAAAACACCCTTATTCAAAAACATTCTCATGATGATAAGAAAATAGCATAATTTTCACATTTAGACACTTATTTCTCAATGCTTTTATAACAGAACGGAAAGATTAGATTCAGACCTTAATGAAATAGTTTGGTCTCTGGTAAATCATTTTTGGTGAATGAGATGTTGTATATCTATTCAAAACCGTTTATTGAGCATTAAAGAGATAGCTCACCCATAAAAATTAATTTCTGTCATCATTTACTCACCCTCATGTAATTCCAAAACAATATGCCTTTTTTTCTGTGGAAGACAAAGGAAGATATTTTGAGTCTTGTATCAGTGGGTTTTTTGGGGTTTCAGTTCTGTTTGGTTGGCAGCCTTCGTCTTTTGTGCTCCACACAAGAAAGTATAGGCCCTACATGTCTATAACAACATGAGAAATTTGATGACAGAATTTTCATTATGGGTGAACTACCCCTTTAAAATGAGTCATAAACCATTTATCCTCTCTCTCTGTTTGTAGGGCTGTATAACAACAACCGTCGAGTGGCTATCAAGAGTCTCAAGACAGGTACTATGTCCATCAGCGCTTTCCTGGCTGAGGCGAACTTGATGAAGACCCTGCAGCACCCTAGATTGGTGCGACTTTTCGCTGTGGTTACGCAGGAGCCCATTTACATCATCACTGAGTACATGGAGAACGGTGAGACACACAAATGCACTTACACACTCAAGTGAACAAGGGAGGGGAGACTTCAATGGAATGACAAAGCCTTTATGTCTAGTACTAAATAATTCATCCCTGCATCCCACCTGAACTTCCTTTACAAAACACGGACACATTCATTGAGTAAACTTCCATTTATACTTTCATCAGGGTTTCATGATCTAACAGGTCTGAGTAGTATCAGGACCGTGAGCACTGTCTGAGTTTTGTTTGTGTGTGTTAAGCCCACAGCAGTTCCTCACTGGTGTCCGCTCTGTGAAAACAAAGCTTTCTCAAGGCTTTGAAGATATTGAAGGCATCTCGATAAATGTCCCTCACTCACCTGAATGATTCTCAGCCGAGCAACATCAAACACACCCTTTGACTGTGAGGGGCAACTTTTTTTAGTCTCTTTCATTGACCGCAGTGTTTTTATATTTACAGACATGTGGTCTGCCTCTTTTACTTATATGGACGAATGCACATCTATGAGCCTTTTTAAGTTTAACTATGATTATATATGCACCTTTGTTAGCATACAACAATTTATTCATAAAATTAAGATTTACCTGTTCAAACAATTTTCAATCTGTTACCACTCCTTTTCTCCTAAGGATTAGTTCACTCAAAAATGAAAATTATTTACTCACCCTAATGCCATTGCAAACCAATATGACTTTGTTTCTTCTGTGGAACTCAAAAGATGTTTAACAAAATTTTGACTGTGAGTTGTCAAGCTTAAGGCATAAAACGACTTCACATGAAATGGAAAATGTTGCACAAGTCCTAAAGACTAAGATTTGCTTTTTGCTGGTGTTTTGGAGCTTGACAGCCATTGGTCTACATTCACTTTCATTGTATTGAAAAGTGCAGTATGAATCTTCCTCAAAATGCTCCTTCAGAGCAATGTGTTACACTGAAGAAAGAAAACCATACAGGTTTGAAGCGATACAGTTTTAATTCTAGGCGAATGATTCCTCTAAAGATGCTATAATATTGTTTGGTTTCTGCTTTTTAGACATTTTATTTTTATGATTTTATCTTGATAAAACTTTTTTTTCATGAGAAACACCTGTACAGCAGTTTGTTTCAGAGGAGCTAAAAATCTTTATAGCTGCAGTTATGTTGCTTAATGTTTCTCTAACCACTAATGCATAAGCCCCTCATACACACACACACACACACACACACACACACCACATCTCACTGCAACCTACTTAGAGCAATGCACAGCAAAACCGGACTTGACGTAGAAAGCAGGTTCACAGTTACAGCGTAAATTCCATCACATTGAAAATACACAGAGAGGCAGAAACAAGCGGTACAGAGGAAGAGAGGAAAGAGGAAACACAGTGTAATTTATAAAGTAGGTTTTTGTTCCATAGGCTAGTATCGGGAATGCTTTCTAATTTAGACCCAACCACCCAGAAACTCACTACAACAAATCAAACTCATAAATGCTCACCATGGTCACAGGTGCTCACAAAAAAAGACCTCCACACCCGATCTTTTCTCTTTTTAACGCAACAATGGCACCTTAGGCCGTCATTGCAGGTGTATTCCGATGTACGTTTTTCCATGTGTAACCCAGTATGGATTGTTTGTGTGGTTTGTCAGTCTCATTGCGCCTAAGAGGATTGTTGGGCCTTCAGAATGTCATATTGATGGCTTCTGTAACAAAAGACTCTAAGAGGAACAGCCACGTTACAACAACGTCAGTGCGGTGGTGGCGCAGCTCGTGAATGGTTTCGCTTTGTGTTCACTCTTCAAGGAAGCTGATGGAACACTACACTCAGTAAATCTCCCAATTCTTTGTTTAGGATGCATGTGATGTGTTTTAAAGCACAATTGTTGGTTGATGTGCCCTTTTTCCACCCCTCTGTCATTTTAAAAATGGAGACAATGACAGAATGATTCAAAACATGGGAACTTCATCTAAACTTAACCACGACCTTGAATTTTACACCCTAATGCAACCTGAGATGAAAGGAGTGTGTATGGCTGATTACTTGAGTTCCTAACGGACATTTTCCGCTGCACCTTGGCGGGAATTTCCTTCAGGGTCAGTCGGTTCTTCTTTTTCCAACACAGCTTGTTGTCTCAAATGCAACAACTTTGGCCTTTAACACCAAACGTCTCAGTGACTAATCCAAACTGGCTGCGCTAATTTCCTGAAGTTGTTATGTTCTACTTCTTGGATCTAATCTGAATGCTTTTTTTTGCGTTTCTCATAAACTCAGAGAAGAACATACAGAATGTTTTAAGCGCCAAAACAACAGCATTCATCTATCTGCTGTTTTCTTTTGCCTTTGAACTAAAATGACTGATGGAGAGAGTGCACTTCCGGTAACATTCAGTTGTGGTTGAACAATGTTTAAAAAAGGCTGCTGAAGACAAGACAGAAGACTTACGAACTATAAATAAAGGGTTAAAAAATCAAAGCAATTTTTTTTTACATTTAATCTTTCCATTCAGTCCTTTGCAGTGCATGATGGGAGCTGAAAATACCCTGGCCAGTCTCACTTGATTAGTTTCTAGCCAGTTTTTCTTTGAATATATTTAACATTTCACGGTTTAAAGTGCATAGTTATTATCTTCTTTTGCTGTATGTTAATTATATGTATGTTAAAATGTCGTGTTATCTCTAATTTTAGGTAGCCTGGTGGATTTTTTGAAGACTCCAGAAGGATGTGCTATACCCATCAATACGCTGATCGATATGGCTGCCCAGGTAGGCTGCACCTGACCGTATTCATTTTGTTTTTTGGTCAGTATTGCACTCAAAACATCAGGGGTGAGACATTTGTACCTCACAGGAAGCAAACTGACCCAAATTTGTACGCGTTACAAGCTCAAGTCTACATTACAGACCCTTGCATATTCTGTATATATTGTATATATACTGTATATATATTGTATATATATGTATACAATTTAAATAACAATAAATGATTTTTGAGCACCAAATCAGCATATTAGAATGAATTCTGAAGGATCATGTGACACTGAAGACTGGTAAATTACATTTTAAAATATATTAAAAAAGAAAAGTAATATTAATATTTTGTAATATAGTATTTTTGATCAGAATCAGATGCAAAGACCCTGTGCTCTGTTTCTTAGCTACATTATATTTACATTCACTGACCAAACATACAGTTCTTTGTTTGTTTGCTGTAATATTGTACACAAAGATTGTAAGGACCACACAAAGGTCTGATTTAGGTCACCGTAATTCATGACCTAATTAATGACACTCCATGCTTCGTTGAGAATATCTAATTATTGTGGGAACAGATCCTGTTCAAACAGCAGTGTAAAATCTGATGGTATTTCCATGAACTATTCACAAACAGACAGTAATTTCTAGAGTAGAGAGTCTTGTGTTTTGATTCAGCTCTGAGTTTTCTCCTTGAATCGACTGATCATGTTAAAAATCAGATGGTTTTTATCACTTATGGCATGAATGACTTTTATAGTGATTGTGGCTCAAGTGATTGAAGTGGAGTGGAGTGAAGATGAGAAAACTGATGTTATTGAGTAGCATTGCTAGAGGGGTGCAGGTCAGAGGGTCACAGAGGTCATGTGACGTGATAGGTGTAAGGAGATGTTCTCTTTCATGAAGAAATGATGGTATTGTTTTTCAACAAGATATTCAATGAAATGTTGGCGGAGAAAAGATAACAGAAAAAGTGAGAGGCAGGATATTTTTGAAGCGGCATTAAAAAGAGTCATTTGCTTTAGGGATCAGCTTAGATGCTGTGTGATATCTTTCAGCTATTCTGCTCCGTAAAGTGAGTGGATTTGCGTCAAGGCTTTTGTTAGGTCTTGATGAAATTAATACATGGAGCTTTTTGCCTCTTCTCAGCACACACACACAAATGAGATGCATGCCTACACATTTATGCTAACCTTGTCAAATCTGAGGCAAAACCGTGAGGCGTGTTCACATCAAACCAACACATTTTTGAACTATGACTTCCTTGAACAAACATGTGCACGGTGTCATAGTGCAACATCCTCTACAGAAAATGAAAAAACGCTCTACCATCATGCATCACCTATAATAACACATCTGCACACACAAACATACAGAGAAGCTATAAGCTATCACCCCACAATCACAGATCACAGTCTAATTTTGTGTGAAAGAGTTAAAGAAAATGACAGGAAGACTACAGAGCTGATCTAGGAGAACAGTTGTACTTCACTCTCACACTGACTGTGCTGCTGATTCTGAAATAGCAGACTTCTGAGAAGTTCAGCCATCTACCTTACTGTTCTGAGATCAGTTGAAACTGCAGCTAGCTTAAATATGGGGAAAATAAAGAAAGATGGTGCATCAGGCATCAGGAAGTATAGCAGCAAACCAGCCTTCTCTGTATGAAACCTGTGGTTTGTGCTGGGTGGAGTGGATCAGTGAGGGTTAAAAGTCAAATCAAGGGAAGTTAAAGCATGATCCTCCCTGTCTCAGGAACTGACCTCTGCCTGTGTGTGCAGCATGGGTTATGTACGGAATGAAATACAAACCTACTGCGTACTGCTTTGTAAAATTAGTATGTGAAACACCTATGCAACAATTGTTCAAAAACAGTATGCAACATTGTTGTCACATCACTTCATGTTGCACATTGTATTATTTTCTTTTGAAGAAATGAATAGGCCTACTTTATTCAGCAAGGATGCATTAAATTCAAAAGTGAAAGTAAAAACATTTCTAGGCCTAATGTTACAAAAGATTTCTATTTCAAACAAACGTCCTTCTTCTTAACTTTCTATTTATCAAAGTATCCTGAGAAAAAAAAAATATCATGGCTGCTGAAAATTCAGCTTTACCATCACAGGAATAAATTACATTTTAAAATATTAATATTAAAATAGAAATTAAATATTTTATTGTATTTTTGCTCAAACAAATGCAGCTTTTGTGAGCATAAGGGACTTTTTCAAAATCATAAAAAAATTGAATGGGACAGTAATTAAAGTCAAATATATTTTACAGTCATTTGACAGTTCGGTTAAAATAATGAATCAAGTAAGAGATAAAAAATGCAGCGAGTATTCCTGCAAAAATTACTTGCAGTTCATTTTTTACACTGGAAATAGAAGGTAAAGCGCACTGCATCGTGAAATACAGTATATAGCACAATATTCTCTGTTATATAGTCATCTCAGTATTTCATGCATACTTTGCATAGTATACATATATACTGCAGAAATAATAGCATGGCAGTATGCTGCCTTATTATTAACACTGCATTGCCCCCTGCAGGTCGCAGATGGAATGGCTTACATAGAGCAGAAGAACTACATCCACAGAGACCTGAGAGCAGCCAACATTTTGGTGTCTGATGAGCTCATCTGCAAGATTGCTGACTTTGGCCTCGCCCGTCTCATTGAAAATAACGAATACACTGCGAGAGAAGGTAAAGCAGCATCTGTATCATGCTCTGTTATATCCTGTTTTAGGATTAGATTACCAGAGACGAAAGTTTGGCTGCAACACCAGAGATCTAAAAAGATGCTTTGAATCACACAGGTGCAAAGTTTCCTATCAAATGGACGGCACCTGAAGCCATAAACTATGGCACCTTTTCTATCAAATCAGACGTCTGGTCGTTTGGAGTACTGCTGACAGAGATTGTTACCTATGGAAGAATCCCATATCCAGGTAACAAACAAGCTCCATGTGCTTCCTTTTTGAACTTTGTACAGTAGCATTAATGGGAAATGCATTATCTCTGAATTTTTATTCCCCACACTGTTACTCTTGATCTTTCAGACCGCATGCCTTGCCCTGATAACTGCCCCGAGGACCTATATAATATCATGAAACAGTGTTGGACAGAGAACCCAGACAATCGACCCACATTTGAGTATCTGCGCAGTCTTCTAGAGGACTTTTTCACCGCCACAGAGAGACAGTACCAGGAGCAGCCCTGCTGAAAAGATTTATCTCACGGGGTCACATTAAAGACTTGTATTGAAAAATATTCCAAAATACAGTTAAAGTCGTCTTTAGTTAAGAGATTTTATGTCTTCCAATTGTTTTCAATAATCATGGTTAACAGTTCAAACATGGACATTTTTGAATTTTGCCTTAGCTTTGTCCACAGAATTTATTGTGTAAAACAGGTGTATGTATAGTTTTTTAGCAGATGGAAAAAGATTTTTTTTTTTTTTTTTTTAAATGACAAACTTTACAGGAAAGTCTTTGGCTACAGTTGTGCTCTCAGTGAATGAGTGAATGCACTGCTTTGTGTTCTTCCTTTGAGTTTTTATTATTTCTTCATTCTGCTCTCAGATTTGTCGGTTTATTTTTTTATATAAGCATATATAACTGGATCATGAAATATTGAGCCAGTAAAACAGTCCAAGAGATAAATGGGCCGCATTCTGTCTCATTTAATTTGTTTTGACAAATTGCTTTCAGATACACTGTGACTAATTCTGTTAAATATCTACATCTTCCTGTAAACTCTTACTTTGGTGTTTACACGTTTTCAAAAAAAAATCATGAAACTGATATTTAAAAGGTAAAAAAAAAAATACTTTGTTGCTTGCCTTATCAGAAGTCAATGTAACATGAGAAGAATTTTGAACCTGATATTTCTAAGTTTACAAAAAAAAAATAAAGTTGCTTTTAGCCGAGGACTCTCTCCGATTTTGAGAAAATGAAACAAATACCTTATCCAAATATTCTGCATAAATTTTCTAGACGGTGTCTAAGCACATGTGAGGAATAAACAGAGTAGAAAAGAGGACAATAGACAAGATATTTACAGACATACATATATTTGACCCGTCAATCCTATTAAGAGCAATTTCAGAAGCTCAGTTTTAAATAGAAAAATATTTTATATAAATGTACTGTAACAATGAATCCCATCAGTGTAGAAAATATGTAACAAACATATCACATGTTAATGATGTTAATATATAAAACATTGTGCACTTCACATGGTGAAACCAATAGCATTTTCCTTGGTCACACAGTCTGACCCTTTAAGACTGAGGAATAACCCAACATTAGTGTTGAACTAAGGCAAAGATGTCAGAGCACCATCTCTCTTCAGCTGCTAGCCACTTTAGTGGGCAGCATGCTTTTATTTGCACTGGCACTTGGTATTTCTTGTTCCACTGTCATACAGCATTCCGGAAATCATTTATTGTTCATGTGATGTATACTTATGAATTAAAGCCAATCACTAGTCTCCACTGCAACTGTGTCTCTGTCAAGTAGGTCGTTCTGTTCTGTTGGCTCCTCCTCGTTTGGATCGTCTCCTGGTGGAAGTGCGGTTTCTTCTGGCAGCTGGACACGCACCTGAACCCAAATATTTACATTGCATTCAGAGAACAAAATGTTTATCAGATATAATGTGGAATTGGCATGCAAAATTACCCTTCAAACATAACCTGGAACCTAAAATGATTTCAAATCAAATTCTGATTTGTATCTTGAAAGCACTCAATTCAAAAATACAGTAAGTCAACCTTTAACAATACATTTATGCTGCCTTAAAGAACAAGTATATCCTTTAAAAAAACAAAAAAAACAAAAAAAAACCAACTAACAAACAGTACATAGTCACTGCATGTAGTTCTATTTACCCTGACATTTCTCCTCCAGGGGCAGCGCAACCGGAGGAAAGAAGTGCAAGCCAAGAAACAGCGGCAGGAGAACACAACCTCCACCAATGACATCAGAATCAATGGAAACCATAGGATTAATGTAGTACCCTGGAGAGAGAAATATATTTTTGTTTTATTATTTTAGTATTTCCTTTCACTTGCTTATTTTGCATCATGTCCCACAGGGCTTCCACTGCTTTTTACCAACAAATTTCCATGAGTTTTGCATGACACTTTCATGCATTTGAGATTACTGGATTTTTACATTTAATTTTTAATAAGAGAGCAATTTTAAATAATTAAATATTTTAAAGCTGGGAATAAATAAATACAAAAGAAAATACATAAATTTTAAAATTTCATAACCATGGGAACCCTGAAGCCTCATATAAAGGTGTTGGTAAAATGATCCAAAATGTTAAAATACAACCATTTCTAAAATGTTCCTAAGAACAACTTATAAATTGTTTGTACACAAAAATTGCTCCTAAATGCATGCATCCTTATAAATAACAATCCATCCCAAATTTGAGTGTAATATTAAAAAGTGCAGCAACTCCACCTACAGAATGTCCACATAAATAAATAAAGCCGTAGATCACTGACAAGCTACGCAATATCGCGTTCATAATCGCAGATGAATCGCATTCGATTATGAACGTGATATTGCGTAACTTGTGAGTGATCTACGGCTCTATGTATTAAATGCCGCTCCATCTGAAAGCATGTGATGGAGATTTACTACTAATCACAGAACCGGCTTTACTGCCGAGATGCGCATGACAGTTGCACGCGATTTATCGTGCAGCCCTACTTAAGTTGCTACAGTTTTGGTGACAAATGCATCTCAATGGCAAAAAAAGCCTCTTAAAAAGGCATTTATTAGGCTCATATCATTCATTTGTATTTGATTACACTAGGATCCACCAGACTGGAGATTCACTGACTCACATAGATGCGTGTGGGGTCAAAGGGGCATTCGTTTGTGATGCTGTAGTAGGTCATGTTGGCAGGCAGGTCGCAGTGGGCAAACAGAGTGTGTCCTTCCCACATTATAGCCCTCACTGTGGCGACAGTGATTCCCACTGCAGAGGCGGCACCCAAGAGAACAGCCAAGACACTCACTATTAGTAGAAACCAACTCTGCAACAAGGATAAAATGCATTCAGAAATTAATAATACATGAACACCGTATTTTATTCTATAGAATTTGAAGTGCAAGTTTTGCAGTGGCAGCAAACAGACAGCAAAAACACAAAGAGCGAATGCAATCATTACAAAAAGGACAGTATTGTGTGCCTGTGTCTACTCACCAGCAGCTGGTTTTTCTTGTTCTTTGAGAGAACAATAGCTGAGATTCCACCAATAATTGCCTGCAAGTTATAACATGGTCAGATGTATAAATTACAGTGTGGACTCATTCAGTGGAAAAGGTGAATTTGGAGTTTTAACTAACACACCTGCTTATTAACTCAGGAATTTTAACTACTATGCATTATGCCTCAAACACCACGTCGCTCGATCACAAACAGAAATACATTACACTTTTGTAGACAGACAAACCATAAGTCCTGCCACAAGAGCGATGACATTGGAGATGGGGTAGACGAGTTTCTTGTTCCAGGTGAACACTTTTATGTGTCTGAGCACAGCTCCGTGTACCAGTGCCCCCAACAAGAAGTTCACATGACCCACCAGCACCAGCCCCAAACCCATCTTCATCAGGATCTTATCATCCTTCAGACTGCCACAACAAAGACCTACAAGAAACACACACAATATCAACCATAAACACAGAAAGATGAACGGTCAGACACCAGATAAAAAAAAAAAAAAAAAAAGAGGAAATGAATCAAAGAATTATGTGCACCATGAAATCCAGATGAACTTCAGACTACATACAATCATTTTTCATGAGCCATGACTTCACTAAAAGAAAGCTGTTAGTGAAATAGTTTACTTACCATTTTCTAACCCTCATGTTGTTGTAAACCTGTATGACTTTTTTCTTCTATATGGTACAATTACTCAGTTTTGGTCGTTATTTCATATAACCCTGGTTTCAAAGACAAAGTCTTAAGGCTAGTTCCAGACTAAAATGCATGTTTGAGGAGCCTCAACTGAAAATATCTTGCTCTGACATAATCTTAAAATATGTTAGTGTGTTTGGTCACACATGTAACGTTTTCTTCTAAGGCATTTTTATGAAATCTGCTTAAATATCTTAATTTAACTAGAGCCAATAGTCCTGGCTTAAGATATGTCCCGTCTGTGAAACCAGGCCATTAAATGACAAATAAATGGTGATCGAAAATGTAAATCATCATCAATAGGGATCAATAGCGATGAAATTCATTAATGACACCGCCATACAATTAGAAGAACCAATCGCATTGTTGATATAGGATTAGAAGTCCCGCCTTAAGGTTAAAAAGACAATAGCTTGTTTGTTTACTTTTGTTGAATGGCATGCATTATATTAGACAAGCATTAAGATAAGATATGATTATAGAGATCTAGATTACATTCAGCGAGACATTTATACGACAGCGAGGGATTTTTAGGGCAACAAATAATGCTGTGATGTATTATCAAGGTAAACATGACCACACCCAGACCACGTTCGCGAGCCTGTTCATATACTCCCTTTCACCCCATGAAATGCACACTTTAGTTATGTAAATAAAGCCCAACTCACCCGAATTCACCATCCTGAAGTCCTTCTTTCAGATTAAGTCATAATTAAGGGTTTAAGATGTTCAAGGATCTCCTCCTCTTACCGTGCCTCTCAGGCTGTCTTCCTCCTTCGCGTTCACCTGCGTGCCGTGCATGGCCACTCCCTGTCCGCTCGCGCACCTGTCCTGACCGCCCTGCAGGTGTCGATCTACACAAGGAAGAAGAGCCCTCAACCTACAGAGATTTTAAAGCGCATTTTATTTTATTTTAACACACTTTTCTGGTAATTTCAGACAGATGTAGTTTGTATTTTTTTTATAGACTTTAAAAAAAAACTTAACATAAAAATTTATAAAATTTTGTTTTTAATTTACGTGATGTCATAATGCCGCCATGCCGGTCATAATATTGTACAACGTCAAATCCAACTTAAAAAGCAAGGTACAAAACACTTATAAATAGACCTAAGTGCAAATACTTACAAATATCAAAATTTTTGCAAAATACATGTTGGTACAAAAAAATAAAATAAAAAAATAGTCAAATAAATAAATGTTGTTTTAATTTTATATATTTTAGGAATGGTAAATAATTACCGATAACATTTATTCAAGAGAAAAAGCAAAATAAGGATTAGTTTAATTCACATTTATGAATGACAAAATGGATATTTACATCTGGAAATGCTGTCTAATTCATTATATATATATATTTTTTTTAACTAAAGGATTTTATGAATTTGTTTTGTTGTGGCTGCATAAAAAACCCAATCACCTGCATTAGTGTCAGACTGTCTCCAGTCAGTGTTGATCACAGTCAGTTTATGAAGTAAAGCTGAACACTTGGACTCGATCACCTGACTCTCATTAATGCATTAATCTGCACAGCATAAACCTCCTCACAGCCTGAAGTTTTAAGAAGGTCTGTACCACAAGGAAAGTTGTGTTAATTATTCTGTGCTGGTTTTCTCTCAGGTAAAAGCTGTGGGATAGGGATGGTGGCTGTTTTTGTCATCTGTTGGACTATAGTGTCTCTAGCACTGCCTGTTACACCAAAGGGGGATGATTTTAATGGGCACTTTACAGCATACGCTCCAGGAATCATACAAGATGTCTGGCATATTCCTGCCGCTGCAGCACACTTCCTGAATGAAGTTCCTCCGTCTCACAGTTCTGATGAATTTGCATCTGTGTTTCCAATGCCATATGATATACAGGCTCTTCTGGACAGAAGAAACAGTTTTTCACTAAGGATCATGAATTGTATGTCATTTTAAAACACTTCTTAATCTATTAGACCTAGTTAGTGTCTAATGCTGTCTGTCTAATATTTATTTTGCTCTAGCATCTTGGAGTGGTCCAGCGGATACTAATGTGTTTCACAGAGGAGATCAGTTGTATCTGCAGGTGTCTGCCTCACCTGGACCTGGTCAACAGCTTTATGTCCAGTCCTGCCATGCTTCCTCTTCTCCAAACCATGCTGACAAACCTGAAGTTGCCCTTATCATTAACAAAGGGTAGGTCAACTCAGCATGTTATTTTGAAAACACTTGCTCCCTGAAATAATTTTGCTTTCATATGTTCACCAGATGTGTGGCCTCCAGAGAGTCTTTGGTGAAGTTTGTGATGCAACAGCCTGACAGAGTGAATTTGATTGTTCGTACATCCAGCTTAAAATCTTCTGAGGTGTGTTCAGTACTGTTTGGATCACTGCACTGCTGCAAACTGGCAGTAGTTTGATTATGTAATGCTCTCCTGTTTGCTTTAGAGTTACATTCACTGCAGAGTCTATCTTACTAATTTGGGTGTCACCCCTACCACTAAATTCTGCAACTACAACAAGCTGAAATCCAGGTATGTGTTTAAATCGCTTATTCTTTAAGTCTGTGTTGACCGGCTTTTGGAACTTAACTTTTTTTTTTTTTTTTTTTTTCCCCCCCCCAGATGGGTTGACCTGGATGGACAAACTTCAGTATGTGACTGTTGTGGGAGAAGATGCAGAAACCTAATTGAGCGTGTAGAACTACCTGGTCAGTGTGTGGTGTGGGGTGGAGTTTAGCATAAAATAAAGACTGCTCCTTTTTGTAGTTGAGCCAGTGAAAGGGGTGTGTGTGGGGTTTTTTTTTTTTTTTTTTAAATAAATTCAAGGCAAGTAAAGCAATACGAACAGATACACTTCGATTATATGCAAAAGTGGTATTACTGTAAAAGTAAAGGAATGGCCAACAAAAGCAAATATAAAACTGAAGGCATACCAAACAAGGATCACTCCTTCATACGTTATACATTCCACAGCCATTGTATATTTGTGAAGTGTAAAGTATTACTGCTCCTAGAAAAATCTTTATTAGAACTTATCCTCCACCGTCTGTTACAGTTTCTCTAGACCTGACCGCAGAAGTAAGCACCGGCCTGCTGGTATTCAAGGATCAAGAACCTGCTCCACAGGCCACACCACTGACTCTGTCAGACTACAGCACTAAGTCCAGCCCTACAGCCAGAGATGACTCCAATAAAAGATGGATCATGTCAGGTACCTCTTTCTCTGGGAGCTCAATGCAAAACGTTGGCAAGTTCTCCCCCTGGCCTGTCCAGCGTGGCTTTGGTGGTGTGATGGTCCTCAGCCAAGGCCTGGGAGGTGATTTGTCAATGTGGCTACCAGACATGGAGCTTGCGTTTAACCCAGTGGTGCAGATGGGGTCTGGTTATCCAGAAAATCCTGTTGATATAACCTTTCAAAATGCTGAGCCCTTTAGAAAGCTGAAACCAGATGAAAGCACTGTTGAGAGGAGTCAGGCAGTTGCTGTGGATGAAGGAAGAGTTTCTGGAGGAGGTGTGGATTCACATGATGTTGTAAAGGACGGGTTGGACATGTGGCATCTTGATGTTGACCACTTGCATACAATTCAGGAAAAACCGGTTATGACTTCAGCAGATTATCTAGAGCAGCCTCAACTGCGTCTTGAATTTGACTTTCCTCCAAATGACCAGCCCCTGATTAGCCCTACTCCAGAAAAGCTCTCTGAGGACGGCGAGGATGAGGGAGAAGTTGTTTTCAGACAGGCTGAGATGATCTTTAATAGCGCTAAAGGAGCCAACTTATCAGAGCCAGTTCTCTACTCTAAACTGAGTCTGAATCAAGCTGCAGATGGATCCAGTGTTCTCAATTATGAGGAACAGAAGAGGCCCAGCATGAACAAACAGGACAAGAGGCCACAACAGGAGAAGAATGGTGAAGAAAGCCCGAAGGACGTGCGGATGGAGGATTCTTATAAAATTAAAGGCTTGGTTTCATCCCTATTGGATCAACTGAGGTTAGTGGATTGATGGTTATGAATTTTATTAAAGGTCTGTCATGATATTAAAATGTACTCCCATTTCTCTTTCACTTGACTATAGAAGACCGTAGACGGTGCAGTGACCTGTTTTTCATAATTCCTTTTGTGTGATGTGATTTGTTACAATGTATTTTCTGGAATTTAAATAAAAGGTGTGTTGTGGTTTTTTTTTTTTTTTTTTTTTTTTTTTTGGAAATAAAATCTATCAGCCTGGAAAATGTTACTATAAGTTTCATAATTTCTTCCACCCCCCCCCCCCCCCCCCCCCCCCCCCCCCCCCCCCCCCCCCCCCCCCCCCCCCCCGCCCCTATTTTTCTAATGTGCAAACATAAATAAGGTTGAAGTTATAAAATAAAACCATTTTATTTTACAATATCAAGTCAGAATTATGCCTTTTATAGCGTTTCGTGAATATCTTTTAAACCTTAATGACTCAATGCGTGCTCGTCGTATTTTGGGAGTGACCCCTGGAGCTGCTGTAGTAGAATCGGTGTGCTGTAGACGGCCGCGCCCAGATGTCGCTGTTGGATGTTCCTTTCCAAATGTGCTGTCCTGTACACCGCATGCTCGGAGCGGGTTTTTTTTTTTTTTTTCCTCCCGTTATCCCCGAGTGTGACCCTGGCTGCTATTTCCTCCGCTCGAGCTATAAAGTGCCCGTGCATTTCCCACGCACCCTCTTTCCCCGGCCACCACACCGTGAGTGTATAACTCACTGTTCTTCAGTACCTTTAAAAAAAAAAAAAAAGGAAAAAAAAATACATAAAATACAATTACGAAAACCTCAAAAAACAACTACTTTTAAAACAAACGACGTTTTTTAAAAGACAAGTTCTCGATCTACCCAGACGTTTCTGAAGCCAGTTCCTCGCGAGCGGACTCCTGCTGTGGCTGTCACTGCTGCCGACATCGTTTATTTGGAGAGTAGCGTAAAAGTTTAATAGAGGATTAAGAGACTCGTTTGTCCCTCTGGTTCTAGGACCCTCTTTACGCGCTGTCATTTCAGCACTAGACAAACACACGAGCTCAAAAGCTTGAACGACCCCGAGACATGAACGCAGCGACGGCGGGGAGTTATCCGATGGCTTCTCTCTATGTGGGCGACCTGCACCCTGATATCACGGAGGCTATGCTGTATGAGAAATTCAGTCCGGCCGGCCCGGTGCTGTCCATCCGCGTGTGTCGGGATATGATCACGCGGCGCTCGCTGGGCTATGCCTACGTCAACTTCCAGCAGCCTGCGGACGGTAAGACACGACAGACAGCGCCCTGTCGTCCTGCGTCTGACTTTAAGCGTGATGCATATAGCTGACAGAGTAACGGGAATAATGTGTCATGCTTCATGCGTTAATGTAGGGACGCTGGAGGTGATGTGTAGTGCGCGCACCCTCGCGCGCTGTGCTGTCACATGCATTTCTGAGTTAACCACATCAAGCTGTTCTTCACTCCTCTCTACTACAAAAACCGCTTTATTCTCCTAATATGGCCTATTGTGAGAAAGTCAGGGTTTACTGACTGTGACCGTCACACCGCGTTATGTCCAGCCAATATGGCAAGCTGTTTTAACATACAAAACGAACTAATATTTCAGCTTCTGGCTATTTAATTACTTTAACACTATATTTTATTTTAGTCATGTTTTTAAAAATAGTTTTAATCATTGTTTTATTCATAATTTCTATTTCAATAGTGACAACACCTTATTCCATTGTTATTAGTAAAAAAAAATTCCCATTGGAATCTATGGCGATCCAAAAGATATAGTACTTTTTTAGTTACTAGTAATTATACCAGTAGTTAGAAGTATTTATTCCAGTTTTGTGTAGTTGGTATTTTACTTTTTAGCGCTATTTAAAAATGCAGTACTAGTAGCAACTATATCTCAGTTACTGTTATTTTCTCTTAGTACTAGTAGTAGGCTACTAGAATTTTATGTTACTAGTATTACTAGCATTTTACTCTTTAGTATTATTTAAAAGGTAACATAATTACTATCAATTATTTCTTACTTACTAGTAACAATCCCAATAGTTGTGAATGTCTACATTATTGTAGCTCAAACAATAAAGCATGGTGCAAGTAATGGCCTTGAATGCAATGTAAGGCACTTTGGATAAAATGCTATTTATTCCAGTTTTACTAATCAGTAGCCTATATTGACACATGGTTAATTTCAGCATCTTAACATCTAAGGAAGTTTTTGTTCCCATAATCGAACTTGGTTTGCTCATGGGATTTGTAAGGCACTTACAATCCGTTGTGAAAAACACCATTCAAATAAACTAAATTTAGTTCAAAGTTACAAATATTAAATCAGCTTGCTATACAACTACATGCTGTATCATTTCCCTTGTCCTGAAATAATATCATCACTCAGTGATACAAAGGTTGAGTATGCAGCATGGCATTGTATGTATGAATCATTTATGCCGTGCACCCTGCAGGAGGACTGATATTTTGTTCTGTTGAGTTTGCCTAGTCTTGTCTATTCGTGAAACCGTGTTAGAGAAAAACATTCACACATTCTGTTCACAGTCTGTCTAGGGGAAAAATTGTGAAGATTTTAATTTAAAAAGCTAGAGCCAAGCAGTCTCAATTATAGCCTATAATCAGAATAAAGAACTAGACTACAATTTAATGTGCTGCTTGACCCACATATAGTCAAAGTGGCCTACATCTGCTATAAACCTGGATATGAGACATTCTACAGAAGCAGAAGCAGACCTGATCATTAGGATATGTCCATGTTTTAGCTCTCTGAAGAACACTAGGTATATCCAGGGGAACAGTGCTTGTGTGTGTGTGTGTGTGTGTATATATATATATATATATATATATATATATATATATATATATGTGTATATATATGCATATGTGTGTATGTATATATATATATATGTGTGTGTGAGTGTGTTAGCCCACATTTTGCAACCTGGCATGACCTATTTGTGCTATTTAAAGTGTCATGAGGGGATAATACCATTGTGAAGCACCTTCAGCTTGGTTTCTATCAATCTGATGAGACCAGGATAACTGTTAATTGGGGAATTTTTTTGTCCTATCTTTCCTACATTTCAAATAATCTGGACAACTTTACAACATAAGTTTTTTTTCATTCCTTGCTGAATTCATTGTTCATTTTAATGAGTAGGGTAAACATTTGTTTGTTCAACCAGCACAAATTATGTAATACATAATGAACAAATGTATACTACCGTTCAAAAGTGTGGAGTCGGTATGATTTTTAAGGTTTTTGAAAGAAGTCTACAGTGGTCACCAACTGCTTTTGTCTCTTATATGTAAACATGTTGACTATCAGTCGCCATTCTGAGTTAATAAATGGAGGTGAGCGAGCTCAAGGCTGCATTTATTTGATCACAAAATCAGTAAAAACACTAATGTTGTGAAATATTACAGTTTAAAATAACTGCTATATATTTTAGTGTATTATAAATGTAATTTGTTCAACAGAGAGGTGAATCTGAAATATCTGTCTCCTGTGCTGAATGCTTCGTAAACATCTCATGCTCGATTTTGCCCTCCTCTTTCACAGCACAAAGGTTAACAGGTTAGAGTTGAACTCGCTCACCTCCATTTATTAACTCAGAATGGCGACTGATAGTCAACATGTTTACATATAAGAGACAAAAGCAGTTGATGACCACTGTAGGATGTAAATCTGAAAGAGTATCAAGGCTTTATATTGTTT
This sequence comes from Spinibarbus caldwelli, assembly GCA_039654775.1. Taxonomy (NCBI): domain Eukaryota; kingdom Metazoa; phylum Chordata; class Actinopteri; order Cypriniformes; family Cyprinidae; genus Spinibarbus; species Spinibarbus caldwelli. The sequence goes on along the minus strand of CM077250.1, from coordinate 14,073,090 downwards.
AATGCATGTTTTTGCACAGTGTGACAGTACAATAGTAGTTTACAACATGCATATGCTCAGCAAATGTGCTCTAGCACATGGTTTGATCTTCAGCATGTAACAGCTGCATTTGTAAACAGTTGCTGGCACTGGTAAGCTTCAGCCACACACATTCCAGTGTCTCAGCCCCATCAATGGACACAGAGCCTTGAACACATGCTGCCTGCCAGCACATTGCTCAAAGGACCCAACACTGCTAAATATAGAGTCAGTGAGGGCTGACTGCACTGTGCCTGTCTTTTCTGAAAGGTGTGTTGACGAAACAAGCTGACAGGCAAATTCATAGGTCAGCCACGCCATGCTTCTGCTTATTCAGTGATGACAGATTACTACTGATATTGCTATTAATTTGACAGCTATATGCTGTCAGTGCATGTGCATCCTAAATAAGTTAAAATATAAATAAAAGTTTTGATTGAAAACAGAAACGGCTATATTGATGGTAAAAAGGTTGTGTATACTGTCCTGTGTTGGCTGAACGTTGTTATTTGCAGTGGTCTCTCTCTCTCACACTCTTTCTCTGGGTGATCCCACCAGCCCTGAGCTCCATGTTCAATACAATCACACTGCAAACTGCTGAGTGCAGCAGACACAAGGCTGCTCCATTTTGTTCACCAGACATTTTTAGTGTGTGTGTGTGTGTCAGGGGGAGGGCTATGAGGTTTAAAAGGGAGAGACCCATCATAATGTATTACAATAGGTGACTGTTCCCTCATATGCCACCAATTTGATTAGAAAGTAATTTGATAAAGGTTCTGACAAACCTTAAACCTAATATTCATCTGTTTCAGTTTTCAGACTTTACCAGACATACATATATATTTAATCCAGTATCTCCATATATAGCAACAATTTATGGAGATCACTGGTAAGACAATAAAGAGATGGATTGTGGATTAAATATATATAAATGCCAGCAAAGGTAAAATTTGATAGGGTCAGTGCTATTTTGAGGTCGGTAAAAATGTTTTTTGAGACCTGGTATGGATCAAATCTAATGATATGTGCCTGGAGTTCTGCTTTGCTCTGCTGCCATTTCACACCAACAATGAAAGACATTTAGCTTAAATGCTAACTGTTTGTGTGTGTGTGTGTGTGTGTGTGTGTGTGTGTGTATTTAAGTCTGTGTTAAAACAAGGAAATTCTTATAAATATACAGATCTAATCATCTTAAAATATCTGGGCAGTAGACCTTAATATGTAAAGTTTAGTGTAATGTTTAGATGTAATAATTAGATTAGTTTCATGGGGCTTTCTATGATATGCTAGCATTAGCACAAGCTCAGCTAACAAGTTTCGAGGTTGTTTGTTGTGGTTAATGTGTTTGAGTTAATATGATCCTCACTAAACACACACACTGTGGATTTAAATATATAATTAATGAATAATTCAGAGACTTATGTTGGTTATGGCAAGATTTCATCTTCTAGTAGGCTAATTGTTAGTAGTTTATGTGCTGAGTTAGAAGAGCAGAGATGTCTTATGTCTTATGTCTCATGTTTTTGTGGTTTCAGCGGAAAGAGCTTTGGACACAATGAACTTCGATGTGGTCAAAGGAAAGCCGATCAGAATCATGTGGTCACAAAGAGATCCGTCACTTAGGAAATCCGGGGTTGGAAACGTCTTCATCAAAAATCTGGACAAGTCCATTGACAACAAGGCCCTATACGACACCTTCTCTGCTTTCGGGAACATTCTGTCCTGCAAGGTGAGAAGTGATAAGTGACTTTTAGATCTTTGGAAGCTGAAATTAATACATCATTTATTTATTTATTTAAATTTAATTTATGTAGTGGGCTGCCCTCCAAAGGTAAAACACACTATAACGACACATCTAGTCAAAACTAAGGTGAATGAATAATATTAATGTAATAAAATAGTATTAATAGAAATTAATGATATTTAATGATATTTGATGAATGATATTTCTTTTTTTTCTCCTTCAGCCCCCACCCCCTCAATTTTCTTTGAACATAGAATTCTTGAAATGTCTGGAATCACAAAATGAATTTTGATTCATTATTATCAATTTTCCTAGTTTCTGTTAATAAAGATTAAGTTTGAAAGTTGAGAACCACTGTTTCAGACTAATATTTTACTCTTGCCATGTTGTATAACTATTTGGATATACAACATTTATTTGTTTCTTAAAGGCAAAAGGTGATTTTCTGTATCAATAGTTGCAACAAATTTGAAAAATAATGTTCACACAAACAGTCTGAAATAACAATTTGTTATTATTATTAATTATTAGTCACAGAAGAATGTTTCTATATTTAGTGTTTCTTTTTCTTTAATAGTTTCTCTGTTCAAGCAATAAATCAGGCATTAGATTTTATTAACACACATTTCACACATCAGAGAAGCTGTGGTAGTTCAGCTGTATAAGACAAACACTCTGTAATCTGATTCTTGATGCTGTCTCAACAGGTGGTGTGTGACGAGAACGGATCTAAGGGTTACGCCTTTGTGCATTTTGAAACTCAGGACGCAGCCGACCGCGCCATTGAGAAGATGAATGGCATGTTGCTGAACGACCGCAAGGTGTGAGTGTCCAAGCAGGGTCATGTGACAGGAAGGAGGTCCATTGATATGCTGATTGACAAAGACAGTGTGTAGGCCTAGTTGTCAGTCACTGATGTTACAGTGAAAAACTTTGGGTAAAAGTTTGTTGACCAATCAGTTTCAAAGGATCAGATTTATATACTCACCCTCATGTTTTTTTCAAACCTATATATCTTTCTTAATTTTGTGGAATACAAAAGAATCTCTTTTTCGGCCATAAAATTAAACTTAGTGGGATTTATCATTAATTTGGACCCTTCTGACTTTTATTGTAATATATCTTCTGCTGGTCTTCTAGCATGTTAGTGCTTATAAGTCGGTTTTGTCCCTGCTGCAGCTGTTTTGTGTCTGTGGTTGGTCTGCAGCTGTCAGTACTGCATTTCTGCATCAGTCACGTTTCTGTCTCCGCTGTTTTTTGTAGGTTTGTGGGGCGTTTCAAGTCCAGGAAGGAGAGGGAAGCAGAGATGGGTGCCAAAGCCAAAGAATTCACCAATGTTTATATCAAGAACTTCGGCGAGGACATGGATGATCAGAGACTGAAGGAGCTCTTTGATAAATACGGTGAGTTTGAGAGTACAAACAGATGTGGTGGTGGTAGCCTTGTAGTCTTTTTATCTGAAGATTTTGTTTCTACCCACAGGTAAAACACTGAGTGTGAAGGTCATGACTGACCCCACGGGGAAATCTCGTGGATTTGGGTTTGTGAGCTACGAGAAGCATGAGGATGCTAATAAGGTACAGTGAATTTGTACATCCCGAATTCTGGAAATGTTGGGACATTTTTTAAATTTGAATAAAATGAAAACTAAAAGAATTTCAAATCACATGAGCCAATATTTTATTCACAATAGAACATAGATAACATAACAAATGTTTAAACTGAGAAATTTTGCAATTTTATGCACAAAATGAGCGCATTTAAAATTTGATACCTGCTACAGGTCTCAAAATAATTGGGAAGGGGGCATGTTTACCATGGTGTAGCATCTCCTCGTCTTTTCAAAACAGTTTGAAGACATCTGGGCATCGAGGTTATGAGTTTCTGGAGTTTTGGTGTTGGCATTTGGTCCCATTCTTGCCTGATATAGGTTTCCAGCTGCTGAAGAGTTTATGGTCATCTTTAACCTATTTTTCATTTAATGATGCGGCAAACGTTCTCTATAGGTGAAAGATCTGGACTGCAGGCAGGCCAATTCAGCACCTGGACTCTTCTACTACGAAGCCATGCAGTTGTAATAGCTGCAGTATGTGGTTTTGCATTGTCCTTCTGAAATACACAAGGCCTTCCCTGAAATAGATGTCGTCTGGAGGGGAGCATATGTTGCTCTAAAACCTTTATATACCTTTCAGCATTCATAGTGCCTTCCAAAACATGCAAGCTACCCATACCGTATGCACTTATGCACCCCCTTACCATCAGAGATGCTGGCTTTTGAACTGAATGCTGATAACACGCCGGAAGGTCTCCCTCCTCTTTAGCCCGGAGGACACGGCGTCCGTGATTTCCAACAAGAATGTCAAATTTGGACTCGTCTGACCATAGAACACTTTTCCACTTTGAAACAGTCCATTTTAAATGAGCCTTGGCCCACAGGACATGACGGCGCTTCTGGACCATGTTCACATATGGCTTCCTTTTTGCATGATAGAGCTTTAGTTGGCATCTGCAGATGGCACGGCGGATTGTGTTTACCGACAGTGGTTTCTGGAAGTATTCCTGGGCCCATTTAGTAATGTCAATGACAGAATCATGCCGATGAGTGATGCAGTGTCGTCTGAGAGCCTGAAGACCACGGGTATTCAACAAAGGTCTTCGACCTTGTCCCTTACGCACAGAGATTTCTCCAGTTTCTCTGATTTTTTTGATGATGTTATGCATTGTAGATGATGAGATTTGCAAAGCCTTTGCAATTTGATGTTGAGGAACGTTTTTTTAAAGTATTCCACAATCTTTTTACTCACTCTTTCACAGATTGGAGAGCCTCTGCCCATCTTTACTTCTGAGAGACTCTGCCTCTCTAAGACACCCCTTTTATAGCTTATAATGTTACAGACCTGATGTCAATTAACTTAATTAGTTGCCAGATGTTCTCCCAGCTGAATCTTTTCAAAATTTCTTGCTTTTTCAGCCTTTTGTTGCCTCCGTGCCAACTTTTTTGAGATCTGTAGCAGGCATCAAATTTGAAATTAGCTAATTTAGTGGATAAAAGTGTAAAATTTCTCAGTTTAAACATTTGTTATGTTCTCTATGTTCTATTGTGAATAAAACATCGGCTCATGTGATTTGAAAGTCTTTTAGTTTTCATTTTATTCAAATTTAAAAAACGTCCCAACATTTCCGAAATTCAATAATGTAAATCAGCTAATCAGCTGATGTTCAAACATGTTTAAAAATAAGCATGGAAATGACAGCAGTGATGCACTGACATTGTCATTGAACATTCATGGACTAGATAGATGGATGGACTGACAAGATACATGAACAGACAGGTGATTTATTGTAATGATATTTCTGTCTCAGGCTGTGGAAGAGATGAATGGTACAGAGCTTAACGGTAAGACAGTGTTTGTTGGCCGAGCACAGAAAAAGATGGAGAGACAAGCAGAACTCAAGAGGAAGTTTGAACAGCTCAAACAGGAAAGAATCAGCAGATATCAGGTAATGAACTGCTGTGTTGTGTCTTTGTGTATGTGTGGTTGTGTTTTCAGTTAAAAAATAATTTGTATCAATTTGTGTGTATATTTGTGTTTACAGGGTGTAAACTTGTATATCAAGAATCTTGATGACACCATCGATGATGAGAAACTTTGTAAAGAGTTCTCTCCTTTCGGCTCCATCACCAGTGCCAAGGTGGGTCAGAGGGTGACTGTTTACAGTCTATTTCTGTTTGAGCACTTTGGGAAAATTCCAAACAACATTTTTGCACCATTGAAGGGCACAGTGGGAAGGGGATGGTATTTGAAGGCCCTTTCCAATTCAAAGTGAGCAACCAAATTCCTTTTGATGAAGACCACAAGGCCATTAGAGAAGGGTACATTCGTAGGTCACTTCAAGGAAGAATTTTGTTAATCTTAAAGTATTTTTTGCTGTTTAAGATAATGTGATCCTGAGTGACACAAGGCCATGATTTATTTGAAAAATGTAGGTAATTTAAGAAATTCAAACTCAACAAGCAGTATTCCTTACATATTTACATTTTTACAAATATTGTCATATTTGTTTGTTTTTAGTTGAAATCAATTTGAAGACACAAATAGGCTATATTTGATCCAGTAATAGAATATTCAGCTTTTGCAAGATTTATATTTTTTTATTTAACCTGATGGAAGAAGGAGGTGAGATCTTATATATCTTACTGTAGGTGATGCTGGAGGAAGGCAGGTCCAAAGGATTTGGCTTTGTGTGTTTCTCCTCACCTGAGGAGGCCACAAAGGCCGTGACAGAGATGAACGGGCGTATTGTGGGTTCCAAACCACTGTACGTAGCCCTGGCCCAACGCAAAGAAGAACGCAAAGCTCATCTGACCAACCAATACATGCAACGTATTGCTGGCATGAGGGCCATGCCTGCCAACGCTATCATCAACCAGTTCCAGCCTGCCGGTGGTTACTTTATGCCAGCTGTGCCACAGGTGGGTGAGATCCAAAAGTCTTAGACAACACTGACAATCTGGGATTTAAATCCAGGATTTATAACCTGGAAACATACTATAGTTTATAAAGTAGAAAAATAACATTTGAAAATGTAATTTAGATATTTTAAATAGTTTTTACAAGACCACACTGTATATTATGGAAGGCCATTTCCTCCACATAAGAAAAAATTATATAAAAAAAGTATAATTATGACATAAAAAGAAAAAACTGAGATACCCAGTCGCAATTATGACATGCCAAGTCAAGATTATGAGATAAAAAGGCAAAATTGTGAGATAAAAAGTATAATTATGGCATAAAAAGTAAAGATTATGAGATACTAAGTCATAATTATGACATAAAAAGTCAAAATTGTGATTAAAAAATCATGAGATGCTACGTCATAATTATGAGATAAAAAGTAATATGGTACAAAAAGTTGAAATTATGACATTGAAAGTTGTAATTATAATATACTAAGTCATACTTATGACAAAAGTAGAAATTTTATCTCATAATTTTATCTCATAATTATCACTTTTAGTCATACATTCAACTAATGTCATGATGACTTAGTACACTTTTGACATTTTATCTCATAATTTCAACTTTCCATAAATATGACTTTTATGTCATAATGATGACTCACCAAAGCATAGGTTTCTTTTGTGGCTGAAATGGACTTTCATAGTACAGGTGTATCTCAGTAAATTAGAATGTCGTAGAAAAGTTCATTTATTTCAGTAATTCAACTCAAATTGTGAAACTCGTGTATTAAATAAATTCAATGCACACAGACTGAAGTAGTTTAAGTCTTTGGTTCTTTTAATTGTGATGATTTTGGCTCACATTTAACAAAAATCCACCAATTCACTATCTCAACAAATTAGAATATGGTGACATGCCAATCAGCTAATCAACTCAAAACACCTGCAAAGGTTTCCTGAGCCTTCAAAATGGTCTCTCAGTTTGGTTCACTAGGCTACACAATCATGGGGAAGACTGCTGATCTGACAGTTGTGCAAGAAGACAATCATTGACACCCTTCACAAGGAGGGTAAGCCACAAACATTCATTGCCAAAGAAGCTGGCTGTTCACAGAGTGCTGTATCCGAGCATGTTAACAGAAAGTTGAGTGGAAGGAAAAAGTGTGGAAGAGAAAGATGCACAACCAACCAAGAGAACCGCAGCCTTATGAGGATTGTCAAGCAAAATCGATTCAAGAATTTGGGTGAACTTCACAAGGAATGGACTGAGGCTGGGGTCAAGGCATCAAGAGCCACCACACACAGACGTGTCAAGGAGTTTGGCTACAGTTGTCGTATTCCTCTTGTTAAGCCACTCCTGAACCACAGACAGCGTCAGAGGCGTCTTACCTGGGCTAAGGAGAAGAAGAACTGGACTGTTGCCCAGTGGTCCAAAGTCCTTTTTTCAGATGAGAACAAGTTTTGTATTTCATTTGGAAACCAAGGTCCTAGAGTCTGGAGGAAGGGTGGAGAAGCTCATAGCCCAAGTTGCTTGAAGTCCAGTGTTAAGTTTCCACAGTTTGTGATGATTTGGGGTGCAATGTCATCTGCTGGTGTTGGTCCATTGTGTTTTTTGAAAACCAAAGTCACTGCACCCGTTTACCAAGAAATTTTGGAGCACTTCATGCTTCCTTCTGCTGACCAGCTTTTTAAAGATGCTGATTTCATTTTCCAGCAGGATTTGGCACCTGCCCACACTGCCAAAAGCACCAAAAGTTGGTTAAATGACCATGGTGTTGGTGTGCTTGACTGGCCAGCAAACTCACCAGACCTGAACCCCATAGAGAATCTATGAGGTATTGTCAAGAGGAAAATGAGAAACAAGAGACCAAAAAATGCAGATGAGCTGAAGGCCACTGTCAAAGAAACCTGGGCTTCCATACCACCTCAGCAGTGCCACAAACTGATCACCTCCATGCCACGCCGGATTGAGGCAGTAATTAAAGCAAAAGGAGCCCCTACTAAGTATTGAGTACATATACAGTAAATTAACATACTTTCCAGAAGGCCAACAGTTCACTAAAAATTTTTTTTTTTATTGGTCTTATGAAGTATTCTAATTTGTTGAGATAGTGAATTGGTGGGTTTTTGTTAAATGTGAGCCAAAATCATCACAATTAAAAGAACCAAAGACTTAAACTACTTCAGTCTGTGTGCATTGAATTTATTTAATACACGAGTTTCACAATTTGAGTTGAATTACTGAAATAAATTAACTTTTCCAGGACATTCTAATTTATTGAGATGCACCTGTATATCAATAGTATATCAATAAAGATAATAAATCAATAAACACAAATGGGCTCTGAAGTAGTAAAAAGGTCCATTAAATGATTAATAAACTCTCCGATTATATCTTTTGTTTGTTTTTAATGCATCACAGGCCCAGAACAGAACAACATACTATGCACCAAACCAGCTCACCCAGATGCGTCCGAACCCTCGCTGGCAGCAGCAGGGTGGCAGAGGTCAGGGTGGCTTCCAGGGCATGCCCAGCTCCTTGCGCCAGCCAGGGCCCCGTGCCAACATACGCCACCTGGCTCCCAGCGCTTCCATCCAGGGCCCACGCGGGATCCCCACAGGTGCACAGAGAGTGGGTGAGAAAACCCACCCACTAATGACGCAATGCCCTGTTGTGACAAACTTTGAACTGTTTTCCAGACCCAGACACCTGAAAATCTTTTCAAGTTAGATTTCAAAGATTAGTATATTTGATAAATGATGTCACAAAGATTATTATTCAGGTTTTAGTTTTTAACAATAATAATAATAATGTTTATCTATTGGTTCTAGTTGACCTGATCATTATGTAATTCCATTGAAAACGCCACAAACTACACATTTATTGATTACAAGTGAGTTTGGTGATCATTCTGTCCTGACCATAGCTTTAATGTTATTTACTTCTTTCCACAACTAGGAGGCACTAGCCAACCAATGGGTCCCCGCCCGGGCATGGGGGTGACGACTCCACGTGCTATGCCCCCATACAAATACGCCACCGCCATACGAAACACTCAGCCTCAGGTCGTGCAGCCCATTACTCTGCAACAGGTAATATACAACCATATAGTGCACGTAAATAAAAACTACACCCTTGACTTAATAATTCTAGCTGTCCAGTTGTTCCTTTCTGATATTATGGATTGTATATTTAATTCACTGATAAATAAAAGGTATTACATGTATATTTTTAGTTGTAAACAGGAATAGAACACTTTCTTGTCATAAAACATTGGCATGTAAAGAAAAGTCATATGGGCAAGGTTCAAAGATTTATTAGAGATCATGGTAATTGAATTGAGTAGAATTGCACAATACATAGGTACCATATGTTTTTTTTTTTATTATTTAATAGTGTTGGCTAACATTGGATATAGATTAGTCACAATTGAATATTTAATTGTGCAATACTCATTCATTTAGATGACCTTTTCCATCATCTAATGACTAAAAAACTAATAATTTTCAGTATTTTATTTTTAATTTGTACATAAAAAATGGAAAGAATTTAGGCAATTAATCAGTAAACTTGAAAACTGTTGACTTTTCAGAACAGAATGTTAATATTGTGCACAGTTAGAATTAAGATACAGATTTGAAAAACCCAATCAAATTCTCATTTTGTGGTTTACTGTTCTTCAGGCTCAGCCAGCTGTTCATGTGCAGGGTCAGGAGCCTCTCACTGCCTCCATGTTAGCTGCCGCTCCTCCTCAGGAACAGAAACAGATGCTTGGTGAGATGACGAGGCTGTAAGCACATTCAGCCTTACTAAACATTTTCCTACACTCCCGAGGACATTTTTGCGCATTATAGTTTTATGTGATAGTTCACCCAAAAATTCTGTTCTTTGCTCACCCTCAAGTTGTTCAAAACCTGTGTGAGTTTGTTTCTTCTGCTGAACCAAAAAGAAGATAATTTGAAGAATGTTACCAAACATGTATCCAACTGTTTGGTAACTAACATTCTTCAAACTGTCTTTTTTTATGCTTCACAAAAGAAAGTCTTACAGGCTTGGAACAACCTGAGGTTGAGTAAATGATGACAGAAGTTTTCAGAAAATTGTGGTGGACTATCCCTTTAATTACGTTCTTATTTTATTCTTCCCTGTAGCTATTTCTAATTGTTTCTTGTCTGTCTTGCACGTGCCCGTTTTGTTTTCCCTCAGGTGAGCGGTTGTTTCCTCTCATCCAGGCAATGCACCCCAGTCTAGCCGGGAAGATCACAGGAATGCTGCTTGAGATCGACAACTCTGAGCTGCTGCACATGCTGGAGTCCCACGAGTCTCTGCGCTCCAAGGTGACAGCCGTTAACTATGATAAAAGCCTCCAGTAACAGACACTAGCTCTGCTGTTATATGCACTAATGGGAAAACGTCACAAGCTTTTAACAATGCAAAGCTTATTGACTAAACCAGGACTTAATATTATGTGTTTATTTATTATTATTTATGCATTGCCCAGCAAGGACGGTTCCAGAGATATAATTAATAAATGACAATGGCGTTTTATCAGCTTATTAGAGGCATGAATCTCTGTGGTGAAGATGGTTTGGGCATTGCAGGACTGATGATTTATCTCTGTTGTCAGGTGGAGGAGGCTGTCGCAGTGCTTCAGGCTCATCAGGCCAAGAAAGATGCCACACAGAAAGTGGGAGTCACCGCTGCGACTGTAGCCGCAACTTCATGACAAGTAACTTTTCTTATTAGTAATTTCCATGCTTGTTTTTAGGTTATTTACCTGAATGTTTGAAATTATTATGAAAAATGATTTTTTTTATTTGAAATTGTTCTCTGCAGGGTGAAGCTGAAAGACTGAAGAGAGATCACCTCTGTCTGGTGTCGTCTGGTGGCAACCAATAAGAACACAAAAAATAAAACAAGGGGGAAAAAAAGAAAAATACAAAATGAGACTTGAACAAAGAATACAATTTTGTTGCAGGGTTTACATTTTTAACTCTGTAATGATTTTTATCACCTAAAGTTAATTTTAAAAAGAGGCAGTTCTGTGAGGGAAGTGCCTCTGTATTGTGGCCAGGACTGACTTTTTCTATGAAGGAACTGGAAAACTTGGTTCTTCAGTGAGCTGTGTGTTTGCTGCTTTGATTGGACCTCACTTGTCCCATGACAATAACCCGAGTGGTGTGGCACTCTAAATAAAGGGATGACTATTTAAAACGAAATATATTGTCTTCTTCTTCTTTATAGCAAAGACAAAAGCCGTTTTACAGACACTTTTTATCCAAAGTGACTTGCAGTACAGGAACAGTCCCTTTATAGGTTAAATTTTCTGCTCAAGGGCCCAATAAAAACAGAAGTGTTAATAACATCTCATTTCTCCTTTAACTTGGACTAGTCTTATGACCAAAGGCATTTAATTCCAGTTTGCATCCTCTGAAAGATGATGTCTGTATCAAAAGCTCCATTAAAGTAAATACACATACAGCTATCATATTTAATAGGTCTATTATTATTGTATCAAGATATATACCACATAAATCATGAACACACTACATGTAAAAATAATCCTATAAGTAATAACACATAGAAAATTATACATTTTAACTTATTGTTACATAGAAAAAAAAATATTCTGTGGTTTCTCATCGTTTACAACAGCGACTAGACAGATCGACGGAGGATGCAGTTATCACAGCTCTTCACACAGCGCTTACTCACTTGGACAGGGGAAACACCTACGTAAGAATGCTATTTGTGGATTTCAGCTCAGCTTTTAATACAGTCAGCCCACATAAACTGGTTCAAAAGCTAAGCAGTCTGGGTTTAGGCAATTCACTGTGCACATGGATACAGGATTTTCTGAGCAATAGACCCCAGAAGGTCAGAATGGGAGATCTCACATCTTCCACACTCATCCTGAACACTGGCACACCACAGGGGTATGTTCTCAGACCCCTCTACTCCCTCTTCACCAATGACTGTTCCCCCATTCATCCTACAAATACCATCGTTAAGTTTGCTGATGATACCACCATAGTCGGACTGATATCAGACAACAGCGAGACAGCATTTCACAGAATGGTGCTCCTACAACAATTTGGATCAAAAAGGAAATAATTTTGGACTCTGCCCTCTTCATACATGGAGAGGAGGTAGAGAGGGTAGAGAGCTTTAAATTCCTTGGGCTGCAAATCTCTGCTGACCTCACCTGGCCTACGCACATCTCCCAGCAGGCACAACAGAAACTTTACTTCCTCGGGAAGTTGAAGCACGCCCAGCTCACTCAAAACCAGCTGACCAACTTCTACCGTTCAGCCATAGAGAGCCTGCTAACCTGTTGCTACACGGTGTGGTTCTCCAGCTGCACAGAAGAGAGCAGGAAGGACCTGCAGCGGGTAGTGAGGGCAGAGGAGCGTTTCATTGGTATGTCACTGCCCATACTCGGTGACATCTACACTGACTGACCCCAAAAGAAGGCCAGACGCATTTTAAAAGACCCCACTCGCCCTGGACATCATCTGTTCTCCCCTCTACCTTCAGGGAGAAGATACAAACTAATAAAATCCAGAACAAACAGACTGAAAAATAGCTTCTTTCCTCTGGCAGTTAGATGCTTAAATGCATAATTCCACTTCCTTCCAGGACTCGTACAATAAACCCCTACCCTAACAAAGTGCAATAATCCTTCCCCTTTAGATTACCATACTGCTCTATTACATCTTGCACTACCTCACTGCACTACCTCAGTGTAATTATATTCTTATATTTATATTTTTGTATGCATGCCTCTTGAATGTTGCTGTCTACTTGTCTTGTAAACATTGTTGTTTATAAACACTGTCATACTGTTTGTTACCTGCTAATCTAAAGAGCTGCTAAACTGTATTTCGTTGTTCCTAAACAATGACAATAAAGTTCTATTCTATTCTATTCTATTCTTCTAGAAATGAAACAAAGTTAATTATTTTGTTAATTGGAATTTCAGTTTGTTTTACATGGCTACCCAAGGAGTAAAATTAACTAACTAGCTAACTAACTAGCTATCTAGCTAAATAAATAATTGACGGTAAATCTGAACCTAATGGACAGTTGTGTATTTCTGTGATGTTATTCGTCCTCCGCATCACTAGAGGGCGACACACTATCTCGAGGTGAAGAAGAAGACAGTCAAAAGTCAAAGGTTACAAGCAAGATGGCGGCGAGCAAACGTGTTCTTTATGTTGGTAAGAAAAAACATCAAAATTATAAATCAAAATAATAATCGCTTCGCTCTCAGTGCGCTGATTTCATCCCACAATCACATGCATGTTAGTGATGCGGTTCCGGTTATCAGCGCGTTGAATATGAAGTATAAAAAGTCAGTTGTACGGTCTTGTTTTCCTCAGGTGGTCTTGCGGAGGAGGTGGACGAGAAAGTGTTGCACGCTGCGTTCATTCCCTTCGGTGATATCACAGATATTCAGATCCCGTTAGATTATGAGACAGGTGACAAACACACAAATATTCACAAAATACACTCATCATTAAAACTAAAACACACTTTATAAAAATAACGCATATTATGTCTGACTCTTTCTGTCCACAGAGAAGCACAGGGGCTTTGCATTCATCGAGTTTGAACTGGCAGAGGTGAATACCTACTAAATCCCTCTTTAATTAAATTAGCATATATATCATCGACTCGAATTCAAATGAGACCGCGTTGCTCCTCATTAGCTCCCTATAGTTTGCACAAACCACTATTGCATGACTGTGGTTCTTTGCAGCTATAATGAAACATTAACTTCAATTTCTCTCTGCTTTTTTCTCCAGGATGCAGCAGCTGCCATTGATAACATGGTGAGTTATTGAACCACTGACTTCTGTGGTCTTATAAAATCCAGCACAGTCAGATCGTGCACTGCAAGAGTCCAGGTTAATGTCTGCTTGGTTTTGTGTTCTGCAGAATGAGTCGGAGCTGTTTGGGAGAACCATCAGGGTGAACATCGCCAAACCCATGAGAATTAAAGAGGGCTCCTCTCGACCAGGTGAGGGGTTTTTGATTTCAATAGGGTGCATGATAAATCTCCTGCTTGTCTTTCTATTACTCTCACTGATAATGCTGTGTTAACCCATTACTTGCATGTCTATGAAATATAAATATATTTTTCATTGCTGCTCTGCTCATAGTGTGGTCTGAAGACGACTGGCTGAAGAAGTTCTCGGGGAAGACTGTTGAGGAGAGCGAGGAGGCGGAGTCAGCCGCAGAATCAGCCAGTACAAATACACAGGAGGTGGGAAAGTTGTAATATTATAATACTAGTAATATTACTATTACAATTAGGGCTGCAAAACGATTAATCGCGATTAATCGCATGCAAAATAAAAGTTTGTTTACATACTATACGTGTGTGTATTGTGTATATTTATTATGTATATAAAAATAAACACTCATGTATATATTTTTAAAAATGTGTGTGTGTGTATATATATATATATATATTCATACTTGTATATAACTTATAAATATTTTATATAGAAATCTTACATATTTTTCTTTAATATATACATGTGAGTATTTATATATACATAATAAATATACACAGTACACACACATATATTATGTAAACATAAACTTTTATTTTGAATGCGATTAATCGCGATTAATCGTTTTGCAGCCCTAACTGTAATAGTAATATCTTAGTTGTAATATAATAGCTGTTTATAGATAAGTTGTTCTGTTTCAGATTTTTTATTCTGAGCTTTATCATGAATACTTTTTTGTGTTCTTGAGCAGGGAGAACCTCCAGTGAAAAAAGGCAGAACTAACCCACAGGTCTACATGGACATCAAGATCGGCAACAAACCTGCAGGCCGGCTGCGCTTCCTCCTGCGAGCGGACGTTGTCCCCATGACTGCAGGTCAGAATCACGAAACCAACTTTAGAGGCTTCTCCTTTTTTCTTTTTCAATAATCTGTTTCGCTCGAGCGTACGTCACAATATGGAAGAAAAGATACGTTGCTACTTTTTCATTGTGACATGCCTGAGGACATCGCAGCTGTTTTATTTGTGTGTTTTCCTGTAGAAAATTTCCGTTGTTTGTGCACGCATGAGAAAGGCTTTGGATTCAAGGGCAGCAGCTTCCATCGAATCATTCCTCAGTTTATGTGCCAAGGTGGAGATTTTACCAACCACAATGGCACTGGGGGGAAATCCATTTATGGATGCAAGTTTGAGGATGAGAACTTTGTCCTAAAACACACACAACCAGGTGAGATGAGTCTTCAGTTTGACAGAAGTGTGTGTGGGTTTTTTGGAAGAATATTTCAGCGTTTATCCGCAACAGCCTTTGAGATCTGAATATTTAGTAAGTATTTTTGTTGAAGTCGAATCTAAATGAAGTCTGGTCTCATGTTTTTTTGCTGTGTGCTCACAGGTCTGCTGTCGATGGCAAACTCTGGTCCCAACACTAACGGCTCACAGTTCTTCATCACTGTTGATAAGACAGACTGGCTGGATGGCAAACATGTGGTGTTCGGAGAGCTCATAGAGGGCATGGATGTACTCCGGGCCATGGAGGTGAGTTACCGACTGAGAGAGATTAGGACTGTTTTACACAGTTGTTCAAAATGCTCACTAAAGCTGCATTTATTTGATATTAATATTGCAAAATATCTTTTACAATTTAGCTTTTGTCTATTTTAATATATTTAAAATGTAACTTTATTCCTATGATGGCAAAGCTGAATTTTCAAGCAGCCATTACTCCGGTCTTTAGTGTCACATGGTCTTTCAGAAATCTTTCCAGTATGCTTATTTGCCGTTCAAGAAACATTATTCTTATCAAAGCTGAAAACAGTTATGGATATTTTTTAATGATTCTTTGATAAATAGAAAGTTAAAAAGAAAAGCATTTGAAATTAATATCTTTTGTTGCATTATACAAATCTTTGCTGTTATTTTTGATGAATTTGATGCATTCTTTCTGAATAAAATTTTTCTGTTTTTTTTTTTTTTTTTTTGTCCCGTTTTCTAATGGTTTTGTGTCTATACTGTTTCCTCAGGCTCAGGGATCAAAAGATGGGAAAACCAAACAGAAAGTCATCATTTCCAACTGTGGAGAGTTTGTGTGAATTCAGCATACTGTATGTGTGTGTGTGTGTGTGTGTGTGTGTGTGAGAGAGAGAGAGAGTGTTTTTTTTATTTTTTTTGTAGTACTTTGTAAATATCCAAATAAAACTTTTATACACATTTTTTTTCTGTTAATTAGTGGCCTGTATACAAGTTGTAATTTCAAGTGAACAATAATACTATAACAATTATTCATTTTCGAGTCTCCTAGACATATATATTTGTTGGATTTAAGTGTGAAACTGCAATTTGGCAAAAGTTTAGGAAGTTTCATTTCTTAGTGTATAATGTGTTACTGATTCCATCCTCTAGATGGCATCAGTGCTCCAGGAAAACCTCTGCAGCCATGTCACACCCTACAGAACAGATATTCTGCCAAAAGAGCAGTGCTCATTGAATGAAATCTCCCTACAAAGAACATTTAATTCCAATTACTGATTTTCCTCCCCAGTCTGCATGGTACCCTTGAGTCAGACACTTAACCTCAGCTCACTAAATGCTCTCCACAAAGATACATTTAACATGTTCTGCTTCTTCAGATCGCAGCGCTGCATTTATTTAAAAACCTGCTGGTGAAAAAGTAAAACAAAAACAAACTGAAAAACAGCTAAAATAATGAACCAGGAAAGCAAAATATCTTTTATTGTAAACACAGAAACATTAGTTTGTGAGATGTTAAACTGACATGGAGCCACTGAAAAAGTGAAGCCATTAAGCCATTTGTTTTAAAAGCATAATAGGTTTATACACATCAGCAACCCAGCAAGCAATGTCCCAATCACACACCCCATACGACCAGTGTCAGACACTTTCATCTGAATGTTTGAAGAGTTTTCCAATTATCAGGCTATTTTAAAACATCTTAAAAAAAACAAGACAAAAGCAGTTACCATACAAAGGGAACCACTGCAAAATTGGAAGGGATTTATGATTAATTCATCAGTCGATTAATTTTTGATTGATGTTTACTGGAATTGTGTTGTTTGTCAAGCTTCATTAAAAGTGATTAAAGCACATGGGGTAAATTCAAAAAGATATAACATTCAAGTTCATAATCATACCAACATTCATATTTAAATTCCCTTAAGTTTATTTCAGCAGAATTACACTAAAGAAACATTTAGAAAATCCACATCCTCAGACTATTAATCATCTCACATCCTCCATCAATTCAGAAATGTCTAGGGGAAATACTGAAGCGTGAACAATTATATCTCAGTACAATACTCCTGGACACTAAATATCACAGGGTGTCTACACAGAATGCAACATCCAAGTTATAAATTACATATAATGCCTCATTACATGCCATGGACACCATATGAATGTTGTGTTCTGTGACCTTGTCTGTTGATGGGTTCAGCCTAAATTCATAAGACAACACCAAGACAATATTTTCTCCCTATCTGTTAAAGATCACAGATGTCTGAGAATCTGAAGTGTTTATTATGTATAAATGTATTGTACTGTAATTATAGTCTTCATTAACAAGTGACGTAACAGTTTGATCTTAAATCCTAAAACATTGATAAATTACACATTTTGCAAACAAACAATGTATTGCTCATGAGAATGTAATTTAAATTAATTTTTGTCTGCCTGCAAAATATCAACTTTTATCTTTGGCAATGATTCAGAAATAAGCAACAGAAACTTTTTTTTGCCTTCTGGACTTTCCCCACTGAAAGTGCTAAAATCTCTCCCAAAAGGGTCTCAGAGCTAATGAGCCGCTGAGTGTGCTGTCATAGAAATGCACTGGTTTGAACTTTACACCTGTATGATCCAGTAATATCTGAGTAGCAGCAGTTACAGAGGTCAAGTGATTTGTGCTCTTAATGTTTCCCTAATGTTAGTCAGCTGCTTCAGAACATTTATTGACCCCTGCTGTATCAAAGTTCTAGAATTGAGAGCTATTTTTTGCAGGCTTTTCTATGTGGTTCAAAAATTTTTATCATTTTTACTTCAAAACCTATTTGCATAGAATCTGTTGCTAGGAAACAGGGTCACATTATTACATTATGTGCTTCAATTGTTCATTTGTGCTCTTAATTGCCATTTTAAGGCTAATTCACACTGCACCGACAGAGAAGTTTGTTGAGTTAGTGGGATCAATGTGTTTACCCCTTTTGCAGTGTGTTCGAGTTGGTCAGAGTTCAGTGTTCAGAACTAAACGTTTAATTGTGTTATAGTTGGGTCATGGAATTGCTGTTGGTCAGGGTTGTCGGTGCAGGACAAACCAGCCTTTATACAAATGAATTTTTAGTTTTTTTTGCAAATTCCAGCAGCAAAGTTTAACCTATATTACTATTCGATACAAAGTGCACAAAACAAATGAAGGAAGAGACTGCACAAATGAGCTATAAATGTACGACTGTCTTCATCTCCTAAAGTTGAATAGTGGAGCTGTGATTTTAAGGTGCCAAACAAACATTTGTTTTACATGTTCTTCTTACCATGCAAAAAAACACATTCCAGTTTCAAGCACTACGTGCTGGCTTCTTGAACTTCTCTGGAGATAATGTTTAATCTATAAATATTGACCAGGCATTCTCTTTCTTCAGGTCTGGAGCGACTGCAAAGGGTCATCCGGGGGATGAAATATCCTACTCATGCAATTCTTCCACCTCTCTCAGGCAAGCTGAGAACAAAGGGGAATAAGATCCCTTTGGCCTCCACAGGTGCTTTCAGAGTCTCGTCTTTGAATCGACCTCCGTCCTCTTCTACAATGAACTGAAGAGTCTGAGATTTATTCACACAGTAGATGCAATTATCGATGACAGCGCACCGAAACGGCAGTGTGCAGCCCTGCTGCTGGGAGGCGCAGTCATGCCACATCTTCACGATGGTGTTGTATTTAAAGACGCTGATGCCCTGTTCACGGTTTACATCAAATCGGTAGATGAAGCTCTTGAGAGCCACCATGTCTGTGGATTTCTTCCTGCTGTTGTTGTATGGACACTCCTGCCATTCGTCTCTCTTGGGGTCATATTTGAGTAACCGATAGAACAGAGACCCTCCTGAGACGTACAGCTCGCCGTTACACGTAGTGGCTTCATGAGCCACCGCAAATGCTCCTTTAGGTAGAGGAGCCACCGCCGTCCAGCGGTCCATTCGAGGGTCATACTTCTCCACCGTGAAAAGACATTCACCGCCAATGGCGTACAGGTTCCCGTCCATGGAGACGAGTTTGAGTTGCGATCGTGCTTGGTTCATGGGTCGGACTTCGCTCCAGCGGTCTGTGATGGGATTGTAGCAGAATACTTTGTCCGAGACTTTGCTTTTCTCCCCATTTCCCCTGATACCGCCGGCCACAAACAAGTAGTTGTACATGGTACAGATACCGCAGCCTCTGGTGTTGATGTCTTCTGGCATGACTGTCAGGGTGTGCCAGTCCTTACTGCTCTTATTGTAGTAGTAGATCATGTGATTGTCCTCAAAAGACGTGATGGAGAGAGGACTCTGGGGACGGCTGCTGTTTCTGCTGGGCGGTCTACTTCCTACGCGCTCAAACACGTCGTTGATTTCCGCCACCATCAGACACTGGCGGCTCTCCATCCGTTTGCGCAGTATAAGGTCTCTCTCTGAGCCCGTGAGGCGCCCGTAGACCGCCGGATCTCTCAGAACCTGGAGAAAGTTGTCACTCATGAATCGATAGGCGGTTTCTTTCAGTTCATTTAGGCGCTGCTTTTTGGCGATGGTTAGGATTTCATAGCAGTTCATTGGTGTGATCTGTGTGGATATGGTGTCGATAGCAACTTGTACCGCACAGGGCATCTGTAGGATCTTTGCTCCTGTGATGACATCCACAATATTGTCTTTGCTTACGTTCATCTGGGAGGAGTAAACATAATCTATAAGCACCGATAAGGTCTTGTAGCTCATTCCTTTTACCTTCAGGATGTCTCGAGAGAGCCTAGCCTTAAAATAATCACTTTTCTCAGCTAATACTGATTTGTGTGCTTGTATTTTCTGTCCGCCCACCTCTATGACTAAATTCGGCTCTTCCTTTGCAGATAAAGCTTCTCTTACTGCAGATCCAGTTGGCTTTAGCCCTTGGCTCGATTCCAGTCTAGTCTGTCCAAATGATGTTCTGTAGCGGGTCTGATCTGCTCCTTCAGAGGAACTTATAAAGCATCCCAGGGTTTTTTCAAGTGACCTCGTTTCTTGAGAGCTTGAATAGGAATTATTTCTGTCCTTTGAGGTGGAGGAGACATTTTTAATGTCAAACTGACTCCGAACCACCTCACCATCATTTAGGACATTGGATAATTCATCAATTTCCTTCTTGTTCTCTGCTCTGAAGCACAGAGAGTGTGCCAAACTGGAAGCTACCTTTGTTCCATTCGTTTCTTCTCTAATGTTTCCTTGACGTGAAGCTTCACTCATATTTCTCAAACTAAGGTCCAGATTTTGTGCTCTCCATGAGTCCAGAGGCTGTATGTGCTCTTGAAATCCACTGTCACTAGAGACAGCATCTTGTGCGTATTCTGCACCTGTTACAGCGCCGTTGTTTCCCAAACTCCTATTGTCAGTTAAACCTCCTGATTCTGACGTATGCCATGTACCCGGGAGACCCTGCAGTATTTCCATGCTGGGGATGCCTGTTTTCCCCAAAGCCGGGACATTGTTATTGTTCCCTTCCCCTGGGATAGGCGATTCTGGAGAGTCAGGGTTTGCTGCGTGAAATATAACGTCTGCTTGTACTGTGAACATGTTTCTGTCTTGCAGAGTGTTGTTCATCTTTCTGTAGTTGTGGTACACCTTATGTCACTCATTTAGTGCTTTCAGAGCAACTCAGAAGTTTCTCCTTTCCCAACAGTAGAGCTAAATCAATCCCAGTGACCCTCAGGAATAACTGGCAGATCCTAATTATTGGGGTAATGATCTTGCAGAAACAACACTGGTGTGTCCTAGCTGGACAGGTTTGCTGTTTGTTCCATCAGTGTACATATCATCCAGGTAAACAACAAAAATAAACACATATCAAGAGAAGATCCTTTGTCCTCAGTGTTCACAGCACTGGGTTCAAACCTTCTGAGAAAAGAAGACAAAGTTATTCATCCATATAATTACACTCATATTACATATTACAAATTTCTTGTAGGCCTAATCCAAATGACAAGAAAATCAATGTTAAAAATAAAATTAAAACACACCTTCTAATGTGAACTAATAGCAAGTGCTGCTCTTATGGGCAAAAAGCTTTCATTTATACATTTCAACAAGGCAAATAATCTGTCTGCTGCAGTGACAGTAATATAGATCATGAACATAAATCACATAATGAGTTGCTGTACTGATCAAAACACTGAAATGCTCCATTTAAGCCACTAATGCACATGCGCACTGCTCGCAAACCTACTGACGGAGCATTATGGATTAAATCTTAAAGAGATCGCGAAGCAGCACCTTTAGTTAATATTCTGTCATTATAGTGTAGACTATAGATCTAGACCTAAAAACAAATGTACAGCGGGCGGCAGACAGAGAGGTAGCCTATATATTAATAACGCTGAGGAAAAGATGAAGCATTTTCAGACAGTTAAAGTAGTCTTTGAAATAATAACACTGAATATATTCTAAATTATTCAGTAGACCCGGTACTTACGCGTTAAACGGCGGAATTTCTTTGCGCAATTCCTCACACAAAGCGCTCTTATGTAAGTCAGTGACTGTAAGTAGATCTAAACACCGCGCTGCAGGGAATCTACACATTAATCTGAGGGCTGAGTTTCCCCAAATTCAGACCACTTAACCATTCACAGAAACGTACTGTCCATCCCATATCGCAATAAAACGGCAGTTCAATGAGAACTTCTCTTCCTCCTCCTCATCTTCGACCAACTGTATGCGTCTGAAAGCCTCGACTGGAGAATCAGGGTCCACAAAATGTCATTATCTCAATGAAAAGAATAAAACGAAATATATCCCACAGAAGCGACCCTGTGCTCCGGATCTGATCGACACCGCCTCTCTGTCCTCGGAGTGCTTTGGAGTATTTGTTTTATTTTTATTGTAGGTTGAGGTAGTTATTGATGTAAACCACACCCCCGTTTGTGTTCACCCTCTTCACATTAGAGCTGCTGATCAAATCCGCTGTAATAAACGCGCGGCGCGGCGCGACGCTCCCGCACACTCGACGCGCAACGCGCCGCCAAGGATGTTGCGCAACGGACAACGGGAACTCCCAAGCGCGGAGCATTTTAACGTTTATTGAATAAAAATACTAAATGTTGTGCTAAAGCATTTTATTATCCTTCAATAAAACGTTAAAGCACAGTAAACTGGCTCAATCCGTGAAGAACACTGAATATATTTAATATTGTTGAGAAAATACAACATGAAACGAAAAATACGTTTATATACATGTCCACTCTATAAAAAGCTCACAGAAAATGTATTACTCAAAGGAGGGAAAAAAATCAAAGATTGAAACATTATCAAGAGCAGCATGACTTCATCTGGCCTTCTCAAATGTGGTGAAGTTTTATGGGCACATTAAGGAAGCCCATTACTCTCCATCCTGATATTATGGGCTACACCGCTCTTCAAGAGAGTTACTAGGGTAACCACTCCATTTCAGAGAGCAACACATCAGAGTTGAGACTGTCTGTCAGCCTGACAGCACATGGGCAGACCGAGATGTCACTATTAGCCCTCTAAATACACACATCAGCTGTTCTCAGTCTGAGGGGACTCACAAAGATCCCTGAGCCCACAAAGACTGAAAGCATTGCATATATTAGTGTGGCATCCTGTGAGGGAGGGAGAGAGGAAAGGCCTCCTGCAGAACAACTAAATCTAGTGCTTTTATAGCACAGATGACTTTATTTGTATCTCAAACATCAGAAGTTTTGTCCACTCTAAATTATGACAGGCAGATATCAGATCAGAACCAAAGATTATTACAAACACTGAGATATCAGCTGTTTTTCTTTATCTTAAAAACTCTAAATACAATATTTAAGAACTATTTACTTTGAAAATTTATTATTTTAGGGGTGCGTAGTGTTTGATTCTCTAGCTGTCTTGATGTGTAAAAAGTTTGTTCAAATATTACCTGCATTTATACAAATATTAATATTCTCACTCAGTGTGTAGATCCAAGTGAGAATATCTAAACATCCAATAATAATCAACCATCGTAGTAAAGGGAGCATAAATATTACCTTTTTAATTTCCCTTTTAGGCAGACACCTAGCAAAATGAATATTTCAAGACAAATTTCTCTCAAACACATCACATTTTTATTTAAGTTTCTTTCCTTCCTTTCATCCATGCCCATGTCAATTTGACCATAAATCAGTGTTGTTGTTGGTAAAGTGCATTTCACAGAAATCCATTCAACCTCTGTTCAGCCTCAAATGTGATTTTCTTCTTGGGTCTTCTCCCTTATGTATGAGCTGGCAGTTATAGTCCATCAAAAGGAAAAAAGAAACTAAAAAGGGACAGTTGAAAACAAAACAAACAAAAATCACACATGGTTATCTATCACACTTGCACAGATATACAAAGAACACTGGTTAAAACAATGGTATATATTTGTTAATATATAAGTCAGAAATACATATCACAATTATAAAGCTTTTTCCATACCTTTAAAATTGATAAGCATTAACTTTAAATTAGAATTATGGAGGAATGCCATTTTTCTTGAACTTGTAACATAGGACACCAACTTCACTTTAGGACCCAAACAGAATCTCTGGCCCGCCAGAGAATCCCATACAAGTCATTCAGTCACAGGTTGTAGCCGATCACAGAGGCCAATCTAAAGCCCATAAACCTCAGATGAGCCCTGATTCAACCAATGTTTCAGGACTTCTTTTACAAGAACAACCATTCCTTGAAGCAAACATTTTGAGATTTCCTTTCATGAAATATTCTTTAAAGAAAAACAACTGAAATGAAATGACAAGCTGAACAGATGCAGGTACTGTAAGCATGTTTAAAATGATAGAAAAAGTTCTGCTGTTTGCTAGTTGGCTAGATGTTCTGTTACTTCTTTTTTGCTTTTTTTGTGAAATGTAATTATGTAGCAGTTAAAAATGTTATATTACCACAATTAGACCTGATTTTTATCACACTGCAGTGGTACTGACATTTTCACAAATTCACTTTTTAATTTGGGTGAAAGTGGTAAAACACATTTCTCTGATGCAGTACTTGGTAGTTCAGCTCATTCCTGGAACATATTCTTTTTTTCCCTTCATTCATTAATCTTTTTTCCCCCGTCAGCCCATGACTGAATGCAAGGTCAGTCTAAGGAACTGCTCTGTCTGACGTGCAATGGCCTACAATGAAGACATACAGTAAAAGCATCATTAGATGAGTAAAAGAAACAAAAGAGCGATGGATACTGGTGTTTGTGCAGCTGCATCCAAACTAAAACCTGATCCTCACCGTTCTCTCTGAATACCTCCATCTTTTTCTCTCACAGGCTGGGCAGTGGTATTTGCCACACCATAATGGTGGACACCATCTCCTCATGCTTAGACTGTTTTGTTTTTCTGTTGATTCTGCGGTGTCCCAGTCCTCCAGACACCACCAACAATGAGCTCACATTTACTTTCTCAGTCTGCTTGGCCTTCTGGAAGTGTGCCGGCTCGTTTAGCAGGTCGTATATCACTCCGTCCTCTGGGCCGTGTTCTAAAGAGCCCTGAGACAGAGCCAGAGACCCACATGAGGATGACAGGGAGTCCTGGAGAACTGGAGCATGTGAGGGAGAGCTGGTACTGCTGCGCCCCACCCTAGAGCAGTTCTCGTCCAGTTGGGCTCCCTCCACCTCGGGGGCCCCAGGCTGGCACTGGCTGGGTGTGTTGGAGGTGAGAGTTGCCATGGTTGCTTGGGAGACATTACACACTCCTGTTGCCATCGTGAGGAACTTGACTGGGCCATGGTGAGCATGAAAAGAGACCATTCCTCGACCTGGGGCAAGACAACGAGGGAGATGAATGACAAAGACGTTAAAAAGTTTGCTCAAGCAGAATAAAATAAAATAAAAAGAGATAAAACACACACACAAATGTCAGAACACAAAGAAATATAGAAGGGTAGTATAATATATCTCATCGATACAAAATATAACAATTTTAGTATAATAATTACAAAAAAAAATTAAAAAAAAAAAAAAAAACACTTTCAAATGTAAATAATATCAGACATCATTAAATATTATTTTAGTATGATTTATATATAATTTATATATTATTAGTCCCACTTTATATTAAGTGGCTTTAACTACTAAGAACTTACATAAAAAAATAAGCACAATGTACTTGTGTGCATATTGTATTGCAAAACACTTGCTACAAATTTAAACATTAAAAAGTTAACATCTAGTATTTATATTTTATTTCATCAGCTTTTATTCAGCTTTATTTTGTAGTTTTAGTTAACAATAATAGTCACTGACTGTTTGGAAAAATGAAAGTGGTATCAAAAGTTGAGGCAGATGCCTTTTTCATTGTCGGGTGCGGTTTGTTCCTGAATTTCTGCTGAGTTGCAGTATTTGAAAGTGCTACAGACTTACAATTACCCACAGGGCACTGGGCAGCAAACAAACCTCTGTCGTTAGCACAATTCCACAGCAACAAGCATTAAAAACTTAAGAACCCACCTGTGACTTTTGGGATGCCCTGCAGTCTGGGCACGGACAGGGCCACTGTGACCCCAAGATTAGTCCCCACCAACAGCAGTCCGTGACACACTAACAGACTGCTCACAGAGACTCTCTGCTGTCCTGAAAGGGAACAATTAATTTGGTTTAATTACTAAATCAGAAAAACACATACTATAAAACACTTGTGGCAAGCACTCATGACTAGAGGTACTTGAAACATTCGCCCAGTGGAATAAAAACATCATCCACACATGCTAGGTTGTGTGGGTAGGAACTCGACAGCATGTGTGGGTAGGTTACTATGGGGATGATGCTGAACAACAGTTGGTTTCCAAAGAAACTTGACACGGTGCGCACTTACAAATGGGAGGGAGGCCTCATTAGAAAGAAAAGAATGCCAAATTTTCAGAATATTTGGTTAAACAAACAACTCTGAATTTGTACATCATGTACTGTACATTAAGTGGAATCATTTTAATGAAATAAAAATTCTAAATGAGCTACTGAAGTCCAGTCCGGTCAGTTCTATGAATGATATTAAATCTATTTTAAGATTACTGTCACGTTGGTGATTAAATAAAATGATAAGCAATTGTCATTGTCATTTTTTGACCCATTATTGGTAAAGAACATGCTATAAATTGACACTGTGATGAATATATGAACAAACACCATTAAAAAAAACTATAAAAGCACATTTAGGTATGGTAAGGAATGTTGCATTTATTAATAATAATAATAATAATAATAATAATAATAATAATAATAATAATAATAATGTATATTACGCCAATTAAAAATAAAAAATATAATAGAGAATATAAACTTTAGGACCTATTGTAAGAACCATGAAGCTAAAAAAAAAAACAATGGGAGGGTTAAAGGATTTTATGCACTAGACTTTTATCTAAATGCAACAACAACGTGTTTGGAATTCTATTAGTGTGACTAAAAAGAATTATGTCATTGGGCCAGAGCTGTTCTTTTGTCACTTATCACACATGAGCAAACAGAGCTGCTGGTAAAAAGGAACTACACTGACTGAAAAAAGAAATACCCATCTATGGGTCAACACCCTCAAACACCTGATTGATCAGGACCAGACTGCAAGTTTGAAGTATCAGAGAACAATATCCTATTCAGCTGTTCCTTAGTGCTCACTGACTCGTTAGGAAAGGGTTGGCTCATATTTCTGAACATCACAGATCATTACATTTGTCAACTCTAATCGGGGACTGTTACTAAACAAATGAGGGCTGAGTTTGCAAAAACATCTGCACAGTTTTGAAGTGTTTCACTGCAAGTCCTGTAGTAGACCAAATCTGTCACAAAGAAACTAAAAGTTTTAAAAGGCCACTTCATCAACAACTGTTCAGTCCTCCTAATGGACAATGGAGAAAGACCCATTTTAGCTTTATACACTTTGTATGTTTTATCTGTTACTCTAAATAACAAGATACTGTAAGATTGTCTGCAAAATGAGAGGGTCCTTTATGTTTATAAAAAGAGTCTGCGGTGCATTCTCGTCATCTGGCTGCTGTGGTGCAGCTGAACATCTCCAACATCCAAGAATAGATTTAGCTGTGGGCTCTGTGTGTGTGTGTGTGTCTCCAGTCTGACCTTCAGAAGAGGGACATAAAGACATGTACATGGCAGATTGAGTTGGCGTTGAGTTTATCTGAAATAAAATAAGTTTAGATTTTTGAATATTTTACTTATCTTAGTTAACATTTATTGTATTTTTATGGTTTTAGTTTTAGTTAACTAATAACCCTGATTCAACCTCTATATAATATACAGTATTATTCGTAATAATAATGAATATCATGTGTAAAATTTATTTTGTATAAGACTATCTGTACAAGCTGTCACTGGTGTTTTAACCAAGCTAAGCTGTTGTGGTCAGTTAATCGCCTGCTGTTTGAGTGATATTTTAGCTGATGTCTTTGTACCACCATCAAAAGACTGACACATTTTATTATAAATCATGTCAAGAACAATCAAAACTGATTTGTCAATGAGTAACTCATGCTGATGTGATGGTGGGGGGAATTTGATCTTATGAGCAACATGAAAAATTACTCTCCGTAATGCATTTCATTATATTTAAACAAACCAAATCACAACCAGTATCAACATGCCAGAATTTAATAAGCTCTAATGCCGATCTAATAAGCTGGAGGAAAATTAAACATTGTGCAATTTGTGACACTAATGGAAAACAAATCTATCCAAGCATTAACCACTAATGGGGCTAAAAGAGTTCCTAAAGTAACATCCTTTTAACTTAAAAAATTAAACATATTGTCCATACAAAATTGATGCAATAATGAAGATGTATCTGAACCCCAAGAGTCAGTGCAGCTGTTTTTGTGGTGGCTGCTCTGTTTGTGCCATTACCGCACACGTGAGTGAGTATTTGGGTCACAGGAGACAAAGCCATCAGAGACAAATACCACCGCCTGTACTATCACACACACTGATATTAGTCTTAATAATTTCCATGAAGGCCATAATATGCATTTCAAGACTTTCACTCAATGCTTGATAGAGGATGACTCTTCTGAAACTCATAAAAAGGTGGTTGTTCACATTATAATGACAAATGTATTCAAAGAGCTTTGGTACATTTGTAATATAACAGATAAACACCAGCACATATGGAACGCAAAACAATCTTTTAGCAGCCGTAAAATCCATTACTAGGCAAAGGGATCATGACCATGTCTGCCAGTCATTTCAGCAAATGTTACATAACTTTTGACTGTTGTACAGACAAAGTATTGTGTGACATCTGCTGCAGGTTTCTGTAAGGTAAGTTCAGGACAGTTTCCATCTCTCCAGGGTCAGGACACAACACAAAGGAATTACGCTACCAATCCCTCATCCGAAAATCTGCTCTTGCGTTACTGAACACAAATCAAAAGGGTTTCAGGTTCTCTCTGTCTGAGGTGACTGCTAGCCATGCAAAATGATTGTATTCAGCTGTACTCAAGTGAAACTCAGGAGCTACAGAAATATGATACAGATGAATTTCCCTCCTTTGGTAGTACACACCAATTTTTTTTGTGTGAGAAAAAAAATTCTTCAGGTGAAAAATCCTTTGAAGAGTCATTACCTTCTTTAACAGCAATTTTTTCAGTTTGAGGGTTGAAACTGAATGGATTTCCATACAGTGTCAGTTTCACTCAGCAATAAAAGTTTGTCCTTCAAGGTTATTCAAACTTCACCTCATTCCATCGATGAGCCAGTGAACTATCAACAGAAAGAGCATAAAATACCATAAAATCCCAAGAAACACCTCAGAGACAAGTAAAGACACAACACAGCACAGGAGGCGACCAGCACTGCCTTTCATGAACGAAATCCTGCCCTGACAAATAAGCCCCAGAGCTTAAGGAATAGCCGGGCATGATCCGACATACTCAGCACAACCAAGCTGAAGGATTCTGCCGGCCAGCCAGAGGCAAAATGGTGCTGGAATTTAAAAGAAAAAAAAAAAGTTTCTTCTGTTCAATCAAATCTTTCATTCAATGATGCCATATGACATTACAAAGCAATTCTGATGGTAATCAATGCATCTTTTGCTGTATAACTTAAAATCTTTAAAAAAAAGTAACCAACTAAAGCTTGATGTAGATCCTTCCAATAAACATATTTCTGCAGGGAATTAAACCGTAATCTGGCAGGTCCACACCCTTTTAAATCTGTACAATTAAGCCTTTCAAAGCCATGTGAGTAGGTACCAACAGCCCATATTATTGTTAGCCACCAAATCTAGGAAGTTTTCCTTTTAACAACAGTAGGTAAGGAGATATGCCAACAGATTACTCAGATCTGACTAATCAGATCAAAGGAAACTTTAGCAGGACTCATCTTGTCCAGAGTGTTGTGTTATATGCAGAATCAGTTAGTGTGAATGCACATCAATGGTGACAAATGCTCAAAAATGGACTATTTTATTGAATTATTAATCAATCATGTGGAAATGAGTAACCTCTAAAACTACAATATTAGGGGTCCTAATAATCAACATGTAAAATGCAAGATTTTTCTTTCAAGCAGCAGTGAATCAGCATGAGGGAACCACAGCTGCAGTCAGAGACACACCCTGATACTCTCACACATGTGGCCAATGTCTCCATGCAGACAGTTTCCTGTGTGGCAAACTGCTGCATGGGTTCATGGTGAGGGATTGCTGAACTCTGCTCAATCTCACCACATTTTCCTTCAAACATTTGATTCCAGAAAAAACCCTCCCTATCCAAACAAAACACTGCGATATAGCTGATAGCAGTTTCCTCTTCTAATGAAGGTCAGGGGAATATTATTAGCATGGACTGTTAGAAACAAATCCTTGATGTATATAATAATAGATTAAAAAACATTGTTCTGCAGCTGCACAGAAGCACAGCATCTAAATCTCTTTTGCAATGTTCCTAACTTCCTACTGAACATACAAAGTGGGGTGGGGAAATATACTGCCAGTATGTTACATAAGAGCATTTCAGATTAGGGCTGCTTGATTTGGGTTCTCTTGGAATCTAATTGCGATTTTTCTCAAAAATATTGCAATTGTTATTTAAAATGCAATTTATTAAAGCTTCAAGTTTGCTGTGCTTGTTTGTAGGGCTTCTAAAATTCTTTCATTACATACCAATATGAGTGGTATTAAAATAAACAAAATAAGAAGTATTACTACTGTAATATTGACTTGTACAATAAAAAATTTTTTAGAAACAAAAATAATTAAATTTTACAGTACAACTGTAAAATTACAATACTAATATTTATGGCTGCCTTAATTTCTTAATTTTTAAGTTAAACAACCAAGCTTTTAATCTAGCAGAAAACCACAGGAAGCCCTGAAAACTTTATTTTTGTTGAAAGCAGCAGGTTTCCAAATTATCTAAAGCCATATAGCTTTGCATGATGAATGGACCAAAATTTATTAAAAGTTATTCACCATTTTATTTTAATTTTATTTTTTGAATAAACTCACAGCACTAAAGACATTAATTAACGTTCAATCAGCTACCCTGTTGATAACCTTTGCCAATTAATTTACATATAAATAACAGGCCACTCATGTATTTCACAGAGCCTAAAGAGCTAAAAAAAAAAAAATGATATAAATTACCTCAAATGTAATGTATTTATGAATAACGATCCTTCCCATTTCCAGGTCTAGAACAGCACGCAGTTATTAGACATAAGGAAAGAACGAGATACAACATATTCAGTGAGGGACTCCCAACACACAGTCAGAGCGTGCCTGGACTCCCCTGTCACTATGGAGATTTAAATAAAGCTTCTTTATTTAGCCCTGGAGAATAAAGAAACGGTCCTCTCATTAACAGAGCACATGTGCAGCGAGTGACTCAATCCCCATCTATACATTCAACACATTTGATTCATTTATCACACAGGTTTCATACTTAAACACATCTCAAGATAGACACTGTCATATGATGTTGCAATGAACAAGTGCCAGAAGTACCACACCACCACCATTCCAGTGTTCCATTAAATGTGCTATTCTACTATTTCTACTACTATTCTGCTAAATATTTCAGATGAACCTGCCCCCAAAATGCCACATAAATATAAAATAAACTGTGATTGGTTGCTTAACATGTTGGTCAGAGGGTCTCTTCCTGTCTAAGTAGGTGGTTCTTGGCCAGAATAAGATGCAATATGGACCAAAACTCATGCTGTTTAATCTGGCTGTGCAAGACTAAGTTCCTTAGACTGCATTTTACTAAGTAATCAAGAAAAGACATTTTGGCAGAGATTAAGATTCAAAAAGATTACAGCCCCAGTCCTAAACCCAGCTGGTGTTAAAGCGGCCAACATGCCTGCTGCCCGACTGACACGGTTGGTTAATTTTGGGAATATTCAGCAAGGATTATTTAGGGCCAATATGGACTTTTTAATCACCGAGAAGTTAGTATTTGAACATAACAGCACACACACGCATTAAAGCTATTATGTAGCCACCATAAAAAGCAGAAAGACAGAGAACAAAAACCAATGCTGAGGTCATTTCTAGTACAATAGCTCTCTGAATAGCTTCCTGAACACAAACGGCTCATTCAGAACAACTAAAAACAAATGCTGGATAAAATCCAAACAACACAATGAGTAAAAATGTGAAATACTGCCACACTAAGGAGACTCAACCCCTGATTTCCCCTAAAAAGCGTTTCTACAAATAAAGTATAAAATCTACCTGCTTTAATTCAATAATGGCACAAACAGACACCTTTTTTATTTTGCTTTAAGAAGAAAAAACGCAGACCAAGTAAGTAAGGAAATGAACAAGATCTGTTTTTTGTTTTTTTTAGTTATAAATGAAGTAACATGGCTCTATGATTCTAAAAGAGACTCTGTAATTCTGTTCTTCCACATGAAAGAGAATCACATGACAAAACAACACACCCACTCATGATGTCATATTATTAAATAAACAGAAAGCTGTAAATCAGCAGAGTCACCTGTAATCTGCCACTGGCCGAGGACTACAAATAACAGGGAGCTCTCTCTAAGGGCTTAACTTTGAGAATGACAGTGTGGAAAGGAATACTTTTAATGGGATATAAGCTGCAAAAACAAGTTTAGTAAGAACTGCATTAGCAAGAAGAGTATTTACAGCATCCTCTGTTATGGTTTGTGTTGACGTATTGTAGTATACTGTACCTGGGAGTATGTTGTTGACAGCTGTGGTGATATTGATGTCTTGCAGGTGGTCAAGAGTCTCTGTGTGGAAGAGTCGGAGGGTGGAGCCAGTGCTGAAGGATATCCAGATCCCGACCCCAGCCACCACCATGTGGGACACGACCATTCCCTCTTCCTGATGGGCTTCAAACTGACGCTGTCAACATAAACACACACACACACACACTTTTTATAAATACACAAGCATCTAAACTCAAACATACTTCAGTGCACCAGATACTAGGCTTGGCTGGACTGGAAAACACAGGCCTGACTTTGCTTGGCTTACTTTCTGGAAAAATCTGCCTGTGTAACCTACCGAACTGAGGAATGAGGTAACCCATAAGAAGGTCCAGAGAAGGAAAAAGAGATTATGAATTGACCCACTTCACTCAGAGAGGGAGAGGATGACATTTAGATTCTGATATGCTACAGCTTGACATCTTTGCTGGAGTAAACAAAATAACAAGGAACTGCAATGGGAAATTTAACAGGGTTTGATGAATGTGTGTCCCACAAGCACATCAAAATGGCCACATTATTAGACTGGAAAAAAGAGAAACAATCTGGCTCTTGCATTTCTGCACATCACAATCTGAGATTTTCATCTCATTAAAGATGATCTCAAACACCACTCTCTATTTGCATCACTAATTTCGTATTTCTTTCCAGCACACCTCACACATATTCATCCTTCAATCTCTACTATTCCAGCCAATCATTTAACAGGAAGCAGAGCTGTTGATGGGTAATGAGCTTAGTGATGCTGGGTGGATAACAGGTCAGTGTGTCAGTGTCTGCGTGTAGGAGAGAGAACACATGGCTTTAATATTCTGAGATCACAGTAGGCCTTTCTGGCCCTATGTGCTGAGAGACTGAGTGAAGAAACAGAGTTTACACTCTCTTAAGATAAATTATAGACAGCTGTTAGTGGCATCACAGTATTAGGTCATAACAATATAGACCCACACATATATTTAAATATGCAAATAATAATCTAAAGCCTATTTCCATGCAGAACTCTTGCAATGTTCTGTCTATTTGGTTTACTGCAACAGACTTGATGAGATGAGAGTGTGGGAAAACACCTTATTTAATTCTAAAGTCATTATCAAATTATCACAAATTTGATACCTAGGTGTAAACAAATTTTTATTGTTTTATAATATTAATATATGTTTTATATTGGTGTTTCCAGTAAAATAAACTTAAAAGATAATGAAGCCTTAAAAATATTTGGATTTTATAGTAAGAAATAGATTCTTGTAGACTAAGACTTTTTGCTAAACTAAAACCTGGTCATTTCAAAACAGGTGCAGAAATGCCAAGTTCTGTCATGAAACTCTAGATGGTGCAGGCTGATGGGTCCTGTAAACCTGTAAACGTAAACTGATGATATTCACAGTGTTAAATGACTTGGCACAAGCTGATTGGTTCTTGTTGCCTCCCCCTTCCACAGCTCCACCTGTACTGATCTGCTACAGGTTATTATATATATATGTTACTTGTGCATCAGCAGTATATCTTAAATACTCACAGCACCGTATCAGCGTATTTATTGTTACTAGCAAGTTCCTGTACTTGCTTGCAGCAGCAGCAATAATCTACAACTACAGCAATAACCAACAGCAGCAACGATTCAGCAGCAGCGTAGCAGATCTACTCCGCCAAGAGAAAATACATTAACACTGTCATATCAATTCCCATGCTAAAATCTTCAGAGTTGTCATGATAGAAATGTGTGAAAAGTGCTGTACTACCTCCACAGTGTGTGTCTGTGTGCTGATGATGAAGATCTGCCCTCCTGATGAGGCCCAGACGTGTTCACCCACAACCAGCAGGGCTTTAACTGGCAACACCCCCAACTTCAGCACACGGGCCCCTGACTCGACCCAGGAACCATCTGTGAGGGAGAGCAAAGACTTGAAGACACTCTGAATCGCAGATATCAATGTTTGTAAATGTACAGAGAAGACAGAGCTTGTGAACACTGAGTGTGAGAGATTTGGTGTAAAACTGATTTTGTGAGAGAAATTAGGTTAAAGGTTACTTAAGATGTTGTCACAGAGGGTAGGGCTGATACTACATCCTGTGCTTCTCACCCACACTGTGTGTGTGGGTTTCCTGCAGAAATATAGTGACCTCACAGCATTCAGAGGGCAGAATGGAGGCGTGTTGAGTGTTTGTTTAAGTCACAAAGGCTTTATTGAAGAGAGACCTGACAATCACCGAGGTGAAAGAACACCTCTCACAGTGGAAATACTAGTATCACTTTTTCACCCGAAAAATCTTGGATCTCATGCTGGAGCTGGTGTTCTGACTGGGTATCAGCAAACCTCTTTCAGGATCAGTTTTGTTGCAGTCCTTCTTTACCAGCTAAACTTTGAGAACACATTCTGACATCTGACATTCTGAATCTGATTCATGCAATGAACTCAAGTGTAAATATACAGTGGATAAAATAATGGCAAATCCATTAACACATTAGATATTTGTAAGTTTAAACATTTTATTATTTTTTTTTTCACCAAGACTGCATTTAATTCATCATAAATACATTAAAAACAGTAATATTATGATATATTATTAGAATTTAAAACATCTGTTTTTAAATATATTTTTAAATGCAGAATTTTCAGCAAAAATTACTCCAGTCTTCAGTGTCACACGATCCTTCAGAAATTATACTAATATGCTGATTTGCTGCTAAATCAATGCTAATCAATGCTAAAAACAGTTGTGCTACTTAATATTTTGTGACATGTGATATGGACAGTTTTTAATGAGGAAAGATAAAATAGAAAGAGAATGTAAAATAAATAAATAAAAGAATTATTAAAAAGAATTACAACATGTTTAATAACATTTACACTGACCCATAATAATCTTCACAAATCACTGATAGCCTGCATCTGTTTCTGCCTGTATCTTCCTACCCTCCAGCGTATTTGATCGGATCTTTATTCAGCTTGTTTGCCTCAAGAGGCTCTGATTACATAACACCAGCGCCTACACAACATTCCCAAACTCTCTCTCTTCGTCTCTTGCTCTGATTCAAACAGACTTGTGATGAGCAGGGTTGTAAGAGGAAAAAAAAGGTGTTTTAATGAAGACACATTTTAGTGATTACATGTCAATCTTTGCATT
Source organism: Spinibarbus caldwelli (assembly GCA_039654775.1). Classification (NCBI taxonomy): domain Eukaryota; kingdom Metazoa; phylum Chordata; class Actinopteri; order Cypriniformes; family Cyprinidae; genus Spinibarbus; species Spinibarbus caldwelli. Next base: position 14,037,269 of record CM077250.1, on the reverse strand, counting down.
AGCACTAAAGACGTCCTGTATTCAGCTGAATGAGTAAAATGTAAACGAAGACAGACTTTGATTCAGAACACATGATCTGATAATGCTACCACATGATGAAAATCTTATTGTTTTACGGGATTCATCTGGAACTGTGCAGTATTTCCGAAATGGCTCATCCTATGAGTATTACTAAATGTTAAGTATTACATTATGTGAATACTGAGAAGAGAACACTAAAAAGTATTATAATACAGTTATATAAACTACTGTTAAAGTCTGTGTTTGGAGTCTTTTGGTTCTTTATTTGATCAAAAATACAGTAAAAACAATAATATTGTTAATTTAAAATAACGCTTTACTTCTTAAATATATTTTAAAATGTAATTTATTCCTATGATGGCGAATCTGAATTTTCTCTCCAGTCTTTAGTGTCACATGAGCCTCTAAAAAATAATTCTAATATGGGGCTCGAGAAACATTTCTTACCATTATCAATCAATGTATTATCAATCAATATCAATGTTGAAAACAGTTGTGCTGCTTAATATTTTTGTAGAAACCATTATATATAATCATCCTAACACAACAGTGTCATTAGAAAATCCATTAAGTTCAATCAGTCAGAGTATTAAACAATATCCTTAAATTACTGACTAAATATCTGTGTCTCAGGCAGCAGAAAACTGGAGTGAGAGTGAAATGGAATATGAGTGTCCCAGAGAGAGAAACAGCTGTGGAAAGAATTAATGAGAGATAGGGAAAAATATTTTTAAACGTCTCACTTTCCTTGAGCACTTTCCAGAGCACTCCCTGCTGAAACCTGCTTAATCCAGTGTCAATTTAGGTTAGTTTATACTGGTTACTTAGGCTAGTTTATGCTGGTTACTGATTGGCACAGCCATGCTGTTCACCAGCAAAACTTAGCTTTGGCTGGTTGACCAAGAAAATCTTGCTGGTTAAGCTAGTCAAGAAGCACACCAGCATCCAATACTGTTTTCTTTTCAGCAGGGATGGATTACTTTTCCTAATACCAAAATAAAAATCAAACGCATTCAACCAAATCAAACCCTTATCAAGAATCAAGCAGGAATCACTGCGGAAAAAAGATTACTTACCATCAGCCCTGGAGAAGACGACCAGAGAACCGCTGACCAAGCCTGCATACAGACACCCACTCTTGTGCACCAGACAAGTGACACTGGACTTATCAGGGGAGAAGAAATGCTGCAGACGAACCTTCTTAGACCGTTGGCTGCTCTTATACACAGATATACTGAAAAATAACGCCAATTCATCAGATTAGACTCAGGTTAATAGACTATAAATCACTAGACAAACAAATAGAAGGCATCACACTCTCCTCTTCATCTTTATGGTGTTTGTGGATGTATTGGCTGATGTACACACCTGCCTTCCTCCATTCCCAGACACACAGTTGGTGTGTCACTGGCTTTCCGGTCCTCAGGCTTCACCTCGCCATTTTCCAAGGGCTCATCCAGAGGCACATACGTCATGCAGAGAATACGCGACTCCACATTAAAACACTCGGTTACTTTGGGATTTGAGTTCTGCAGTGCCACAATGGAGACCTGACCCATGTGATTGGTGCAGCTGGCCACCTGAAAAGAAATAGATGATTTCAGAATCTACACATCTCACTGTTCCTTCAAACTGTTCAACAAAACTGATTTGAGTACTAAAGTCTGAGGCTTTTTCCAAAGGTGATGTCTCAGATTGATGGGACACATGCTGAGTGCTCTTAAAGGAGTGTTGCCCATCACTGAAGGCTCTTAGGTGTCTCAGAGAGGAGAATTATTTTATGACCTTCTATATGGTAAATACAGCATAAAAGCCTTTAATGCAACCTCACACTCACACTGCCCACACAGAACAGTGTTTAATGGTGCAAAAGAGCTTTAAAATGATTAAATGCTATTTTAGGTCAAGCGCAATTTGGGAACAAACATACAAACACCAGACTGACAGATTCGTCCCATGTTGGACTCTAATAAGGAAGCTGAACTGATTTAATATAAAAGCATTTGAAGTTTTGAAAGTAAATTGTCTCACCCACACACATCCGTGACCCATAACAGGCAGATCTGCAGTACTGTCAGTGTTCACATGAGGCTCAGGGTTGTGAACTGCACACTCCACCTAACACAAATACACATTGGTTTATTAGACCATTTTTGCTATTATAAACAATAATGATAATGAGGACGCATGATGTTTGGTTTATCACCTTGAACTCCTGTAGTTTGGACATGACCACAGCCATCTGCTTGAGTAAGAGAGGATGATTTTGCTTCCTCATCTGATTACCATTATCTTCAGCACAAAACCAGCCTTGGATGTTTTCTTCCTCTGAAAAAACACATTATATTAGTGAAGCATTCCTCAGATTCTTCAAACCAATGATATTCCCATATGTGTCCTCCTGTTGCCAGTATTATAATCCATTTGTCTGCACTGAACTTTTAGTTCTGACTTAGCTGAGCGATGATTCACACACTGAACAATATGAATCCAGCCGGCACATTTTTTTTTAATGTATTACAAACATATTTATTTAGAAAATATGCTGGGAACATCACATTAAGGTACGTTTAAATGTGTTTTCAGACATTTGGGTGCTTTTAAGTCCTAGATCTCTAATCATAGAAGAGTCATAGACAAAGACAGGATATGGAGACACGGAAAATGACACATACGTAGAGCCAATTTAGCCATCTGCATATTACTGATCCAAGCTTGCTTGATAGATGGACTGAACGTGTTGAAGACTGCAGTGAAGAACGTGAGTCTACCATACCTGAAAAGTCCAAATGACAAAGTTCAGATTCTTCTCTGAAAAAGCTTTAACAATGGAAACAATACACATTTGTCTGAATTCATTGTAAGTGCATCAGGTGGTATACAAATCTCTTGGGTAGTCTAAATATCTCAGCACAGGTTCAGCTGGTCTGGCAAACTGTCAGGCAGCTGGAGAAACATCCTGTTTATCGGTGACTTTGGAGGATATGATTTAATAATTGGCCAGTTTCAATACTAATGAACAGATCACAGAACTGATAACTTTTCTACTTTTCTAAAGTATTATTTTTGTTAGTATTTTATGACTTCAACTTTCATTGTGTAGAAATAATAGACAGAATAATGACCAGAACTAAAATAGTGAGGCCATGTAATCCAGACTACTCCCACCACTAACTCAAAAAGAAAGTCAACAGCATACATTTTCCAGAAGTCAGAGTGTGTGAGAGATTTATGTTATCAGAGGGATTAGTTTGACAGCTGGGATTCTAAAGATACTCCTATAATCCAGACACTAAAATCCAAGCATACAGTTCGGTGTAGCAAATAATTGGTGTGTGCGTATGTTTCTGACAACTGCACACTCCAAAGCTGCTGATCCACAGGAGGAGGATAATAACCGCACAAGACAGTCTTTGGGCTCTGATTAGGGACTTAAGGTCATTCTTTAAGCACTGAGTCATGTAAACATAGAGACATGGCAGCTTGATCATTTAAAAGCCTGAGTTTTAAAACATCCAGGAAGACCAAATAAATCCAAATTATGGTATATTTCTGGTCCCTAATAAAAGATAATAATACTAAAAAGAAAATTGAAATATAATTGAAACAACACATTAACTACAGTAAGGAGTTAAGATTAATTGCAATTAAATATGTAAATACATTTATAGACCTCGAAAAATTACAATTTTACCATTTAGCATTTTGGATCAGCAAGATTTCTTTACAAAGTAATTCATATTTTTATTCACAAATGATGCATTAAATTGATCAAAAGTAACAGTAAAGACATTTATAATGTCACAAAATAAATCTAATTTCAAACAAATGCAGTACTTTTGAACTTTCTACTCAAAGAATCCTGAAAAAAAAAAAAAAGTATCACGGTTTCCACAAAAATATTAATCGGCACAACTATTTTCAACATTTAAAATAATAAGAAATGTCAGGTCAAGTCGAGGTCACACATACTTGTCTTGTTTCCCTGGTAACTGTAGTTGTATCCTACAGCGATCAGCTGCCCGAATCTCCTCCTCTTTCTTTAAAATCAGGCGCTGGAGACCTGAAACCCAATCCTGAGCAACTGTCCCATTTACATTCTGGAAAGAGAGAGAATGTAAAATGGACTTTGAGTGGTAAGAACTGTGTGCAGCCTGGTTTAAATATTGATCCTAAAGTGTTTGTGATATGAACACCTCACCTGATAATTCCCCTTCAGACTGCTGATCATAGTGGAGATCTGGTTCACCAAACCCAGGTCATGGATCAGGTTCTGTAAGTCCTGGTAAAGCTGCCCTGGACCCATATACAACTTATCTGCAAATGAGACACAGCCGATTGAAGTTCAAACTTAAAAAGTAATACAAATTCTTACCTTTAAACAGCTTAAATAATACCAACATCACACTGCTATTTGTTTAGTTTGGGGCAATTAAAATTTCCAGTCTTCACTAGCATTAAGGATTACAGCTGAAATTGAATCATATTATACAGTGAATCATTAAACGCTGGTTCAGATGAGTCATTATGAGACTGTGCTGTCTGTTTCCCAAATACTGCCCCACACAATAGACTGCTTTGTGCTACTCAGCTCTTCCAAGATAAAGAGAGAGAGACAGAAATGTTGAGTAGAGAGTGAGGGGAAAAGGAGACAGAGAGAATGAGAGAGAAAAGGAGCAAGAATGTATTTTCTTCTAATCAGAGCTGAAGTAAAATGTGAGTCTCTCTCTCACACACACGGATACACTAAAAAGAAACATGGCTCAGAAGGCAGAGTTAGCCATATGAGATCACACACTGCCTGCAATTGGCTGCATTTGTGTGTTTTTGTTTTGTTCAGTTGCATCAGGTTCTGCAAGTATACAACATTCATCCTTTTAAGAGGTGCTTAAAGATGTAGTAAAAAGGTTGTTTTATTCTCTAGAGTCAAAGTTTTATAAAAGAGGACAAAACTTTGTTGCCCTTGTGCATAATTTTATAAAGACCCGTTATTGTTAACTAAATTTAAAACTACTAAAAATTGTTTTCAGTCACTGAATTTAAAACGTAACTTAAAGATTAGAAAAGCTGCCTTGGCAACTAACTGAAATAAGTTTAAGTACTAATATTACTAAAACTAAAACAAAAATTAAAGCTATAAAGAAATCTAAAAAAACAATAAAAGTACTAAAATATAAATTAAAATAAAAAAGAAAACTATGAAAATATAAAAATAAAAGCCACTATGAATAATTACTGTAATAATATATAAATTACTAAAATAACACTGACAAATACCAAGGTGGTACTTCAGTACTTCACAAAGTCTTACACACTAACTAACTAAACTTAACAGAAAAACTAGATAGAAAATTTATACACTCTTAAGTTTCAAATTGATAAATGTAAAATGGTACTCTGGAACTTCTCAATAACCTTTTCACAGCATCCGCAACAGTGACATCACCTCCCCTCCTGGTGGCTTTCTTCTTCATGGTTAATTAGATTTGGAAAAGTAAAACGAGAGAGAATAAAGAAAGAAAGAGGCTGGGAATGCAAGAGCTCTTGATTCAGTGCTCTAGTTTGAACCAGAGCAGCTCTTGCACACAGACTGTGTTTTCAGTAACCATAGAGACAACGCCAGTCTTTTTCAAATGCACAGAAAAGTGATTTTTCTACCTTCAAGCATTAGTAGAAAGGCACAGAGAGTCCAACATGTTTCATCTGTGTCAAAAACTGTAAAAGCTTAAACAAACACCCAATTGAGACCTACAGTGTTGTACTTCTACAGTGTGGGTTTTTGCATAATATCTAGTAAAATCCCACCGGAGTCCCTTCTTTTGTCACCTCAGCCGTTCTGAATAGAGCACACGCAATGAAACAGGAAAAACAGTCTTTCCTCTTTTGTTCAGCATTGGGAGTCAGTGTGACCTGTTCTCTCCAAACCACAAAAACAGAGCAGACAGCCTCCAAGGGGAGAAAAGACGTCCTCAACGGCAGATGATTTTGAAAAGAAATGTTGCGTCATTAGGGGTCCAGCACTGAAGGGCTGTTTTATTATTATTCTGTTTTCTGCACTGGAGTCTCAAACAGCTGCAATAACTGCAGAATCCAAAAGATACATGTATGTAAGTCAGCACAACATTATAAATATTCATCAAGCATTACATTAAAACCCATATTTATAGGAGGTAGGACAGCAGCAATTTTTTAAAACAACCCTCTGACTAAAATCCCTAAGGAAACAGGCAATCCACTAAAACAGATGACTTTTAGCGGACTAACACAGCACTCAGCAAACACTTTAAAGCATCCTGCTTTGCTTGGTATAATGAAGAGAAATGTTGTGTGTCTGACTTCCGTGCTTTAAGCAGAAAGCTGTTAAGTTCTCTCTCTTACCTCTTCCTCTCCCTATCCCCATCTCTCTCTATAGTTTTCTGTCTTCGCAGTTTCTCCTGACATGTTTCCATCAATGATTCATTTTTAAGATGTCACATTAAAAGCAAGACTTCAATCATGATTCTGTCAGACATGGAAAAGCACAGTAAATGATATCTAATGCCAGTATCTTCAGAGTCACATTTTCCATTCAACAGCATGGAATAATCTATGACATCTTTATCTGGATCTGACCATATTTCAAATCTGACCATATTTCTTTCTGAATAAGTATGAGTCCTTTAAATGTCCTTTAAATATCTCTCCACATTTAAAAAATAGCACAAGTGCATTGTTGCTTAAGGGTGGTGCAGAATGAATATCTCTCTAAGCACTTCCTCCTGTTGCTACAATCACTTGGCTATGTTAAGTTGTTTGATTATTTTTCAAATCAAGCTGACATTTCTATCCAAAACAACTTCAAGCACAATATCTACAGCTATATTCTTTCTGGAAAAGCCTCATTCAAGGACATGGTTGTGGTCTGGGTAGCAATCTCTGTAATTCATGGCCCAACCAGTGCTTGAATGTGAAAAGTTTGGGCTTTCAACTCAGAACCTGAACCACCATTTGACCTTGACCTCCAGTAATACATGAAAATGAGTTCTAGCACCAAGATTCAGTCAGACTTTGACTTAGCTACAGAAATTTGGCACAAGGTAGATGTGTTTGCATACATATTTTTGTCTGTATAACAGGAACTTACTAGGTTTAGCATTAATGATGACTTTATCTCCTGAGTGCAAAGGGGGAAATCGGGAGTCGCCCATCTCCTCGCTGGAGCCAAACTCTACGACCTCAACCAAACTCAAAGGAACACTCCACTTGAGCAGAAAGCGCTGTCCTGAGGGAACACCTTCACCTCCAGCTCCCACATTCACACCATCCTGAGAGGGGCTAAAGGAGAGAAAAGCTAGTTTAATCAGACAGGGATTTATGTGGAGGAAGAAGGTTTTACTGTAAAGATGTAGAAATTCAAATGTTTTCTGGAGTGATGTTGTGCTAAACTGTTCAGACTGGTAGTTATTACAGATAATGGATGTATGTCCTACCGCCGGTTGGGGGTGGCACACATGAGTACATCATTCAGAAGAAATACTCGTCGTTCTTTTGTCTTAATGATCTCCCCGCGATCATTATAAACGGTTTCTACAACGTCATCAGAACGAATCAGATAACGGCTGCCGCTGCTCAGCAGCTGAGAGACAGAGAGAGAGATAAATGAGGAGAGAAGCAGAAACAGCAATAAAAGGACTGAGCTGGGAATTAAAAATTTAAGGGTCCTACTTTGTCACAGTCATTCTTCAGTTGACCCTGGACACACACACACACACACACATTCTCCCAAATCAGTCTGAGGGTTCATTTCAGGAAATAAATGGAAAGTAAAACATGCCAAAACATTAGCATCTACTTATTACATCATTGCAAAATATTGATAATATTCTATTATTAACTAAAGGAGACCATAAAATCTAAACTTAATTTAGAGAGATAAAAAAACACCTATCATTCCACAAGAAAGAGCAAGAAGACACACTGTGCAAAGTTTAGCAAAATATATCAGAGCCCCAGATGGTGTGGAGCGTTCAAGCTGGTTCTGTTTACAGGATTGGCTCAGTACTGACTTCATATCAGCAACAGCAGGACTTCACTAAAATCAGACACACTCTGGGTTTAATCGCACTATGTGAAACTACCAAATGTCAAATAACGAGTTAGATGAAACACCCACGCACATATACATTCATACACTTTTTTGAGGTGTACTACTGTGATCAATCAGAGGAGAGGATCTCACACCACGTCTCGGAGCAGAGGGGCTGTAGTACCTGGTTGAGGTAATGTTCATTCATAGCCTTAGCGATGTGTCTGATCTCACAGCGCTGATCTGCTTCTCTTTTCCTCTCATTTAATTTTTCGGCAAGCGTTTCCAGTTCAGTGAGAGCCATCTGAAGCGGAAGACGGTCAGGATGACCCACCGGCGTGTTTTTTAGCATGTCCTACAGAAAAGATAATGGATGTTAGCCTGTGAAAAGTACATCAACAGAAAAACTGAATAAAGAAAAATCTAAGCATTCTGCCTCATGTGAGTTCATGAACTACATGAAAGTGACTCCACATCAGAGTGACTTTTGATGTGATGCGGATCAGAAAGAAAGAGGCGCCCTCTTCTGGAGATGTCAAGATATTTGTAATATTTTAATATGCTGGAGCTCATGTGTTTTTTAATACTAACAGAACTGAAAGTCTGTGTGTGAGTGTGTGTGAGAGAAGACGTACTTGCAGCAGCAGTATAAACTGAGGGAACCGCTGAATAGGCTTCATCATCAGTCCATAGAGGGTCAGATGGTCTTTACTAGTCTCCTGACGATGCTATACACAAACAGAATCAGCAATGCTCAAGAATGAATTATGAACAAAAACTTACTCTACTGTTCAAAAGTTTGGGATTTAGATCACCAAAGCCTTGAAACTTATTTTTGTGAATTACGTAACAGAACAGTGCAGAACTGGTTGACATGTAATTACTGCACCACAGGAATATTCTGGACTCTTTTGGGATGTCTCACCTTGAGGAAGTCAAGGAAACAGGGTTTAGCGGCACATGCCTTCCGCACCACTCCCATTGCCAAGCTGAAGTTATTCACATATTCACTGTAAGCGTCCAACACCATGGACTTAGAAAACTGCAGAAGAGACATAAAGAGAGGTGACGGCACTGATATGACATGGGAAACCATGGTGCTTTTTTATGAACTACAGTTTCTACTGTTGCAGATAAATTTTAGACACACACACCTCACAACAGCTGGTAATGGGTGGAGAAGGTTTGTACATGTATAAACTCAGATAAAGGGTGTGGTGTGTGATTAAAAGTTCAGGAGTTTAGACAGGGCATAGAGGCACAATACAAATGCAGTTCTTTTTACATAGAAAAAGACATAAATGTAATAAAACTTTGACTACAAAAATAAATAAATAAATAAATAAATAAATCTATGAGATGATCAGTGTTGTAAACTTTCACACACCAGAGCTCCCACAACAAATCATTTCAGTCATAAAATCAGTTATCTTACCGATGCTACAAACACATCTCCGATCATTTCCAGCTCATCCCAGTCGGACACACGGCTGGCCAGTGCCATCTGGAACAGGGCATGGCACTGCAGGATCTCCCGAATCCGATAAAACATCACCTTGCGCTTGCGGTCACTCAGTAACCGAGGCTCAATCTCAGCCAGTGGCTTCTCATATTGCTGTTATGTGTAAAGCACGTAAAAAGAATTTACATTATTGGATAATTAATGTGTGCAGAAACTAAAATAAAGGTTTTACATTATAATGCATTTAAAAAAAAAAATTACAATGTAAACCAGAACAATGTAAACCTCTAAAATTCTCTTCAGAGCTTCCAGATAATTCTTCTCACTCTCTAGAATCATCTCCAGAATGCATCTCCTCATCACCTGTTTACATGTCCACGCACACACAAAAACAACATACAGGGGCATTTAAGTCACACTCAGAAAATGTATACATTTATTTTACATAAATTACTTCATTCACTACTCTTCAAAAGTTTAGAATCAATAAAATTTTGTGGTTTTTGAAATAAGTCTCTTTTGCTCAACAAGGCATGTATATGATCAAAAATACAGTAAAAACAATAACACTGTGAAATATTACAATTTAAACTAACTTTAATTTTTCTATTTTAATATATTTTAAAATGTAATTTATTCCTTGAAGGCAAAGCTGAATTTTCAGCATCATTACTACAGTCTTCAGTGTCACATGATCCTTCAGAAATCCTTTTAATATGCTGATTTGGTGCTTAAGAATGAAAATTCCTTCCTATTATTAGAGTTGAAAACAGTGCTGCTTAATATTTCTGTGGAAACCATGATTTATTTTTTTCAGGATTATCTGATAAATAAGACAATTCAAAAGAACTGCATTCGCAATTTAAATCTTTAATAATGCAAAATTCTTAAATGTCACTTTTAAATAATACATGCTTGCTGAATAAATATTAATAAAAAATACTGACCCCAAACTTTTGAACAGTAGTGTATATCCAAAAAACCCTTATCAAAAGTTGTTTATAAGTATAAAAAAAAAGGGGGCTCAGAAAAGGCAGATAAGGCTGTGTAAGACAGTACCTGGTGTTGAGAGAGCCCGTCAGGTGCAGGTCCCAGCACTGGGTCCACATTAAAACACTCCACCTCGATGAACAGATCTGACTCTTCATCAAAGCAGCTGGGTTTCTTCTCTTAAGGAAATAATGATGAATCAAATGAATTAAACAGAAGGAAACAATCATTTGCGAATTAATTAACTCGGAGGATGTACTACTGTGCTCTTACCATGACAGAGAGATCTGGTGCGGATGAAAGATCGTCCCTTTCTCACTGCGGCTTTGGTTTTCTGCAGACCATCTTTAGTCCCATCCTTGGCTGCTTTTACGAGCCGCTGCATCTGTAGCACATGCAACATCATTCAGCAGTGAGTTCTGAACTACAATCACTTAAAATAACAAGGGGGAATTCACTAAAAATGAGAGAAGATTCTTACTGTTCCTAAAAAATATGCAAATCAAGTAACAGTACACAAAAACTCTATAAAGAAATCTCAACAAAACATGCATCCAAACACAATGATCGATCGACAATGACACCAGATGAGTAAAATGAAGGATAAGAGAACATGAAGACTGATGGATAAATAAGAGAAACAGCGACTGCAACTGCAGCTCCGCAACTACAAATCTGCAGAACTTGACAGATTTTTCCAAAAGTAGTCCCATTATACCAATATTTAATACATGTTGTGCCCTGCTGTGGCAGTCACTGAAGGGCAAAATTGTATACCAACGTTTTCAAACACAGAATGACATGCGAAGCCTGAGGATGAATGAGAGGTGAAATTGTGTACAACATTCACTCTCCACAGATGACAACAGCTACATCTATGGAGACACAAACAGATGTTTAGTGGGGATGACGGAGGTCTGGGGGTTAAACAGAGGAAGCCCACCACCAGGATGACTAGCACAGAGAAGAAAGAGCTCCTCCAGAGATGGAGAGCTGTCAGTCGGGCTGACATACACATTCTTGTTTTTTACCTTTTGCTCATGTTTGTGTTTGAGCTGCTGTAGCTCTACTGTCCCCACTGTGTTTGCCATGAGATCTCGCATCTTTCTCTCATAATGCTCTTTCAAACGCGCCAGATCTTCAGACAGCTGAACGGAGGGCAGAGAACGAGTTACTGCACACAGCCGCCTTCACTCCCTCATTCTATTCAGAATCTCACTCCAGTAATATATCTAATGTTTATATGGCATGCTGTTGTTTACCAGTCACTGAAAATAAAATTCCATAATATTTATAATTATTTGTTTTAATTATTTTTTGTTATGGCCAATAAATAACATTACAAAAATAAGAATCAAATGAATTCTGAAATAATTCTTAAATACACGATTACTTATTTATATAATATTACATAAAGATTGTGCAAGCATAGTGAGGCATGAGACAAAATTATTGCTGATTACAAATGATGGCATGCCACAGATATGATTCAGAAATATTACTTAAAAAAAATAATAAAAAAAACTAGGAAAATTCCCTTAATGCATTTCATTTTGAGCACTTCCTCACAAACGTATCTTAAACCTCACACACACATACACACACTCTTAAACAAACTCCCACAAATCCCTCTCTTCAAAATTATGACTATAGAAAATAAACAAATGCCTTGACCGGACTTTGAAATAAACACACACACACACACACAGTATTCACTCAAATAAACCTCTTCTACTAAATCAGTGCCTACATACACAAACAAAACCAAAACCATTACAAGCAGATTGAAGTCTTTTCCCGTTTTTAAATATTAGTGTGGGCAAATGTGAAAAACCTATGATCCAGGCATCAGATCTCATTACACTGACACACACACGCCTCTAAACTTCTATTACAATGCATCTCTGCTGTTCAAGCCAAAGAAACAGCAGAGGAAAAAAGAAAGAGAGAGACATTAGCAGTATGAATACATACATGTGTTTTCTTGCTGGGTGCACGGCCCCTAACAAAGGCATCTGGGAGGCCGTTCTCTCCATGTCCATTCTCTGTGTCACTGGCTTCCTCGTAGCTCTCAAACTCACTGGAGCTCCAGCCGTTGTCCAGAGAGCTGCTGCCGCCCTCTTCCCCGAACTCAACATCATCATAGATCATTTCATCTGGGTCTGACATGCACACAGTTTTAACATTATTCAAAAACAGCCCCGATTTTATCCCTCATGAGCTGTAACAGCAGAGCTGTCAGTCACATGACACTGTCTTATTGCTGAACAGGCAAATTTTACTCTCAGTTTTCATATCTCTCACATTTTCATGGCCAGTCTACGGGGTGGAAAAATAATTGCTTTATAGATGCATCAATTCTCTAAAACAATTCTGGATCAATCAACTAATCTGAATTTGAATGTAATTATTATTAACTGTAGATTTTAAAAACCACATGCAGAATAAAACAGATACAAAACGTGCAATGTGGTGTGCAATCCCAACATGAACTTTCAGCTGTTAACTGGACAAATGTTCAAATGTTAACAAATACGTCATACAATAAAGACTAGATAAACACACCTGTAGTTGATCCAGAGTTCTCTCTTGGCACATCATCATAAATCACTTCATCTGGACCTAAAATAAATAGAAACATGCCAACAAACAAAAATGGTTCAAATTCTCATGTCCGACCAAACCAAAGCAGTGCAGTGGGTCTCAAAGTGTGTACAGTATGTGTTAACGAATCCTCTGAAGTAGGCTTAGCGGTTCTTCAGCGAGAAGGAAGGAAATGTCTGAGATTCTCTTCAGAAAGAGGAAACACAGATAAACGAGGCAAACAAGGCTTCATACATACCTTCACATGTAAATCTAAGCATTTTATCAGCCTAGCAAAATGCTGAGAACTTACTCTCCATCCAGGCCGTGTTTGCTGGGTCTGACACCCACTTAGTAAGAGCATCTTCCTCTCTGATGACTGGACACTCTTCACTGAAAACACTGAACATGCCACTTGGAATTATTATTCATAAACACTTGCCTTTAAAATATCCATCTTTGTTGGCACTGCAGTATTCAAATATTATTACGAGAACATGAAGTCCAAACTACTTTGTACATGTGCAGGCAAACACAAAACCTCCACACAATAATAGAGGAAAAATCCACTAAAAGTACTTCATAGTAAAGAAAGTTTCATACAGCAGAAGGACATTAATATGCATCCGACATCTCAGAGGAAGTAAAGCAGTACTGAACATCTGTGCATTCTCACTCACCTGTCCACTGGAGTATTTCCTGCTCCCACCACAGTCACTGCAGGACACAGCAAAACAATTGATGCATTAACAGAATAGCACCAATAAACACATTCAAATAAAATTCTTAAAATCACATAACGTTGAGCTCAGACCATGTCAAAACCAAAAAATGTGCAGGTTTACGGCTTGAACACCATTACACCACAAGGGGACAGTAATGTGCTGAGTGTGTCTGCTACAAGTTTCAACACACCTCATCTCTACCTACATTACCAGTCTAGATGAACTTGCCTGGATGTATGTTTCACATAACTGTAAAAACTTTGTACCTAAAGGATTAAGCTTAAATGCATGAAATTATAATTACAAATTGAGTATACATGAATTAGTAATAAATTGTAAAAAATAATGATGAATAAATCTATATATAGTGTATGCACATGAATCTATATATTATAAATTATAATATATGTCATAAATTGTGTGTACATGTGTTACAGCTACTAATTATGATGTTAGAAATAGTTTTGTAAAAAGGTGTATATATTTGAGAATACTCATGTAAAATGTAGTTAACATTCAGGCTACTGTAACATTTTAGAGAAAACAGGAAACCTCATCACAGCCAAAGCCACAGCTAAAATTATCCCCAACTTCCTCATGGCAAAACTTCAGAAAAAGAAGAGACAGAGCGCATGAGAGAAATGAGGTGAGAGCAAGGAAAGTAAAAAGAGAGAGGATATGTATGGTGATACATGAACCCCTATTCCAACCAGACAAATGGAGAGAATAAATGAAATGGAAACAGGTGGGAATAATCTCTCTTTTACCATCTTCATCCATAGAGAAGAGTCGAATGATAACTGGGGTGGTGTAGGTTGGTGGGATCACCGGCACATTTGAGGGCGTTGCATAACCACAGGGCACTGGCACTGAATACCCAGAGGGCAACCCAGGGCTACTAGGTACATCCTGAATGTCTCTTTCACTCTCATTGGCTGGGGGAGAGGAGGGAGGGCCGCTCTGCTCTGACAGCAGCTGCTGCTGGATAGGGGTGATGTCAATCACAGAGTAGGGGCTGACTTTGAGCTTGGAGTGGGACGCAGAGGTGGTAACCACACCGGCACCTCTGTTCACTATTGATCAGAAAGTACAGTGACTTATCAGGAAAGTCTGAGACTGTAAGTCTTGTAGGAAAGTGAAAATTGCATTTCCATTAGAAAATACACAGAAATCTGTTTATGCAGCTATTCTAGTGAATAATCTTTGTTAATTCATATTATTTTATATGGGAGGGATTCCTGATACAAATAAATGAAGATCACCTACATTAACAGTTAGAGAGAAAGAGAAAAGACTGAAGGAGAGAAAGAGACAGATGTAACCTCAGAAACCATGCAAGAATTAAAAAAGCAATTGGACGCAGTGGGCTGCCGCCAAAATGGCTGTAGATTTGATTTCCAGTCAGTTATACACAAATCAGTTGTAGTGAGGGGGATTAATAACTCATTGTAGTCACCATAAACCATCACAACGAAATACTGTAGAGGAGGGGTTTTCAACGATTTTCTTGACAAGACAAATAGAATGGTCTGCTATGAGTGACCCCTTCATTTTATTTATATATATATATATATATATATATATATATATATATATATATATATATATATATATATATATACACACATATACACACACACACACACACACACACACACATGTATGTAAGTTTGCCCACTGACAAAGAAATGATCAGTCTATAATTTTAATGGTAGGTTTATTTGAACAGTGAGAGACAGAATAACAACAAAAGAAATCCAGAAAAATGAATTTCATAAAATTATAAATTTGGATTTTAATGGGTGAAATAAGTATTTGATCCCCTATCAATCAGCAAGATTTCTGGCTCCCAGGTGTCTTTTATACAGGTAAGGAGCTGAGATTAGTTCTCAGCTTGTTACCTGTATAAAAGACACCTGTCCACAGAAGCAATCAAATCAATCAGATTCCAAACTCTCCACCATGGCCAAGACCAAAGAGCTGTCCAAGGATGTCAGGGACAAGATTGTAGATCTACACAAGGCTGGAATGGGCTACAAGACCATCGCCAAGCAGCTTGGTGAGAAGGTGAAAAGGTGGCCCTGTGTGAAAAAGTGCTTGCCCCCTAAACCTAATAACTGGTTGGGCCACCCTTAGCAGCAACAACTGCAATCAAGCGTTTGCGATAACTTGCAATGAGTCTGTTACAGCACTGTGGAGGAATTTTGGCCCACTCATCTTTGCAGAATTGTTGTAATTCAGCCACATTGGAGGGTTTTCGAGCATGAACCGCCTTTTTAAGGTCATGCCACAGCATCTCAATAGGATTCAGGTCAGGACTTTGACTAGGCCACTCCAAAGTCTTCATTTTGTTTTTCTTCAGCCATTCAGAGGTGGACTTGCTGGTGTGTTTTGGATCATTGTGCTGCTGCAGAACCCAAGTTCGCTTCAGCTTGAGGTCACGAACAGATGGATGGCCGGACATTGTCCTTCAGGATATTTTGGTAGACAGCAGAATTCATGGTTCCATTTATCACAGCAAGTCTTCCAGGTCCTGAAGCAACAAAACAGCCCCAGACCATCACACTACCACCACCATATTTTAATGTTGGTATGATGTTCTTTTCTGAAATGCTGTGTTACTTTTACGCCAGATGTAATGGGACACACACCTTCCAAAAAGTTCAACTTTTGTCTCGTCAGTCCACAGAGTATTTTCCCAAAAGTCTTGGGGATCATCAAGATGTTTTCTGGCAAAACTGAGACGAGCCTTTATGTTCTTTTTGCTCAGCAGCAGTTTTCGTCTTGGAACTCTGCCATGCAGGCCATTTTTGCCCAGTCTCTTTCTTATGGTGGAGTCATGAACACTGACCTTAACTGAGGCAAGTGAGGCCTGCAGTTCTTTGGATGTTGTTCTGGGGTCTTTTGTGACCTCTTGGATGAGTCGTCGCTGCGCTCTTGGGGTAATTTTGGTCGGCCGGCCACTCCTGGGAAGGTTCACCACTGTTCCATGTTTTCACCATTTGTGGATAATGGCTCTCACTGTGGTTCGCTGGAGTCCCAAAGCTTTAGAAATGGCTTTATAACCTTTTCCAGACTGATAGATCTCAATTACTTTCTTTCTCATTTGTTCCTGAATTTCTTTGGATCTCAACATGATGTGTAGCTTTTGAGGATCTTTTGGTCTACCTCACTTTGTCAGGCAGGTCCTATTTAAGTGATTTCTTGATTGCGAACACTTTTTCACACAGGGCCATGTGGGTTTGGATTTTGTTTTCCCTTCATAAAAAAAACCTTCATTTAAAAACTGTATGTTGTGTTTACTTGTGTTATATTTGATTAATATTTAAATTAGTTTGATGATCTGAAACATTAAAGTGTGACAAACATGCAAAAAAATCAGGAAGGGGGCCAACAATTTTTCACACCACTGTGTGTATATATATATATATATATATATATATATATATATATATATATATATATATATATATATATATATATATATAAAAAAATTTTGCATACAAAAACTCATTTATACTGTGAAAAATATTATGTGTAATATTGTACAGAAAACAAAAAATATATATTTTTTCTAAATTAATTGCCTTTTATATTTTAATTGTACTACAAAAAAATCAATAAAAACATTACATAAGTACACAAGACCTTCGTTCATCTTCAGAACACAAATGAAGATATTTTTGATGAAATCCGAGAGCTTTCTGACTCTGCATAGACAGCAACACAACTACCACATTCAAGGCCCAGAAAGGTAGTAAGGACATTGTTAAAATAGTCCATGTGACATCAGTGGTCCAACCGTAATGTTATGAAGTTACAAGAATACTTTCTGTGTCCAAAGAAAGCAAAAATAAAGACTTTATTCAACAATTTCTTCTCTACCATGTCAGTCTTCGACGCGCGTTCATAAGAGTACCCCAACGGATGCGTGTGGTACTGCTAACACAGGAGCCAGCGTTCTGACATAGAACCTGGATTTTACTGCACCTTGTTTTCAAAGCGTCACGGTACTCTCATGAACGCGCGTCGAAGACTGACACAGAAGAGAAGAAATTGTTTAATAAAGTCGTTATTTTTGTTTTGGTTGAACCACTGATGTCACATGGATTATTTTAACGATGTCCTTACTACCTTGCTGGGCCTTGTACATGTCAGTTGTGTTGCTGTCTATGCAGGGTCAGAAGATAAACAGAGGTCTGTGCACAGGAAAAGAGTGATTTACAGGTCTTACATGTTTGGAACGACATTAGGGTGAGTAATTAATGACAGAATTTTCATTTTTGGGTGAACTATCCCTTTAAGTTGAAGCATATCTGAGATTAAGACTTTTCAAAAAACTACAGTGCTGTTAACAGAATAAAATAATCATAATCTTGTGATTTCTATCTTTAGAAAGCAGAATTATTTAATTTTAAAATCAATTTCATAGATAAAATAATTCATCTTAATATCAGTGCTTACATGTAAACTTACCGTCCTGCTCGCTGTCAACAGCAGCTCCTGTAGCGCCCTCTGATGGTGGAGGAGGGTCTCTGTCCTGGCGTTCTGCTGCATTCTGACAAAGCTCTATGGGAGGCGGTGGTAGATCAAACTGTGAGAAGGGTGCATGAGCCAAAGGGCTGTTATTAGTGGGGCAGTCCTGAGGTGGAGGGGGTAGATCAGCCTCTGCGGTGAGTAAGTTCTCTGGGTTTGGACTTTTTCCATTTACGGGTGCGTCCCCGGCTGCTGATGAGCAGGGTGGAGGCATGAAGATTCCCTCAGGTTCAGGGGGTGGCCGATCTGCCTCGGGGGCTTCATCACCACTGTCGTCAAACTCAAACTTCTCACCTTCATCTTCATCATTCAACACTACAGAGAGAGAAAGAGATAGAAGTGTTTTGCTGTTTCCATTGCATTATTTTTACTGATGTTGAGTATGGTATAAACTATAAAAAAAATTAGATAGTCTGTGAATGGAGTATTTTGTGGTTGAGGTTTGTTCCCGCCTTCCTCTCTGCCCACCCAGTGTTCACAAAGACGCATGTTCAGATTTTTAAGAGCAAATTCTAATTTTAGGTTATGTACAAGAACCCTTTTCTCCAAATGCCTCCGAGAGTTACACATGGCACAAAGTTGTGAGGGAACAGTGAAACAAAACCAAACACCAAAACTGGGGTACAGGAAGCACAAATATGCTGAAAGGAAACAGGGTCAAAACAGCACACTGCTTACTTTCCACAGGGCTGAAGTGCTAAAGAGGAAACATGTCTACTGGGACCAGAGAACAAAAGACAGAAAAATAACTAAAATTCAAATACACTGATCAAAGATTTCTCACGGATGTGGTTTGGTTTGTACATTACAGGCTGGCATCGCAAAACAGGCTACACTACATTTAAAGGGACAGTTTACCCAAAAATAATTTACTAACCCTTATCTCATTTCAAATCTGTATGATTTAGCTTCTTTTGTGGAATGACTTACATTGTGGTCTGTTAATCACATAGCTATTTATTTGATTGTTGTATGAACTAGTACTATGATACTGTCATGGAGCTTTTGTTCTCTTTTTAAACTTCAAAAATTCACTGAAAACTTCACTGTTTTTAATGGAAGAAAAAAGTGGAAAATGACTAATTCTTCTAAATTTGCATTTTTGTGTAAGATGAAACAGTCATACAGGTTTAGAACAGCATGAAAGTGAGTGAATGAGAGAATTTTCATTTTTGGGTGAACTGTCCCTTTAAGGAAAGCTTTGTCTGAGTCTGAATCTGTCTTTAATGATCGTACATCAGTAAAAAACTGAAAAACTGAATGGCAGCCTTACAGTATGGATGAAAGACATCCAAGAATGGAGGACCGGGGAATAAGAGAAGAGACAGGGAGTGAGCCCTTGACGGTGTGAGGCCATTATGAAGCAAACACTTGGCAGTTCATGGATTCTCTTGACCCAGTGACTCACTCTTTAGAAATGTGAGTAATGTGAGACTCCTTTTCCTCCATTCAGCCCTGGATCCCCCTGTCCAATCTCAGCCTCCCTCGTGCGGCTGAAGTGCACACAGTGGCCATTATACTAGACTACAGTAATTAAGCCTGTTACAGAGTTTTACAGACAGATTATTTACAAAACAAGACTGCATATGCAGACAGTAACATCTCTAAACCACTCAAATTCATTACATGGAGTCTTAAATAATGTTTGTTTTTCCTCTCACAGGGATAGTGAGAGGAGTGGTAAAACTGAAAGACTCTGGACCTCTGCCCAGGAAACCATGTTTCCGCTGACGGAAACAGTTATCTCTTAAAGTCGATAAATCCACCGTGGCGCGCTGGTACGAGGTTGCTCACTGGAATAGCAGAGATTCCAAACATAGTGAAAACACGCTGTCCTCCCACTTCAGACTGCAGAGTCCAAAAACAACCTTGACAGACCAATTTCCTCTGCTGACTTCCATAAGTAAAGCATTTCTCATTTTAAGCCACTTAAAGCCAGGTGCACACGTCTTGGTTTGTTGCCATAGATTTTGGGGAACATGAAAGAATTTTTACATCATAGGAAAAAACTGGCAGTTACAAAAGTGCTTACCTGTAAAATACCCACTGCTTTTTTTTTTTTTTTTTGCTCAAGATCAAAAAGGATTAATGATACAGCCGCCTTTGATCATATTTACCATGGGTGTGAATAATTTTGAGCACAACTGTACATACACACATGCATACATACATACACACACACATTTATATACAGATACATATTACAATGATTTCTGAAGAGAATATACATCAGAGATATTTTACTCATAAGAATGCTCATAAGGGTGCCAATAATTGTGGCCAACATGCATTGGAGAAAAACATTTATTTCATCATGAGATTTTCTCCCCACTTTCAGTTGTTTTACTTCAATAATAGGTTAGAATTTTGTGATTTTTTTGAATGAAAGATCAAAAAGATCAACGATGCAGGGTGCCGATATTAGTGGAGGGCACTGTAAAAAAAAAATATGTATAAAGTGTTCGAATATATGGTTAGATTCTACACAATATCTTAAAAAAAAAAAAAAAAAAAAGTGAAAATGAACATTGGCTTGTACCAAAGAGCTCACTGGGATCATATCATACAATCTGACAAGCAACAATTTTAAAGGATAAAAAAACTACAGTGTGAACCCATCTTAAAGTAGTTTGGTTTACCACTGTTACTTGTTGACAGATGGGATGTGATCTTTATTCATTGTGAGCTGGCAGGAGCGGCGTCCCTGCATGCCTTACAGCTACACATGACAGTCAGCATGCAAACAAAAACAATCTCCATGCACCCATCAACTTGACATTCAGTAATGTGAATGAACAGTTTACAACAAAACAAAAAAGGATAATCTGACTCCATGTTAAAACAGCAGCTAAGCTTAAACGCATCCTGAGGTCAAACTATGACCTTTGACCCTCAAGTATCACTCATTACAGTGCGACACCGAGCACCTGGTATAGCAGTACAGGGCAGAACAGGTATGCAGAGCTCCACTTGGCCACATGTCTAAATCCTTGAGAGGAAATGTAAAGGGTTAAGAGTTCAGGAAAGGTGGAGGGGCTTCAGATGAGCTTTTTTTTTGTTTAACTGTGTGATGGGAAAAAACACTAGTCTGAAGAAAGTCACTGAGGCATGAACAGAGAGAGTGGCTTTATCAGCTCTCTGTGCTAATAAATGGAATAAGAGGGAGATAAAGCACGAGGGAATTTCCATATCTTTGCATAGATGACTGACTGTGAATATTTATGCAGTAAGAGCTTTAAAATAATATGGAAAGTATGCAGTTTTAGTTTAAACTTTAACACTAGGGGCCGGTTGCACCAGCTGTGCACAGGAGTAACGGTTGGAATAAAATAGCAGACTGAGTGAACTGCATAAATATGCTCTTCTTTTACCTGACAACCTTCAATCCTTTAGGCATATATGATGCTGCTGACATTTACACTCACGTACATATTAAGAGAGAGAGAGAACAATATGTGAATAAACATACTTTGTTTCTTTTCTAGCACGTCTTCAACACCCCATCTACAGCATGCCTCTGTGCGCTTCTGTCCGTGTTTGCGCATGTCAGATGAAATAATAAATAAATGGCATTTCTTATGTTTTTTTTTTCTTTCAGTATTTATTGATCCTTATTTATTTCAATCACAGCTTCTGAATGTTATTTACATATAAAAATAGCTTACATGTAGACTAATGTTATTAATGTATCGTTTTAATGGAAACTTGTTTTTACCGTTAGTATATGTGAGGCAAAAGAAGTTATAATGAAGGATAAATTAAAATTCATAGCATTTAAAAAAGTTTTGCTCATGTATTTGAACGTTTCTATTGGATGATTTAGGGTAAACGTCATATTATGCGACTACGCATTACTTTGCGAACTACTAGCTACGTCCTGCCTTACGAACAACTGGTGCAACCAAATAATTTATAGATTTAGTTACAAACTAGCTAGTAGTTACTAAGCCTCTAGTGTGGACTTAACGTTCTAATTTAAGTAAGAACTTACGAATGGCTGGTGCAACTCTACCCAGCTGATCAACTCAAATGGGTCTCATTCCTTACAATGCTGATTCTTTGATTCCTTGATTAGCTGTTTTCAGCAAAGATCTCAGAGCTACAAGCAGTGTAGAATCATAAAATGAATACCAATTTGCTGACTAAAAATGAACCTTTGGAAATGATGAAATGATGGAAATGGAAATAATATTTTTAAACTGCTCTACTGAATAGTGGTCTACCGATATATCAAATTTTTGTCATTTTAGCATTTTCATTTTTTTTTCTGTTTGGCCAATAAGTGTCAGACTTTTATTTTGTCATTACTGAGAACATTAGTGCCTGAAGACATGCATAAGACATGCGTTCTCTTCATTAGTTTACAGTCTTTAACAGTTCTGTTTAATAAATCATTAGACAAAAACATTTTAAAAAAGAAAAGTAAAACATATATGAAAAAAAGTATAATAGCGTTTCTTTCTTTTATTAGCAATATAAAAGCAAATGCAATTGGGATTTAGCAAATACGGATTTATGTCTAAATCATATAATTTAAGTCTTTAAAGATCTAATAAACATTTAATTCATTCATTGGTTCATGTTCATTTATTAATTCATTATTATTTAATTCAATATAAATGAGCTGAATTCAATTGTGTAGATTATGGCACAGTAAAAATGAACCATCTAGCATGCAAGCTGTGGTACAAGAGGTATATAAAAAGACTGGTCTGAAATGACAAGAGGGATTAATAAATGTCAGCAGAAATTTCATTTTTGGGTGAACTATCCCTTAAATTATAGCACTACTTTAATCAGGTAAACTAATCATCTGTCATTCTCTCTGTATCAAGACAGAGCCTCTGTTTTCGGGCTGCTTTTTTCACCTCCCCTGCATTCGTTCTGGCGTTCCTCCTCACTTCAACCCACACGCTTCTTAGTGGCTGAGCCATGGAATGTGTTTACACTGTTCATTCTCTTCTCTCTATCTGTCAGGCTCCCATAAGCATGATATTCCAGTGCATTCGACACAGTGAGAGTGAATATGACCATGACACCGGTCAGTAAAACTTGCTTTTACATGTTTTAAAAACTAATCATTTCATTTGTGCCAGAAACTTCAACCAACATCTACATTTACACACTTATCTGCTTGTCAAATTAAATACAGTGTATGTGCTGAGAGCTGTGAGAGGACAGAGCTGCTTACGGTCAGGTGGAGGAGGGGGGAAATCCTCCATGTCCATGCTGAACACACTCTTCTGAGACACACACTGATGATCAGGGAAAGATCCTTCACAAACTCCTACAAACCTACAGGAGCAGAGAGACAGCAGTTAGCCACAGAGATCACCCACACAAACACTCACAAGAATGACCCCACAGCTAAAGCAATAGTTCATCCACAATTACAAGTATGCCATAATTTATTCATCCTTGTGTTGTTAAAATCCCATATGATGTCATATTTTCCAGAGAAAACAAAAGTTGATATTCTTAAATAATTGTTACGCAGCTCTTTCCATTCAATAGTAGTTCATAGTGATGATCAGGGCACAACAAACTCCAAAAGGACCATTAAAGTTGTCCATATTATTTGTGTGCATATTCACATTTATATAAACATTTGGAGACAATATCATCACAAAAAATATAGCAATTCAAAGAGATAAGGAGAGAAAGCATGTTATATAAACTACATTTGTATTTTCTTCAAAGAAATGGGTCCGAGACAAATATCACTGGCCTCAACACAGTCATGGGAGTCTGCAGAAGTCTTCTCTATGACATTACTTCCTGTTTTATGTTTTTTTTTTTCTGTATGTTGGTTGCACAACAAGACTTTAGTGAGCAAAAATTCTGTAAATGTTAATAGAAAGTCAAAGCAGTTTTGTTAAAATACTATTTTTCTATGCAAAAATAAAAGATCATGCCAAATTAGTTAAAGTCAGCATGAGATATCAATTCACCCTATTTTGTAAATGCATGTTATTTATCTTAGTTCATTTCTTCTTTTCTTTTTTTGACCTCGTAATTTTTAAATCAAAATGTCCTAACTCAATCTGAAACTGACTTCTCTCTGGTGAAATACGCTGGACTTCTCCAATCATTTAGTCTGCATAAACCTGGCCCTTTCATACAATCAGCTGCAAGTTTGTATTCATTTTCAAATGCAATGCAATACAATTAACAACCACTGTGCAGAACCAAGTCCCCCCAACATGTTTTTCATTTTCTGATAATCTAAAAAACCCACACAGACATAACGGGTCAGTTAGGGGCAAATCGTCTCTTCACAATTTACCAACCCATCACATCTGCGCTGACTTACTTCAATCATATTCAACCTTGATGATTCTGTTTGTTCATTTGCACTGATATGATTTGTGTTATTGCAGAAAAGTACTCCACCAGAAAATACTGGACTAAAAATTCCTCACTGCTCTTTTAGCAAGCTACACTGTACATGTCAAAGTCAGATATGTAATCAAGTGTCACGTGATACAGTGGAGGGGCACTGTTGATATGGATATGTTCATCACTGTTGGCCCACTTATTACATCCAGGGATATGTTCATCACTGTTGGCCCACTTATTACATCCAAACTGGAAACGTACGTTCATGCACAGACATGAGCGACCCCCCCTCCTATCTGTAACAGTGAGGGATAGAAAAACCCTTTATCTCTTTCACACACACACACACACACACACACACAACAGTGCTTTCCTCTCAACTGAGTTTCCAGATAAGAGTCGGTGGAACAGTGAAGTCATTCTGTGGAATAGAGGAGATTCTCATGAGGCTGCTGTGTGTGAGACCCTCAGGGTCAGCGAGAGACGAGGCGGAATGACTGACGCACGACTGTATTATCACAGACAATAAGATCCTGGCACAGACACGCAAGCTGTTCTCCCACTATCACAGTACTTAGTACATTCTACACGCGACAACTCATGAGTCACTAACAAACATGATGAGAAGAAAATCTGTTTTGCTGATGGTGACACCACAAAACAATAAGTGACTGCCTAGAGTTTCAATGGTTCCACAAAACATTTTGTTTCCACAAAAAGATTAAGCAGGAAAACTATTTTCAATATTGACAATAATAAATGTTTCTTGAGCACCAAATCAGCATATTAGAAAGATTTCTGTCACGTGACACTGAAGACTGGAGTAAAGGCTACTGAAAATTCAGCCTTGCCATCACAGGAATAAATTACATTTTACAATATATTCAAATAGATAATGTATTAATATTTCACAATATTACAGTTTTAATTGTTTTTTTGTTGTTGTTGTTGTTGTTGTTGTTTTTTTTAAATAAATGCAGCCTTGTAAGCATAAGAGACAAAAAGCATTTTAAAAAAATCTCAATTATTCCAAACTTTTGACCATTAGCTTATATATATTTCTCTATGGAGAAGATAAAAGACATTTTTTACTTCCAGAACTTGACTGTTGCACATAATTATAGCTGATACTCATGACACAGTCTGTCAACGCTCTAAAAATAAGTCAGGATGCTGACTGCTTGTTTAGTCTACATACTCTGAAGCTTATCTTTTTCTCTCTCACCCCACGTCATAACAATGTAGATGAGATATGAAAGAAATAAGAACAGATGTCTACCTAACTTTGGGTGGGAAAATCAGACATGTATTCTGCTTGTTAAGTTGACATAGTTGTTGCAATCTACGAGTAATAAATGTTGTTTTTATATTTACCTTATAATACCTATCCAAATGTATGGTATGCCCCGATTCCTGATAAACTGTGCTCTGAGGCAAAAGAGCAAACACACACACGCCAACAGGAAACAGAACTATGAGAGAGTGTGTGAAGCTTGTAATAACCCACTGGTGAAGAACAACACAAACATCAGAGCCACATGCGCAGAAACACTCATTTATGGATCAACACTAACACAGCACATTTGCCTTCAGAGTATCATGACACCATGACAATATTTCACTCAAATGACAGGTAGTTAACAAGAGGGAGCTTTAAATGACACACTTCAGAGGTCTGTGGCTTTAGAAAAGGCCGCAATGGAATATAAATTCACTCCTACATGACAGTCTTAAGATTTCTTTCTCTGTTCTGATGAATCAACAGACTGTAAAACCTGCAGACCACATTACCGCTGCTGTGAAACAGTCATTCATTACTGATGACCAGGATATTTAAAATAAAATGATATTAACACCTTCATTTTTACTCTAAATGATACCCTGAAAGTCAAATGGATTCTTTTTTTATGAAAATCAGAAAAGTTACTGTGCACACAAAGTTCTTGTGCAATATGCATGAAACATCCATAGAGTTGGGAACAGAATTGTTAGCACATGAGTGTGTATCAGCATTGATCATGATGAGCTGATCAATGTTTAGTCTGAGCTTGACTTCTGGGTGTGTAACTGTTCAGACGAGGAAAAAACCCTGCTGTTTAAATGTGGCTGCAGGGTTTCTGCCAGTTTGCAGTTTCCTGTATCAATCCAGACATGTCTGAGAGAATGAAATCTGTTTGCTAGTGTAACATACACAGAGATGCCTCACTGTGCACATTTAACTTCATTTTTAAGACAAATCTATGGAATGTGTGACCAGACCTTCATAATTAATTTTACATTATTTAAAGCTCCAGTCCGTAAGTTTTGCCTCTTTGTCGCCATCTCTGTTTGAAAACCTGGAATTGCAAGCTGCTTCCAGAAATTTTCTGGCTTGCGTGGGTTGTGAGTTGGCACGGCTCCAGCGGATGAATCTAATGTTTTGAGGAGTATGTGGCTGTCAGTCACTGCACCGGTGTGGATGTTTACTGTACTTCGTAATCACAGATTCTAGCCTACGTCTTGGAATATGTGACCCAAATAAGAATTTTCACCGTATATTGTCATCTGAACAAGTAAGTAACAAGTCTGCAACGTTTGTTCTGACCAGCTGAGGAAAAAAGCATTACCATAAATCGCGCTACCAATGGTGATTTAATCTAAAGATCAGTTAGCTCACATCATATCAAACCGTGCAAAATATTATTATTGTTATACTTTATTCTCAAATTATTAATGTTAACAACATCAGCATTGCGTGACTATGAGTATAGTGTGTTTAACCTTGTAGATTTCAATTTCTGTACAGTCTAATATCTAATTGTCATTATTTCATATTAAGAAATTCTTTTAACCCAAAAAGCAAATTATGTTCCCTTGGAACTGGTTCTCTTTAAAATAGAAATCAGGCTATCTGTAATCAGAAGCACATTTAAAACTGAGATATAATTTCATTTCATTTCATTCACATGTGTTTCATAAACACATAATCCTTTCTGGATTACAATCCGCCATCAAAATGATACATTTACTTATTATAGCTGCTGTGAGAAAAGGCTATAAATGATCCGCCACCTGCAGGAACCTCACATGCGATAGCCTACTAGCCGGGACAACTTCTTTATGTTATAAATTTATGTTTAAAATAAAAAGAGGCTGAGTTTAAGTGAACTGTTTCATGCCAACTTTAAGGAATGACTGATTAAGAAATGACGTTACATGTAAACATCTCACATCTTATCATAATACATGCCTTAAGGTCTTAGAATAAATGAATTAAGGTCCAATAAGTCTGAAAAGATGTTTAGGCTGCTGTTCAGTGTCAAATGTTTAATTCCCAGTTAGACTTACAGAAGTACACTTTAAAAAAACACCAAATAATGACCTGGAAGAGCAAACGCCACATGCCATCCATTTATTTTCTCCTATAAAACAGCTTGAAATGTGTTAAATATGGACCTTAAACAAACTCTGTGACCTCCAGCAACACGCCCAATAAGAACACACACACACAGGCAGGTCAAAGCCAGTCTAAATCCTGCTGAGTTAGACATTAAAGACAGAGGATGAGGAGACGAAAAATTAAGTTTGATGATACTCTAACATAACAGCCATGATATCCTGTTATCCGAGTGTCACCATGGTAACAAAAGAACTGGAAAGCAGACATGAAGGCTAAATTATAATGTTTAGATTCACATTCATCTTAAAAGGGTAGTTCAGTAATCCTTAACAGAAAACTCAAAAAAAAAAAAAAAAAAATCTCATACATGGACATGGAAGCTCTAACAATTAACAAACATGGATCCCAAGTGTATTGCATGACCACAAAGTTAGATCACCCAACAAAACACCATCTGCCCCGACTCTGTAAGCACAACAAAACAACCCAATGAATATCAAGCAAACAAAGAGTTTTTTCTCTCACTGTGTTAAGTCCCTCGTCATAAATTCCATTTTCCCTGCAGATTCCTTCAGGAAAGATTTGCCACTCATCGAATCACACAGATATGATTCACCCCTAAAGAGCTCTATTGTATATCAACCTCTGTCCATGTGGAGCACTACTAGTGAAAACTCAAGGAAATGTTGATAGGCTGCAAAAAGAAATCTTTGCTTGAATGTGGATTGAACCAGTGAGCTTCAGGCTATGTTCAGCAAGCTTGAAAAGCTTGTAATCCACAGCTTTTATTTACGGAGCAGATCACTGTGGGTGGAGAAGCCCTCTGCTCCAGTGGTGTGGCTATTTGTTAAGCAAATTGCCAGCAATCTGAGCAAATCCTGTCCTCTCCTGTGCTCTGATGCAAAGTGAGTTGGACAAGCATGGAGCCAAACAATGCAGTAGCACATGAGAGAGCTCTTCCCCCGTATCACACACACTCATCTAGAGGGCCTTGGATTCCTAAAAGCACAGCAGCTCCCGGGGAAGGAAATGATGCAGTAAAACTGAGGGGAAGTAGAAAGTTTCACTAATTAAAAAGAGCATTCCTTAAATGTTTCCAACCATTTGATCCATGTTTAACTGGGGGGTATGAAGCTCAGAACTGAATGACACAGTGTTCATGAAAGGCTCTGGGAACTACTGAGCAAACTCCTTGTCTACAGACACACAGAAGATTTTATCCTTCAACCCTAGTACAGATTGTCAGTATTGTGAAGGACAAAAACAGTACATTTCAAGAATGAGGAGTCAAACTGAATTTATGTTTTCACAAAGGACACAACGATAAGGATCTGTGGCATTGAAAATTATTTCATTTTTTGTAACACAATAAATTGATTGTTGTAGCAGGGTCCTTTTCCACGATTTTCAACGAATTTTACTGGATTTTTAAAAACCATTTCAACCTTCCACAATGTGAACTGACCGCACCTTTACTCAGTAAGTTTTTTGTATACATTTGGCTGGTTATCATTTATCCCCAAAGCAGCAGGTTTTACACTTAATAACACCTATCAGAGTGGATGCATTTAATGTGTGTACTAATAGCTGCTGGTCTGCATCGCAGCTGTATATGGCACGTAGTTCTTGTTTGGACATTTGGACTCAATCTGCTGAGTCTTAATGACTGGATGTATGATATAAAGTAGATAGAGAAGTATTATTTCTGACATTTAATCAATTGCATGACAGAGCTGGTCATGTGATGTCAACATGTCAGCACCCAATCTCCATGTATAATAAACTCACATGAGTGTAAATCATATTAGCCATATTTCTCAATAGTATGATTAATTTCTTTATGTGATAAGTTTTTAATATGTTTAAATACTGAGTGCATAATTAAATTACCACAAAGAGTCACTTCTAGTTGGTCAAATCTGGAACAATTTATAATCATTAAAAATTCCAAGATTTTAAAGAATTTATTTATTTTAATTATTAGTTTCCCGGACTGGACATCGCAATTTTAAAATGCCGTGATATTTCCAGGTTGCCTATGAACGCGTAACGCTGTACTACACGTTTTACATTGATTAGATGATACGAGCCCTGTGGAATAGGTGGTTATTCTGAAAGCTCGATGTTTACTAATACCGAATTGAACGTATTTTTAATAAAAATCTGAGATGACTGTGCGCAGTTGTCACTTGCCACGTAAAGCGGAATCCAGCAGGAAAGCGCAGCCGCCCCATCAGGCGCAGATGTTGAAAACTTAAAAAAGTTTTTAAAAATATCTCACCACTGCGACAGAGTTCAGGCAATAAACTTCATAACACGGTGCAAACTGCAATAAAGACGTCAGTATCACTAAACATATGCACGTTACAAATTACAAACTTATTTCAAACATAATAGACTTTCAGTGGATTCTCAAGTGTTTGGGAATTTCATGCGCAATATTTATCAACTCACCATGTTTCTGGATCCTTCTGGAAAAAAAAAAAAGTTTAAATTCCGTTTACAGTGCCGCAAGAATGGTTAGGTGAAAAACAGACAAAACACCATAAATATTCTCAGTATCATTTTTTTAAGGACTATAGGCAACTTTTCCACTGCTTTTCCCAAACGAGAGCCAACCACTCCATGGCCCCGCCCTCCGCTGCGACCTCATTGGTGGAACCTTTTGTTGCCAGTCTCTAATTGGTTTAAAGACACGTCAATCAAATTCCCTGCGTTTCTCCGTGTGGATGGACACATGCGTTCCAATGTGTGTCACGTGATGTGTGTGAACCGCTTCGGTGCACCTTCTGCTTCACTCACATCCAGAGTTCTACATCAATTGGTATAATCCTAAAATATATTAATAAAATCACTGAAAAATCTTACAGACTGCTATAGTATATAGGTGAAGTAAACACCTAGATTAAAGCTGCAGTCCGTAACTTTTACCTCTTTGTCGCCCTCTATGTTTGAAAACCTAGAATTGCAGTTTCTTGCGGAATTATCTTCAGTGCGCGGGGTTGTGATCCGGTGTTGTGCCAAATTCTGACCCCCTGCCAGATTACTACCCCCCTAGTATTGGTAGGTTAAGGGTTAGGTGTGGGGGAGGGGTTAGGATTAGGGGTGGGGTTAGGATTAGGCAATCAGGTAGCGATTTCAACGAGAGGGGGTAATAATTTGGCATGGGTCGAAAATGCGACAATTTTGAATGGGCCTATAATTTATGTTTACAAATTATTTCAAAATATATTAAAGCTGCAGTCCGTAACTTTTACCGCTTTGTCGCCCTCTACGTTTGAAAACCTGGAATTGCAGTTTCTTGCGGAATTATCTTCAGTGCGCGGGGTTGTGATCCGGTGTTCCGGCACGGCTCCAGCGCGGATGAATCTAATGTTTTGAGGTGAATGTGTAGTTGTCAGTCACTGCACCGGTGTGGATATTTACTGCCTATGTCTTGGAATATATGACCCAAATCAGAATTTTCACCGTAATTTGCCATCTTAACAAGTAACAAGTCTGCCACGTTTGTTCTGCCCAACTGAGGAAAAAAGCATTACAATAAATCGCGCTACCAACAGGGATTAAATCTAAAGATCAGTTAACTCATATCACATCTAATTGTGCAAAGTATTATTATTATACTTTGTTCTCAAATTATTAATGTTAACAACATCAGCATTGCGTGACTATGAGTATAGTATTAGCGTGTAGATTTCAATTTCTGTACAGTCTAACATCTAATTGTCATACCATTCAAATTTCATATTAAGAAATTCTTTTAATCCAAAAAGCAAATTAATCTTCCTTCAAACTGGTTCTATTTAAAATACAAAAACTTGTGTAATCCCACGTTGGCTATCTGTAATCTGAACCACATTTAAAACTGG
Source organism: Spinibarbus caldwelli (assembly GCA_039654775.1). NCBI lineage: Eukaryota > Metazoa > Chordata > Actinopteri > Cypriniformes > Cyprinidae > Spinibarbus > Spinibarbus caldwelli. Next base: position 14,005,300 of record CM077250.1, on the reverse strand, counting down.
AATATAATTTAATTTCATTCACATGTGTTTCATAAACACATAATCCTTTCTGGATTACAATCTGCTATCAAAATGATAAATTTAATTATTCGAGCTGCTGTGAGAAAAGAATATAAATGATCCGCCACCTGCAGGATCCTCACGTGCCAGAGCCTAGTAGCCGGGAAAACTTCTTCATGTTTACAGATGTGACGAAATGACGCAGTGCCATGCTCGAATTTCCCGCGAAAACCTACCCGTGCCACTCAAATTAGAAAACATTATTATAAGGTAACCATTGTGAATCGGGCTAAAGTAAGGTGATAGTTTTGAACACTGGCTGGTTATGTACTTTCTCAATATTGATTTCGGATCATTTTTAACCAAAAAAGTTACGGACTGCAGCTTTAAATTTACATTACATTTACATTTAGTCATTTAGCAGACGCTTTTATCCAAAGCGACTTACAAATGAGGACAACAGAAACAATCAATTGTAGTATTAAAACAACTAAAACAGATCCAAGAGTAAAAGCTAAAACTTTATGAATACTATATGTACACACACATTAAAAAATAAATAAAAATGACAAATGCATACAACAAAATTTCTAAACTTAACATTTAAATGAAAACAAAATAAAGCTACAAACAATTCAAAATATTAAGAGAACAAAAGGTATAACAGTATAATAATGATTCTAACACAACACTAAGCCAAACACCAAAAACAACTACTACACACACACACACACACACACACACACACACACACATCCATAAATTCAATATTATTCCATTTCCATTTAGTTTGTTGAAGTACAATAACTCAAATTAAATAAAACTAAAACTTAATAAATAACATATACAGACATAATAAAAAACTAATAAAATGACAAACATTACTACAACTGTAACTAAAATTAAAATAGATAACGTACAAATCAAACTACATTAGTTTAACAGTAATCCTAAAAAATAACACTGAGCCAAACATACAAGTAAGAAATGGTTATAAAAACTAAAACAGAAGTGAAACAATAGGAAAGAGGATAAATAAACACAAGATCAAAGCATTTCACACAGTTATTTGTTTTCCTAATTATAAAATGAATCAAATAATATTTTTGAAGTAGGTTGTGATTTGATGTAGTCGATTCCTTTCACAAATGTCCAAAGTTTGGAAAATGATTGCAGTGTATTTGCAGCGCTGTACTGCACTCTAGTGGTCACACACAAACTCGCTGAATGCTTTCATACTTTATGCATTAGTGTCGATTTGTGTGGGGGATCAAATTGAATTTATGTATTAAATAATAAAAAAGGTTCTACATAAAAATATATTGCATCTGAGTGTTAAAGGGTTACTCCACCCAAAAATGAAAATTTTGTCATTAATCTCTTACCCCCATGTCGTTCCAAACCCGTAAAAGCTTCGTTCGTCTTGGGAACACAATTTAACACAATTTACTGTCCCATTGACTGCCAAGTATTTATCACTGTCGAGGCCCAGAAAAGTGTGAAAAACATCGTCAAAATAGTCCATCTGCCATCAGTGGTTCAATCTGAATTTTATGAAGTGTCAAGAATACTTTTTGTACGCAAAAGAAAACAAAAATAACGACTTTTTTTCAACAATTCGTCTCCTCTCTGTTTGGAAGCAGAAAAATGACAATAGTTTTTGAAACATAAAGCATGTTGAATTCCACAAATCGAAAAAAAGATGCATTGCAATTAACAGTGCTTGCATTTTAACGCCTTTTATTTCCAGGGCTTGCCTTTTTAGGTCCTGAAATTTAACAAAGCTGTTTATTTAAGCTATGAATATTTCAATTCAAAATATTTCACACACATTTTCATAATTAAAAATTCAATAATTCATATTCACCTTTTAGAATTCACTTCCAGAATATTCAATCTGTTTAAAAATACGATGTAATATTCGACAGGCAGATTTCGGTCATTTTATTTCACTTTCCAAATTCGCTGCCGCAAATTCAGCGGTTAAAATTCGGCCGAAATTTCAGCGGTGCACATCCGGGACCCGCAGGAATAGCAGTAGAGCACCGATGCATGATCTCCAGCTGATGTCAGCCGCTCACCAGCAGGTGGCGCAAGCGGCTGTTGATGAAGGCCATATGTGGATCGAGTCATTCATTTACATAAACTGATTTCCAGAAATGGAGCAAGTGCTAAGTAGAAGTTTTGATTATCGGGGCCAGTATAAACATGCCAAACTGTCCCTAGCAATAATTTTGATCAAACAATTAAATATATGTATATGTTTTTGTAATTTCGGACGCATCTGAAACGTCATAGTACTGATATTACCTAAGAAGTTAAAGTAAATAGGCTACGTTAGAAAACTGCGGGCTTTCAAGGACGCGCATTTAATACATGGGCGGAATGTAGTCGCACAGCCGACGAGAAGCGCAGGCGCGTTTAGAACAACTCAATTCAAGACAGCAGTCCAAAACAGTTCATATAGAAGTACACTTCAGGAATTAACAAAGTTGCGTCGATGAGTTTGAAGTACGGTGTTTGACAAAACTGAGCAAACGGAGAGAAAGTGCAATCTATGGCTATTATTAGCTCGCTATATAAAGCATACGGACAGTCTTTAACTTTAACTTAAAACTTGGGTTTACGTCGCCACCAATGTCAAAATCAAACCAACGCCCTTGGTGTGTAGCCTATGTTTAATTCAACATCTTCGCTGTTTCCTGTAGCCTACATGTAAGCAGCTTTCTCTACCACAAAGGAGATTATTACTCCTTTGTAATGCGCTTTTACTCAACGCTGAAGTACATCTGAGGAAGACATATATTGCTTTCGGTTGCTTATTTTCTGTACCTTTGTATCATGGCTTGTGTGACGCTGTGCTGTAATACTGGGGTTCCCCTCATACGTCACACTCCAGGATTCCCCAACGACACGTGACTCGCCTCAGTGAACTGATACAGTGATATAAGACCTCAGATCTCACAGTACACTTTACTGATGATTATGCGAACTATATACAGGCAAGCAAATGAGGTCAGAAGAACGCAACGCGCTGCATTTTCGTTGCTTTCCCTTACCACTGATCTATAGAGTCGACAGTCCTACAAAGATATCAATACCACGATTAGTTTTAACAGTAAGCAACCACTTTATATCGACATAAAAAAGGAGTTCAAAACCGCCTAGGTGTATTCTTGCTGCAAATGTAAACCGAAGAAAGCATTGACGGACTCAAGGGGCCGTCTGACAATTCCACCGACTGGGTTAAAACGTCCAGGGTATTTAAATTAAAAGGAGTTTAAACATTTAAAATAACACACTGTCAAATTGTAAAACTTGTATTGCTCATAGTGATTTACTACAGATGAGATTTTGCCAATACCTCCCTTTATAATTATTTACATAAAGGATCCCTGGAAAGTTTTATTTATTTATTTATTTATTTATTTTTCATGTTCCAACGGTTGTAGTACGTTGCTGGATACAAAACTGACTTACTACAGGTTAGATGTTGCTAATATCTCCCTTACGGTATGTACAGTATACAAATATCTTTTTTAAAAAACTACAGTAATTCACCAAAAGGGTTTTTCATGTTCCATATAGGTTGTAGTACGCTGTTGTAGGTTCCACAGGTTGTAGTACGCAATTTTGCCAATATCTCCCTTACTGTATGTACAATTCACAATTATTTAAAACAAAAACAAAAAAATCTGTAAGACCCCAAAAGGAATTGTTCATGTTCCAAAGGTTGTAGTATGAAATATTGATGTACTTTATGTATATTAAGGGAGGTATTAGCAAAATTTCACCTATAGTTAGTCAGTCTAGTCACTAGGAATGTACTACAACCTTTGGAGCATATTAAAAAAAAAAAAAAAAATAATAACACTTTGTGAATTATAGTAATTTCTTAAGAATAATTATATACTGTATGTACAGTGAGGAAGATGTTGGCAAAATTTCAACTGTAGTAAGTCTGGTCACTAGTAACTACATTTGGAACACGAAAAAATTTTGGTGAATTACTGTAATTTTTTTTCTTAAAAATATTTGTGTAGTGTTACATACTTAGGGAAATTATTGTCTAAGGCTAGTTATTGGCAATATATATTTAGTCAGTTTGAGTAAATTATTCATTTACTGTAAACATTAATTTGAATAAATTATTGGAATTTAATAATTAAATTTAAATAATTTAATAAATTATTACTTCGTTTTGGAATCTGAGGTAAATTTGCAGACGGTCCCTAAAGCAGCCTAGGCGAATATGCAGCGAACATAGGGTGTTTCTCAAACGGAAGGCTGCATCCTACGAAGGCTGCATATCTCGGCTGCCACGTCATCAAACGTCGCTGAAGGCCATCTCAATCGGAAGGATCCTTGGAAGGCAGCCTTCGTTTCGCGTCCTTCATTCAGCTGAATATGAAGGATGCATGGGATGTATCCTTTGCGACCTTCACAATCCTTTGTACCCATTCTATTTCATGAAAATAAACTGACGAAAAACGAGTCATTAATGAGCTTGTCTGAATTTATTATTAAATGTAAGACAAAAATAATGTTTTCGGACATGAAAGGATAGATGTTATTTTTTGTTTTGGTGTAAATTACTCAATAAATGCTAAACTGCCAATAACTTAAGCCATGACAGCTGTGATTCATTGTATTGCATTAATAGAAAGCCAAATAATATAAAGATTTGTAATACAAAGTATTTTTCCAAAACTAAGTTTCATTAGTATTTTCGTGCAATGTGACGTAGCCACGCGCACTTACTAGAGCGTCTCATTCTAGCGTTTATATGCCGAGGAGGAGTCTAGCCTACAAGACTCTGAAGGACTGAACTAGGAAGGATGCAGCCTTCCGTTTGAAAAGCACCCATAGACTGTATAAAAAGATGGACGACGCGTCTCCGCTTCCTTCCACTATAGGAAATTGAAGCCAATTCATCTCAGTATGGCCGTTGCCATCTTGAGAAAATGAGGTCATTTGGAGCCCGAGTCTGCGCAGTAGAGATCAGTTTGGAGCCTGAGTCTGCGCAGTAGAGATCAGTTTGGAGCCCGAGTCTGCGCAGTAGAGATCAGTTTGGAGCCCGAGTCTGCGCAGTAGAGATCAGTTTGGAGCCCGAGTCTGCGCAGTAGAGATCAGTTTGGAGCCTGAGTCTGCGCAGTAGAGATCAGTTTGGAGCCCGAGTCTGCGCAGTAGAGATCAGTTTGGAGCCCGAGTCTGCGCAGTAGTGTCGTGAGGTGGAGTCGCGGAATCAAACCCCCGCAGACCCAGTCAACCATAATGACACGCCCCGTTTTTATAGCATCAAATTACTAGCTAAAATGAAACTTATCACAGAAATGAACAACTGAACATATATCAGCGTGATAACAACTACCTTAAATGACCAAAACCATATTTCGGAAAATTGTATTGGAAGTGTAATTTATTTTTTTATTTTGACTAGGGGTGCACGATAAATATCGGGCGATAATTTAGCATTTACTACACAGAGCCGTTGTAATTTAGCATTTACTACACAGAGCCGTTGTAATTTAGCATTTACTACACAGAGCCGTTGTAATTTAGCATTTACTACACAGAGCCGTTGTAATTTAGCATTTACTACACAGAGCCGTTGTAATTTAGCATTTACTACACAGAGCCGTTGTTCACTGACAAGCTGCGCAAATCCATGTCCATTATCAGCGTGGTTTTGCGCAGCTTGAGCTCTGTGTAGTAAATGCTGCTCACTGTGAAATCACGCACATGTTGTAATTTACCGCTGATTAGAGAACCGGCTTTACTGACAAAATGCGCATTAATTATCGCCCAATATTTATCGTGTACCCCTAATTTTGACTGAAGTCCCATTCGTTTACATGGAGAGGGCGGGGTTTATGACCTGTACTGCAGCCAGCCACGAGGGGGCGATCAAAGAGCCCGCAGCTTCACTTTTCAGGACGAGTGAGACACACCCGGGCAGCGAATATCAAATCTAAAACTACGCGCTTGGTTTTCTATGGGAGAAAAAAAATGGTTTGGTGAAACTTCTTGGTTGTGGGCTCATATTCTGGGCTCATCTGCTTAAATGTACATAATATACAGTAATATATTTTATTAATTAGATGCTGAATTTAATCATTTATTATCACAACAAACCACGTTAAGTGTTTTCTTTATGGGAAATGTTTAACGTGCAGTTTTGCGCGTTCCGTAACTTGCGTTCATATCCTCATCTGTTTGCATCATCAATAAGATCTGAGTTTGGTCTTTTAATAGGCTTGTTTGAGATGAGCAAAATCTGCGCAGAACCGATCATCGGTGATCACCGCGAGATGCATGCCGGTTAGAAAAGTGTCCGAGTTTTTATTTATTTTTATTTTTATTAAACATATAACATTCACAGGGGATACAGTCAAAGCAATAAAATACATACACAACCAGAATACAAAACAGTAAATACCTCAATAATAGTAATAACAAAAAAGAAATATAAAGAGAAAAACAAATAAATAATAGTTACCATAAACATCTTTTAAAATAAATAAATACAAAGTGTCCGAGTTACGTCCGCCTTGTTCTGATGTCATGCCGATGTGTGCCAAAAAACTCGCGAGGGCGAGTCGGCTGTGTCGGGTTGAGCAGTCGCGCGCTGTTGGTCTCCACCGACTGCGCTGACCAAAAGCATGATGGGAAACGACTTGCTGACGACACAGCTTCATGCTCATTGGTTCAGACAACTGTGATGCTGCGTTCTCTGCTAAATTTTTTTTTTTTAATCTGATTTCATGTGATTGTGTATTTAAATTATGCATGAATATTCCCAAACACTATGACAGTACGATCTCTGTGTGAGATATGTGATTGTTGTCATATTTCTATAAAAATCTAAAATACATGTTTGTATTAAAGTAGAAATGGATGATAAATACGCCTTTCCTATGGGATTAAATAGCAAGCACTTTGAGTGTCTTGTTCATCATATTTATATTTATTTAAAAGAAACAGAACTGAAATTATTAACGCGATATCTGCCTTTGATCTCGTAGGTATCTGTTCACTTCGAGAGGTCAGAACTGTCCGTCTTGACTGTGTTTATTTCACTCCTCCCCTCACTGCAGCCGCCTGCTCTCGCCTACATTTCAGGCGAGGCGCATCTCAAACAAGCCTGATAGCCTGAAACGCATAATGCGTTTTCTTTAACCGATTTCTGAGGGAAACAGCATGAAACCTTGCGCGTTCGTTCATATTCTACATCTGCTTAACTGTCGATATAGTTCGCATAATCATCAGTAAAGTGTATTGTGAGATCTGAGGTCTTATGTCACTGTATCAGTTGCGTCACGCGTCGTTGGGGAATCCTGGAGTGTGACGTATGAGGGGAACCCCAGTATTACAGCACAGCGTCACACAAGCCATGATACAAAGTTACAGAAACCAAAGCCCGGCTCACACTGTGCGATTTTGGCAACGATTTGGTCGTCTGGGACAAATTCTGAAAATCCTAAACGATTCCTATAATCCTAGGCTAAAATCTGTAGTCTTTGATCGCTGGTTTGACACGTTCACCGATAGCCGATTAATGGCTGTTGCGATCAAATTTCACCTCCGACGAAATTCTGGCAGTGTCAGAAGATTTGGCGCACAGTCCTGCAGTGTGACTACCCCTACGATGAATGTCAAACTGTCTTCGTTTTTCAAGACAAGCTATGAGCAGAATTAATGCTAGAGAATTATTCTATCAGCCATAAACTCCAGTGCTATCGTCCTCCGCTCACGGAATTCATCTGATATGTTGCCTTTTCTATATAAACACTGTTTGCGGCGCTGTTTTCATGTGGGTGTGTAGAGCTGCACACACTGTATTCTTCTTAAATACGCCGGTGTTGCCGCCGTTCATGTACTTTTCATGATAGCCAACATGAACGAAAATAGCTCATCCTTGTGTTGCGGCTGATACTGAACAGCGTACGCAGTTTGCGTTCAGTGGATAATCTCTAAAATGGCGCTATGGTGACACAGAGAGACAGAGAAGAGCCGAATTGTTGAATAAAGTCGTTATTTTTATTTTCTTTGCGTACAAAATGTATTCTGGACACTTCATAAAATTCAGATTGAACCACTGACGGCAGATGGACTATTTTGACGATGTTTTTCATACTTTTCTGGGCCTCGACAGTGATAAATACTTGGCAGTCAATGGGACAGTCACAAGCTTTCATCCAAAATATCTTAAATTGTGTTCCCAAGACGAACGAAGCTTTTACGGGGTTGGAACGACATGGGGGTAAGTGATTGACAAAATTTTCATTTTGGGGTGGAGTATCCCTTTAAGCACTACCAAAGAGAATGAATGGGAAAAGGAGACCGGGGTCCGAGTCACATGAGGCAAACGTGTTTTTTTTTTTTTCTCTGCTTTTTACCCATTTTTTTAAGAAGGTACATAGCTCACCTGGCTCAATTGGACTCGACAATACATGTCCACAGACAACAGGAATTTATTTATTTTTTTAAACAACGTAGTTCTTTATATGCAGAAACATCCTGCGAATTCAAACCTGGCCCTCAGGTTTTTTTTTTTTTTTTTACACTGTAGGCTTTTGAAACGGAATTAAACTACTGGTATCTTTGATAATTATATTCATATTCACATGCCAAAAACTGAAAAGTTTTTGGGAAAAAAAAGGCCATTTGAGTAGCACTTTCTACATTAAACTCTAGACTCATTGGAAACGAAACGGCTGAAATGGGTATGCAATGCAAATGGATATTGTTTTTTTCCAGTGAGAAAAACAAACACAAACACATTTTGGGGGTAAAACCTTTATAATACATATAAGTACATATTAACATATATATATATATATACACACACACACACACACACACACACAGGTGCATCTCAATAAATTAGAATGTCGTTGAAAAGTTCATTTATTTCAGTAATTCAACTCAAATTGTGAAACTCATGTATTAAATAAATTCAGTGCACACAGACTGAAGTAGTTTAAGTCTTTGGTTCTTTTAATTGTGATGATTTTGGCTCACATTTAACAAAAACCCACCAATTCACTATCTCAACAAATTAGAATACTTCATAAGACCAATAAAAAAAAAAAAATTAAAAAAAAAACATTTTTAATGAATTGTTGGCCTTCTGGAAAGTATGTTCATTTACTGTATATGTACTCAATACTTGGTAGGGGCTCCTTTTGCTTTAATTACTGCCTCAATTCGGCGTGGCATGGAGGTGATCAGTTTGTGGCACTGCTGAGGTGGTATGGAGGCCCAGGTTTCTTTGACAGTGGCCTTCAGCTCATCTGCATTTTTTGGTCTCTTGTTTCTCATTTTCCTCTTGACAATACCTCATAGATTCTCTATGGGGTTCAGGTCTGGTGAGTTTGCTGGCCAGTTAAGCACACCAACACCATGGTCATTTAACCAACTTTTGGTGCTTTTGGCAGTGTGGGCAGGTGCCAAATCCTGCTGGAAAATGAAATCAGCATCTTTAAAAAGCTGGTCAGCAGAAGGAAGCATGAAGTGCTCCAAAATTTCTTGGTAAACGGGTGCAGTGACTTTGATTTTCAAAAAACACAATGGACCAACACCAGCAGATGACATTGCACCCCAAATCATCAAAGACTGTGGAAACTTAACACTGGACTTCAAGCAACTTGGGCTATGAGCTTCTCCACCCTTCCTCCAGACTCTAGGACCTTGGTTTCCAAATGAAATACAAAACTTGCTCTCGTCTGAAAAGAGGACTTTGGACCACTGGGCAACAGTCCAGTTCTTCTTCTCCTTAGCCCAGGTAAGACGCCTCTGACGTTGTCTGTGGTTCAGGAGTGGCTTAACAAGAGGAATACGACAACTGTAGCCAAATTCCTTGACACGTCTGTGTGTGGTGGCTATTGATGCCTTGACCCCAGCCTCAGTCCATTCCTTGTGAAGTTCATCCACATTCTTGAATCGATTTTGCTTGACAATCCTCATAAGGCTGCGGTTCTCTCAGTTGGTTGTGCATCTTTTTCTTCCACACTTTTCCCTTCCAATCAACTTTCTGTTAACATACTTGGATACAGCACTCTGTGAACAGCCAGCTTCTTTGGCAATGAATGTTTGTGGCTTACCCTCCTTGTGAAGGGTGTCAATGATTGTCTTCTGGACAACTGTCAGATCAGCAGTCTTCCCCATGATTGTGTAGCCTAGTGAACCAAACTGAGAGACCATTTTGAAGGCTCAGGAAACCTTTGCAGGTGTTTTGAGTTGATTAGCTGATTGGCATGTCACCATATTCTAATTTGTTGAGATAGTGAATTGGTGGGTTTTTGTTAAATGTGAGCCAAAATCATCACAATTAAATAAACCAAAGACTTAAACTAATTCAGTCTGTGTGCATTGAATTTATTTAATACACAAGTTTCACAATTTGAGTTGAATTACTGAAATAAATGAACTTTTCCACGACATTCTAATTTATTAAGATGGACCTGTATACACACACACAGAAGAGCATCAACAGGAGATTTCAAGCTTTGAATACTGAATTTTAAGCAAATAATTTAATTTAAACATGCATTTCCCTGCAAGTAATAATTTAAATTGAAATGTGCACCAATATAACACAGATTCATATTTAAATATACAATGAATTTCCAGTCAACATACTGATGAGAACTGTGTGAACACAAGCAGTAGTTTGTTACGGTTTTAAATTACTGAAACTTATAATATGAAATTAAACATTAAATGTAACGGGAAAATACGTTTAAATAATAAAACATGGTTTTGGTATACATAAAAGTACATATGAATTCTCAAAATGAAAAAAACAAAAAACCCCCAGATAGTTTCAAGATTAGTGACATTTTGTGTTATTTCCTTCCCTCTCATTCGAGAGTAACAAATGGTGTCTGTGAGCTATTTAAATATCATTTAGCTAACCTGCTGAACATGTGTGACACAGTTCTAGAGTTCACACAAACCCGCAGTTCTGACTCTCACATTGTGAAAGAACAGGCTAAAAAAAGCTGAAATGCTCCTTTTAAACCTTACTGAAAAACAAGAGCAACTAAAGCCGAGGTATTTTAACAGCTGATGATAGCAGTTAACCTGCCCCTTTGTTACATTTACATTATAAAATAGTTATGGAATAAATTAATTCATTAATATTTATAAAATACTTTTTTCCACCTGTTGCAATCAGATAATACCGCACATCCTCTTTGTGTCATCCTCAAAATACCCTGAGCTGTTACAAAGGTCAAGCATTGTACCGTTTATTTTTCCTTCATTCATATCCAGATTAATTTGGCACTGTAATGTTTTGTATTGTCTGTTATATGTGCTTTAAATATGCTGTATGCGTCAATGTGAATTTTCTGTTTTGCTTTTCAACTTCTAAAGAATCTATATAAAGTATGACAAAAAGAAGAAGTACTGAGTATAACCAAACACAAACACAGAGGAACTCTAGTTCAGTATCTAGTCCTTGAAATGAAACAATATATTTTAAAATAAAACAACTTCCTTTCCATTCCTTATCCCTCCCTGACACACACGCACACACACACATTCCTTTCTACAGAGATAAGTCAGTCTCTGTCAGAACAAACCCTATTTATGCGGAACACAAAGAGTTTAGTCAAACGTCCACAGAAACTCACAAAACACTGCCTACAGCCATTGAACACCAATACACAACATCTGTAAAAGAAAAATCCTTTGTACAACTAAAACAAAAACAAGGTCTGGTGGCTTTGAGCTGAAGTTTCCATAGCAAACTGAGTGACATTTAGTTAAGCAGAATATGGTTGAGTTGACAGACCATGCTTGGTCATGAAGCAATCAGGGTTTTCGTCATCACAAGACAAAGAACTACTGGGAGTAACAAATATGAGCCTATAAGATAAAAAACTTAAGAAAAACACAAGGATCTCACAGCTTGAGAGATGCTGTGCTGCACAGACTGCCAAAGTACAAAGAGAAAGAAGACTCAAACAGCCACTCCCGAAACACCCAAACACACATAAAAGGCTTCTTTCAGGACGCCCAATTCAACTCAAACAGGAAGTTGAAAGCAAGTTGCATAAAACGGATCTCATGATATTTGCAAGCCCAAAGACTTCTCCCTGAAACATGCACCTGATTTCCACTCATTGTTTTAAGTGCACAAAAATATATAGATAGAACTACTTGAAGGGATAGTTCACCTAAAATGTTAACTCTGTTATCATTTACTCACCCTCATGTCATTCCAAACATGTATGACATTCATTCTTCAGTAAAACAAAATAAATAGTTTAAAAAATGTCTTCTAAAAGAAATAATTTGGTCCATATAATGAAAGTCATGAGATGTTGCTTTGGATCCCACTGACTGACTTTTAAGTTATTTTGATAAAAAAAGTCATACTTTCAGGTTTGGAACACCATTGAGGGGAAGTAAATGATGACAGAATTTACATTTTTGGATGAACTAATCCTTTAACTACAGACACTTTACTAACTGTGCAACGTGTACTCACGTTGTAGCAAGTGCTACTGGTTAGTGCTAAACCTAAAGCTCTTTAACAAACCTTCAAATAATACTCGCTAAAACACAAAAGTACAATATTGCATATTATCTCTCTGCTTCCATCTGCTTTATATAGCAGACTGTATCTTCTCCAGACTGTATAAGGCTTTGATCTTAGCGTTGATCAGCTGGCATGGGGCTTATGTTGAGCCTGGTCTCGGATTGGTCCATTCTCTGCTTCAGGTTTATTGTCAAAGTTCCAGTCCACAGGATTAAGAAGCTGCAGGGTTTTCTTATGCGTCCAAATGGGGTTGAGGAAGAAGGTGAGCAGGAAGAGGCCTATGAAGAACAACAGTCTCTGAACCAATGGGATGTGGGTGTTCATGTCATCCCAATGATTCCAACTCACCCACCACATGTAGTAGGACACAACCATACGGCAATGGAACATGTGAATCATTATCCACTGGTTAGCTTTCCAGAAGAGCGTCTTAGACCAGCCCGCCTTTGAAAAGAAGGTATATCAGAGTTAAAACCAAGTTCAAAAGAGGGGTTTATTCATTTCAATGTAGCTACACAGAGAGAATCTGAATTTCAATTTCAACTGTATACTGACATATTTTTGAACTCTGATCTCTGAAATCTAAAACAAATAAACCGAACAACTCAAACAGTTGCTCCATCATGACAAGAGTTGATTTGAACAGATAATTGATTGCTAACGCCTGCTATGTTCACATTAAAAAAAAAGGAAAAGCAGTGCAGTGGAATGCAGAAACGCATTGTGTGTGAATGGCCCCTAAGGGGTTATTCCCACAGAACACGTTTGGTTTTTGCATTTAAAAATATGAGATGCAGGGCAGTGGAATGAAAAAACTCTAAGGTTTAGAGATTTTTAAATTGAACTTTAAATTGACGCACTATTCTAAAAAAAAAAAATTACAACAGCTCCTTAAATGGTTGAATCTTATCAGTTCCTCTTTCTAAGAATAGTGTACAAACAGTATAACTATAAGAGTTTTCAGCTATGAAACATGATAAACTGTTGAACCGAGGAAGCAAAACAGAAGTGAAACTGGCCAGCAGATGAGAAATCAGGGGCACTTCAGAAGCTCACAAGACAAACTGTTTATTTTCAGCTTTGATTGCAAAGCTTTTTCCTGTACATATTTTATTTATTAACAAACTGGACTAAATCCTACTAACAAACTGAGTTTTGAAGCAAAAAGTTTTCCTTCGACCTTTGCGTCTCACCTTAAGCAGCATCCAGGAGATGCAGGTGAAAGGTGTGCTCATCTCCAGCAGCAAAGTCACCATAGGGAGAAAATGACCCAGCCAGTTCCACACAACCGCCCCGGCAAACCCTGAGAGGGCGAAGAAGTGATGCATAGCCAAAGGCAGGTCAAAAGACCGAAATGCCACGTTAGACACATGAAGGGCCATATTTTCAAACAGGAAGAAGCCTGTAGCGGTCAGAATGTTGAACCAGGACCAGTTCTCCTGCCCGAGAATCTTATCAGAGTAGACGGCAGAGTCCTCCATGAGCGACCGAAGCCCTGCCACCGTGCTCTGGATGCCAAACACAGCCCGTGTTGCAGCCAAATCCCAGAAGACCTTGGCAGAAAGATAAAGATTGTAATGTTAGGAAAATGATCTAGACACAAAAATGTCACAATGTCATATTAAAGGAACAGTTTATCCAAAAATCTAAATTTGCTGAAAATTTACTTATCCTCAGGCCATTCAAGATGTAGATGAGTTTGTTTCTCTTTATCGAAACAGATTTGAAGAAATTTAGCATTACATCACTTATTCACCATTGAATCCTCTGCAGTAAATGGGTGCCGTCAGAATGAGTCAAAACAGCTGATAACAATAATCCACAAGTAATCAACACATCTGCAGTTCATCAATTAACATCTTTAAGCGAAAATGTCTTGTGACGCAAAATATGCACAGATCAAGTACCATTTGAAACAAACGAAAGCAGCTCAGAACAGTTATGTGAAATGACAACAGGGGATAGACTTTTTAATTGGATGAATTATTATTATGGATTATGTACATTAAAAGTTAAAATGACTTAAAGATGGATGTTTTCTTACAAACAGCTTTTCGCTTCACAAGACATTAAAAGGGTCATATGATGCGACTTTCAAGTTTTCCTTTCTCTTTGGAGTGTTACAAGCTGTTTGTGCATAGATAAGATCCCTGAAGTTGCAAAGACTAAAGTCTCAAAACCAAAGAGATATTCTTTATAAAAGCTAAGACTCGACCAGGCCCCCCTAAAACGGCTCATTCAAACACGCCCCCACATGTCTACGTCACGGTGTGGGGAGATTTGCAAAACACTGCCCAAACGTACACGCAATGAAAGAAGGCAGAACTATTATTCTCGCTGTAGTATTGTTGCTGCCACCGGCGCCATGTCCTGGAGACACTGTTTCATTGTGAAAGCGAAACTACTTTGTTTGGGCTTCCAAAAGAGGACACAAATAGAAATCAGTGGTTAAGTTGTGTTTACAACACTGTTCCAGAACAGTTCAACCCAAATATTCGAGTGTATGGAACACATTTTACGGAGGACTATTTCCTGAACCGGGGAGTAGCCTGCCAGGTGTGCACAAAGACTGTTTCTATAAAGTGGGGAAATTCCAACTTTGCAAGGACAGTCTGACGCTTCTGACTCACAGCCTGTAAGTATGTTTTCATATCCAAAGAATTTGCCACTGACGATTCAAACGCGCCGGGACAAGGCATCACAATACAGTAAGGGGTGTAACATTTCCGTCTCGTGCTTGAGGTATTCGGCCAATCACAACCCACTGGATAGCTGGCCAATCAGCGTACACCTTGCTTCTCAGAACAATGAGCTTTGTAAAAATCAACGCGTTTCAGAAAGGCGGGGCACAGAGGAGCAACAATGTACAGTATGTGGAAAATAATGTATTTTCCAGGGGCAGTCGTGGCCTAATGGATAGAGAGTTGGGCTTGTAACCCGAAGGTCGTGGGTTCGAGTCTCAGGTCCGGCAGGGAATACCACGACTGAGGTGAGACCCTTGAGCAAGGCACCAAACCCCCAACTGCTCCCCGGGCGCCGCAGCATTGACTGCCCACTGCTCTAGGTGTATGTTCACTACTGTGTGTATGCACTTGGATGGGTTAAATGCAGAGCACAAATTCCGAGTATGGGTCACCATACTTGGCCACACACCACTTCCCTTTCCTTCCCTTTCCCCTTTTTTGAACCCTAAACCACATAAACACATTGCATTACAACAAATACACAAAATAATGTTCTTTTTAGCAACGTCATATGACCCCTTTAATTGATAGTCTGGAGTCGTATGGATTGTGATGTTTTTACTCAGCTGTTTGGACTGTCATTCTGACGGCACCCATTCACTTCAGTGGATCCTTTCTCCAAATCTGTTGTGATGAAGAAACAAACTTATCTACGTCTTGGATGACAAGAGGGTGAGTGAATTTTCAGCAAATTTTTATCTTTGGGTGAACAATTCCTTTAAAAAAAACAAAAAAACAACGGAATCTTTTAAAAATCAACCATATTAATGGGCACCTTTTCTTTGGTTGACAGTGAGCGGTAGGTGTGAAGCAGCAGGTTAGATAGGATGTGAGAGAGGAGGAAGATAATGCTGTAGAAGACAAAGCCCAGGCCGATGATTTTCAGCTGAATGTCCTGGGAGGAGTAGTCCATGCTGAAGTTGTGACCCGAGGACAGTATTAAATTAGGGAGGGAGGACAGATTTCAGATGCTCAGATGTCCGAAGGAATGTCAGACTGCAGTTTCCTTTGTTAATATGCCACAGTCAGTTCCCATGAAACCAGTCATTAGTCTAGAAGGAAAAAGACACTCATATTATACAGACACACCCTCTGGCCCATTTATCTGCATTACTCACCGAGAAAATACTCTGCCCTTACTTTACTACAACTCTGACCTTAAACAACAAGAGAAGAAGTAAAAAGAAACTGTAATCTAAATCACATCATTCATACGTTCAGTCAGATTTATGCTTTCTACTTCTCATTTACTATTACTATAAATGAATAAATATCATTACAATTAGTTAAAAGTCTCTGCTTAGTTATTTTAGTGTCATTGTTTGTCATTGTTCTTACCTCTTATAGACGAAATAACGGCCATGAAACAAATTCCTAATTCCTTCTGCGTATTACAGACCTAAACTATTAATTATTGTCCTTTGATGTGAGCTCGACAATAACATAGCTCACATTCCTTCACCGGGTGCAAACAACTGCACAGCTACAGCAAACACATCGATGCCATGTGACTTCATCTGATCACATGACCAGGCTCATTCATAAACCCTGCTCTGTCACCCTCTGCTGGCAGTATTCAAAAGCGTCTATAAATAAGACTTTATGTTCGTGGGTATATAATGTAGAATTGATGTAGGAAGTAGAATTTTGAGGGGATAGCAGTAAATGTAATTTTTAATAATTATGCATTAAATGGGCTATATTTTATTTTCCATTATGAATTAGGCTACCCATAAACTTTTTTTTTTCATTATTTTTTTTCATTAAAAGTTTCATTATGATTTCATTATGTTGAATAAATTAACTTCACATTTAAATGATTTTAATGAATTTAAATTCAACAAATTCAATACATTCAAATTTAGATTTCAATATTTTTATGAATTTATCTGAAAACCAAGGTGGTGGACATTTTGTGGAGCTGTATTGCAAAATTAAATCCATTAAAATTAATGTGTTTTGTTTTGAATTCTAGTTCAGGCAGATTGCAAAAATGTCCTCAGATTAGGGTAAATAGGCACAGTTAGCCACAATTTTGATGTTTTGTCAAAACTGGTGCTGAACTAATGAAACAAATGCGAGGCAGCTGTAGGGAAAGGTTAAAATCGTTGTTGTTAATGTTGTGCAAGTTGAGTTAATTCAATCAAGACCATCCAAATAGCTCATTTCCTTCAAAAATTTAATGACTGGATTATTTACAATATATGATCATAGCAATAATCAAGTCATGAAAAGAAACACAAATAATCCAGATGAGCAAAAATAAAAGGAGTCAAATTTGTAACACAAATTCATAACACAATTTAAACATTTCATGAATACATAAAAATAAACAAAACTGATAAGTTTAACAATAAACAACATTCAAAAAAAGTGATCTGGTAAAGCAGTGAAGCAGGAAAACCCACATTCAGCATCAAAATGGTGCATGCCATCCCCAAAAAAACAAAACAAAAAACAACTCAACCAATAAGGAAGAGCAGAAAAAGAGTTTTGCTTCAACAAAGGATCAATTATGTATTTATATTTTATATATATATATTTATATATAACTATTTATATTTATATAATTCTGTACAAATAATGAATATTTGGTATTATATTCACCCTTCATATAGATATGATATACAGTATAATAAATGAAAATATTCTCGGCTAAACAACTACCTTTTTCATTTGTTAATTTCACTAAGATTTTATAATCTTTTCACATTCTGAGATCCAGGATTAATCCAGTCCCAAGATGAAGCTTCTCTAGAGTAAGAAACCGAAACCGGGGCATCTCAGTCCGCACTGGTACCAAAGGCCCACTGGCTGGTTTCAAATACTGTGGTTCGGAGGGTTAATCATTTTCAATGAATCATTTCTTTTTGTTAAATACTGACTTATGATTTATTTTGATGGAAATAAATGTACATATGAATAGAGTAAATGCACATGATGTTCATGAAAGCATATTTAAACAAGATGACCACCCAGTGCAACCCTGCTGAAGAAAATGTGGCAATCATACAAACAAATTGACATTTGATAACTGATTCCACTGTTCTAAAAGGTGACAGGTGAGCATTTGTTCTTCAGGATGTTTGTTTAGAGGTCAGCTCACCAAAACACTTTCAGACTGTCGTGTTGAAATGATATGATGAAGCATGGGAAAGACGGTGTGTGTGAAGGTCTATGAACAGCAGAAGCTGTTCAAACATGTGGCACATAAACATATTTGGCACATAAACACTGCCTGCATTACTGGCATGTTTGCATATTGATAATTGAGTAGGTTAATCAGAAAGAACAGCTGCCACATTGCAGGATCGCATAATCACAAACACGTCTTCACCATGTAGAGGGAAAAAAACTTATCATAAACAAAGCATGATTAAAATAATCAGTTCATTATCAATAATTCAATTTGCCATAAAGCTGGTAACACTTACAAAAATGTTTCAATAGTTAACATGAACAAACAATGAACGACTACATTTTTTAATAAATGCTGCAAAAAAAAATAAATAAATAAATAAATTTTGCTATTGTTAGTTCAGGTTAATCAATGCATTAACTAATTAACAAATGAGACCTTATTTTAAAATGTTATCCATCAGTTTAGTGTATTTTTCAACAGTCTGACTATAAGGCCAGGAGAGTGTCAGTAATGACCTGTGGATTTCTTTAAACCCTGAGGGCTACAACTCACACT
Source organism: Spinibarbus caldwelli (assembly GCA_039654775.1). Taxonomy (NCBI): domain Eukaryota; kingdom Metazoa; phylum Chordata; class Actinopteri; order Cypriniformes; family Cyprinidae; genus Spinibarbus; species Spinibarbus caldwelli. The sequence continues at coordinate 13,986,306 of CM077250.1, read as the reverse complement.
ACAAAGCTGTAAATTGCCCAGAACTTGTTACAAATAACGATTAACAAAATAATCCATCAAAATTTCTGTTGGTGTGAAATGAGAGCTAGAACACTGGATTGTGACTTTAGGCGCAATTTACAGCTTGAAATGCTGTGTTCTGAGAAAATAATTCAGAAATTTCCTCTAGCCTGAAGCCAGTTTCATCGATTACAAGCCTCTCGTAGATGAAATGCTGTAATTATGTTTGAACGACTTAAGCAAAAAAAAAAAAAAAAAAAAAAACGAGCACAGGGAAATTAAAAGAAAATATTTGCTTCTAACGACAAGCTTTCTCAAGGTCATCTCGCAAAGGAAATTGAGAATATAAAGCTACAAGGAAGTCGAGTGGAAGTGATAAAACTAATCTCCTCTAATCTCTGGCCTCCTCTTCTTCTATGACGCAGAAGCACAAACAGGGCCGTCTCAAGAGGGGAAATAGTTTGACTTTTGAAATGAAATGTAACCTTGTATGATAGACAGAGGATGACTGTAATGATACATAGTGGGTAAAATATGGCATTTTTAAATAATATGGTATTTGTGAAAGTTTTTGAGGCTGTCGGCAGTGACACTTCGGTGGCTGTGAGTCACTAAGAGGGAACCATAAGTGGTCATGCATTTATGCTTCGTATTAACAGAACATCAGACTCTTTTATCTGAAGTGTTAGAGTTGAACTGCGGCATGTTGAATCTGAAATCTCTCTCAGGAACAGAAAGGGGTCTCTTTAGTAATTTATTCAGAATGAAGCCAATAAATTCAATGATTGTATAACAATCCAAAGCAACATTGGCTTTTTTGGTTTTGATATTCTAATATAATAAAGCATCCTGTGTACTGCAGTCGCCTGTATGGACGAACGCCATCAAATAGACTCAAGAACAGTTCTACTTTGATTACACAGTTAAATAATTCTGCACGTTCTCACAGATGTGTGATATGTGGACTGCATGCAGTCTTACAGATAAAACATCTATCACCAACCACCAAGTCATCTAGATAATAATGGGAACGCCCGATGTCTCCTTTCAGTCAAGACAAAATCATTGATTTTCTTTGTCAAGATACACAGAAAAGGCAGGTTTTTTGCAAAGAACATGGGCCAGATGCTTGATAACAGCAGATGGAGTGGAAAATGAGGCTGAAGGGATGAAACATTCAGAAACATGAAATGATAAATCAATAATCACACAAAACCTTGCAATTCAACTGCAACAATATCTTTTAGAACTTCATTTCCCTTGGAAATACATACAAACATACATTTAGAAGAAGAAAGTGCAAAAATGCATTTTTGAACCTCCACATTGTTGAATTTAGGTTTTAAGCAATTGCACCCAAAAACCTACAGTAATTCAAATGACATAAACCATAAATATCAAGTATGAAGTAGTGTGACAGCTCTATATTTCATATCAGTAAGTAGGTGAATAATAAAAACTGATCTTCAATCCGGCAATGTAAACCCTCAGGCTCAGATTTAAATTTTCCCGACCAACAATGTTTTTTTAAAAGGCTGTGACGGTCCGCTCTGGCCAACGGCTTCGGTCTAAAATGTATGATTGAGGTATTTCAGCACTGGCACTTACATAAATGCTCACAAGAGAGTTCATGAGAAAAATACTATGAACTTCACTGGGGAGAGAGAGAACAACAGAAATACAAAGATGAAGAGAGAGAGAGAGAAATGAAATGTTAGAACGGAAATACAAAGCTACAGAACTTGAACGAATGGAACCAGATGGAACCGGAAGTAAAGACTTTTCCTCAGGTTTCTTAATTTAATGAAAACAAATAAATTCTTTAAATTTGAGGCCTCAAAAAATGTCAATTTTTCAATTTTGAAAGTGCTAAATGGATGTCAGAAAGACGCTCACAGAGGGTTCATCAGATTGGCTGTGATTAAAGCTTATATGTAAAGTTTTGCTTCGTCAGGCAATGTCATTGTCACATGGGTCTACAATTGCGATATGTTGTGCAATTTTGGTGAAGTGTCTTTCCCAAATCAGGGAAAACTTCATATGGATGTTGCAGGCAGTTCTGAAAGGTACAAAACCCTTTTGACAGGAATGAAACTCTTGTTTCTGATGATTCGTTTGATGAATGTATTTTGAACTGGCTCTGTCACTGAGAGTGATGATGGTGATGGTGTGATAAAGGTGTTCCCTGTGACTCTCAGAGCCGCGTTTGGGCCTCTGGTATATAGATCTCGATGCTGTCGGCCCGCTCCGATGCTGAGTTTTGGCGGAATGAAGCTGCGCGTTTGGCTGCCATGAGGCGCCGTCGTGCTTCCTGTCTCTGGCGGTCAGGGAGATCCAAAGATTTTTCCCTCGTCATACTCTTACGCAACGTCTTCTTTGGTACTGGCGGCGGGAGCTGGAACCATGACAAATAATATACAAACACAACATATTAATGTACAAATATTGGGTTAATTTTTTCATTGAAATGTGTGTCAGGTAATATCTGCAGCAGACAAGAGATGCATTGTTTTTAATTGAATTAATAAATTATACACAACCACTACTACAATTTAAATTGTATATTCTAAAATATATTTTAAAATGTAATTTATCCCTGTAATTGCAAAGGAAAACAGCTTTCTGTGATATTTGTGTGGGAGCTGTGATACATTTATTTTCAGGATTCTCTGATGAACAAAAAGTTCAAAAGAACAGATATTTTGCAGAATTATAAATGTATTTACTGTATTAATTTCTTAAAATTCTTAATGACCCCAAACTTTTGAATGGTAGTGAATATGTAAATAAACCCCTTTTATTTTATGATAGTCTGGAGAATCAAATTTTGATGACAAATACGACCATCAAAAATCCTCTAACCAATCAGCTCTCACCTTCTTTACAGGGCTTTCAATAAGCCTCCAATCGTTGGATTTAATCTTTTGCAACTCATTGAATTTGGAGGTAACATCATCGATGGAGAGCTGCAACAGGTCCCAGAACCCAGCCAGGTCCTGAGAGGTGGGCCGAGGCATGGCACTGGGGTCCTGCAACACAAACAAGGATTTAAAACACTACACTCTAAAAATGTAAATTTAATTTAATTTAATTTAAAAAAATATTGTTAAATATAACAATAAATACTATGAAACTTAAAAAATGCCACATTAAAATGTTTTATTTTATAAAGCATTTAAAATATGTTTTCTTTATGTATTGGCCAAATACTTTAGATAGACAAATTAGTTAAAAAATGCCAGCGGACAGTGGATAGGCTGCTTGCATGCATGTGTGAACTGTACATTTTTAACTCAAATGATATATGATAAACAAAAGCATTTGGAAAATACATTAATAAAATATTTTAAATGCTGCCATTTTCTTTAGCAGTTTATTATTTATTTTTATGTTTAACTTTATTTTTAACATAGATTAAAAAAGTCTATTAATTTGTCAACCAGTGATTTAGCTATTTACATTTTTAGTCTTGAATTAAATGCAACCTTAATTGATTTCTTCATTTTATTTTTAAGTGGCACTCCTAATCCTCCATAGGTTGCACTTCTTTATAAATGTGTACAGCTGAAGACTGTAAGAGCTTAAAGTCGACAGCTGAAGTGTAACCATTTTTATTTGATGCAATAACTATATTTTTATCATTTGTTGTTATTTCATAAATCTGTATGTGGCCAGATTACCACTGTGAGTGTTTGCTATTGAACAGAAGAGTATTTTATTCATGAGGATTTGGGTTGTTTACTAAAACATTGCATTATTGTGCATGCCACAGTACTTGGTCATTTGTGTTCTCTGCATGCCCGGCTCAGATCAGCTGATGTGCTGCTGTGTATCATATTTAATGAACGTGACAGCAGAACAAAAGGCCATCAACTACACCACAATTACTCCAGCACAGACAATCTCTATGGAAGTGTGGCAGTGCGTCGGGGGAAGAGCTGCTGTGAGTACAACAAAGCTTAGCACAATAAAATAAATAGAACACACATACTCATGCACAAATTGGCATATGATGTTACTTACTAGGTTCTGCTGGCAAAGCCAATAAAATTGCTGGAATTTCTGGGACATCAGGAGCTGTGCGCTTCCTACAGCACTCCGGATCTTGCCTAGGACTAACATGCAAACAAGGAAAGAGAGATAAATATTTAATAACCACGAAAGCAATTGAACTCACACGTTTATACAGTACATATTTAATTGTCTATGACGTAGGTCATAAAGTGTCTGTATACTCATATACCTGTGAATTTGCACACGAACATGCAGATGTTTCTGCTACAAAGCAGTATGTGAAATCATTAAAATGTCCAAATACTCAGTATTAATGTAAGTGAACAATACGGATGATGTACACTCCCATTCAAACGTTAGGGGTCAGTAAGATTTTGTTCTTCAAAGAAATTAATTTTATTCAGCAAGGACGGATTAACTTGCTTTAAAAGTTACAGTAAAGTCATTTATAATGTTACACCAGATTTCTCTTTATTTCTGATGATTTCTGATGTTCTTTTGAACTTTGTTCATCAAAGAATCCTAAAAAACAACAATAAAACAAAATACAAAGGTTTTTACAAAATGTTAACGACACAACAGTTTTTCAACACTGATTTTTAATTTTAGCACCAAAAGATTTTTGAGCACCAAATCAGAATATTAGAATGATTTCTGAAGGATCATGTGACACTGAAGACTGGTAATGGCTACTGAAATTCAACTTTGCACCACAGGAACAAATTACGATAAAAACTGCAGTATTTTAAATTGTATTAGCTAATATTTCACAATATTGCTGTTTCTTTCAAAAACATTAAAAAAAATCTTTCTGGCCCCAACATTTAAAAGATAGTGTACTACATCTGCTGAGATTGTGAAGTGTGGACACTCTGATTTCCCATTATATGTATCAGCTCTTTTGAAGTTCAAGTGCTGTAGATACCAAGAAATTTGTTGTTTTTGGTGAAATTGCACTTAATAGCCAAGTTAATGGTCTTCACGGTTCTTAAATCAGCGTAACCTAGCTTGTTGGTGTTAGCTGGTCAGGACTAGTTGGCCGCCCAGTTTTAAATACAAGCTGGAAGACCATCTAAGACCAGCAAACCAGCTTTTTCAACAGGGTCAAAGAACAATGGCAACATGGCAGATGCAGTATGTAATACAGTATGTGACTGTCAAGAAACAAGTTCTCCATCAAATTCATTATATATTCTGAAAGTATGTGAATTTGGTCATAATCATACTCTCATAAACTCCACAACACAAGCGATTCACACTTTCATACTCCATTGCATTCTTGCATCCATTTCTGTGCATTATCTCCTTCAGTCTGTCGTTCAGAGCCTCTGAGCTCTTTGCCATGGAAACCTGACAGATGTTGACAGACGTAATTGCTCACATGGCAGCACTCTCAGCGCGAGCCTCTAATAACCTGGAGCTCTGCGAGCGTTTCACCGTTAAATGTGACACTTCTTTGAATTCATACCTGACACTTTGAAACCTGGAGCCAAACTCTCTACCAAACAAATATTATAATATAAAGATTTAACGGCTTGTGAAACCGGAGCTCTGTTAACTCACTTTCCTCTGACAGATCGTTCTCTTCCGCCTCTCCCTCCAGCTCTTTGCACCATCCCTCCATCTTTTTCGTCTCTGTGTGCAGCAATTGCATGAACCAGCTTCCGTCCCTCCTGCAAGAGGGCGACGCTCTTCCTGAATCTGTTGGTTGGGGCGGCGTCACTGTAACCGCCACGGTGGCAATGGGTTCCCGCGGCGAGGGCTCCAGCCAGGGCTCTGGGCTGCGCTGGGGACTCGGGGGCTCTGTTGGGGTGCGGTAGTCCTCACGGTAGCTGAAGAGACCCTGGGTGCGGACGGTCCGAACGGCGCCGTACTGCGTAGGGGTGCTGGGCTCGCTGTGACGATGGAAACCTCCTCCAAATTGAAGTCCTTTGTCCTCCATTAAAGGAAAACCCTCCAACTCCAGATCAGCCTGAACGGCGGCCGTGACACTGTTGGACCGCTTAAACCGGCCCTGTCTTTATGAGAGAGAAAGATCTTAAATGAGACCAACCACATTTCACACACAGCTGGTACTTCAGCAAATCGCACCTCACGAGCCCTTCACACATAGATATAAAACAGAGTTGCCAGGTATTTACCGTCTCTCGTCTTCCACTTGAATCCCAACAGACTGATACTCTCGAGAGCCTTTGCTTTCACACTCTGAATCAGTCGGTGCTTCCACCTGAAATGACAACACAGAGTTTTAACTGATGATTTGTGACCACGTACATACTTCCAATACTTACATAATTACGAATTATATCATTAGCATTACAATACCCTAGTGAAAAAATTGTATACTTAAGTAAAATTTATTTGTATGTACTTTAGTATAACTAAATATATTTGTGGCAGACTATAAATTGGTATAGTTAAAGTCTGCTAAATTGGAACAAATAATTTTGTACTAAATGCATTTTAGTTGTGCAAAAGCAGTGCTGAAGTTCAACTAAAGTTGTAATAAATATACTTGTTTGTGCTAAAGTGGAACTATTCCAAGTATACTTGGAATAGATTGGTGAATTGGTGGGTTTTTGTTAAATGTGAGCCAAAATCATCACAATTAAAAGAACCAAAGACTTAGACTACTTCAGTCTGTGTGCATTGAATTTATTTAATACACGAGTTTCACAATTTGAGTTGAATTACTGAAATAAATGAACTTTTCCACGACATTCTAATATATTGAGATGCACCTGTATATGTTGTTTACATACTTTTGTAACTACTTTCTATATGTGACCATGGACCACAAAACCAGTCATAAGGGATTTATACATAATCTGAAAGCCAAATAAATAAGCTTTCCATTGATGTATGGTTTGTTAAGATAGGATATTTGGCTGAAATACAACTATTTGAAAATCTGGAATCTGAGGGTGCAAAAAAATCTAAATATTGAGAAAATCGCCTTTACAGTAAAGTTGTCCAAATGAAGTTCTTAGCAATGCATAATACTAATCAAAATTAAGTTTATATATATATATATATATTCACGGTAGGAAATTTACAAAATATTTTCATAGAACATGATCTTTACTTAATATCCTAATGATTTTTGGCATAAAAAAAAAATCGATAACTTTGACCCATACAATGTAGTTTTGGCTATTGTAAATATACCCTTGCTACTTAAGACTGCTTTTAAAAAAAAAAAATAAATAAAAAAATAAAAAAAATAAAAAAATTTGGTCCAGGGTCACGTGTGTAAAGCTGCTTTGCAACCATGCAAAATTGTGAAAAGCACTATTTGAAGTGTGGTTAAATTATTGAAAAGGTAAAGTTCATAACCATACAACGTACTGCATCATTATTATTATAATTTTTTGCAACTCAAAACATTTATTTTATCTATACTATTTTTATACTCAACAAGTAGAACTCAAATACAGTGTATTGTATTGTACATTTAATCATAACAGGTCAACAGAGGATTCAACTAAAATAAATTACTGAAGGATTACTTCAATATTTAATAAATTAAATAGTTTTATTTGCAAATCCCCCATTGTTACATTTGCGATGTAGGCAAAAGATGTGTTTGGAAACTCTGCCCTTACAGCACCTGTTAGCAGAAACATACTGGATGTTTCAATTCATTCCTCACATTTTCTTTGGTTTGCCCAAAAAGAAAATCTCATCTTAAAAAAAACAAAAAAAAAACAGCATCATCTTAAAATAATTTCATCATTCTCAGATTTGAAATACATGGTGAGACTTGTGTCTTTAGCTGCAATGAGTTTCTAGACTCTAAAGGTTTCTTCTGAAAAATGTGCCAGATCTGCAACACAGATTCCCAATAGTGTGCACTCTACCGAGTTCAGATGTTTAGCAAAAGTACAGCAAAACCGATTGTTGGTGAATTTCAGAGCTCATGAAAGTATAAGGTGAGGAGAGATGGACTTATCAAGCCCCCTTCACTGAACATTCTGTAGCCTATATTTAGGCCGATGTTAAAATCACATTATCAAAATACTTTAAGACACTTTTAAGGGGTGAAGGAACAAACAAATATCAATACACAGAATGTGATATTGTCTCTTTGTCTTAGGTGAGAACTCATACAGTGGCCTTATTTACTTAAATGATATGACAGAATACAAACAGTCCCCACAGACATACATTATATAGCTTTCATACAGCTACAGGATCATAAGACGAGTTGCTTCATTCATCCCTTATCGACACTAGTTGTTGGGCTGAGTGAGCATGGACATGTCATTGGGTGTATGAAGTGGCGTCCTCTTTCAAAGGTTTTGTCCAGTTTATATGGGTATGTATGTGTGAAAATCACTTTTAACAAGTTTCAAACATGTTGTAGATGAAATTAAAAACCTAGCCAGTGTACTTTCTTAAAGATGAATATATATATTTCATCCTTCCCCAAATGCATTTGTAAAAAGTACAGTATTTTACAAATTAATTTGTACTGCACTAAGTTTGTGCTTGATGAAAGCATGAAATAACTACATTTAGAATGTATTTTCAGTTAGTATAAACATGTCAATCTATTTTTAGTATACTTATCATGAGATAAATATATTTTAAATACAATTAAGTATATATATTTTTCACTAGGGTAGTAACTTAGAAATTGTGCAGAATCGTAAATATTTCTTTGTGTTACAGCATAACCTTTTTATTGTTTCAAACTCCTGTTTATTTCAAAATTTACATGTAGTGTCAGACTTTTTCACCCCTCTATATAATATAACTTTTTTTGTTTCAAAATACTAAAACTTATTTCAAAGTTTACATCAAATTTTCAATTCTGAATTTTCAAGGGAAGGATAAAAGTTCAGTGTGATCTACAAGGCTGAGTCTAGAGAAGAGAGAGACAAACAATAAAAAGCACCCACACAGTGTCTAGTCCACAAGTAACTTAATAAATAATAGACAATGTGCTGTTCAAACATTTCAAAAAGAGGAAGAGAAGCTAATTTTTTAATAACTGTATTCATTATGTAATCTGGCCTAATAAACAAGAAGTTTTCATTACAGTTTTAGAGAAAAATTCATTTCCAAGTACAAAAAACAAACTTCCATACCAAACAGTGACAAACTTCCATGTCTGATCAAGAGCCACTGAGGAAGGTTGTGGAAACTCAAGCCTGGAGTTAATAAACCATGAGAGATGCATAAAGCAAATTTTCGAGATACTTTTTTGGAATGACTATACGTTGTTTAGTCAAATCAGCTGCAGCTCTAAACACCTGCAGCATGGACATTTTAAATTTATGCTATAAACTTATAAAATATAATTTACAATAAAAAATATATCATGTATAATGATAACCCTATATATACTACATATGTTTGTGTGTGTGATCCCATCGTTGAAATAAATCACTTTTTAAAATATATTAAAATAGAAAACAGTTATTTTAAAATGTAATAATATCACAATATTACACTTTTACTGTATTTTTGCCTTGGTGAGCATATACTTTGCTCAAAAACATTAAAAAGTCTTAATGACCCTAAACATTTGAATGGTGATACATTATTTTATTTTACATAATTAAGCTGTTATATTTAACAATTATCACTATCAAAAGTATATGTAGCAAAGCAGTTATAGTTTATTTCTGAGTTAGTAAATACACTCAATTAGCTAAAATACATTCTGTAATAACTCAAATAACTGTTATACTGAACTGAAGGTCAATCATTCAGGTGTATCACAAAAAAATGTCTGTCACTTAGAAGAGTCCATCACTTCTAAGAACTTCAAATCATCTGAAGAAAGTGTGACTCACACAAGCGCTGAAGAAGGACAGGCTGGGGAAGGGTGACCAGAATCAGAGAACAAGATGATTCACATCACAGATCAGACAAATCAGCTGTCCCTGATCTATCAGTCTGACCGCTAGAACATCAAGAAGCAGAAAGGCTGAGCACAGAATTCTGTTTGAGTGAGCCAGACTGTCAGGCATGAAAGAACGAAGGCCAGGGTATGAGGTTTCTTCAGACACAAGTCAGTCCATAAGGATTACAGCTACAGGTGAGCAGAGCTTTCCTTCACTGTTTGATAATGTGTGCTCGGGGTTCCTTTATAGATACAAAATAGTACCTTGGATCGCAGTACTCTAGGGAAACTGTGGTGAAAAATGTGCCACCTCATTCGTTCTGTCACATTTTACCAGATCTCAAAACTGGTGTGGTGAAGGGTGGGCAATTGATAGTGAGCAGGGGTTATCAAGCTAACAAAACAAAAAAGCACAATCAAAAGCAGTTCATATTTTTTACTTGATCTTAGTGCTGCATTCGACACCATAGGTCATGACATACTCATAGATCGATTACAAAACTATATGGGTATTCAAGGGCAGGCTTTAAGATGGTTTAGATCCTACCTGTCTGATCGCTACCACTTTGTTTATTTAAATGGGGAGTCATCTCAGTTATCACCAGTAAAGTATGGAGTACCACAAGGATCTGTCCTAGGTCCTCTGCTATTTTCAATATACATGTTGCCCCTTGGTAATATTATTAGAAAATACGGGATTAGTTTCCACTGTTATGCTGATGATACTCAACTATACATCTCAACAAGACCAGATGAAACTTCTAAATTATCTAAGCTAACAGAGTGTGTTAAAAATGTAAAAGATTGGATGACCAATAATTTTCTCCTATTAAATTCAGATAAGACAGAGATATTACTTATTGGACCAAAAAACAGTACACAGAATCTCTTGGATTACAATTTGCAACTAGACGGATGTACTGTTACTTCCTCTACAATCAAAAATCTGGGTGTTATATTAGACAGCAACTTGTCTTTTGAAAATCATATTTCCCATGTTACAAAAACAGCATTCTTCCATCTTAGAAACATTGCCAAGCTAAGAAACATGTTACCTGTTTCTGATGCAGAAAAGCTTGTTCATGCATTCATGACCTCTAGACTGGACTATTGTAATGCACTGCTAGCTGGTTGTCCTGCATCTTCAATAAACAAGCTACAGGTAGTCCAAAATGCAGCGGCTAGAGTCCTTACCAGATCAAGAAAATATTATCATATTACCCCAATTTTACAGTCTCTGCACTGGCTACCTATTAAGTTCCGTATCAGTTACAAAATATTATTACTTACCTATAAGGCCCTTAATGGGTTAGCTCCTGCGTACCTAACTAGTCTTCTACCACGCTACAATCCATCACGCTCCCTAAGGTCGCAAAACTCTGGACTTTTAGTAGTACCTAGGATAGCAAAGTCCACTAAAGGAGGTAGAGCTTTTTCGCATTTGGCTCCCAAACTCTGGAATAGCTTTCCTGATAACGTTTGGGGTTCAGACACACTCTCTGTTTAAATTTAGATAAAGACACATCTCTTTGGCCAAGCTTTCAAATAATGCATTTCATAATCTTGTACTGCAGTTATTTCTGATCAAATGCACATTATTATTCTTTAGCTTGGGTTAAATCAATTTTGCTTGGTTGGAACAGCAGCTACACTAATTATGTCTTTATTTGTTTCCCTGTTTCTGCCAGTAACTAGGATTTACACAAGCTTCTGTCTGGATCCAGAACACCTGAGAAGAGATAATGCCAACCCCTCAGAGGACCTCAGACGATGCCAACCTTGAAACAACATACAGAACTACCAAATCTTGCTATAAGTTTGATTTCAACATATAATAATTGCTGTTAATAGTGTTCATCGTCTGTTTGATTACGTCTTTAATTGATTTTTCCGTACGTTTCTGCCATATGTACATTAACTGACATAGGCACCGATGATAAGCTACTACTAAATATATTGTAGAAACTTAATTTTCTGTACAGCGCTTTGCAACGATTTGTATCGTGAAAAGCGGTATACAAATAAACTTGAATTGAATTTAATTGAATATGACCTGTGCACTATATTCCAAGTTTTCTGAAGTCATTTGATAACTTTGTGTGAGGAACAAAAACTCAAAGAAAGCCATCATGTGGCTTCAGACAACTTGGAATCATGTTACCCTTGTCAATAAAAAAAGTAAAGGTGCAATGTAACAGAAGCAGCAATAGCTCATGTCTTTCAGGACTTGGGACTTGGTTTAATTCATCAGTTGCTGATTGAATGGATTCAATAGTTTAAAATAAGGCAGCGGCTATTTGCACTAAGTGTAAATAGCGATAGAGGCTTTTCCACTAAGTGTAAATAACGATAGAGGCTATTTACATTATGTGAAAATAGCATTTCTTAGCAATAGATGCTATTATTTACAATAAGTGCAAATAGTAATGGATTCTATTTACACTAAGTGAAAATAGCACGATTTTCTACAAATACTTATATATATATATATATATATATATATATATATATATATATATATATATATATATATATATACACACACATACATATACATATATACATACATATATATATATATTTTTATTTAATGTATAAAATGTTTAATTTTGCACTTTTTGGCATGTAAGATGTTGTTGTCAGCAAAAATTAGATACTATTTTAGCAATTTTAGTAATACTTCTTAAAATGAATTAATATAAAAAAGAAATGTTGACAAAATCTAAAGCCTATATTTTCATCTAAAGTCAATGTATATAAAAGAAAAAGAAAAAAGAAAAAAAGATTTACTTTCGATGTGTATCATGAAAAGCACAATACAAATAAATGTGAAATGAAATAAAAGTGAAATGTTACAAAAAAAGAACAGTACATGGGTTTGGATAGACAAGAGGCTGAGTAAATAATGACTGAATTTTCATTTATAGACAAACTATTCTTTTACTAAACGTCAACGAGAAGTCAAAGCAAAGTGAATTTTGAATATACAGAATGATTTCCAGCCAAACTAAGCGATCACGGCTCACAACCTACAACCCCTCTGCATCTACCTAACAGGCTGCACCAAGACTTTCCCCTCTGCACAAGCTGAAAAAAAAAGAAGTTAAGATTAATGTGTTATTTCTGAACAAGTCTCATGCGTCATTCATACAAATAGGTAGTCATGCTCCACTGGTTGACTAAATACTGCTAGTCACGTTATCAAGTTTAACGCCATGGCAGCTACTACAACTTTTTAATGGGAAGAAACAGGCAAAAACCACCACAAATTTTTCTAGTGTTTGTCCAGAACTCTATGTGGTAATACATTTGTGGAATATTCCTCCCATTAAGCTGCCAAAAAACACATAATGTGTTTTTTAATTGTTTTTGTAGCAGATACTATTTCATCGAAAGATAGAGACTGGCTCAATATACAAGAAAAACAGCTAAATAATTGCAGTCTTGAGGGCAAACATATTTTTTTAAAACAAAATAATGCTGCAATTCTGTTTCGTGGCTGGTAATAAATATTTATGGACTCAATTCACCTCCATTGGCAGTTATTTGTGCTCCCTGTGCATAACCTCTAGGGGGCAGTGTGGACAATGAATGCAGAACAGATGCGCTAAAGGGCTGAGAGAGGCAAACCCATTTAACATTATTAAGACATGATCTCAACACAGATATTCACAAGGCAAAGACAGATAACTGCTGGCAAGAGACAGCAAGAAGGAGGACGAAAGAGAGGAGATGGGGAAAGAGGGAGATTAAGGGAAGGAGAGAGAGGGAGAGCCCATTCAGTGAAGCCTGAGTTGAATGTTAATTAATGGATTGCGGTATGATGACTCACTGGAAGCTATTTTTAGCGTGACAACATGGACTGGAGGTGTAAGGGTTTGTATATACTTCTGTGTTTGGACTCCAAAATAGCTTACATTGCTTTGGTTAGGTAAGATTTGCATGAGTGCCTGTGGGTCGGATTTATCACTAGTCAGCACTTTGTTCATGAATATTTTGTTCTCAACAGACAGACAAGAGCTCAAACCGCAGAGAAGTGGAAAGAAAAGGCAGATTTCTATTCAAGCTAGTCAAAGTGGAAGTTTCCAAACAGAGCTGCAAGAAAACAGAAGAAAAAACAAAAACAATGACTGTTTGCTAACAGGTTTCCCCAAACACTTTATCCATTTCCCACTGGTCAGCTAAACAGGTAGCCCCGCCCCCAAACCCACGCCATTGGTTAAGCCAGTGTTGCTGTTGTCAGGCTGAAAGAAATGTAATAAGAGCACCTAGACTTATCAAAGAAATTAACCTACAAATGACTAACTTATAGTTATCTGCATTTTAAACATGGAAAAGTTATTTTGGGAAAAAACATATTTATTAATACAGTAACTTAAAAGCTACACAACATTTCTCACTAGTGAGGTAATAACAAAGCAGATGAACTTAAAATTTCACTATTAGGGACGCTACTGCCGAAATCTGTTGAGAGATGCACAAACTCAGGTAATTCACACCTGCTTAATCTCTCTCTCTGTGTGTCTCTAACAACTGCATTAATAACTGCATTAGTCTGCTATCAATGGCTCAAGCCTTCGCTACTAGCTCTAAAATGATGATTTGGAATTGGGACGTGGGATGAGATGCACAAGAAATCAGTCGTACACACAAGAGCGTTTTAAGGACAAAAACTTGACGAATGTCTTGAAATACAGTACAACATCTGAACAATGTCTTGAGGTGTAGTAACTGTAGTGTAATCAGAATAATTGACTCCTTATATATACAGTATGCCCTAAAGGGAGAGTTCACCTAGAAATAAAGATTCCAATGAAAAAATATAGCTGCAAGCAACAATTACGGGGCCAAGCACTACAGAAGCAAGTATCAGACCAACTGCAACAATGAGTAATTAAAAGCATTTTAAGATGATTTTAGTTAAAATGGCTGAAAAACCATAAATACAACCATTAGTAATATGATTTATTGGCTTATCACTTTTGACCAATAGGTGGCGCTGTTATCAAATATATGTGGTGTGTTCTGTGTGAGGTGAGAATGGCACACACAAAGTTTGGTGTCAATATGTCAAAGCATGCCAGCATGGTCTGAAGATGATCTGAGCCCATTTTGGTGAAAATCAGACAAACCATTTAGGACGCATTCGAAAAAGTAGGTTTTTTGAACAATTAAAAATATAGTGAAAACGCGAAACCTTTCGATTTTTAAATTTTGGACTTCATTTGATTCAGAGGAAAAAAGAATTTTCCTTATGTGCCTTATGGTTCAAAATTTATTAGCATAAACATAAATGAAATTTTGAACAAGAGGTAGCGCTAGAGAGTTTGAGTTAGAGACTCCAAATTTGCTATGCTTAATATTGAGTCTGTCCTCTATCAGTGTGCCAAATTTCATAAGTTTCCTGCAAGCGGTTCTATGGGCTGCCATAGACTTCCACTACTTCATATAGGAAGAAGAATAAGAAGAAGAAATCTAATGGATACAATAGGTGCCACTGCACCTTTGGTTCTTGGCCCCTAATGAAAATTCCAAATCTGTATGAATTTATGTATGATACTCTGAAAATGTCTTTGAAGTGATTTTTTGTCCATACAATGAAATTCAGTGGATTTCAGTGTTGTTTTGGACCCCATTGACAATCATTCTATGGACAAATACAGTTAAAACATTCTTTAAAATATATGTTCTGTCTGTGTTCCACTGAAGAAAGAACATCATACAGGTTTGGAATGTCATGAGAGTGAGTAAATGTTAACAGAAATGACACTTCTGGATGAACTATTCATTTAAGTTGTGATGCAGGATTAAACTATTGCACTTCACCTGTATTCCTATTGAGGACCTTGGTGTTTTTAGGTACTCTTCTGCTTTGGACACCAGCACAGCTTTATCACAGGTCATTACTGAGCTATGGCTGTCTGTGGAGGGGTGTCTCTTTCCTGGCATCACCATGGCAGCCGCTTCCATGGCGATAGTGACAGCTTTGGCACTGTCCAAACTGTCAGTGGAGTTATAAAGCGCACGACCCAAACTCAGACTCAACCCATCAGAACCCCAGATGCCTGTGGGAAAAGCATAAAGAGAAGCCGGTGTCATTTTAAGGACAAATAAGGATACAATGAGGTTGTGAATAATGCAATGTTCAGAATTAAAGAAATCTGTTATAGGTTAAGCTTAATCAACAGCACTTGAGACACAATCTTGATTACCAGAAAAAATTATTTTGACCTATTCCTCCTTTTCTTTTAAAAATTGATTGCATGTTACCATGATTTTAATATGAAGAAAATTACTCACTAGACTTTGCTGTGTAAAGTTACATTCAAATTTATGAATGTACAACTTTGTTGCTATAATAACAAAGGATAAGAACCTAAAATGACTAAAACTACAACTTTACAGCTCAACAATACACAAGTTTTAAGAATTAAATGTAAGTGCTTTTATAAAATTATACTGCATCATATTTCTGCTTTTAAATCCTCCAAAATTTGCCCCACTTGCTTCCACTATAAAAGCACTAAAAAATTATAACCTTTTTTTTTTTTTTTTGTTAATAAAACCTGGGATAAGTGAAATAGTTGGCGGTCAACGTTGTCGACTTAACTTTTATTGAACCAGGGATGTTCTATCATCATTTTCATAGTCAGAAGTATGGAAGACACATATAATTTAGTTTAAAGCAGTGTTGTTATTGTTAACTATTAAATTAATTATAATTAACTGTTAAAATGGTTTTTGTAATTGAAATAAAGCTGAAATAAAATAAAATATAAATATTAGATGAAAACTTAAACTTAAAACATGTTGCTTTGGCAGCTATCTGTAATAAATAAGTCCTAAAATGAGTAAAACTAAAACTAAAATAAAAATTAATTAAAGCTATAAAATATTAAAAAATAAAAATGACAAAAACACATAAAAATACTATAACTAAGATTAAAACAAAAACATGAAAAAAGAGAATTCAAAATATGAATAAGTACTATAATAGTTTAAATAATAAATATATAAGAAATAATAAATAAATATTACTAAAATAACACTGGTTTACATACCCCCTCTGGCCAGCTGTCCCTCATGGTAGGCATCCTGCGTGGACTCTGTGCTGCTCTGCGCTGTGATGGAGATGAGGGGTTTGGAGGTGGAACGAGGGGGCACGGGTGGAGGGGTCCTCTTATAGGTGGGTGTACTGGGTGTGTAGGTGACTGCTGTTAGATAAAGCGGGAGAGGTTTAGTGTCAAATATTTCCTGTACATTAACATGATGTTGCCAAATTTTCAAGACTGGAGAGGGACATTTAGTGAAAACACTTTGCTGCTGATTACTCGTTCAAAATGAACAAACATGTCAAAAACATGTCTCTTCATTAATAAAGGAGAAAAGCAGTGTGAAATAGTGCTCTGACGTGCTTGTGAACCAATTGTGAAGCCTGCCATGCATTCTGATGAGCAAAAGGTTATCCACAGATCTCTTCCTGCTCTAATCCACACAGCTGGACCAGGCAGATAAATGGATCTTTGATTTGGATGTGTCCTCTAATTTAGTGTACTTTTTTCAAAAGATTGGAGGTCACAATAATCAAAAGTGACTGTAAAGATGATCACTTTAAGGGATCTATTATGACATACAGTGAACCAAATGACAGGACTTACCATGTTTGCAATGTGGTATAGTTATTTTTGAGAAACATGTTGAAGTACTGAGGTCTAAAAATAACAAGTAAAACCTGAAAAAACCTAAAAATCAAAATCTAATTTCAGCCTGGAAAGAATAAGAAAGTTTGGACAAAACTAAATGCTATGGCGTGAAAAAGAAAAACTATTTCAGATTCTACGTTATTTCTAGGTCACAAATGAAATAAGTACATCTGTGACACTGATCATGTGACACTTTAGATGCTCTTGGTTCAGTTGAATCTTTGCATCATCTCAAATCATACTGGAGAATACCAGGTTTTACCAAAAAAAAAAAAAAAAAAAAAATTACATAGTTTATGTGGCATGGGAGCTGCTGCCATTAAAGAAAAAGAGGGAAATCCAGGAAGTAGGATATTATGAAATGAATCAGTTCCCCTTCAGGAACTCGAGCTGCATCGAAAATACTAGGGGAACGCCTTTCAGCGATATCAAGCTCTGAATCATATGTGCAATCAGTCCAATTGATGGCAAGACGTCAGGTGCGGGTGACGTCATGACCAGGAAGCTTAAAAGCCCGTGAGGTGCAGCCGGCTTCAGCTTTCTGTCATTCAGCAAAGCTCTCTGTGTGTGTCAGTCACGATCTATGTTCTGTGAGTCCTATTTATTGTTGTCTGTCAGTACACAAGCATCAGAACTCCAGTATGTCAAAAGCAAAGATTAAGGGCGAAAGCGGATCACGTTATAGACTATGTGTTCCTCCCTGCCCACGCTATATTATGAGTGGGGATACACACAGTCTGTGCGTGGTCTGCTTGGGAGTGAAGCACGCAGAGTCGGCTCTCGAGGGAGGGAAGCGGGCTCGGCGCTTCTCCTATCTTCCTCCGAGGAGGTTGATGTGGAGAGTGTCGAGTATTCGCCCCCTCAATCCCCACAGTATGAAGAGCTAGTGGAGGTAGTTACTCGCGCGGTTGCCAAGTTGATCGATTGGCCTGCCGAGAAACAGGCGGATCCGCAGAAAAGTAAACTAGATGAACGCTTTCTGCGTACTAAGCCGCTACCTCCACGCCGGAGCCTGCCTTTTTTTCCCAATCCACACCGAGGTATCGAGATCGTGGAAGAAACCATTCTCGGCCTGCTTATTCGTCCCCGCCTCTGATTAGTGGCGGGGCTGGGTGATTGCGGTTACAGAGTGATGCCCCGGGTTTAGCAGACGCTCGCCTGTTTATCTGTCTCCCTGCGCGCCATTGTCTCTGAAGGCTCCGGTCTTGCCCTCCAAGCTGCTGCGCACAACATCGACGCTGGTGGGCATGGGGTACACGGCAGCGGGTCAGGCTGGCGCGTGTCTGCACACTATGTCAGTGTTGCAGGCGTATCAAGCCGACCTGCTAAAAGAGCTAGACGAAGGCGAGCAAATAAAATCTGAGGATATTGTAGAACTGAGGAAAACCACTGATTTAGCTCTTCGTGCCACCAAGGAGACCGCCCGTGCCATCGGGCGGTCCATGGCAGCTCTGGTGGCGGTGGAGAGGCATCTGTGGTTGACCCTGTCCAATATGAAGGAGAAGGACAGGGTCTTCCTTATGCATGCCCCGCTCGTGCCTTCTGGTCTGTTCGGCGACGCTATCAATTCCGTTGTCGACAGATACGAGGAGGCTTGTAAACAGGCGGCGGCGTTTCAGCGATTTCTCCCTCGTCGTTCTATAGCTCTATGGCCTGCTGGGCGGGAGCAGCCCCAGCCGTGTACCAGCTCTTCATACAGAGAGGTTCAAAAGCAGAGCGTTGCCTCTCTGTATGAAATTTTATATAAATTTTAAATTTTAAGGTCGGCGGCGCTCTAAGTCGGGAGCTTCTAAGGCGAGGCCCGATCTAAGGGTCATGCTTTAGTCTGGGAAGCCCTCGACGAAGTGGTCCTGACATTTATAAGTTCGGGACTGCTGAGGGTGGCCCCTACTGGGGAAGAGCGGGGTGCACCACATTCCACAGTGTCCGTCTCTCGTCAGCGCCCTCTGGAGATCGTTCTGCCAACCCTGCCAGTATTCCAGGGCGCTCTCAGTTTTTTCCGCCCGGAAACATAGCGGAGCTGAGAGCCTCGCCACCCCTTCGGGGGTCTCTCGAGCATCTAGTTTGGCCGTCTCCTGCCGGTCCTCCGCTTCAGGGCACCGAGCTAATAGCTCCTAGTACACCAGAGGCCAGTCTCGAGAGACTGGTTCCCTTAGCAGATTATTTAGCAGCGTGGAAACTACTGCCAAATGTATCTCGTTGGGTCCTGCAGACTGTAGAAAAAGGCTATCGCATTCAGTTCGGCGCTCCGCCGCCGCCTTTCAAAGGGGTTTTTCTCACATTAGTGGGCCCCGAGCAGGCTCTGGTATTAGAACAAGAAGTGAACACTCTCTTGAGGAAGGAGGCCATCGAGGTGGTCCCTCCTCTCGACAGGGAGTGTGGGATTCGACCACGATGCAGGCACGTCTGTCTCCTGCTCGGATCGAGTCGATCCTCACTGCAGTCACAAGAGCCAGAGAAGGCCTGTCACTCACTGTCAAGCAGTTTCAGAAGCTGCTGGGTCTGATGGCAGCAGCGTCCAACGTGATACCTTTTGGCCTGCTGTACATGAGATCCCTACAGTGGTGGCTCAAGACCAAGGGGTTCTCCCCGAGGGGAAACCCGCTTCGCATGATCAAGGTCACGCGGCGATGCCTACGTGCCTTGGACATGTGGAGGAAACCTTGGTTCTTATCTCAGGCCCCAGTGCTGGGAGCCCCTTGTAGCCGCGTAACGCTAGCGACAGATGCGTCCCTCACCGGTTGGGGAGCGATCATGAGTGGCCACCCTGCCCGTGGTCTGTGGAGTGGTCGCCATCTCATGTGGCACATCAACTGCCTGGAGATGCTGGCCGTGTTTCGAGCACTCAAACACTTTCTTCCAGACCTAAGAGATCGCCATGTGTTGGTGCGCACCGACAACACAGCGGTGGTCTTTTACATAAACCACCAGGGAGGTCTGCGTTCATGCCCCTTATACAAGCTATCGCACCGGATACTTGTGTGGTCCCAGGACAAGCTTCTCTCGCTGAGAGCAGTTCATATTCCTGGGCATCTCAATATGGGAGCAGACATCCTGTCGAGGCAGGGGCCGAGGCCCGGGGAATGGATGCTTCACCCCGAGGTGGTGAAGCAGATATGGAGAGTTTTTGGCCAGGCTCAGGTGGATTTATTTGTGACTCGTCAGACATCGCACTGTCCCCTCTGGTTCTCTCTGACTCATCCAGCTCCACTGGGGCTGGATACTATGGTACAGACTTGGCCGAGGCTTCGTCTGTACGCTTTTCCCCCGATCGCTCTGCTCCCGGGAGTTCAAGAGAGAATGCGCCGGGACGGGGTCCGTCTATTGCTAGTAGCCCCGTTCTGGCCGGGCCGAGTGTGGTTCTCGGACCTGATTTCTCTCCTCGACGGCTCTCCATGGGAGATTCCTGTCAGGAGAGATCTCTTCTCACAGGCGGAGGGCATGATCCTTCACCCCCGCCCGGAGTTGTGGAAGCTGTGGGTGTGGCCCCTGAGGGGGCACAGCTCATAGCCTCTGGTCTCTCAACCAAGGTTGTTGAGACCATCCTCCAATCTAGAGCTCCCTCAATGAGGAAACTGTACGCCCTGAAGTGGAGACTCTTCACTTCATGGTGCGGAGACCACCAGCTTGACCCAGTTAACTGCCCGATTGGTACAGTGCTGGAGTTCTTGCAGGCTCGTTTCTCCGCCAGGTTAACCCACTCCACCCTGAAGGTTTATGTGGTGGCTATAGCGGCCTACCACGCCCCACTTGGTAGGCAGTCAGTGGGCAAGGACCCCCTGGTTACACGTTTCCTCCGCGGTGTGATGAGGCTGAGGCCTCAGGTACGATCTTGTGTCCCTCCCTGGGACCTCGCTGTGGTGCTAGATGCTCTCTGTAGGCCTCCCTTTGAGCCTATTGAGGAGATATCAGACCGTCTTCTTACGTTAAAGACATCGCTAAGAGAAATACACTCTTAGAAGATATCGCTAAGAGAAATACACTCTTAGCGATATCTTCTCTAAAGAGAGTTGGAGATCTGCAGGCCCTTTCTGTGGCCCCTTCCTATCTCGACTTTGCGCCTGGTCTGGCCAAAGTTTTTCTGTACCCTCGTGCGGGGTATGTCCCTAAGGTCCCCTCTTTTACACCACAGCCTGTCGTACTTCAGGCTTTTTGTCCTCCTCCATTCAGGGAGCCCGACCAGCAGAGGCTTAACTGTATGTGTCCAGTGCGAGCACTGGACACATATGTCCACAGAGCTGCCCTGTGGAGAAAGGCGGACCAACTGCTTGTTTGCTTTGGTCCCCCTAAGAGAGGTCATCCTGCTTCCAAGCAGACCCTCAGCTGGTGGATAGTTGATGCCATTAATGTTGCCTATGAGTCCTCTGATCTCCCCTCACCATTGGGGGTCAAGGCTCACTCAACGAGATGTGTGGCGGCCTCTAAGGCCTTTCTGGCAGGTGTGCCTATGCAGGACATCTGCAACGCTGCGGGATGGTCTACGCCCCTCACCTTCATCAGGTTCTATGATCTAGATTTGCGAGCGACTCCAGGCTCCTCTATTCTCTTGCCATAGCTGTGCTCTTCCACACTAGGCAGGAATTTGCAAGTCTGGTGGCGTGGACATCTCGTTCCTCTATCGTTTTCGACGCAGCTCGAGTTCCAGAAGGGGAACGTCCCAGGTTACGTATGTAACCATGGTTCCCCGAGGGAACGAGACGCTGCGTCGCAGGGCCATACCTTCGGCATCCCTACTAGAGCTATGCTTCATTCCTAGGAGCTGAAGCTGGCTGCACCTCACGTGATTTTTAAGCTTCCTGGTCACAGAGCTTGATATCGCTGAAAGGCGTTCACCTAGCATTTTCGACGCAGCGTCTCGTTCCCTCAGGGAACCATAGTTACATACGTAACATGGGACGTTTTCACTCCAACTGTCATAATGATGATAAATGCATAACAGAAGCATAAAAACTA
The DNA here is from genome assembly GCA_039654775.1 of Spinibarbus caldwelli. Lineage (NCBI taxonomy): Eukaryota > Metazoa > Chordata > Actinopteri > Cypriniformes > Cyprinidae > Spinibarbus > Spinibarbus caldwelli. The sequence continues at coordinate 13,963,782 of CM077250.1, read as the reverse complement.
GTGTTCTCAGACTTTAAGACCCCACTGTATGTCTTAAGTCAAACCCTGCTAAACTGCATCAGCCAGCTTTAAAACCTCACAGAAAGGTCATGTGAACAACTGAATCAGAAAGACTGATTGAACAAAAGAGAGATAAGGAGAGATTAAAAGAGAAAGATGGATTGTAACAAAGAGGGAGAAGAGAGAGAGAGAGAGAGAGAGAGAGAGAGAGAGAGAGAGAGAGAGAGAGAGAGAGAGAGAGAGAGAGAGATTGAAGAGCCAAAAATGATCGAGAGAGGAGGTGAAGGACTGAGCAGAGTGATTCAGCACTGGTACAAAAATAGATGTTATAGCCAAACAAATAATGCAACAGGGACTCATAACTCTCTCTGTGCTGCCTGTTTTATCAAATGAGCTGAGAGTGATGACACTGTGCTTTCATCATTACGAAGAGAGAAGAAGTGAGGAAGGGGGAAAGAGTTTGTGAGAGTGCATCATGACTAAACAAGAGGACATACTAGTGCTTACAAGGCTGCAAAAGAATAGTGTTAAAGTTTATCATGATACTTTGTTTTAAGTTGGCTGCACTCATTTTGCATTTATCCAATGTTCCAATTAGGCCGATAAAGTGCATAGTTAAGTACACAGTATTGTACCATTGCCTTTTTGTCTAATTTTCAAATACTTAATTTTTCTTTAAATCAAAGTTTGCAATGTTGTGATGCATCTTGTAGTTGGTTGGTTTGGTTCATGGCTCATAAATTGAATGGAAAAAACTACTTCTGGAACCAACTAAGGCCATTGAAAAATACTGCACTCTATTTTATCTTCATTCTAATGTTTGCCTTACATTTTTGTAAGTTTTGTACTTTAAAAATAAAATTAAAAAAACATTACTGTAAGTGGTTTAGGTAAATTAATATGAGTTTAATAATTTAATAATTAAGTTTAATAATAAGTGTTAGTTTACAATACTATAATCAGAATATTATGTTAAATGCAGTGCTGTGTTGTAGATACTAACAGAGAATACTAAGGAAGAGAAGAAAAGGAGAAAAAACAGCAGAGGTTTCCATTGCATCTGTAAAGATCTGTAAGTAAGTAGGTGGTAGAGGTGAAAGGGTCAAAGAAGTGTCAGAGAGGTGTAGAAGGGTCTGTCAGCACATTTCAATACACTGTAGCCGGAAGAGACATTTTGCTAAGAGGTAGTGCTCAGAAATAAAACCAAACAAATACCATGAAACATAAGCATTAATGACCAGTTATGAAGGAACGTACGGTATTTGATTATTTTAATGCAGGTACTGGAACATGATTTAAAGCTATAATTTACCTGGTGGTTGTTGGGAAGGACGGTCCACACTGCTTGAAGAAGGGAGATGGAACTGAATTCCTATAAGCAAACATACGCATAAACTTTTTGAAGCCAGACCACATTCACTCTCACACAGACACACAAACATACAACCACACGTCATTCTGAGCTCAGTACACATACACTAAAGGTAAATTTTGCATCATGGGTTTGATTTCAAGTAGTCACAAGTTTACAGTTACAAAATAAAAATAAGTATAGAAACACCTGATGAAAGGTGATCATCCTTTTAACAAACTAAAAACAACCATTCTTCCACTGTGTATTTAAGAGACCACATACCACAGAAAAGAAAAAAAAAACAACAACAAAACCACTAAAACAGTAAAAAAAGAAAAAAAAAGAAAAAGAAAAGTCACTTCAACCTGAACTAAATCACTGACTTTGAAATTCAAAAAGCTAATGCCAAAACTGCATGCTGCAATCTCTTGAAAACTACACATCAGTTCCGTGCTGCTTCGCAGAACCTTCTGATCACATTGTGTTTCTGTGTAATGTCACACTTGATTATTTGCAAAGACATCTCAAGTGTTACTGCTTGTGGCAATTTGCTCAGCTATAAATTTTATCTACCTGTAGGGGCCTACAACAGGAAATTAATATCATTATAGGAAATTATTATAGCAGATCAAGAAGTATAATGCAGCTTACCAGTACAGAGAAAACAAAAGGATGCGTACTTGTGTGTGTGTGAAGAGAAATGAGAAGAGAGAGGTACTGTAGCTTAGAACAAGGCGTTTAAAAACACTCCTAGTTCAGAGACCACCATGCACCACCGGTCTACAACAGTTGAAGTTCTGATGAAAAACAACTTCTTTTATTATTTAATGAAATTAATAACATTCACTTAAGTTACAGATCATCATGATTGCAGACATTTAAGATGATCTCAGAAAAATCAACAATCAGCTGACAGAAGTGAAGATACACAGAGATAAAGAGGCTTATTTTCACATGATTTTTCAGGCTTCAGATCTCTGTGGCTAATATTTGAAATCTTACAGTCAAAGTGCTTCCATTCTGAAATTTTGAAGCCATTAAGAAAAAAGAAAATAAAATCACAGTGGCACAACAATATTGAGGCTGGGTGGTTAAACGCCCACATTCATGAGCCAGACAAGGCACACAATGCACAAGCAGCCAATGGAAATGTACAGTACCAGGAAACCCCTCTGCCCAGAGAAACACTGCTTTTACTCCACTTAAATGACCCATAAGGCTCTGTCAGGTATTTCCTGCTCACTGAAATGATTGGCAATGACTCAATATAGCAGGGATGGGACCAATGAGAATCTTAATGTGTTTATTTGTTTTGCTACAGTCAGTTTTGTCCTGCACTTTAAGCACCTGTGGGTCTGTTCTAGATATGCACGTAAAACCCACTTTTATTACTCAAGAAATAGCTCTCCAGCACAGCAGAGGGCAATGAGTGGACAATGCTGTAAAATAAGGCCTGAGAGCTCCGTTATGAATAAAGGAAGACCTGTTAGCAATGGCTAAATCCCAATACGCATGCCAGTCATATAATAAAGTACGTAGAATAAGGATTAAGAGTCCCTCAAATCACACTAAGTGAAAACAATATGTCAACAATGCATACTATTTCAAGTGAATGTTCAAAACATACATCAGTCTGTGCTTTTTAGGGTCAATAATTTCCACAACCTTTGGCGCTACACAAGAATATCATGGTCTATGGTTGTAATTATGATTATCAATATGGTAATCTCTAATGCTGTAATAAGACCATTTTATGACTACACATACAGTAGTAGTGGCATGCGAACTGGGAATTAGCCAAGATTTCCATCACTAACACTAGATATTTACAGATTAAAGATAAATCGCCAGGTTTCATTTCTAGGGAAACACATTTAAAGTCTTTAAAAGCTTTTAAAACTATCCAATGTTTGCACTGTTCTCAAAACTCACTGTTATGTGTCTGTCAGTTGGCTGGCTGACTAACAAAAAAGCAGAGAGCTCTGAAAGTCCAGGTTTTAAATAAATAAACAAGAACACATATCTAATTATAATTAGATGCATTAGCTACAACCACTTGATAAAAAAATACATTCACTGCTAATAATGAAAACCTGCAATCTCAACTACATTAACTACTTAAGGAACTACTTCAGTTAGTATGACTCTGTCATACCAATTAGACGTAAACTGTTGATAATAATTAAAATGTCATTAATGTATCTGGTTTCAACATTTTCTCTGATTGTCAGATACAAGGCTATGGCACTGCATTTCTCGATACATATCAAATCATAACTGTTAGAGATAGCCAGAGTGTTTTCTTTAGTACCCTGATATTCGCTAATATGTATGTACATAAAGTGGATAATAATACATACAGACTGCTCATTTTACATCAAATAACTTCAGTAACCCAACCGACACAAATGAACTGACATCTCATTTTAAAGATGGGGAGCTCTCACAGCGGTTAATGAGAGTTGTGCATGTAACATTATTAATTTTTGCAGGGGAAAAATCACAGTATACAATAGTTTATACATTTACAATAATATAGGGAATCACTGGGGAATATATTATATGTGGGCATTAAGGATTATATTAACAGTATCTTGCATGTCATTTATAATAGTAAGTGTGGATTTGCAAGATTAGTATGGATTTTTAAGAGTGCATGATAGATCTTGTTTAAAAGGTTACAGTTAACTGTACAAATAGTGGCCAGTCACCACAATGTGCAAGTTTCCAACACCGGTTTTAATTCCTAAACCATTGCAATTTTGTGGCCAGAAGATCTATATCCCATGTTTAAACAAGCTTCAAAATGACCCACATGCTCAGTGTATGTTAATGTAACCCCAGCAAACTAACAGTGCTTCAAACCTCTATAACCAAATTCCTTAAATTTAAGTAATCTCAAGAAATATCCATATAATTTTAATATCTGATATATTTCCATATATGAATATACCTAGAAAAATATCACATTCAACATTTTCGTCCTATTTCCCAACAGATCTGAATAAGATTTGAGCAAAAAAGGAGAAAAAGAAACAGCAGTCACTTCACAGAACATCATAACATAGCCGTTGTGTCTTTGAAAATTTCACAGTACTAAATTTTCCTCCACTTTTTACAGTGAGACTTTGGCTCTGAAGACATTGAGTAAAATGGAATAAAGGATTCCATCATTCACACCAGAGAAACAACCATTACATTACATTCAGAGAAAAAAGGTTATCAAAATCCATAAAATGTATCCAAGCGATATGCAGTTGTTTCAGGTAGTCTTTGGCCAATCTCCAGTTCATAGACTTGTTCCATCTGAAAAAGGATTCTCCCTACCACCCACCCACAGAGAGCATGACCAAGGTACAAATTTCTGGTTGATCCGAGACCAGTTTGTACAGAGATTTATTTTACAGTTTACTCGGTAGTTTCTAAAGTTCATTGGAGAGAGTGTCTTGACTGGAAGTTTTCGTTCTCTGCCAAAAAACAATCACAGTATTTACTAAAATACATTTGAGTCTCTCTAAAGCCAGAGAGTGTCCCTAGAGAGGAGTGAAGTTCAAGGTGACTCACCAGTTTTGCAGTGTAAATAGGTGCTGAATGTCTGAAGTACACTAATGCAGTGCCATTGCTGTCATCAGACTGCTTTTAGCTACAACCTCTCTCATAATCTCATCCATGCCTCAAATGTAACAATCTCTTACCCCTTTTCCCACTCTCTACTTCTCATTCTCTCTTATATAATCACACACACACACCATGGAGAGACACAAACCTGTAAACATCTTGCTACATAACCTAACAGTCTTGTATTCTGCCTGTAAATATTACATATGATAATCTATTGCACACCCAGTGTAGCTTCATGCACTTTTCGGAGAGCTCAGAGTGACAGTGACATATAGGACATCTCTGAATTGTTTGAGTATTTCTTGTGGTAAATTTCCATACTGGCACTCCGTGACATCAGCTGCCGTCCACGTGCTTTCCTCTGCCACCGAATCCACAGGAAATCCCTACCGGATGGTGAATGAGATGGGCTGCTTATGGCTGCTGTTCCCTTTGGTGACCCATTATCGCTTGTTTCACTCTTAGATACATCTAAAGCTGATTGGAGCTCCAACAGGGATAAATTGAAGGGGTGCACAGTTGCTGGGTCTATAGTAGCAAGTCCAGGTGGGTTCAGCTCCTGTGACATTGGTTCATCTATGCTAGTAACTTCAGGATCGAAGGTATCTGACTCAACTGAGCACAGAACGGCAGAGAAGAGAGTCTCAGACTCCAGGGGAGCTGAGTCCACAGTGTCTGGCTGGATTGGAAAATTTATAATGGAGGCAGAAGAATCTACATTCTGGCCGTTATCTTCTTCAGAGTAGGACTCTTGGACGTTCATGGCACCACCTTCTTCTGCACAGCTCAAGAATGTTTCCCTTTTTGACCACAAAACAAGAGCCTGAGTGTCTAGTTCATGTGCAGGTGACTTTTGAGAAGCAGGAAAATTAGGTTCAGGACTTGCTGGGTTTGATATGTCAGATTCTGTTCGGGATTCAGGCTCAGGAGTGGCTGGTTGGAGATAAATGGTGTCCAGTAGTTCTGGAAGGGGTGGTTCTTGTCCTGTGGCTTCGTAGGAACACTCATAGACAGTTTCTGGGGTGGGAGGGTTCGGCAGGGTTAGATCTACAGCACATGGGCTTTGAGAGCCAGAGATATTGAGCTCAAGAGATTCTAAACTTGGCCATTTTAAGTCTTGAAGATTCATAGAATCTGGGGTCACTGGACTCAGGACAACGGAGTCCATTTCTAGTGATGTGAAGTCCATAGGTTCTTCGTCTGTATGACTCAGCAACAATGGCTGCATGGATTCTAGAACCGACTGTTCTTGTGTAGTAGTGCTACCGTGGTCCGGTGTATATGTACCAGGTTGTTCCGGAGATTCTTGAGAGGAACGATCAAGAGATTCTAGGGGTGGAGAGGCAGTATCATCTGGATCCAGTTTAGGCCACTGCAAACTGGCCAGGTTCACTAGTTCTACATTTGTGAAGTCTAAAACAACTGATTCCACATGCTCAGGAGTGGATGACTTCGTAAAGCAATATGGTTCCTCCTCTGGTACTGGTTCTGGAGGATCTGGAGGAGTCATGGAGTCTGAATCTAGATCAGGCCAACAAAGCGACGCCACATCAATAGGGTCTGGAGGGGTAAGATTTGCAAAAGTAGGATCGTCAATGTCTGCTAATTCCGAGTTGGGGTCAGTTTGAAAAAAATGTGAAGAGGTTGAGACCTGCAAGACATTTTTATCTGCGGGTTCTGAGGGAGACATGGATAAAACATTGGGATCAACCGGGGAGGGGCAGTTAACTGCTGCGTCCGCTGTGTTCTGTCGCACCAGGGTCTTGCTTCCTGCCTGTGTGCTGACAGACACCTGAGGAGCAGCTGTCTGGGTTTCCCTCACCCAGTTCGGTGACCAGGTGCTGTAATGTTGTGTAAAGGTGGAAAAGTTCCTGTTGAAAGCTCTGAGCTCTGTGCACAGATCCTTCCTGAGCTCGGCTAACTCTTTACGCATGGCTGACACATCCTCCCTCCACTGCTGGCTGATGGCCAGGGCCAGATCCGCTGTCTCCTGGACACTTGACTGAACAGGCCGTGGCCTGATGGGCGCGTTTGTTTTCAGCGGGGGTAACGAGGGAGTCGTGGTAGGTGAGCTATCACCATAAAGGGTGCTGGATTCATCTCCTCTCCCACGGAGCCCCGTATTCCCACGGGCCATGGAGGTTAAGTCTGGCCCCTCGCTGGGTAAACTGTCCTCATTAAGCAAACCAGTGCCTTCCAGCACATCATTTCCCTCTGGAAGAAAAATATAAAAATGCGAGTGTATATAATGTGCCCAGTGGTGAGGCCAGCTGGGGATTTGTGCTGTTTGCAGGCTCCATTTAGAGTTCAACCAAACATGTGTGAGCCAAAATAAGTTTTAGGCCAGATCAGAGTTAAATCTTTTTTGTGTGTGTGAATTACATTATCACACAGGTCAGATGAAAACATTAACAATGCATTGAAGGAATATAGGGATTAGTTATTTATAGGGAAGACGTTCAGAGAAGTATGCATACAATTTAAATCAAAGGGCTTTGTAAAATCATACAAATTGTTTTGAGTTTTGCTCAGTATGCAACAAACGCAATCTTGGCTCCCTGTGCTTTAGGTGACGGGAGCTAGTTATTTTGAGTTATTGTGATCACACTAGCAAACAGATCCCATTTTGACTCACAGCTTTTTTTCTCTGTTATTACTCTGCCTTCTCACTCCATCCTTTATTTGCATATATTCATCTCTCAAAGCACAAAACAGAGAACTGAAGCCTGAGGACACCTGCAGGGTATAATAACAATGGCATCTCATAGAGCATCATCAGGTCCCTCTGACAGAGCAGGTCTGTGCTTTGTGCCATGAAAGGAGGCAATTGCGAGCAAAAGCTTTCAGTCTCTTTTTTGTGTGTGTGTGTCTCAGCAAAGCAGGTATGAACCCTATTGAACATGAGCAGTCCACTTTGACCCATCACTGACCAGGTCTTTACTGGGGGAATCATTGACTTCAACCGGTACCTCGACACACAAACAGCCAAATTCAAACAAAAAATTAGCTCATTACTTTAGCAATAGTTTAACACGTGCAGTTATTATGATCAGTGATTCTTTGAAATATTCCTTGCCCAGTCACTGTTGCACAATATATGGGACTTACTATAATGGATTTAGTCATATCAAGCTCAAAATCAAGTGTTTTTAAAGAGACTCCCTTTGTGAGAAAGCCAATATTGCTTGTTACTCTGCAAGCATATTTCAGTGAGAAGGCAGTGCAAAAACGCCAGAGCATATTTACTGTCTATCTAACTCTGATTTTTGGCCTTAATTCACACGTGTCCAGAGACTGGACTCTGATGCTCTTAATTACATTTATTTAAGTGGCCTGTTTCACCACTGACCCTTAAACAGTCTGAAAACTCAAAACGCTCAAGCACGGCTTCAGTTGCGGACCCTGTGGGAGAGAGAACTCAAAACTGATGCGTTTAAAACCAGCTTCACGCCCGGAAGAGAAAGTGAGAGATAGAGAGATAGAGACTAGGAGATGTGCAAGAGTGAGAAACAGAAAGCCCACAGAGTGACAATCATCCGACTGAGAAACATTTTGGGATCGCAATACACACCACCTCGTGTCTCCATCATTGCTTTTCACCCCCTCCCTGTCTGTTAGCCAAGAGTCAACTGAGGCAGAAAATAGGACAAGGTAGAGATCCAAATTGAAAATCTTGAGAGACAAAACACACAGTGGAAGAATAAAAAGGTCATATCTTAATTTGGACACAATATTAAAAATTTTTGATTTTTCACTTTTCACCATTTTATTGTTTGCCACAAAATTTGGGGATTGAATTCAATAGGGTTCATATTCTTATGCTCTGAGGCACACCAGAACTTACCTGGGTTATGAAGCCGTACACAAATCAATCACTCGGCTGTAAGCAGTTCACATGCAAGCATGCCATGCTACATGTAATACAATGCATTCATTCAAAAATAATCACCTTGATGAACAGCTTTGCCTCTGATCTGAATTTAATTTACAAATCCTTGACTCTTTAATGCTTTCAGAGGATTCAGCATTTACGCTCTCGACAATTAAGTCATGCAAATCTTAATCACTAAAATAAGCGTTCTGACATTTTGTTATTTAAATTGCATATGCATCATTTTAAAGTTCACAAAACTGACTCAGTTATGCACTAAAGCATAGAATCAGACTATGAGTATCCTATGAGGATCTTGTAGTCTGAAATGAATACTTGCCAAACACCAAAAGAGAGTAAAAATTGGCTTTGACAAGGAAGTAAAATGTAATTAATTGCCAGTTGGCTATTAACTTCAATAGGACGTGCAAGTCAAACTGTAAATAGCCAAATCTTTTTTTTTCACCACCTCCCAGCCAAGAGACATATTGAATAATGCAAACTTCCAAAAAACTGTTTCAAGGCCGGTAGGAAATATTTATTCTCTAATTTATTTGGCATGGACAGCTGTGTTTAATTTTGGCTTGGAGGCAAACCTAAGTCAGTTTTAATGAAAACAGTAAGCAAGTTCTCTGGAATCCTTCTGCAACTTCTACTTTGAGACAAACACAAGCCGAGACCAGACACAGGTGTGCATGGTTATTCACAAGGAAAGCCCACTTACCTGTGGTAGACCTGATGGTGGAGGTGACAGTGGATGATGTCATGGAGGGGACACAGTCATCGTCCTGTGAGAATCCGGCCTGGATGGCTCGTAGGTAACTGTGACTGCGTGTCCTGAAGCAGCCCGGCAGGTCCAAAGCATCCATGGCCTGAGACTCTACCTCGCTGAACACGGATTCACACACCGACTCAAATTGGCCATTAACCTCGGTCTCGCTCACCTGCAGAACCAGAAAAACCAAGACAATATATCTCAGCACGTTTCTTCTAACCATCCTCCCTTCTTTTTTCCTCGTTCTGCTTTCTTCTATTTTCTCGGCTTTATTTGCTGTTAGGCCTGTATTTCTCCCTCGGTACCAGTGTGCAGTCTAATCTTATCTACACAGAACTGTACGTAAGATAAAAATTGCGATATGGTCACAGCAGAATCTCTGCGGATCAAACACCAAGTCTTCCTGCATGAGTTTGAGGAAATGAAATGCTTTCGCCGAATCCTTCCCATTCCTTAGCAATAGCTTCTTAAATCGCTTCGAAAAATCTGAGATGAGCATCTCTGTGATAAAGCGATATCTGTCTAGTCAAGCTGAACTTGTCTGATAGGATTCTTACTACCCATCAGATTCCCATTTAGCAATCTCTAAAATCCGAGATTGCCATCGCGTTCCATTGAGAGGGAATTATCCTCTAATGACCACAGCAAGCCACTGATGATGCTTAGAAAGCGAGAACGGGCGTGTGTGCAAAATGGGGGTATGGAGAATGAAAACCATGTTGTAAGACCTCAAGCCAAATCAATAAAACCCCTATTACTCCACTTTAAGAGAGAGATTGAGATGTTAGAGGCTGATAAATCTGACAATTTAAAAACAGACAAACACAACAACTACATTATATATAAATGGCAAAATGGGCCTTAAATCCTCTGTATGTGTTGTGGTTTTCGGCACTGTGATGGGTGTAAAAAAACCCTGGATTACCTTGAGCTTTGTGAAGCCGGGCAGATGTGACTCTCACCTGGCTGACCTGGCTGACGCAGCTGGCCTGGCTCAGGGTGCTGACCGCTCTCATGTAGCTCTGGTTCCTGGAGCGGAACTTCGGCGAGCTGTAGTTGGGAGACGGTTCAAGTGTGATGCTGGGATGGATTTCCCTAGAGGTATGAAGATGGTAGCTTTGACTATGCAGTGAAACATGCAATGAAGACAACAATAAAGGGAAGGAAAGGTAATAAGAGAGAAGATATATATATCTTATATATATATCTTATATATATATTTTCTATGTCTCTATATATGGAAGTCAGTTTCCGCCACAGAATAAAAAATACAAAAAAGGTAACTGCAACTTTTTTATCTCACAATTCTGACTTTTTTTCACAATTGCAAGTTTACATCTTATAATTCTGACTTTGTTTTCAGAATTGCGTGATAAAAACTCACAATTCTGACTTATTTCTCTATCCATCTATCTATCTATCTATTTATCTATCTATCTATCTAAATCTACAATTAAAGATTATTACATAAAGGATTCTGTAACATGTATCCATTTCCTTCACAGCCCTCCTCTCTTTCTTTTTCTCCAGATTTATCAATGCAACCTAAAAATGGCATTTCGATTGGCTGTGCTGAAGCATCCAATCAATCAATGCTGGAAAATGAAGCACAATTCAAATTAGAGGCTACTTAACGAGCCACTGTGCTTGTGCATTCAATACATTCTAGAAATACAACGCAGGACTCCACAAAAAAGAAAGAGGGAGGAAGGAGGGAAAGTAATAGAGAAAGAAAAAAATAATGCAATTTTACAAAAGTCATTCTTCAAAATTATCCTTGAAGAGCTATTAGAATCTGAAAATTGTAACAAGGGGAGTGACTAGAAGATTATGGGAAGATTAGATGTCTTAAAAGATAAAAGATCTTTTACTTTCTATTCATGCAACAAAGTCTAAATGTGTATGTCTGCTCATATTCACCTTAAATCTGCGGTGATATTAGTGAGGTATTTGACCATGTCCCGGCTTGACTTATCCAAACGGTATGAGCTGTGAACAGATACGAGATACTTTTTAGGATCAAAAGAAAGATTGAAAGACTTCAATTTGTAAATGCATGAGTTAAATCGCTCTAAGCCAGTTCTACTAGATGTCATTTGAATTAATGTGTAAAGCCACAAAATTGCAAATTACGTTTTTACAGTTGTTCAAATAAAAAAATGATAAAACTTTAAGAACAATGTACACACTTATCAAGCATCAAATGAAACTAAAAATAAACCAAATAAAAGACTGTCTTCTAAGCTCTTCTTCTTCTATATAAATAAGTTCCTCTAGAAAATAAATGAATAATAAAGCATGTTACACATAACGTATGCAAATGACAGTTGATCCAAAAAGGTGAATGATTCATATCTAATAATAATATCACATAACATAAATTTTACTAATTTGAAAATCTTATACATTCAAAAAATATTCTCAACATTATTATGCATTTAACAACATATTTTAATACGGGTGCATTAATTACAGGTGCAGCTATGTTGGAGAGAATTTTTGATAAAAGTTGGGTTTAAAAGTTAATAAAACAGTTTCAAACTCTGGTCATGTCTGTTGGAGTTTGGGATTAGTTGGATAATCTTTCCTGCAGAATTCACACTGCAGCTAGTCCCCTCTAGGAATATAATCACACTTTCTCCCACTCTCTCTCAACACCAGTCTCCTGAGATCTGCAGAAATGTGCACACAAACACATTCCTGAACGCTTAGTGTAGATTGTGGTGACATTTCTGCTGTGAGATTCTGCTGGGCAAGTAAGAAACAGACCACCCAAGCACAGCTCACAGAATTACCATTCAGCTATCGTTTCTATAGTTGCAGAAGAGCCAACAGACAAAAACCAAGGCTCATTCTAATCTGAGATCTTAGGAAGAAAACATGATTGGAGTGTTTGCTGATGAAGTTGCAGAGCGTGACGAGACTCTTCAGGACGCAGGGACAGATTTGATGCTGCTGTTGGTGATTCTTGAGCTCTGAGCTCTAAAAATCAATACAGTCAATGTGTCTCCCTCGGTTTGCACGGTGTGTGTCCTTCTCTGCTGCTGCGGGGAAGATTTCTAAAGCTCTGCCTCATGCTGTAACAACAACACATTCTGAACCTGCAGAGGGCAGATGTTCAGCATGTGTAAGCTCATCACTGCAGGGAGCTTCATTAGAGCTGTATCATGTATTAAGTTATTTTGAATCTTTTCAAAATAGTGAAGGAAAATGTGGGGCTTTTTGGTGCATTAATTTGCCAACACAAAGAACACAAAGGGGGCAATTAAATGAACTTTTCTCAATATTCCCAGCAGGTTGTTAAAAATCTAAGAACATTACAAATATACTAAGAGATCACAAAGAACTCTAAAGCAGTTATAAGTGGGTTGCACTCATGTCCTGGTGCCATTAAAATGTGTGGGTGGTCCAGCGGTGCTGTGCTGAACTGATGATCTTTAATAACCCTGATTGGTGATGAGCCCTACTGAAGGTCAGCGTATCTCATCATTCTGTGGAGCTGCTGCTGGCTGTGTGTCATCAGCACCCTCTTGCAGTCTTCCTACTGTATATTCTCTGAGGATTTCCATCAGTGGGCCTGGGCCATGCAGCGATAAATGAGGCTGTCTTGAGTGATCAGCTTGCATGCACTCTAAAAGCTTACCATGCTTTGATATGTTGTCACTGCATCACAACGCCCCCTGCCCTGCCAAGTCCGCACTGTTCCATCAGAATGTACTGCTGTTCTCTCCTTAGTAGAAAATGTAACATTGCTCTGTTCCAAAAGTAAGGCTACATTTTTACGACTGCATAATGCAGAATTTTAAGATGGTAAAGGTTTTTTCCAAAATATGTTGAAAATGGTTGTGCTGCTTAATATTTTTGTGGAAACCGTGATATACATAGCATAAAATAAATCTATCTATAAGGTTTTGGCAGCACAACAGAGCCATTGTGTTTTCAGCATGTCAGTAATCTTTAATCAGTAAGGCCAAGCATAAATGTTTAAGCATTCATCACACAAGATGGAAGATCCACAAGAGCATATTTAGGCAGATTACTGGCCTACAACATCATCCTGCACATGTTGTTTGGAGATGATCAGATGGCATGTTTGAATCTTAAGCTTGTCTTCTCAAGTCTGATTTTCATAACAGAAGGCAATGGTGGGTGACCTATTTCCTCTAGATTCAATAGCTCAGTTTGGATAGATAAAAAGTACCAGAACATGGCCCAACATTTGGTTTGGATTGTGTGCAGAACCATCTCAAAGTGACTGCTGGGACATGGACTACATTGATTCTCCAAAGGAGGAGTGAGCATGACATGCCAGCTCTGAAAAAACAGATTAAACTAATCTTTATATTTGAAACCCTAAATGACATTTGGAAGTGTAAAATAACATAATAGAAATAACAAATTAAATGAAATAATAGAAATTGAAAGGCTGTTTATATGGTTATTGTATCATTTACTATAATTTACTGTAATATAGTAATTTACTATCTTCTATAATAACAGTGCAGCTTGCATGGTGCAGGGTACTGAAGCAAGAGCTGTATGACAGGCAACCGAGCCTATTTATTTTGTCTTTCAAAAGTAGTTCCTACTGCTCTTAAAGGTCATTGGCTTTCATCTGTGCATGACAAAGCTGTACAGATAAACATATATTTTCCTTGGTAGAGATGCATTTCAGCATGTTTTAACATAAATCACAGATTTTATCAACACTTTTTGTAATGTGGTTAGATCTTTAACTCCTAAAGACATTCACTGATGTGTTGCTCCCTTTCTTAAAATAACAGCACAAACAAAAACAAAAAAAGCTTTCTGGAGAATGCATGAGGTCTACTTTTAAATTTTTTTAAGTGAATTTCACCCTCAGGCCATAATAATGCTTCCTCCATTGAAAAAGTCCCCTGTTGTCCTCTCACATAAAAATCCACAGACATATTTGTATAGAACTGTTTTGGACTGTTTTCACTTGTTATGGTGCTTGATCTGTGCATCTTTCCATTCTGATTCAGACTAAACAACTTTTTCCCTGGAGAAAGCAATATTATAGATAGAGGACTTGTATTTTAGGCGGAAGCAATGATTTGATGTTCGTCCTGATCAGTTTGTTTATTAAATTGTTATCAATTGGTGATTTACTAGATTATTTTGTTGTTTTTATGAGCTGTTTGGACTCTCATTTTGACAGCACCCATTCACTGCAGATGATCCATTGGTGAGCAAGTGATGTAATGCTAAATGTCTCCACATATATTTCAATGAAGAAACAAACTTTTCTACATCTTGGATAGCCTGAGGGTGAGTAAATTTTGAGCAAATCTTCATTTTTGGGAAAATTATTCCTTTAAAGGGCCTATGAACTTCTCCAAAGCAGCCAAGGCTAATTCTTATCTGAATGCAATGCTAACTTACACTGTAGCTAGACATAATGGGACACATCTTCTTGTGGAATCCCTGCCGCCTTACAATCTTAATACTGTATAAATATACTTTTTCATAATAAGCAGTGAATGCACTGTTCCATGCACCTACTCAGGGGAAGAGCTCATTTGATGTGCTACACTCTCTTTCATTAAATGTACTTTGAGAGAGGCAGTCTTGCCAAATTTATAACATCATGTTTCAGAGCTTTGCATAATGGTGTACAGCCCCTGTAATACAGAGCAGAAAATAATCCTCACGTCTGGGAGAGAACAAAGGCACCAGGTGGTATTGTGTGAGAGAGCGGGTGCAGTGTAACAGGAATATCCCAAAATTCAATGCTGGCTCAAGATGGAACAATATCTGGAATGTTTACAAAGACTGGGAGAAAACATACAAAAGTTTCACTTCTAAGTGGGCTTGAAATCTTTAAAAGTGAAACAAAATGAATGGAACTTCTTTGTTGCAGGTATTACTGAAAGTTTAGCCTTTTTATCTGCCATATTTAGTATTCGGCATTCAATGTTCAATGCATGACATGACCAGCAGACTGTAGAAGGCTCTTGCCTTAGTCATAGATGCCTGACTCAGTCACTTTCTATAACAGACAGCATTGCTTTTTGATATGAAGACGCAGATGCAGTAAGTTCAGTTGCAGCAGGAGTCAGTGTGTATTGAATCACTTTCAGCAGCTCGTCTGTAAGATTATATGTGTGTTTGTCATCTTACTTGCTTCAATTTTTCACTCAAATTTACCGGTACTGCTAAACGGCGGTTTCAAACGGTAAACCAGGGCGTCCCGTTTTCAAAGCGAGAGAGTCTATAATGCACAATCTGTGATGTGACTGCAGATGTTTCATGATGGCTCATAACGAGATCAAAAATTCATTTGCATATTCAACAAAAAGGATCCCACATGTCGCAGAATGTGGGCTTCTGTGATTGTGGATAAATAACCGGTTAATGATTACATGCCTGTTTTCTACTTTATGACTGTGCATTAATCACTCTAACCTCTGATTAGATGGGGCTTCTAATGACATTCACTGCCTAATCAAAAATCCTACCTCTGGTCTGAAAGTTGTCTCTGCAGCACGGATCTGACAAGAGCGTTGGGTCGCACGCTTTTCTCTGGGGAGTTTTTAGGGCTGCCGTCAGAGTCTCCACTGTCCTGATCACCCATTGCTTTAACGTAACTGCTGCTCCGCATTCTTCTGCATGGGATCTCCTCATCTCTCCCTCCCCATTCATCCTGAGGAACCTGTATGTACATAAATTCTGTTTTCATAAAATGGATATATATTACAGCACAGACACACCTTCCTCACATGCATATATACTGTCACAAAATATGTTGAAAGGAGGGATAAGAAAGTTAGAACTGACCCTTCACAAAGACCATGTTTCAACCATGGAAAGATGTCAGTACACATCATTTTTCAAGTTCAAGTCTACTGACATTAATCTACTCTCCTGTCTGGTTTGTTTGTCAGAGAAAAATAGCATTTGGCGTTATGATTGGTCACATGGCCTGTCAATCAAACTCCCTGCAAATTGCTAGCAAAGCTGATTTCTTCACCAAGTTTAATGTATGACAGCTTTTCTTGTTTGCAGTTTTCATGACTTTGACATAGTTTGTTGTACTATTACCTTTTTAAAGCATAAAAGCACACAAATCTCATTTTTTATTTTGCTTTTATAACTATTTTAGAAGTTAGACAAACTGAAATACCGCACGTATACAATCTCATTCCATGTTCAAATCTTTTATATAAACTGAAGTGTTGACTGCATTTGTCAAGTTTAATCATGACTTTGAAATAGTTTTGGTATCAACCCTGATACCAAAATTTAAAAAAAAAACAAACAACAACAAAAAAAAAAACTAACGAAAATCAAACAAACATATATATTTTAATTTAGTAAATATATTATATCAATAAATATAAAACATAATTTGTTCCTAGTGGCTACTAGAAACTAAACTGTAAGCCATTTACTCATGTGGGCTATTATTTATTTATCTATTTATTTATTTATGAACTGAATATTTATTACCCACTAAGGTTGGTGAACACTTGGACGTGTTCAGTTGCATTTTTTCCTGAAACGGTGAAAAGAACTTAAATTACTTTGTCATTTTTGGTCGTACTGATAAGAGTAAGACACCAGGTCTACTTTTAAATTGCAGTTGAAAATTCTTATTTGAAAACTTACATAAAATAAATAGAAAATATGAGGTTTGACTATCAACATCAAGTAAAAAAAAAAGGTCAAGTAAAAAAAAAAAAAATTTTCAGAGTTTCATGCCTAATTTTGTACCGATTTAATGGAAAGTGCTAGAAGAGTAGGTTTAGGATCTGACTGAGTGAAAAAGAAAGCTTTTCTTTAAGTGAAAAGGGAGTAGCTTAAAAACTTCCTTAGTAGTTATGTCTGTTTATTAAGCAGTCAGCAAGACCAAGAAAATAAGACCAGCGTATGCAGGAAATGGCTGGATGCTCATTAAAACAGACTCCTCAACACAATTCATTGCCAACACCGCTGACACGGTGACATTGTCACGACTGTTATCCATCACCTATACCGGCTGACATTTACTTCTTGGCACTTTCCCCAAGAACATCTTCACAGAAACCACTTATCACAGACTATCTTTACTTGTGGACAGTGACTGAGTAATATTACTGTTGTTGTCATGATCTTGTATGCTTAATGACTCTCTTCTTATGAATGAACAACGTTTCACTCAGGTCTGATACCTGAGTGACGGATCACATGACAGAAACAAGGCACTGACATATTTATGACCCATTCTCTATTCACACTAGCAGAGACCAATTTTGTCACCTAGCAACCGTCCTCATCCTCATAACCTTCAGAACACTACTTTACATCAGTACTCTGAAAACATCCTCTCAGAACAACACATCTCAACAGTTTTATAGGCCAAGAGATGAATTCATTACAACATAGTGACAAAAGAACAGAACTGTGACTTTCTTTCTTCTGTGGAACACAAAAGGAGGATTTTGAAGAAGTGTGCTGGTCCTTCTTTTCCATGTGATTACAGTGAAGGGGGACTGATGCTTTCAAGATTTCAAAATGAAGCCAAAATCATCATAAAAGTGATCTATTTGACATTACATTTAAATTTAAGTTGTTTACTGGTGATCGTTCATGATAGTTCAAACTATTTATTCTTTTTAGTAGATTTGTTGACATACACTAAGTGTGGGGTCAGTAAGATTAGTTTTATGAAGAAATTAATGCATTTATTTAGCAAAGCATTAAATTGATCAAACATGACATTAAAGATATTTAATTATATTTAGAATGAAAAGATTTCTATTTCAATGAAAGATGTTCTTTTGAACCTTCTATTCATCAAAGAATCCAAAAGATGTGACACAGTTCCACAAAAATATTAAGCAGCACAACTGTTTCCGGCACTGATGATAAGAAATGTTTCTTGAGCACCAACTCAGCAAATTAGAATGATTGTTGATGGATCATGTGACACTGAAGACCGGAGTAATAGCTGCTGAAAATTCTGCTTTGCTATCACAGAAATAAATTCAATTTATTATTTTATTATTATAAAATGTATGATTTTTTTGTTGCCTTGGTGAGCATTAGAGGCTTTTTTTTTTCAAAAACATAAAGAAATTTTCTAAAAATCTAAACTAAACTTCTAAACACTGTTTCTTGAGTTCAGCTTACTGAATCATGATTTGCTGGAGGTGAAGATTATTGTTTAATAGTGACTTAAATTTTGGTTTACCAGCAAATTTTTTTTAAACATTTTTCCATTTCTGTTCTACTAAAAAAGAATGTCAAGTTTGGAATGACATCAGGATGAGTAAATAATGTGAATTATAAATATTATTTATTTTTAGGATAAATTCTTTTAACACTTAAAAAAAATTTATTTCAGTGTTTCAAAGTACACAGTTACAAGGCCATGCAACATATTTCATTAAGGATTTGAATCAATTGAACCACAGCACATGACATTTAATATAAACAGCTTGATTAACTCTGTCCTTCTACCAAAACCTTTTGTTTATCAGACAGCCTCTCGTCCAGGTGACAAGGGGCACATTTCAGCAGCCTCGTGGGTCTTTAGCATTCTGCAAGAAGAATGATTCTGATCCAGGAGTCAATGAAAATGAGTAAATGTCACGAACACCCTTGTAGACACACGCACACATGCACACACACACACATAATCCATAGAAGTCTTTAGGGTAATTAAGTCTTGAAGGAGTTTGATATTTTTAGACATTTAATTAACCAAAAACGCCAGAATCTATGGTGTAAAACTCTTGATAAATCACTGAGATTTGAGTCCCCCTTCCCCAGTATGGATGGCCCATATGACTGTGTGATAGTAGAAACGTATTAACTGGTGAAGATTTCACTATACAGTTTATACAAAAGTAGTCTAGACATTATTTTTTACACATGAGAGTAACAAAGAAACACGGATTCATACGAAAATACAAAGCGGGCTGTGTCCTACTGGTATGATGCCACAGGTGTATGTATATCAGGTATTCCATTATATATACAGGTGCATCTCAATAAATTAGAATGTCATGGAAAAGTTCATTTATTTCAGTAATTCAACTCAAATTGTGAAACTCGTGTATTAAATAAATTCAGTGCACACAGACTGAAGTAGTTTAAGTCTTTGGTTCTTTTAATTGTGATGATTTTGGCTCACATTTAACAAAAACCCACCAATTCACTATCTCAACAAATTAGAATACTTCTTAAGACCAATAAAAAAAACATTTTTAGTGAATTATTATTGCTATTATTGTATTATTGGCCTTCTGGAAAGTATGTTCATTTACTGTATATGTACTCAATACTTGGTAGGGGCTCCTTTTGCTTTAATTACTGCCTCAATTCGGCGTGGCATGGAGGTGATCAGTTTGTGGCACTGCTGAGGTGGTATGGAAGCCCAGGTTTCTTTGACAGTGGCCTTCAGCTCATCAGCATTTTCTGGTCTCTTGTTTCTCATTTTCCTCTTGACAATACCTCATAGATTCTCTTTGGGGTTCAGGTCTGGTGAGTTTGCTGGCCAGTCAAGCACACCAACACCATGGTCATTTAACCAACTTTTGGTGCTTTTGGCAGTGTGGGCAGGTGCCAAATCCTGCTGGAAAATGAAATCAGCATCTTTAAAAAGCTGGTCAGCAGAAGGAAGCATGAAGTGCTCCAAAATTTCTTGGTAAACGGGTGCATTTGTGTCAAAAAACACAATGGAACAACACCAGCAGATGACATTGCACCCCAAATCATCACAGACTGTGGAAACTTAACACTGGACTTCAAGCAACTTGGGCTAT
This sequence comes from Spinibarbus caldwelli, assembly GCA_039654775.1. NCBI lineage: Eukaryota > Metazoa > Chordata > Actinopteri > Cypriniformes > Cyprinidae > Spinibarbus > Spinibarbus caldwelli. Next base: position 13,943,389 of record CM077250.1, on the reverse strand, counting down.
GAGCTTCTCCACCCTTCCTCCAGACTCTAGGACCTTGGTTTCCAAATGAAATACAAAACTTGCTCTCATCTGAAAAGAGGAATTTGGACCACTGGGCAACAGTCCAGTTCTTCTTCTCCTTAGCCCAGGTAAGACGCCTCTCACGTTGTCTGTGGTTCAGGAGTGGCTTAACAAGAGGAATATGACAACTGTAGCCAAGTTCCTTGACACGTCTGTGCGTGGTGGCTCTTGATGCCTTGACCCCAGCTTCAGTCCATTCCTTGTGAAGTTCACCCAAATTATTGAATCGATTTTGCTTGACAATCCTCATAAGGCTGCGGTTCTATCGGTTGGTTGTGCATCTTTTTCTTCCACACTTTTTCCTTCCACTCAACTTTCTGTTAACATGCTTGGATACAGCACTCTGTGAACAGCCAGCTTCTTTGGCAATGAATGTTTATGGCTTACCCTCCTTGTGAAGGGTGTCAATGATTGTCTTCTGGACAACTGTCAGTTCAGCAGTCTTCCCCATGATTGTGTAGCCTAGTGAACCAAACTGAGAGACCATTTTGAAGGCTCGGGAAACCTTTGCAGGTGTTTTGAGTTGATTAGCTGATTGGCATGTCACCATATTCTAATTTGTTGAGATAGTGAATTGGTGGGTTTTTGTTAAATGTGAGCCAAAATCATCACAATACTTCAGTCTGTGTGCATTGAATTTATTTAATACACGAGTTTCACAATTTGAGTTGAATTACTGAAATAAATGAACTTTTCCACGACATTCTAATATATTGAGATGCACCTGTATATCAGTATATCAGGTAGCTCATTCAATCAGAATGTATTGTTTTAGCTGCCTCTTTTAAAATGTTACTTTTATTTTATTAACTCTACACTATAGAATGTGAAGCTATTGCTGACCTCATGCCAGATAACTTCATTAATTCATTTATATATATATATATATATATATATATATATATATATATATATATATATATATATATATATAAAACATTTTTAAATATATTACACATTATAATAATTTTATTGTATATTGCATAATAATTTTTTGTACTTTTTTTTGTAAAAGTTTGGGGTCAGTAGGATTTAAATAAATAAATAAATAAATAGTACTTTTATTCTTTTTTTTTTTTTTTTACTTTCTTCCTGGAAATAAATGTATCACAGTTTCCACAAAAATATTAAGCAGTATAACTCAATATATCAATAAGCAACTGATAAGAAGAGTTTATTGAAATTAGTAGCATATTCTGAAGAACCATGTGACACTGAAGACTGGATTAATGCTTCTAAAAAATTCAGCTTTGCCATCAGAGGAAAAAATTGAATTTAAAATTTTAAATAGAAAACTGTTATTTCAGAATATTTCAGTTTTAATCAAATTAATGCAGTCTTAATGAACATAAGAAACTTTCAAAAACATTTAAAATCTTTAAAATCGAGCCCAAACTCAAAGCATGATATAAGATTTCCTCATCAGAGACTGTTTAAAATCACAAAACACAAAATATTACAGTGATGAAAAAACAAATTCAGAGAAGAACTGAATGTTAATGATGCGTGGCATTGATTTTTATTTTTTTTTTACTCTAATTTAGTATTAGCTAGTTAAAAAAATTTCAATATTAAAGCTAATTTACGTGTTTGTTTTTGAACAAGTGTCTGTGATTATCTCTTCTGAAAGACTAAACATGTTCAAGCTCATTTAGGGGACAAACAACGACACAAATAGCATCTGCTGTCACCAACATTCCCTTACCCATCTTCACACACACACACACACACATCCAGCTGTGTCTGACCTCTTTAGTTGTCTGACTCTCACAGTTTATTGAGTTGTTGTCAAGACAGGGTCTCTTTGTGTCCATGTGTGTGTGTGTGTGTGTGAGAGAGAGTGTGTGTGTGTGTGGAAGGAGTTGCTATTTGGCTCCTGCTGGCTTGTAAACAGTCGTATTAATTGGTTATTAGATTCACCTTCACTGACCTATCAGAAAATCTATTAAAATGCAATCCTCTTTTCTTGTAGCCTTTAGATGCAGGTGAAGAATACAGAGAGAAAGAGCAAGGTGGAATCATAATGAAAAGGGTAAACTGTGTAAGAGTGAAAGTTTGCGGTTAGACAATGCAGGGCTCAGCTGGAGAGGTCTGTTCATTTAAAACTCCCATGATCCTTTATCATTCAGGGAGTGAATATTTCTGATGTTCACAGAGCAGTGAACTAAATCCAGCGATGTTTGCCAACCTCTACTGAAATGTCAAAGTCATAATGTTTGAATACTACATTCTTGACTTTCAGTGCTACTCTTAAGGACATTCACATAAAGTTGAGAAAAGTTCAGCTTTATGTAAATGGAATATGATGCGGCGACTACCAATGGGACTGAAGACACTGGAGTACACATCATCTATCTCCTCTTGTAGTTGAGTTTAGGAAATACAGAGGAGACATTATGTTATGAGCAAATTAACTACTTTACATGATTATGTCTCTGGCCACATGTAGGAGTATTATCAAACATTAGGCATGAAAAAACATATTCAGGTTTTTTTGTGCTTCATTAAATATACAGCTGTTTTACTCAATATGCCTTCAAAGGAGCTACCAAAGATGAACATGATCAATGTCCACTGCATAAGCAGACTGATATCTAAAAGTTTATTATTTTTCCTCTTTTCACAAACATTCGTATAATAAAATCAAATAAAATGTCAACAATGAAAAAACTAGTTGGTTACCTTAAAAAGACCATAGATAATGCTGTCAGTTCATACTGCTCTTAACGTCTGACAAATGAATGGAATGAGATCTGCTTTCCTGTTTGTTCATGCAATGCTCTGCATAAAGCTTATTGTCGTCGTCCCAGGTTAGTTAGGACTTCTTCATGATATGATGTATCATCTTCTTCATGATATGATGTATTATGCACTGCTGCAATTTATATACAAATTACCATTCAGAATGCTAATTTTTAGTAGGAATGACATCTTATTTTTACAAGCAATAAATCTAATTTGTGAGTAGATTTTCAAAACTTATTGCCAGTTACACAGCCCAACAGCAATGTTAAGGGATTCAGCAGTGGAAACACTTACTAGCTAACCAACATTACATCAACATGGGGACCTCCACACTGCAAAATCAGTTTCATCTTTTTCTTTTTTTGTACAGTAAAAATACCTAAACATCTTTTAAAAACAGATAAATGTACTTGAGGCTCCAATAGCATAAGAAGCTTTTCAGAGAATAAACACTACTGTTCAAAAGTTTGGGATCACTAAGAAGTCTCTCACCAAGGCTGCATTTATTTGATCAAAATACAGTAAAAACTACGGAAGTTCTAAGAGGCCATGCATTATGCATTATTTTTCTATCTTGTTTTCTCGTTATCACGACTTAATTTTCTCGTGATCTCGACATAACAAAAGTTGTTTTGTCGTGATCACGACTTAATTTTCTCGTGATCTCGACATAACGAAAGTGTATTTTACTTATTTATTTTTTAAATTTTTTTACAATGATTGATTTTTAAAACACAATGCGTCGTGAGTCTACTGTTGCTATAGTAACGAACTTAACTCTGAAGCGCATCTGATCGACAGATAGCCGTGCGCTCTTTTATACTGTAGCCTATGTTATGGATATTTCTTCGCTTCGCGTAGTACTAATAAAATCTACAATAAACAAATATAGGCTAATCAATCACTGCTGATTTTTTTCCAGAGTATGCTAAACATTTTGTTTGTGTAATTAACATGTTTAAATGGTCTAACATCAGAGCATTCAACACCGAAAACGCAGGTGCGCCTTCAGAAGAATGCAGAGAATTGTTCTAAAGCTGCTCGGATTCAACTCACTTTGTTTTCCTCATTCGTTTTGAAATAAAATGATATATAATTTGTTTGTGATTTTTATTAGTCATGTAGGATGTGTTGTGATTGATATGTGCCTTACAAGCTTGGGATGCTGTTTGAAAAGAGTGTTTATTTGTGTGTGTGTGTGTGTGTGTGTGTGTGTGTGTGTGTGGTTTCCTACAAAGAAATGTAGAAAATATTACAACACTGTATAACATCGCTTAACTAAATTAGCTTATACACATTTTTATACATATAAATCACATTTCTTATCAATATATATTTATTAACAATAAAGATTAAAAATAAGGACAAAGATGCACATTACAAATTTTAGCGCGTTCTACATAAACACAACATTATCCCCGCTTAACTAACAATCGTGTACTTCAAAGATGCACAAATAAAGATAGCCTATAGGTTGCAAACAGAATACTATACAGTGACCTCAACATTGGTTTTAATAAGCAATAAGTTTCACTGAATGTTATTGTGGTAGTGAAACGAGTCGTGCAGCAGTAAGAACGTAACGATAACAGATACACTTTCAAGCAAAAATAATAATTTCTATTCATTTCTATTCTATTTAACATTTATAAGTTAATTAAATGTCAATAATGACCTGCACAAATTATAGCAATCACGGAGAGGTCCTTACTCTGTCCCGAACATGTACAGTAAGGTAGATATACAGTATACAGGTCCCAATCAGTTATTTTTAGTTCTACACTGTCATCTGTTGGCGCAGTTGTGTAACTTAGAGAACAACTCCTGTTATGTCGTGATCACGACAAAACAACTTTTGTTATGTCGAGATAACAAGAAAATTAAGTCGTGATCACGACAAAACAACTTTTGTTATGTCGAGATAACGAGAAAATTAAGTCGTGATCACGACATAACAACTTTTGTTATGTCGAGATAACGAGAAAATTAAGTCGTGATCACGACAAAACAACTTTTGTTACGTCGAGATAACGAGAAAATTAAGTCGTGATCACGACATAACTTTCGTTATGTCGAGATAACGAGAAAATTAAGTCGTGATCACGAGAAAACAACTCGTTATGTCGAGATCACGAGAAAATTAAGTCGTGATCACGAGAAAACAAGAAGGAAAAATAATAATAATGCATGGCCGCTTAGAACTTCCGTAAAAAACAGTAATACTGTGAAATATTACAACAATTTAAAGTGAAATATTACAACAATTTAAAGTAACTATTTCAGTAAATTTAAAAATGTAATTTATTCTTCTGATGGCAAAACAGAATTTTTAGCAGCCATTACTCCAGGCTTCAGTATTCAGGTAACATATTATTGTTATCAATGTTGAAAACAGTTGTGCTGCTTAAAAAATTTAAGGAAAGCATAATTATTTCAGGAATCTTTGATGAATAGATGAATAGAATCTCTGATGAAAAAAACAATTATTTGAAACAAGTCTTTACTGTCATTTTTGATTAATGCATCCTTGCTGTGCAAAAAGAAAGAAAGAAAGAAAGAAAGAAAGAAAGAAACCCCAAAACTGTTTGCATCTTGAAATATCCATATTTTACTAAACCCACTGTTTTTCCTTTTTTTAAGCATTCAACTAAGCCTTCCAATTAAATACATGAGTTTTAAACAAGAAAAGCTTAAAACAAGAAAAGCCATTTTCTTGCTTAAATCAAGACAATTTGCCATTCGAGTTTTAAAGATATTTGCACTTTACTAGAACACAAGACAAGAAAACTGATGAAGAAATACTGATGAAGAAAATGATTTTCTTTTTTGCATTATGTGTGAATGGGCCATTACACTTTAATCAGGATTGGCCTTGAGCTGTAGGACATCTACCTCGTGGTGACTGATATCACCATAAAGTCATGGCGAAATATTTAAAATTGTTACATCAGACAGTGAAATCAGTTGCTACATTTACATGCATTTTAATACGGCATCCGTAATCCGACAGATAGCTCATAGGAAATGAAAAGCCTTAATATAAACACCTCATTGGAGAAAAATCATATGATTAAGCTTGAAAGAGGTGGAGCAGATCTGCCAGTTTTAAGTAAATGATCAGCAGAAAAACACTTTTTCAACCTACAAAAATCAAGCAACTTAATTTTCAAAGATATTTTATATAAAAATAAATAGGATATGAGGCAGCAGAATTCAAAATCCACTTGAATCCACTTCAAAATTTTAGGGGCCAGTTTGAACTCTTCTGCTATTCATCACAGCACTGAGGCCTCTGCCCACAATGAAGTGAACCACTGTCCTCCTCATAACATGATCAATGATTTATGTAAGAAGTGTTGAAATGTGGAGGAAACCCTTGTCAAAAGTCATCTCATGAACCATTTAGCATTGATTTTGATCCAAATCACAATCTCAGCTAATGATTCAATCTACTCACGATGGTGACCGCCATGATGAACACACACTAAAAATAGCTGCTTTATTGCTTTCGCTCAGTATGCGGTGCTCAGGACAACGGACCATCAGAATGAAGGGGTGCACGTCCCTCCCGGGCAGTTTGCGTCACTGCGGGGCTGCATCGATAACAGCAGCCAAAATAGCACCAGCGTGATAGACGGTGCAGGCTATTTTTGTTGGGGTCGAGAGAACCTATTAAACGCCTGACCCAGAGATGCATCACAGTCATTGACTGCTGGACGCTTTCTGTCCTTTTTCTGCAGGCTGATGTTTAATCCATTTGGACATATTTGAAATACAAACACACTTAAGCTAATTGCTGTGCTAAGAAAGACAGATGGGAAGAGGTTGCTTTCATCCCTCAGTGAAAGTCCACATTTTTGTCACAGATGCATTTGAGCTGAAATTAGAATTAGGAGTGATTACTGACAAAAAAAAAAAAAAAAAAACCATTGGCCTTTTCAAAAAATGGATGCTGAAAGTAGTTTTGCACTTTCGTTGAAAGAAAAATGTGTTTGTTTTTTAAGTTAAAAGAGCATTTTGCATCTTGTGTGACCTGTAAAGGTACAATATTTAGTGGGCAAAGACACAATCCTACAGTATAACAAGCTTTACCACAATGTTGTTATAAAGACAAATTAGATCTAGAGGAGGCATATGGAGTGGATGAAGGCTGGGCACAATTTCTGCACACTAACCAATCACAACCGACACTCAAAAAAACGTACAAAAATGAAAAAAGTTGTCACTGGGGTGGTACCTTTTCAAAAGGTACATCTTTTGTACCTTATTTACCCCTAAAGGGTGCATATTGGTATCTTAATGGTACATATTAGTACCTAAATGGTACATGTTTGTATCTTTTAAAAAGGTACTACCCCAGTGACAACTTCTGTACCTTTTACACAATATTAACCTCACTGACCAGTGACAGTATCATCTTAACAGTAGCATATTCACTTCCGGATAATCTCAGGCATATTAATCTCCTAATCTCATTGCCATTGTTGACAGAAAATATGCATAGACTATAGCTCAGTATTGTCTAAATTGACTGAGTGGGACCCGAATGAGGTCTCCACAAGCCTCTAAAACATAAAACTTAATATTGATTTAGGTTGTCTTTCTCTCTGGATTCTTTCTTTCCCTGAGGAAACACTCGGATCCATCCATTCATTAATGATCTCAATGGGGCCATCAGCCTCGCTGCTTCTGCTGTGCTATTGCATAAGTCCAGGACTGGTGGAGGCTGCAATGTCAGCAGATGTTTACTATAGGGTGTTTTTCATTGTACCTGCTGATCTAACTGCTTGAGTCAGACATCTGCAATACTAACTAGTTCTGACAGACCAGCATATGTTGTGTTTTGGATGCTAGCCTATTTTGAGATGTTGTTCTCTATACCTGGCTCCTTAACTAGCCAGTAAGGCTATATTGGTTGAACAGCTTCAACAGCAATAGGCATTGCTAGTCCACTAGGATGACCACCACTTGTCAGAATGGTCTAACTGGACCAGCATCTTTTTAAAAAAAACAACAACAAATATTTGGGAAAAATATAATTCAATCAAATTAAGAGTTTATTTTGATAATAAATACATGAATACATGTGAAAGTACTTTTCACAGTATTTTTAAAGGTTGCATATCCAATTGCAATCCAATAATCAACCTTAGCTGTATATTAAAGAACAATACTAAACAATATGGTGACATAGCGTTATTAATTCATTAAAATTTAGTAAACTACTGATTAGGGTCACCAGTTTGGGAGAATCAGACCAGAGCTGTAACCACCACTGACACTGAGGAGTGTCCCCCAATAATTAGAAATAGCTAAATTGTCCCCCAAATGAAATATTTGCATTGCTGAATTAAGTAGTGCAGAAAACTCTGTCCAAATATTTTCATACAGTATCCTGTTTCATATATATATATATATATATATATATTAAAAAAAATTAACCAGTTCTGTATAAGAATACAGCATTATCCTAATATAAAGAGAGGCTGAAACAACAGTCATATTCTAAAACAGGATGAATTGACTAAAGCAATATCACTGTCTTCTTTAAAATAGGCCTAGTGTTATTAAAAAGATGCCATGGGCATGTACTAAAACACAGTAATGACCCCATCAGGACAAGCAATTTCAAGAAGTATTTGCATAGTAGCTGTACTTTGTGACAGATATGTGATTAATTTCAGCAATTTTGGAAACTGATTGCATTTTGCTACAATGCTAACCTGTGACAATTCAGCATCCATATATAGGATAAAGAGGCCTAATTGTACAAATGGACTAGAAAACAGCAAGTAGCTATTTCCAGTGGTCTGGCAGCACCATGAATAATGCATTCCGACGAAATGTGATGCATTTGGAAAATCACGCGTTAGCACAGAAAGATCAATGCTAATCAATATGACTCATTGTTTGCAATAATTCCGTACATAAACAACAGGAACAAACTGGTCTAGTCAGAGTGACAGGACCAATAAATCTGCCTCTCAATTTAGCACATTAGCACCTCACAACAACAACACACACACACACACACACACACTTCAATCAAGCTATATTCTCCACCAGCATAAACAACATATTCCCGCCTTTGTAACAACCCTTTCAGTGGACTATTACTTTTGGCTCTGTTGGGAACCCTCTGAAGCCTAAACAACAATCTACAGGCACCAATAAGCCATGGATCAGAAAGCAGCCACACAGAGGTTTGTTTTGGAAATGAATAGCATGACTTAATATTTACTCCCCTCACGTACACAAACATTCAAGAATCTCTTCTTACAGCAGTTCTCAACTTTTTTGAGTGCAAGGCCCCACATTGTCCACAAGGATAAGAATTCTCAAAACAACAATATGAATTTACTACCATATGAATATTTTCGGCATAAATACAAAAATGTATATTCAAAATAGTATAAAAAAGCCCATTGCAATTTTTGTTACTTTACATGTCTCTTCCAGCTCTAGAAATTAATTTATAATTAGGATACTGTATATATTCAGTATATTTTCAGTACATTTTCAGTTGCACAAATGCAAAAAAACTTACATTTTAGTTTATTTTAAAGCTTTGTCTTTAAGTTGTTTTAAAGGGATAGTTCACACAAAAATGAAAATTCTGTTATTCAAAGAAAACAAAAATACTGACTTTATTCAACAATTCGTCTCCTCTATCACATACGTAAACAAGGTATGCAACGTATGAACATTGTATACGCTTTACGTATCCATGTTGCACACGTTGTTTACGTATGTGATACTCTCCAAAATGGTGCTATAGGGTGACGCAGAGGAAATTAATTGTTGAATAAAGTCGGTATTTTTGTTTTCTTTGCACACAAAAGTATTCTCGTAGCTTCGTAAAATTATAGTTGAACCACTGACATCACATCAATTATTTTAACGATGTCCTTGCTACGTTTCTGAGCCTTGATCGTGTAAGGAACCTTGCTGTTTATGGGAAGGTCAGAGAGCTCTCGGAATTCATCAAAAATATCTTAATTTGTGTTCCGAAGATGAACGAAGGTCTTAAGGGTTTTGAATGACATGAATGTGAGTAATTAATGACAGAATTTTCATTTTTGGGTGAACTATCTCTTTAAGTCATCTTGACATCCCTACGGAAGTCTGCTGACAGCACAAATCTTACAGCACAGCATCACCAGCAATCGCACCTTCATGAACTAAATCTCACCTGCAAATAATGACAAGGCCTCATGGAGGACTTCAGTTCTTGAGGCATGGTCGGTTTCTCCAGGTTGAGGGAAGATTTGCGGTAGGCTTCTTTAGCTTGACTGACAGTCAGTGTTGACCAGGAGCTGCGCTTCATAAATTTGCCCTCAGGGGCCATAGCGATGCCCTCGCATGCCGAACATTTCACATCGTTGTTGCTCTTGGAGGTCTTGAGCGAAAGGTCACCAAAGTGGCCATGGCCTGTGTCCGGGTAACAGTGAGTGATATGATCTCCGTGGTGGCGGCTCATGATGCTGGGAGTCCGGTAGGTGCTGTCGCTGTCCAGGTTGTCATCAGAACTCCACCAGCCTGCTATCCCTGAGCGTTGCTTGGAGTCTGACTTGCGTTCCTTGCTCTTACTCCGTTTGCTGTGTTTGTGGTTCCCATGGTGGTGTCCGTGATGGTGGTGGTGGTGGTGTCCGCTGTCTGAGCGAGAGTCTCCCTTGGTGCCATTCATCTTGGACGACCCCTCGAGCGAGTGGGATTTGGTGAAGAGCTTCTGGACGGAGTGCACCAGGTGGCGGATGCGCCCGGGACTCTCGTTGCGCTGCTCGCTGCTTGTGGTGGTTGCAGACGTGCGCTGGTACTGCAGCGTGTGAAAACCATCTCTGTGAATCGGCAACTGCTTCTCGAACTGGTCTAGTAGATTTGCGGGAATACGATTCATTTTCCCAGACCCACCGCCCCCACCGCCAACACTAACCCCTCCACTGCCGCCGCCACTGTGAGAAGCGGAGCCGTCGTCTCTCGAGCCGTCGTGGTGTGAACTGTAGTGCATTCTGGGAAAGGTGCTGCTGGAAACGTGGTCAGATGCCATAGAAACGGGCATCACCATGCACTCTGAGTGGATGGAGCTGCGGGGCGAGCAGCGGTGTGGATCCAGAGGGCAGCTCTCGGTCGGACTGAGCAGGTAGGGAGAGCGGGAATCGTGGCCGACATGCTGCAAGGGGTCGAGGGACTGATCGCAGTCTGGCAGCCCACAGGTGTGTCCTGATATGAAGGTGAGCTGAGGACGACCACTTGATAAACCTTTCATATTCCTGGGAGGGGAGGGGTAGCTGTCTTCATCGAAGTACAGCGGTGGAGACCATGAATCTAGCTGATCTATGAAAGACAAAGAGAGGAAAAGAGAACAGAGAGGATTAGTGAGTTTGATTCATTTTACTTTAGCATTCAGCATCAGTTTAGACCTTGTTCAATCTTTCTGCAAACTATATTTTGAGACATTTTCCCCATAGAAATTGCTAATAGGGATGTTTGCAAAACAGTCTGGTAGGATTAAAACGAGCTGATTACAAAATCGCTGCCGTTTTCGTGAATTCAAGCGATCATGCGGCAGCCTTGTAGAAAACACAACACTTCAATTTGTGAATGGGATGAAATCATGTTGTCCGGACAAAAGCTCGTCCCAAAGCCCTCTGCCGATCCTCCCCATCTGGTCCTGCCAGGCCTTACGAGGACAGAGTTGCAAGCCTTGCCATTTATCCAATGCAAAGTAAAATAATAGCCTATCATTTCGGAACCGCTGGGCCATCCGTCAAAGCCGGCTATGGAGAGAGGGGGAGCATTTTGAGGTGCTTCAGCGGTTGTCCTTGAGAGACATTGCTCAGAGATTAAAACCATATTCACTGTGATCTTTCATCACAGCCACATATGGGCAGCCTGCCGCTAACTTCATCAGAGCTAGGGCTCAGAGATGCTGTTTTTCACATCCAGCCGTTTGCCCTTTCTGACATAACTATTTCATGCTGCTGGATCATATGTCATTTCACACAGGTGATTAATGGGAATTTTCATGTGGTGAAAGTACAGGTTAATGCATATTAAAATAAAGGTCATTTTTATATTGCTGGAGAGAAAAAAAAATACACAGAACATGTTAGTTTTAATGAGATTTCAGTGTCAAAAGTGAGGGCTTGTTAAATCTAAGGTATTATTAACAATTTTAAAGTTGTCTTTCACATCCAAGTGAAAGCACATCATTTGAGAAATATTCGTATTTTGAGAAAGTATGCATTTGTAGTGTATTTAAACTCCTATTTCATCTATGATGGCATTAAAGTTTTTAAAAAATAAAACTACATACTAAAATAAGTCAAACCATAATGCAAAGCACAGTACTAACATATTATTTTATGATTATTTTTTATGATTTTAGATTATTTTATGTCTTTTGTGTGTGTGTGTGTATGTGATTAATCGTGATTAATTGCATTCAAAATAAAAGTTTGTGTTTACATAATATGTCAGTGTACTTTGTATCTGTATTATGTATATATAAATACACACATATACATGTACAAATTTTAAAAAATGTTTATGTGTGTATATATATATACGGATGCTATTCATCGCGATAAATTGTTTCACAGCCCTAGTGTGTTACATCGTGTGGCTTGTGTTATGGCCAAAAACTCTGTTATGAGACATTTTCACATACCAAATAAATGAATCATATTTAAGCTGATTATAAATAGAGAATTTCTACAATGGTATCAGTAGCTGTAAAGTTTGGTATGTAGCTGCAAGCTGTCAGTATATAAGACAGCTGCCAAATTACAAATTACTGAGTGTACACTTACGTCTGTGGTCAAAGGTTTGGAGTCAGTAAGTCATTTTTTTCTTTCAATCAACACTGATAATAAGAAATTATTCTTAAGCACCAAATCAGCACATTAGAATGATTTCTGAAGAATCATGTGACACTGGCTGCTGAAAATTCAGCTTTGCCATCACAAGAATAAATAACATTTTGAAATATAGTAAATTTACATTTATTTTTATATTGATTTTAAATTGTAATAATATTTTATAGTATTACTGTTTTACTGTATATGTGATCAGCTAACTGCAGCCTTGGTGAGCACAAGTGACTTCTTTTAATTTTTTTTTTTTTAAAACTTAAAAAAAAAAAAAAAAAAAAAGATTTTTCAACAGTAGTGTATTTCTGAAAAACACACAGGGCCCAGAAAAGAAGAAAACACATATATCTGATTCACACAGGCAGCAAAGAACTGGACTGAAGACAAAATGAAAAACATCTTTGTGTGAATTTGGAAAGCAACCAATTCAAAACCCTCCCTTGTGTTTAATTAGAGCACAAACAGAGTACTGACCCATAAGGAGATCTTTAGCTCAGGTCAGCACACACCATAATGATGCCCAAGTCCATCTTGATTGAAGAGGACCTGAAGGAGAATGTCAAGTTTGTTTATTCTGAGTGTGCGAAAGAATATTCTAGAGTGATAGCGAATCATAAACAGGCACTTCATTAAAATTAAACTTGTGAGAGGCTGAACAACAGAGAATCACATTAAAGCACATCCGGAACAAACGGTCCAATTTGGATTATGTCTGTAAACACGGGCCAATACGAGCACTTGATTACGTTCTTTCAAAGGTTAAAAGCAAGGAACCTTCAAGAAATCAGGGTTGTTCATCAGAAAATCGAAGAGATGCAATTGTGTCCTTAACCCCCAGAAGGCTCTGCAATAAACCACAATGTTACATTTCTGAATATGAGGAGACGGGTGAAACTGACAGGGCCAGAATGGTTCTGGTTTCACTGGAGATGTAATAGTCTTATATCAGCCTGTTGTTGGTTATTTCTCCTTCATCCAAATCCAACACAACTGCAGTGAAATATCTGGAGACAACAGAGGAGAAGCACAGATTGCAGACTGAAATTAAAAGCTTTATCTTTTACACTTTGCTTTTAAAAGAGACAACAGAGTGTTTCTAAACCCTGTGGACTAAATCAGCCACAAGATTATCACCTTGAGAGAAGCAGACCCTCCATAATTCACTGCAGAGATAAGAGAAACTTGCACTATATCAATCCAGCTACTGACAACATATGCCATGTATTTGATGCTATTATATCTTGCCTGAATTTCAAACTTATTAGCCAAGAAGAAAATTACAAAAAGAAATGTTTGATGTAATAACAACTTACAGTAACTGGCAGTAACATGGTTTCCCTTTCAGTCGGTCACTCTCGACGTCACGTCGGTAATGACCGATTTAGGGATCTCGTTTAGAGAGACCAATCCACTTCAAGTGTAAAGTAAACGAGCCAATGCACATTGGCATGCGATGATTGCATCCAGCTGCCGCTGATCACATCGTGAGTATAAGTAGGCAGCAGATGCAACGCATATTCAGTTTTTCGCTTCGAATCCGAGCGAACACATCGTTTTGCTCCTGACTACTCTACTGAGAGAAGAAGACTGAACGAATTCAGCGCGCTCGTTGGAGCTCTTGGTGTTGGTGGTACGGCGCTTCAGTGGTGGTGGTTTTCCCGTGTCAAGTGGGTTGCACACAGCAGGCTGCACTACCCCCTGTTTGTGTTGCAGGCAGCCATCTCCCCTGTGCGCTTCAGCACGCTAAAAGAGCTTTTTCCCTAAAAGAGCAATCACGGGTGCGTCTTTTGAAAGACGACGTTGCGTCTTTATAGAGACGAATTGGGTCTTGCTATAGATAACATACCACCCGTGTGTTTCTGGATGCGGTCGTTACCTGGCGCTGGGTGATGCTCACGATCAGAGGCGTCATGCCCATTCAAAGTGAGGGGGCACGTGCCCCCTCAGATTTTTGAGCCAAGTGGATTTGGAATGCAGCTTCCAAAAGAGAAAAAATAGCCGATGAATATCCTCTATATTTGATACAATCACACCAGCGTGATTAAATCGTGCAGCGCGTCAGATCATCAGCTGCTAAATTCAAATCTGTGTTCGCTGGCTGGCCCTGAGCCAGATACAGACGCGTTTTTACAGAGCTGCGCATTATAACCAATCACACACGATTCTGTTGAGCTTATGAATGCAATGGCCAATCAGAGGTGTTCAGATGAGTCGTCGCTAAAATGCCGGTGTTTTCTTCACTCGCTTGCTGACTGAATACCTCTTTCTGGCGAATTCTCTCCTCAGAAACAACAAAGTGCAAATGTGTGTGCCAATCTGTAATATATTAATTTCATAGTGTAAACAGTAGTGATTTTAATAGGAGTTTTCGAGAGTGCTTGAACTAGTGAAAATGTTCTTTGATAATGTAAATGTTATTTGCTCTCTTTCTGTACAATGAAAGTTATAATTAGTAGCCTAACTTGCAATGTTTTTATTCACATTAACTTTCAATGTTAAATTCACATTAAATATAAAGTCAGTCGTATTAAAAATGTTATGGCATGACACCCATAAACAGACAGATTTTTATGCATAGTTAATAGATTACATTATTAGTTTACTTTGACCATCGCCCACTATAGATCAACATAATCTATAAAGGTGAGAATCAAGATATTTCATGATATAGGCTAGTTAATGCGTTTGGGAATGTTTAGAATAATAAGGAAAAAATAAATGGGTGAGCCGGAGCTTTCTGGAGCGGAGGATTCGGCTGCGCTCCTGCTCTCTGGGACTGTAGCAATGACTGAATCGGATCCGGAAATGACGGCTATGCTTTCCTGGGCCGCCATGAGAGTAGGGCTCGAGTGAAGACCTCCACCGTGTCCCGAGCCCTCAAGGTTGGACGATTGGTTCTTTGAGGTGGTCCATGCTGGTTCTCTGCGCCCTGCCCCAGTGCCATTCCTCCCGGAGGTGCATAAGGGGCTTACCAGGTGGTGGATGGCACCTTTTTCTGCCGGAAACTGACCTGCTAACTCCTCCTCACTCCTCCTCCCTCACCACTCTCGATGGTGGTGCAGCTAGGGGCTATACAGGGGTCCCCCCGGTGGAGCGGTCAGTTGCGATGCAATTGTGTCCTAATACCGTCTCCTCTCCCGGGTCTGCAGGTACTCGTCTGGTCTGTCCGGCGGTGCTTATGTGGCCTGTGGAGAAGCTGCCTCCGCCGTACACGCTACGGCATTGCTGCAGGTTCTTCAGGCTAAAGCACTGGGGGACCTGCACGAGGGTGGTCACAACCCGAAAGTTCTAAAAGGAGCTCCGAACCACACTGACTTCGCGCTCCGAACGACAAAGGCCACTGCGAGTTCTCTGGGTTGTGGGATGTCCACACTTGTGGTCCAGGAGTGCCATTTCTGGCTGTGTCTGGTCGACATGAGGGATGCCGACAAGTCGGTTCCTCAAGGTCCCTGTGTCCCAGACCGGCCTCTTCGGCGACTGGACCCAGCAGTTCTCGGCTGCACAGGAGCAGACTGAGGCGCACGTCCTGCCCCAGCGGGCAGCTGCTGCCTCCACCCATCCACTGGCCGTAGTACCCCAGGCTGCTCGTCGCCGAGGGTGGCCCCCTGCGTCCACCCCTGCTCCCGTGCCGCATCTGCAGCAGCCTCAAGCAAGCGGCGCCGTGGAACTGGATGTAGACAGGCCACCACGCCCGTCCAAGCCCACGTCAACCTGGCGGTGAGCAGAAGAGCAAGAGGCCCCAGGACGGGTGACTCAGAGAAAGAGGGAACTGCTCTTTGGGGGATGTGAATGCACCTCTCCCTCCCCCAGAGGAGGGCCGGGTGGAGAATCTGGTTTCCAAAAAAAAAAAAAAAAAAAAACTCGACAGGAGAGCAGGTTTCTCTGTCTCTGGGTCCCAAGAGGGCATGGAGAGTTGCGGACGGACCAACACCGGACCACACTCATCCTCCTCTCTCGCCAGCAGGCAGCAGCTGGTGGTTTGAGAGCATCATCAAAGGACCTACTCACACACCCTCTGCCAACCGTGGAACCAGGTAAGCGTGCACCGCACACTCAGACCCCTCTTCGGTCCGCCCACGGACCGGGTCCCTTCGTTCCACCTCGCTACCCCACCGTTGGTATGTCGGTGGTCCCGCTGCTCCAGTTTGTAAGGGACCCAACCGTCTCGCTGGCTCCTGCGAACCATCAGACTCGGCTTGCGATTCAGTTCGCCCGGCGTCCCCCCAAGCTCAGCGGCATCCGCTTCACATCAGTGAAGCCGGCCGATGCTCCTGTCTTGCGTGCAGAGTTCGCAGTCCTACTGGCGAAGGATGCGATAGAACCAGTCCCTCCAGCCGCTATGGAGATGGGGTTTTACAGCCCCTACTTCATTGTACCCAAGAAAGGCGGTGGGTTACGACCGATCTTGGACCTGCGTGTCTTGAACCGGGGCCTTTGAAACAGTTACCATTCAAGATGTTGACACAGAAATGCATCTCCAGGTGCATCTGTCCCCGAGATTGGTTTGCAGCGATCGACCTGAAGGACGTGTACTTTCATGTGTAGATCCTTCCGCACCACAGACCATTGCTGCGGTTTGCGTTCAAAGGACGAGCATATCAGTTCAAGGTCCTGCCCTCCGGGCTGTCCCTGTTGCCCCGTGTCTTCACCAAAGTTGCGGAGACAGCCCTTGTTCCCCTAAGAGAACAGGGTATTCGCATTCTTGATGACTGGCTCATACTAGCTCAGTCTCAGGGGTTGTACGAACACAGGGACTTGGTGCTCGCACCTCAGCTGGTTGGGCCTTCGGGTCAACTGGGAAAAGAGCAAATTCTCCTCGGAGATGATCTCTTTTCTCGGTATGGAGTTGGATTCGGTCGAGCATGCCTCATGCAAGGACATGCTCAGTCGGTGTTGATTTGCTGAATATGTTCAAGAGCAGTACGGCGGTCTGACTGAAACGGCTTCAGAGAGGCATATGGCAGCTGCAGCAGCAGTTACGCTGCTGGGGTTGCTTCATATGAGACCGCTTCAACACTGGCTCCATGGCCGAGTCCCGAGGTGGGCGTGGCAACACGGCACTCACCAGGTCCAAATCACACCGGCCTGCTACCAAACCCTCACCCCGTGGTTAGACCTTGCATTTCTCCGGCCAATAGTGCCCCTAGAACAGGTGGTTCCAAACTAAAGTGGACACGTGACTTCCTGTTTATTGCTGCTGCGTGTTTTGAGTTTGAGCTCTGTCAAGTTAATTCTTTATCGTCTATTTTCTAATCCTGAAATCTATTTTACACACCATCATTTTCGTTTCTATAATGTTTGAATATATCCCCTATCGTATTCTACAACAAAAACAATCAAAGCGCCTTATCACTAGTTTTATTTTGATTTCCAGAGTCAGCTATTAGCTTATAGCCCGTTAGCATCGCCAGCGTGGTTGCATTAGCGGCAACCAAGGAAAGTTGCCACTAATCTCGCTTACACTGCTAATACTCTATTCACACACATTACCATTGTTTTACTCACTGCTACTTGCTTTAATGGCGGATGTGTGTCTACCTCTGAGTGCAGGCAAGGACATGTTCGAGCTGCAATCGGTGCAGCTGGAGCTGGAGGCCATGGAGAAGCATATCCGCGAGCTGGTGGAGAAGCATATCCGCGAGCTGGTGGAGAAGCAGGCCCAGCTGAGAGCCACGCTGGAAACATCCCAGGCTGACGTTCACAAGTCCGGGGTAAGTATACAGTGTGCCGCTAAAACTCCCATCACCTCTACTCCGTGTGTTGCTCTGCACAGACCCTGTGCACCCAGGACGCGATCTTCCCAGATGTCCTTCACTCTGGCGCCGGGACACCACGGACCCTGGGTGCAGCAGCAGCGGAAGACGCGAGCACCTCTCCCCCTCCACTGCCTCCGGTCTTCGAGATCTCCACCCAGAACCGCTTCGCTCCCCTCCGCGAGATGGAACGCGACGCTGTGATCGTCGGAGACTCCATCGTCCGGCACGTCCGTGCTACGTTAGCTGAAGGTAAAGCGCACACTCACTGTTTCCCTGGTGCTCGTGTTCTTGATGTTTCTGCGCAGATACCCGCGATCCTGGGGCCGGATTCACAAAACATTCTTAAGAAGAAATTTCTTCTTAATTGCCATTTTTCTTCTTATTTTTTAACTTAAGAAAAAAGTTAAGAATATTTTGTATTCCCAAAAATTCTTAAGAATATTCTTATCTTTTTTCATAAGATTGTTCTTAAGACAAAATTTAAGAAGAATTCAAGTTCTTGAAAAGAATCTTCTTAAAAATCATCGTAAATAACTTCTTAAATTTAGGACAGCCCCAGACTTGTCTTAAATCCCAAACAGTAAGAATTATTTAATAAATTTATTGGGTTATTTCAAATTAATTGTAATATTTAAGCATTACAACAACATTAGCTACATATAATACGTAGTAGGACTATTAATAGGGATGTGCATGAGTTTACTGAAGTGACAGCCATGACTGATAATGTAAACAATGATCGGTTATGATTAGCCTATGTGTGACGCTACTTTTTGCTGACTTCAAAACTCAGTAGCAACTCTACAAAACCTTTTAATTGGAGCTTTAATTGGACGCTTTTATTTTAGCTTATAAATACGACATAATCTTTGGCAGTATGCAGCGTATATGAATGTGCCGATACACAGGACGCGTTTGCTGTAGCAGCGCGGACACACATACCGGTGTTGTGCCCATTTTCGACCCCTGCCAAATTATTACCCCCTCTCGTTGAAATCGCTACCTGATTGCCTAATCCTAACCCCTCCCCCACACCTAACCTTTAACCTACCAATACTAGGGGGGTAGTAATCTGGCGGGGGTTAGAATTTGGCACAACACCGGAAGCGTTCACTCGGATGAGAGCGCAAAATCACTGCAGAAAAAGGAATGAAACAGATCGCTGCAGCTTCAGACAGGCTGTTCAAAAACATGCCGCATTAAAAGCGTGAAGCTGAGCGCCAGTCAAAGTCGCGACAAAAAGAGTGTGCGTGCTTATTATGATTATTATGGTAATCTGCAGGAAGCGCAAAAAGACAAAGTGAGAGTTTCTCAGTGCGTCATGTATTCACTCAGATAAAGACTGTCATTTTCTTTTTAAGAAAAAAAATTAAGATGTTCTTAAGAATATATTTGAGAACTTAAGAATTTTTCAAGAATTGCACTTAAGAACATTCTTATGAACTTCGTGGAATTTATCTTAAGAAATTTCTTAACTTATTTCTTAAGAAGATTTTCGTGAATCCGGCCCCTGAAGGACGACGAGAGCATCGGCGCGATCGTGCTGGACGCGGGGGTGAACGACACCAGGCTGCGGCAGACGGAGACACTGAAGAGGGACTTCAGGAGCCTGATCGAGACGGTGCGTAGCGCATCACCCGCGGCGACGATCATCGTGTCTGGACCGCTTCCCACGTATCGACGAGGACACGAAAGGTTCAGTAGACTTTTTGCTTTAAACGAATGGTTATTGTCATGGTGTAAAGAACAGAAACTGTTCTTTGTTAATAATTGGAATCTTTTCTGGGAGCGTCCTAGGCTTTTCCGCGCTGATGGCCTGCACCCCAGCAGAGTCGGAGCAGAACTCCTGTCGGACAACATCTCCAGGACTCTACGCTCCATCTGACTAGTAAGCCCATTCTCAAATAACTGCTATGATGACTTTTGTTCTACCCACTTAAATGATAGAAATACTTGTGCTGTCCAATCTATAAAGACTGTGTCTGTTCCCCGAACAGTGAAGCCAAAATATTTAATGCAGGATCTAGAAATAATCTGATCGTGATTAAACCAGAAAAATGCAAAACAAATAAACAAAAGCAATTTTTAAAGCTTGGGCTCCTAAACATTAGATCACTCGCACCCAAAGCAGTTATTGTAAATGAAATAATCACAGATAATAGTTTTGATGTGCTCTGCTTGACTGAAACCTGGCTCAAAACAAATGATTATATTGGTCTAAATGAGTCTACTCCACCAAGCTACTGTTATAAGCATGAGCCCCGTCAGACTGGCCGTGGCGGCGGTGTTGCAACAATATATTGTGATATTCTCAATGTTACCCAGAAAACAGGATACAGGTTTAACTCATTTGAATTACTTCTGCTTAATGTTACACTGTCAGATATGCAAAAGAAATCTCTCCTATCTCTTGCTCTGGCTACTGTGTATAGACCGCCAGGGCCGAATACAGATTTCTTAAAAGAATTTGCAGATTTCCTCTTAGACCTATTGGTTACTGTTGATAATTGTAATTGTAGGAGATTTTAACATTCACGTTGATAATACAAATGATGCGTTAGGACTTGCGTTTACTGACCTAATAAATTCTTTTGGAGTCAAGCAAAACGTCACCGGGCTCACTCATCGTTTTAATCATACGCTAGATTGAATTATATCGCATGGAATTGATCTTACTGACATAGATATCGTACCTCAAAGTGATGATGTTACTGACCATTTCCTAGTATCGTGCATGCTGAGTATTACTGATATTAACTATATGGCTCCGCGTTATCGTCCGGGCAGAACTATTGTTCCAACCACTAAAGATGGATTCAGAAATAACCTGCCTGATTTATCTCAACTGCTCTGTGTACCCATAAATACACATGAACTAGATGAAATGACTAGCAACATGGGCGTTATCTTCTCTAATACATTAGAAGCTCTTGCGCCCATCAAATTGAAAAAGGTTAGAGAAAAACGTACTGCGCCATGGTACAACAGTAATACCCATTCTCTCAAGAAAGAAACTCGTAAACTTGAGCGCAAATGGAGAAAAACTAACTTGGAAGTTTTTAGAATTGCATGGAAAAACAGTATGTCCAACTATAGACAGGCAATCTCATAGAAAATAACCAAAACAATCCAAGGTTTTTATTTAGCACAGTGGCTAGATTAACAAATAAACAGACGCCACCCGATCTAAATATTCCCTCACAATTTAATAATAATGACTTTATGAATTTCTTCACTGATAAGATAGATAACATCAGAAATACAATAACAAATGTAGATTCTGCAGTGTCTAGTACTTCAGCTCCATTCATCGCACCCAAAGAAAAACTGCAGTGCTTTACAACTATAGGACAGGAAGGGCTAAATAAACTTGTCACTGCATCTAAACCAACAACATGCCTATTAGATCCTGTACCCACTAAATTACTGAAAGAGTTGTTACCTGTAGCAGAAGAACCGCTTCTCAATATTATTAACTCATCGATATCTTTAGGTCACGTCCCAAAATCATTCAAGCTGGCGGTTATTAAGCCTCTTATAAAAAAAAAAAACCACAACTAGATCCTAATGAACTAACGAATTACAGACTCATTTCTAATCTTCCGTTTATGTCTAAAATTTTAGAAAAAGTTGTGTCTGCTCAGTTGTGCTCCTTTTTGCAAAAAAATGATCTCTATGAAGAATTTCAGTCATGTTTCAGGCCCCACCATAGCACAGAAACCGCACTTGTTAAAATTACAAATGACTTGCTTCTTGCGTCAGACCAAGGCTGCATCTCATTACTAGTTTTACTTGATCTTAGTGTTGCGTTCGACACCATAGATCATGACATACTCATAGATCGATTACAAAACTATACGGGTATTCAAGGGCAGGCTTTAAGATGGTTTAGATCCTACCTGTCTGATCGCTACCACTTTATTTAAACAGGGAGTCATCTCAATTATCACCAGTAAAGTATGGAGTACCACAAGGATCTGTCCTAGGTCCTCTGCTATTTTCAATATACATGTTGCCCCTTGGTAATATTATTAGAAAATACGGGATTAGTTTCCATTGTTATGCTGATGATACTCAACTATATATCTCAACAAGACCAGAAGAAACTTCTAAATTATCTAAGCTAACAGAGTGTGTTAAAAATGTAAAAGATTGGATGACCAATACTTTTCTCAGATAAGACAGAGATATTACTTATTGGACCAAAAAACAGTATACAGAATCTCTTGGATTATAATTTGCAACTAGACGGATGTACTGTTACTTCCTCTACAGTCAAAAATCTGGGTGTTATATTAGACAGCAACTTGTCTTTTGAAAATCATATTTCCCATGTTACAAAAACAGCATTCTTCCATCTTAGAAACATTGCCAAGCTACGAAACATGTTACCTGTTTCTGATGCAGAAAAGCTAGTTCATGCATTCATGACCTCTAGACTGGACTATTGTAATGCACTGCTAGCTGGTTGTCCTGCATCTTCAATAAACAAGCTACAGGTAGTCCAAAATTCAGCGGCTAGAGTCCTTACCAGGTCAAGAAAATATGATCATATTACCCCAATTTTACAGTCTCTGCACTGGCTACCTATTAAGTTCCGCATGAGTTACAAAATATTATTACTTACCTATAAGGCCCTTAATGGTTTAGCTCCTGCGTACCTAACTAGTCTTCTGCCACGCTACAATCCATCACACTCCCTAAGGTCGCAAAACTCTGGACTTTTGGTAGTACCTAGGATAACAAAGTCAACTAAAGGAGGTAGAGCCTTTTCACATTTGGCTCCCAAACTCTGGAATAGCCTTCCTGACAACTTTGGGGTTCAGACACACTCTCTCTGTTTAAATCTAGATTAAAGACACATCTCTTTAGCCAAGCATTCACATAATGCATCTCATAATCTTGTACTGCAGTTATATCTGATCAAACACACATTATTGTTCTTTAGCTTGGATTGAACAAATCATTTTTGCTTGGTTGGAACAGCAGCTACGCTAATTATGTCTCTATTTGTTTCTCTGTTTCTGCCACGGGATTAACATCCCGTGGTAACTAGGATTTAAACAAGCTTCAGTCTGGATCCAGAACACCTGAGAAGAGATGATGCCAACCTCTAAGAGGACCTCAGATGATGCCTACCCTCAGACAACATACAGAACTACCAAATTTCGCCATAAAGTTAAATATATTAAGTTTTTACAATATATAAATATTTTGTAGAAACTTAATTTCCTGTAAAGCTGCTTTGCAACGATTTGTATTGTGAAAAGCGCTATACAAATAAACTTGGAAAAACTTGAACAGGTCTCCAGGCATGCTGTGGTTTACACGGATGCCTCCACCACCAGCTGGGGGGCCACGTACAATGGGCACGCAGTGTCGGGAGTTTGGATGGGTCCCCAACTGCACTGGCATCAACTGCCTAGAGTTGTTAGCAGTACGCCTGGCCACGCATTTTCGGTTGACGAATCGTGCCTAGAGTTTGGGCCGGCTAACTCCCAGGTAAACCTGAGGCCCCGGCCCGGCTATGTGCCCAAGGTTCCCACTACTCCTTTCAGGGATCAGGTGGCGAGCCTGCAAGCGCTGCCCCCGGAGGAGGCAGACCCAGCCCTAGCTTTGCTTTGTCCCGTCCGAGCCTTGAGATGCTACATAGACCGGACACAAAGCTTCAGGACCTCAGACCAGCTCTTTGTCTGTCACGGAGGTCGGCAGAAGGGGAATGCCGTCTCTAAGCAGAGGATGGCCCACTGGACAGTGGACGCCATCACCCTGGCTTATCAGGCACAGGGTGTGCCCTGCCCGTTCAGGTTGAGAGCTCACTTTACTAGAAGTGTCGCATTCTACTGGGCGCTGGCTCGTGGCGCCTCGCTGGCAGATATTTGTAGAGCTGTGGGCTGGGCAACCCCTAACACGTTTGCTAGATTCTATAGCCTTCGTTTGGAGCCGGTATCCTCCTGTGTTCTCACCTCAAACGGGTAGAAGCACTGAGAGGCCCGGCTTTGGGTTGGCTTGCTATAACTGCTCCAGAGAGTCCATACAGCAGACCCTGTCGAGCTCCTCCATCCCCTCGGCAGCCAGACGTGGCGACGCGTCCGGCACCAGGCCCTCACTCGATGAATCCGTGAGAACCGGTAGAGGGCTGGGTTCCATATGTAGAGACCTAATTGGATCCCATATGTGTAAAGTCTACGGTATAGCCACAGAGCCCGTGTTTCCCCGGCAGTCATTCTGCGTTCTTAAGAGGATTACAATCACCTCTAATCTTCCATATGCACCTAAACGGTTGTTCATATGTGAAAGTGCTTCCGAAACCTCCTTCGGGAAGGATGGGGCTTCCGCACGTTCCTGTTGCAAGTGAATGGGTACGTTTTCCCAGTGTTATCCGAGTGGGTAGTGCTACGACGACAGTGACTAGCCTTCTTGTTGCGAGCCCCGGCCTACACCAAAAGGGGGCACAGGAGGCTTGCACAGTACACTGGAAGGGGCAGCATCCATGGCGCTTTGGTAGGGATCCCAAAGTCGGCCATTACTGACGTGAGATCGAGAGTGACCGACTGAAAGGGAACGTCTCTGTTACGTATGTAACCCTCGTTCTCTGAAGGAGGGAACGGAGACGTCACGTCCCGTTGCCACAGCTCCTGTACCACCGCTGAGCAGCCGGGTCACCAGCTCGGCTCCTCAGCGAAAACCTGAATATGCGTTGCACCTGCTGCCTACAAAAAGTAGTTTATTCAGTAATTAACTCTGACTTATTCAGTGAGTGAGCCGATTTAGTCACTGACTCATTCAGGAGCCAGTCAATTCATTACAAAAGTACCAGCTCGTAAGAGTCATTTGTATATGGATGTGACTACACTGGTGGCTTGGCATATTTGCTGGTCAATGAAAACTAGTTCTCGATTCCGAACCCTACAACTAAAACCCAAACAATTTTTCAACCGCATGAATTTCAGTGTAATTGGCTGCTGCATATTTAAAAACCATATTTATTGGGGTTAACCGTTCATTTGTTTGAAAATAAGGTCTGTATTCCAATGGTCTCCTTCCTGTGGCGGATGGAGAGGGCCTTTGGTCTCAGTACGTGTTCAGAGGAGGTCATCTGAGGCTCTAGAGATTTATGTGAGTGTTATGGCACTGCTCACCGATGCTCTACAGCCTGAAGCACTTCCTGTCACCTCATCTCATGATTTCAGTATTCATACCCTGGACCATCCCTGCTGAATAAATACGGCTCACTGCAGCATCCTGCATACTAACAGCATGAGTGCAATCAGCTACAGGCACCTTCACGTCTCTCCCTTTTTCCTTGTCTCTCTGCAGGGGGCAGCAGGTAGAAGCTTTATTTTGCTGACTCTGTCGCTACAGCAGTGCTAGTGAAGACAAATGATCCATCCGCCACATTAACACCAGAGAAAGGTGGCAGTGAGACCTGATGGAACTGCTAAACTGCACCATGACATCAGCTCTGTCAAACTAGTGAGCAGCCTACAGACTACATAGGCAGCATCCTTCCTAACCATCATGGAACTTCATAAGGGTAATACATCCCTTAAGTCTCACCTTAGATGTCAGCATCAGTAATAATGAGCATAAAAGTATATGACAAAAACACACTCACAAAATGTGTAAAAAAATATTTTTTACTACACCTTTACTTATCTTTCCAGAACTAAGAGATATTTCATATTATGTAATTTCTTTCTATCTATCTATCGATCTATCTATCCTAATATAAAATTGTATTATATAATATATAAGATGTATAAATGATATGAAATTTCTGTATTTAAACTTCTGTGTGTATATATATATATATATATTAGCGCGCGCACACACGTACATACAGTATATATAATATACAGACTATAATATAGTACATAATGGCATACATAACTAATTGTATACATCTCGGACCTCATAGCAATGCATTCTGGGATTACATGCGATGCTGCTTTAGAATTAGCCTAAAATGAGATGATTTTAGGAGGCAGAATAATTGTGTGTGTAAAAAACATATGAAAGCAGGAGATATTGCTCTTTTGTCACTTCAACATGCTTCATTAAGCAGAATGTTCCCACAATGTTCTACTTTGTTCCAGTTTGACAATTAATCCTCCAATTAATCACCCCCCTCAAAAGTGATTGCCACAGCAGTCCTTTTCTTTTCTCTCAAACAATCTCTCTTTATTTTATGAACTCACTTTTACAGAGCAAGGACATTGTTCTCTCCTGCCCATGAGAGAGAGAGAGAGAGAGAGAGATTGCTGGAGTCTGATAAGCCTAGTGAGTTCCCGTTAAATGCATATCGTAAAGGAGTGAATTAGCATTGCGGTGACGAGGGCTATTATCTGTGCCTGGTTCTTCTCAGTGTGGTAAAACATGCTTATCCCAGCAGTCTAAAGACAAATATTTGGCATAAAGATGGGTTGAATGGAAAGATGATAGAGTTTAAAACACCATTTGTAAATATCAATAAATCTTTCTTATACTAATGCTTACTTAAGGGGCGTTCCAACTGACAGCGATTTACAGTAACAAAGCAACTAGATGTCATACATTTTCAATTAAAGTAGGTGATTTCCGGATTTCTTATAAGACTGTTGCTCATGAGATTAATTTAATTAATCAGCAAATACTTTTAATTGCTGTTATATCAGTTGCTGAATAAAAATGTAAAAACATTTTAAATGCAGGGTAGTATTGCATTTCTTAATATTGTTTCAGCAGAATCTGAGAGGTGAAATGTGTTTCATAAATCATGACGCTAAACCTGCAGCTGGTGGGTCCATACAATGAAGCTGGCCTGAAAGTGTCTGAACACAGAACTATGCAGAAAGAACACAGAACCGCTTGCTATAGGAAATCCTTCAGGAGTAACCCCTTTATCTAACATTCAAAGACAGACTGTCACAGTCTTGTCTGTCTTGTCTTGTATGTTTCCCCCTCCAAGTCCATGCCCTTATTTGGTCCTTCCTGTTCCTGTCCTCGTCTAGTTTGATGGTTAATGATTTCTTTCAGGTGTGTGTGTTGATTATCGTTTGTATTTAGTTCTTGCCTGTTCCGTTAATTCTCGTCTGGTCTACTCGTTACTCCCCGGTGTTCCTGTGTGTCCCAGCCTTGCCTTGTCTGTTTTGGATCTATTAAAGACTGTATTTTGAGTTTACCCTCGTCTCCTCGCTTCCCTCGTGTGTGCACCTTGACAGAAGACCAGACCTAAACAGTCAGCGGCGTCCCTTCACCTCGTTTTTTTTGTTTGGTTCGTTTTTGAATTTTTTTTTTTGGTTTTGTGTCTGTCCCGTGGCATGGAAGTCGCCGCTAGTAGTCCCGCCATAGCCCGCTGAATAACGTAGGAGTTCGGCGGGATCGCTGCGAGTCCATTGGCCGCGAGCCCCTCCTTTACGCCGCCGTCCGCGGCTCCCTCAAGCCCGCCGTTCGCGGGGAAATCAACGCCGCCGGCCACCGCTGACTCAAGCCAACCTTGCCTTGTCTGTTTTGGATTTATTAAAGACTGTATTTTGAGTTTACCCTCGTCTCCTCGCTTCCCTCGTGTGTGCACCGTGACACAGACTCACAGCATGTCTTTAAAAAAAAAAAAGAAAACAGTTCAAATAAAATTTGCAGTTGCCACAGTAACTGGTACTTAATGTGTCTTGAGCTGTCATGTGACAGAAACAGTTTCAGATCTTTGCAGAATCTAGAAATGCTGTCAATTCATGAAGTATTAAAGACACGACGGTAGTGAAGTCAGAACCCAAAAGAGGGATGTTTTACAGCTTCATGAACGGCACCTATTGTACCATACTGCATATTAGTTTCAACCCAAAAAGCCAAAAACGTGCAAAGACTCCCTATTTCAGCTGCTTCTTTACTGTATCATAATATTAAACAATCAAATCACTATACCACAGTTGGGGAATCCCTACTATGAGGTCATGGTCTAATTCCCAACAGTAAGTGAGTGAAAATTCACTTGTAAACATTATCCAAATCATGTATGTTGCTGAAAATAAAAATTAAAGCTCTGTAAAAGCTACTCATATTGTGTTAGACCTTTTCAGGACCATGGAGAGCTCCTTAACATTCAAGCTCTTTTTCACAACCACCAATTCAAATAACTGTATTGAAAAATTCAATTACAGTACAGACTGCTTCAGCCATACAAAAAGTCCAAGTATTGACAATTTCTATTCACCACAGACCCTGTTTTACTCTCAAACTGAAAACCCCTTGGTGAATTAGTCTTTCGGGTTTTGACATCATGGCTGCAACACTCTTTAGACTGGGATGAAGAACATTTAATTAAGACCATTCACACCAAGAATTTTAGAGCTTCGCAACCACAAAAAGAGTATGTTCTATACAGTATGAATGTGTGTAGCATGAATGTAATCTGGACTTACTGCATTTGCCATGTTGTCATCATCACATGACAAACCAGCATCAGTTGAGTCGTGTCACTGGCATTCATAAATCATCTCCCGTGGCCTTATGGAATACTAAAGCTTCCATCATAGGCACACTTCAGAATCACGCTGGAAGTAGAAGCTCATTTGGGTACTTTTCGCCTATACTCTTTTATGACTGTGAATTCAAGTACTTCTTTTGTCACACACTGTTTTTCACCTACTATACAGTATGCAAGTATGCAGTTTCGGATGGAGCCACATTTATTGCTGCTGCAGTTGTGCTGAGAAAAGAGGTCAAAGGTCAAAGGATCATCACGCCAGCATCATCTCTGTTTGTGTGCCTGCTGGATTCATGTGCATAACAAATACAGACGCACAAACAAAGGTGCACACAAGCAAACAACACACATACTAACAAACAAGGGTGCACATCAGCAAACAGGAAAAAGTAAACACACAAACACACTATAATAGAGTTTATCTTTGTACCTGTAGGTAATGTGAAATCTTGTTAGATTAAGTGCCTTGTCTGTCTTACTGCCTGTTTACTGACACAAAGATCAAGACAACACAATTGACCTTAACCTCAGAATGACACTAAACCAATCACAACAAAGAGAATTTACACCCTAAACCAATCATAACAAAAACAAATGAACACCAAACCCACAAATGCAAAGAGACTCTCCAGCACACAACAAACACAGAGCACAAACTCTGCTCCATCAAAGCTGTGCAAAGGCAAAGGACTGTCAGTACACTGAACTGAATTTATCTGTGTAATTTTAGATTTCTAGATCCAGCAACCTTTTCATAAAGGCTCCCAAAGGGTAAAAACAACCACCATAACACAGAACTGATGATTCATCAAGCACTTTGGGGCAACCTTATGACGCTTCTTTTTAAAATGAATCTTTAATTCATTATTTATTGAAACACACACACACACACACATTTATTAAACCTCAGAGTTGCACACACTCTCTGAAGTGAATGTACTGGTTTTATCTGGTATGTTGTGCTTCCTGCAGAGGAAGCTGTCATAACATTGTACTGCTTGCTATACAGAAGCAGTTTAGCTGTATTTCAAGAGGACTGAAGATGAGAGCAGAATCCACTTCTACTCAGTTTCAGTGACAACTTTTCTTCAACTTTTTACAAGAGAAGAGAAGTCTATAATAGTTCTCACAACCCCTAATACAAAAATACAATATTAATTAAATATAAATGGAAACACACAGCTTTTCACTTCACAAGTGGATTTGAGTCATATGGATTAATTGTGGATTATTGTGATGTTTTTATCAGTTGTTTTGACTCTCATTCTGACGGCACCCATTCACTGCAGAGGATTCATTGGTGAGCAAGTGATGTAATGCTAAATTTCTTTAAATCTGTTCTGATGAAGAAACATACTCATCTATATCATGAATGGCCTGAGGATGAGTACATTTTAAGCAAATTTTAATTTTGGGTGAACTATTCCTTTATATACAATAACAATTAATTTAATAAGCTAAAGTTCATTTAAACATTTCATTGTCCCTCCAACATAAAAATGTATTAAGCAAAACAAAAATATGACTATATCACTAATGACTATTTTAATGGCTTTGCAATGCAAACATCAAAACAATATCTGTAAATACATTAATAAGGTACTGTTATGCATGTTATTATAGACCGGGCTTTAAAATGCAACACTCAGTTACACACAGTATGTAACAGGGTCCCTCTAGCCATCAAGGGTCCTTGAAAAGCTTGATAAAAGGTGAAGACCCAGTATTATAAATTTAGTGTGGTTCAGTTGATAATTGACATGCTTGAATGACCACGACTCTAGACGCCCCCACACATGACACTCAATACAGACACACATTTATTCTGTGCATCTGTCATTAGCTATCAGTTTGAATGAAAGCCAGATGAAAGGAAAAGGCTGATGAGACTCAGTGAACATCCTCTCAGAGTTTGAGAGTCACTGTAATGAGGCAGCATCTCACATCTGAATCTTTTCTGACAGTGTGCCTATCTGACTCAGGGTGAATTTAGATGTCATTTGCTGACTTTAGTAATTACAAAACATCTGTTGGCTTCTACCAGGCTGATTAAAGTCTCTCTGATGTCATTTTCACCCTCATTTGCATTTTTAACACCAAGGCCAACTGGGAACCCGATGACCTCACTTCCTATCTAATTATGTTCACCCTTTAAAGTCGTTACTGGCCTTTAATAAAATATTGACTTTAAGTTGGGTGTGTAGACAGTATCTATCTATCTATCTTACTGTTCAAAAATTTGGGCTCAGTAAGATTTTTTGGGGGAAAAAGAATAGATTTATTCAGCAAGGATGCATTAAATTAATCAGAAGTGACAGTAAAGATTTATACTTTTAGGGTTCTATTTCAAATAAATGCTGTTCTTTTGAACTTTCTATCCATTAAAGAATCCTGAAAAAAATGTGTCATGATTTCCAAAAATATTAAGAAACACAACTGTTTTCAACATAATTATTAATAATATATATTTCTTAAACACCAAATAAGCATATTGGAATGATTTCGGCAAGGATCATGTGACACTGAAGACTGGAGTAATGGCTGCTGAAAAATTAGCTTTGCCATCTCAGAATACACTTTCAAATATATTATGAATATAAAACAGTTGTTTTAAAATATAACATTTCCCATTATTACAGTTTTTACAATATTTTTTAATCAAATAAATGCAATGACTTGAGTACTTTTTTTTTTTTAATCTTTCAGGCCTCAAGTTTTTTACATACTTTTAAAAGTCCTTCAGGTTACAATTTGTGTTAAATGTAATTTTCTTCATTATAATTAATGACTTCAATTTCACACATACAGTATTTAAAAGCTATGAAAAAAATCATGAATTTAACTTTTAAAGTTATATTTTTAAAATACATACGTATATTGGACAAATCTGATTACTAAATAGCTGTTCGTTCATCATAACTGCTGGGATACAGGGATGGATTTAAGGATGTAGCACCACAGAAACATGTATTACTGATTACTGTGGGTGTACTTCAATTACCAGCAAATATATTAATCATGACTCCCTCCACGGTCAATTTAACACAACTTAATACTTAATTATATTTGTCCTGTCATATTTTATGCTGGGTGAATCTGAACACTGGATGCTAGAACTTAAATTGATACTAGTTTGTGTGAAGTCACTGAATCCCCCCTGAGATGAGAGACAGTAGTGAGAGACAGACCCTCAGCTCCTCACCTGCTCAGGGCATCTCTCTTATCAAACATACATCCTTATAAACGGAAAGCACTGAATCTGTGAAGCACTGATAGCGCAGACAGAAATCAGATGGATGCCGACGCCGTAAGAAGAGAAAGAAATGGTTTCTAACAAATCAGACTATAGCATTTGAGGCCATACAGACAATAATGCATGGCTTCATCTTCCTTTATCAAAAGCATATGATTGTATTGGCTGTGGAAAAAAAGACTGTACAATTTATGGCTTTATGTATTGACTGTGTGTGTTCCTGCTGATGAATTTATCTCTCATAGTCGGCCTGTGGTCTGTGGTTCAGGTCCCGCAGTGGTCAAACACTCTAAGGGCCTTTGGATCAGACAATACAAACACAGACACACACACACAAAATAAAGCCTTACATGTATAAACACACACACACACACTGAAGGCCCTGGTCTGTTGTTACCGTTGGACATTTTCTGTGCTCAGCACACTTAGTCTTTGATAATCACCTGGCTGACAGCAAAACGCTGAAAGCAAAATGCAGAGGTCAGACTAAGGAGGAACACTCATACACACACACTGATAAACTCACAAGTGCTAAATTTAAAAGCATTTAAGTTCATTTCAGAGGCTTGTGAAATGTCTTGAAACATGGATGATAAAATACAGATTCGTTTTAACACTTTCATTGTCTAAAAGGACCAACAAATAGTAAAAAAAAAAAAAAAAAGAAATAAGTAAGCAGGAAAGTACAAACCAACTTCATTCAATAATATCACTTTGTTCTCTCCGAAGAGAGAGTATACTAATGTTTAAAAATGCAAGTCTGAGCATTTAGATAACTGGAGAAACTTGCATATAATGAGAAAGAAAGGTTTATAAACTATATAAACTTCAAAAGGTCCCAGAGTTTTCAAAGCCTTATGAGTATTTCTGGAATATTAGTGGATTCACATTTAAAATTTGGTGATATTACCAAGAAGGTTTAAAAAAGCTTTTAGTGCTGATCAATGGAGAATTGTAGATTAAACTAAAGAAAGGGAAAAAATATTAAATGCAGATGCAGATACTAATAGAGATGTAACACTATTAAAATTCTGGTCAATATCAATAAGCTGTTAACATGTTAAATCTCTAGTTTCATGTTTGTTAATGAGAATCATTTTAAGTTTACTTCCAATTATTGAGGCTCTAGCTCTCAAACCATACGAATGGGAAACTAGAGAAGAGACTATCGGGCTATGAAAGATGGAGAGAAGCAAGTGCAAGATCAGGGTAAAGAGCAGTGACCTTTATGAGCAATGAGAAGTATTTTTCATTTTATCCAAGTGACTTAGTCCATTTGTAATACATGGCAGATCTCCCAAGAGCAACCCAGGGTTAACTGCCTTGCTTGGAGGTACTTTGGTGGCACAATATCTCATGAATCTGCTCTTATGGGGTCTGAACCTGCAACCTTTCATTTATGTACCTAAATCTTTAACTACAAAGCCATAGTAATGTATGTGTGTTTTTAAGAACCTCTTGTATATACTATAGGCACCTACCACATTTCTCTTTCCCTTGTCTCTGGTACAGTTTGAAATAACTATATCTTTAGAAATGACTGGTTGAAACTGGTTCTGTGGGCACCCAATTGTTGGGAAGCATATCCTGTATGTCTCTCAGGAGAAACTGAAAGAAACAAAGTTTATTCCAAGACAAGATGAACTGAAGCATGGGCATAAAAGTCTGTCTGTGTGGGTGAGTGCAGACTGTTGGACATCATCGCTCAAATAAACCTCTCCAACAGTTTCCACATGCCCAGACTATTTCCAAAAATCTCCTACATTTAAAGTACCAGTATAAGCAACAACTCAACAATCTGTCATAAGATGCCAATAAGGTACAACAAGGTACCTTATAATACCAATAATGTAATGCTTGTTTTATTTGTTCAAAAATACAATAAAAACAGCAATATTTTAAAATATTATTACATATAAAAATAACTATCTTCTATTTTAATATACTTTAAAATCAAATTTATTAATGTGATGGCAAACCTGAATTTTACTCCAGCATTCAGATCCTTCAGAAAGCATTCTAACATGCCGAAACATTATCATCAATGTTGAAAACAG
Source organism: Spinibarbus caldwelli (assembly GCA_039654775.1). Lineage (NCBI taxonomy): Eukaryota > Metazoa > Chordata > Actinopteri > Cypriniformes > Cyprinidae > Spinibarbus > Spinibarbus caldwelli. Next base: position 13,909,181 of record CM077250.1, on the reverse strand, counting down.
TTGTGCTGCTTAATATTTAACAGTGATACAGTTTTTGTGTCTATATGTATATGTATTCTGCACTATGAAAACCCACAGTATTCAATCACTAAAATGAGACAGGCAAAAGTTATTAAGAGTTCTGAATTTTGAGCATGCCACTAAAGTTGCCTGTGGAGCTGAAATCATTGTTGCAGAACTTGATGGAGTCCCTCTATGAGCTGAACTGTGAGTGTGTCCTGCAGCCAGGACTTATTAGAGTAATTGGCTCTCTGTATCTTAATATCTAAAGGGATCCTGCGTGATCCCTGTTGGGCTCCAGAAAAGCACAGGGTTCCTGTTCAACATTAAAAATCAGTTTAGACGGACAACAACTCCGTACCCATTGCCAGTCATGTCTATGCAATTTCAAACATATATCCATCAGATTCAAAAACAGAGTCATTCTTGTTACAATGTTCAGGAGACTCTGAAAGCACTGTTCAAGTGTAACAATAAAGCTGATCTGGTATTTCCCCCCTATTTTTTTCAACTGGGTTTTTTCAAGCTACAGAAAAACATAACATTCACAAAAAATAAACTGATTATGGGTTTCAGTAACGTCCTTATGTCATTTAAACTGTGCATGGCCATCAGTCATTTTACACATTAATTAACTGGGATCATTCTTCCGCCTCCCTTTCTCTCCTTGGTAAACAAGATTGAGTCACATGTCAAAACACTAAAGAATATGGTACTTGCAGTCGGCAATGACAAATTTATTCCATGAACAAAAGTAATCAATAACAGGGAGCTTACAGAGAGAATGAACAGAATTCAACTGGTCGTGTGATCTCAACATAACAGGCTCAACGAGGCGACCCGCTCCATCTAAAATACATTAATGATATGACTGGAGTCTTAATCTCATGTGAGAGTATATAATTTTTAACAATTTTCAAATAACTTAAAGGGATATTTCACGGAAAAATGAAAATTCGTCACGGTACTCTGGTGAACACACGTCGAAGACTAACACGGAATAAACTGCTGAATAAAGTAGTTATTTTTGTTTTCTTTGCGCACAAAAAAAGTATTCTTGTAGCTTCATAAAATTATGGTTGAACCACTATATGTCACATGAACTATGTTAACGATGACCTTACTACAGTACCTTCCTGGCCCTTGTACGTGGTAGTTGCGTTACTGTCTATCTTATATATATCTTATATCTTAATTTGTGTTCAGAAGATGAAAGAAGGTCTTATGTAATTAATGACAGAATTTTTATTTTTGGATGAATTATTCCTTTAATTTCCTTGTGTAAAAGCGTTAAACGAGGAGAAAAAATGACTGTGCACCTTTAAACAGGTTTAAAAAATTAAATAAACTGTAAACAAGAACAATAAAAAGTGCATCCAATTAAAGCTAAATCGAAAATCACTGCCTCTGTATTGCAAGTTACAACCAGTGCTACTGGCCAAATAGATTTTTAATACTGACCGTTATACTCAAGGGGCATTAATCTGTTATCGACACTTAAAACATGTCCCATCAGGCTTCACTTTGTGAACAACAAACATAATTTGGATGGTGGCCCCTGTGTGACACTGGGGATCCCAGAACTGTCCTGATCCAGTCCCAAGACTTCATCTCTATAGCTCTGAAAATTATACCAGAAAACCCTTGAGAGGAAAGTAAACATTTGGAGTAGGTGGTAAATACGTGCTTGTGCAGGCAGTTTGGGGTCACATTCAAAACTACAGCAAATGCATAATAATATGATATGATATGATATGATATGATATGATATGATATATGATATGATACAATATAATATATCAAAACATTTTAATAGGTATTTTTAACTTTACGTTTAATTTCCATTTTATTTATATGCACAGGTGCACAATACTGGTGCCATGTCTTATGTAGTTCCACCCAAATGTAATTTTTATTTTTGTTCTATAAAACTGAAATCTCTTAAAAGTTACTGTAGTGAGTGTTTCTGAAGGATCCTTGAAGCTGCATGTCTCTTAGGACCGAGATAGCATCAACTCTCTCTCTACAACACGTCACCTTCAGTTGGCCTCAAAAACAAACCTCAATCCACTCATGAAAGCATGTCAAGCAGCAGCAGAGGGGCTGAGAGATCGATGTCTGAGATGCATCTGTAATCTTCATCTCACCGTGTGGGACAGATATGTCTCAGTAGAGTACAGAGCTGGATAGATTCAATTACAGGAGCAGCGCTGAGGAAAAACAGCTGTCTGGCTAGTATGGCCTAAATCTGGTTAAATACCATTAGACGGCACAACTGGAAAGGTCACTGATAGCATCAGAGAACGTCTCCAATCTCTGATGTATTAGACAGTGAAAAATGCATCATGAGAAGAAAATCTTTCTCCCTATTTCTTTCAAGATTTATGTACTTCTCTGTATAAAACCTGAAAAAAGGCATGAATAACGAGATGATTTTTGAAAGTTATCATCAAGAATGTTTAAAGATGTATTGATATTAAAATTCTGGCCAAAACCAACATGTTATAAATGATGATCAATAAATGGACAATATTAAATTCTACACTATGTCAAAATAAATTAAAATAAACAGAGTTTGGGTTCCTTGCCACTGTCATCTTTGTCTTGCTTAGTTTAAAAGACACTTAATATTAAGCAATATTATTGGCTTGACTGCACTGACACTATCAAATGAGAACAAAACCTGAACTAAATTGAACCGAACAATGACACTATTGTCTTCTATTTAATAGCTGAAACTAATTTCAATCAACACTGAACTGACACAAGCTGAATAACGACACTACTCGCTTATAGCTGAATTGAACTCGTTTCATAATGAATGAACTTTACACAATTATTAAACTGAGCTGAACTGAACCAACACTGAACTGATTGGAGCTGAATAATGACACTATTGTCTAGTCACAGCTGCTTTATAGCAAAATTTGAATTTAGGCCTACCTCATATTTGAAGTTTGCATCACTGATTCTCTTACTTTCCTGTTTAATACTGAGAAGCTGATTTAAAACAATCTCTAAGTGCTAAAATAAATAAAGGTGACTTGACTTTACTTACAAAAATGTAATTTGCTAAGGATTAACCAAAACAAAATCTCTAACATAACCAACATGGCACAGATGCATCGAGAATCACTAGTTGCAGTGATTTAATAGAACGCTTCAATAAGAGCACAGACTCTTGTCTCAGAGTGAAGAGGTTTCATGAGGGCATCCCTAACAACACAACTGACAATCCCTTGGTGTATGAGATACATGTGGGTGGCCTTCAGCCATCTTCAGTTTCCATGGCAATGGAGTACCAGTGGGCAAAAATCTAAATCAGATCTCAAGGAAAAAGAGATAGCTTGAAGCGGGTGAAAGAACAGTTGACGTTGCATGCACATGCCACTGGCACCCCAGACTGCTGTAGGTACTCTGCCACCATGAGTACAACTAGCAGAAGCATGTTACTCATTTTAGACTTCAACTCACCACAGTATTTCAGCAAGTTGTACTTGTTCTTTATTTTGAGACCAAGCTTAAATCTCCCAGCTCTACAGTATCTGTGGCATATTCAAATTAAGTCTGGTTCAATATAAATATGCCCTGACACTCGAAAATTATGTAAAGTCAGCCAATCAAACTGTATCTTGATATTTCAGCTAGATTTTACCATTTTGTGTATAGGGTCAGTGAACAGGCTGTGGGTAGTCTCAGATGCTGAGACTATTGCAAGTGACATAATTTCTGCATTAAAAAATGGCCAAAAAACATATTGCTAATACATTAAAGGGTCATGAACTGCATTTTTAAAAATTTTGTACAGTTCTCTGAAGTCCACTTACAATGTTATCAAGATTTTTACATTAAAAAAAATCATAATTTTGAAGTATAATAGGCTATTTTCTGTCATGTTTTTAACCCCCCTCATCATAACGCCCTGTTTGAATAGGCGTGGTGGATTGTAGGGTCGGAAGTAAATGCCCACTGTTATGATTGGCTAACAGTTGTGTATGTTTGACAGCCTACATTCCACATAGCTGGATGCTCCTGTGATTTAGGTTAAAAACTCATAAATACTCAGTACATATCAAATGATCTATAATAATAGACAAAGCAATAGTGACCACGTAATGAAAACAGTTACTCACACTTGTGTGGTCCACCATTACTGTCAGATCCAATATAGTCAGCAAAGTACCGTCTTTTAGTTTCAGTCTTTCAGAAAATCCTGTGTGGAATTGTGCCTTGTTTTAAAACAAATTCATGGTAAAATGAAGTAAACAAAGGACCAAGTTCTTACTGACACGGTCAGGTACTTCATTAAAAATAAAGTAAATCAAGTACAGTTTATCGTTTGGTTTCTGCATAGACATAATTTGCCACTCACGTTATTGCACTACATGTGTGAATTGGTGGGCGGGGCTAAACAGGCAGTGATGTAGAAGCAGGTGTTGATCTCCTTCTGTGGAGGTGGTGTATAGCCACACTATTAAGTCATAAAGTAGAACATTCCACAACCTGTCGTTTTGACTGGCTTCGATAGAAGCTGTTTTTAGACTAATGAGAAGGTTGTGAGTTCAGAAACTTAGAGAATATTTTTATAGCACAATGAGCTCTTATATATCAAATGATCAAGGGAATTTTGATTTCTCAGTTCATGAACCCTTTAAACATATTTAATAAAATATTTTAGATTAATTTTATCTGCTTAAATTTCCCTAATATTTGGGCAATTTTTTATTGTCTCTAAGAAGAATTGTAATATATTATGGCATTTGAAAGTTTAAACGTTGGTTTGGTTGTGTGGAATACTGGTACAAAAAAGTACAGGTACCACAAATGTAAAATAGCCTGATAATATTAAGCACCTGACAACATTGTGCTGCTATTTAGCACAGTTTTGCTGTGCAGATGTGTGATGTGAAGCATGCAAACATATGTATGGTTCAAAGCTGCACATTTATCAAGCCAGTTCTATTAACAACATACAGTAAATGCAAATGCGCTGTCAATTCAAATAAATAAAACAAGTTCAGTTCAGCAGTAAAAAAGTAAAAAATGTGGTGAAAACAAGCGGTCAGAGCAGCTGAATTACATACAGCTTATACACAGCAAGAGAGACTTTCAGTGACATTTTACAGAGGTGACTGTGCTTCTACACAGACATGCTCCACACCTTTAATGATCTGTGAATGTTATCTACCGCTCCTGGATTCACATCCATATTCTAGAGATATTCCTATCTTTTCATTTTCATTCTCTTGTGCAATGCATGGAAACTATGACTAAACCGCAGGAAATGAATGCAAGTTGAACGCAAGGTGAACCTACAATATTACAATATGATATACTTTGTGTATGCGCATTTCACAATATTAAAATTGATATTCAAACACGTATCTCTGTCTCTCTCTCTCTGACCTTGCACATTCAAACTGTGACAGTCATGCATCTACACAAATCTGTTTGCAAATCATTTCAAAACAAAAAAAACATAAGCAATCACACGTTCCCATCACATATCATTTTGATGATAGCAGCAGTGTTTTTCAGGTGCTTGTTATAAGATACTGTACTCTATATTACCTACTGTAATACCTATTTTTTATCACATCTGCTCTTCCAAAAGTACTTTGTTAATTATTCTAACAAATCTTTTAATTACATCCATTATTCATATTTTTGCTCATTGTCTGCTTGATTCTACATGCATCAGTAAGACAGCTCAACAGGAGTGCAGAGATTGAGAGATCTCCCAGAGACTGCAGACAAAGCACTATGCAGTTAAAAGCCGGTACAGAATATAAACCTCTTAAATAGATTAGTAAAAGTCAAGGTTTGCTGTAAAAGCTGTAAAACTGCTCCATAAGACAAAGCTCAGCCTACAAACATGGGTTTATGGTCTGACATATTCCAGATCTTGATTTTAGTCCATAGTTTGTCTTTGGCAGACATCCTGTCCATCTCCCATCTAATCAATGTAAATGTTTTTTTGAAATTAAAAATCTATGCTGCCCAGTTCCATGTGAGTTGATGTATCTCCCCACAGAGGGACTGTGCATTAGCGTTTAATGCCATTACAGATAGCTGTGGGGCAAGAACTGACTGACGGGACCTGCTCAGATATCATACGAGGACAGAGTGAGGACAGAACAGACACCAGACCACTCTCTGCCTTCTTATTACTTGTCTGCATGGTGGCTAACGAGAATGCCAGATTTGATCCTCATCATGGGGAATTCACCACATTATGACAAGATACTAATGTCCATTACTGCCTATTGTCTACTGAGGAAGACTGGACATTTGACACTGTATGTGGTTTAATTTTGTGAATCTTAACATCACAAGAGTAAGGAGCCATTCCAATAGAATGCATTTTTACATTCCACTGCACTGCTTTTTCATTGTTTTTATGTAAACATGCTCTAGATAGACGTATTTGTCACATGAAACCTTTAAGCTCTTCTTAAAAGGAATAGTTCACCCAAAAATGAGAAGTCGTTAATGACTCACCCTCATGTCGTTCCAAACCTGTATGATCTTTGTTCATCTTCGGAACACAGATTAAGATTTTTGAAAGTTATATTTATGGGCCTTTATTAGATAGGACAGCAGAGAACAGACAGGAAAGCATTGGGTGGAGAGAAGGAAGCGGGATTGGCAAAGGACCTTGAGGACCAGTGGTACTGTCGTGGACGCACTTCGAATTCTGACACAGAAGAGAAGAGGCTGTTGAATAAGATCTTTATTTTTGTTTTCTTTGCACACAAAAAGTATTCTCATAGCTTCATAACATTACGGTTGAATCATTGATGTCACATGGACTATTTTAACGATGTTCTTGCTACCTTTTTGGGGCTTGTACGTGTCAGTTCCATTGCTGTCTATGCAGGGTCAGAAAGCTCTTGGATTTCATCAAAAATATCTTAATTTGTCTTCCGAAGATGAATGAAGGTCTAACGGGTTAGGAATGACATGAGGGTGAGTAATTAATAACAGAATTTTAATATTTGGGTGAACTATCCCTTTAACAATCCATAAAACGTGAATATTTTAACATTTCAGACAAAATATTGCCTATATTGCCACACCAACTCAGCAAACAACATGCATCAGCTGCATAACATTCCTGAATGAATCAGCAATTTTGAACAAATCTGTTAAGTCAATGATTCAATGACTCACTCATGAAAACTGTCATGTTTCATTCCCAGATGAACATATCAAATGCGCTTTTAAATGTTCAGTGACTCACTCAGCTAAATCAATGAATCATAAAGACAGTCACGTGTATTTGTGTATTTGTATTTGTGTATTAAAATATTTGATCACACTTAACAGTTAATATTAGTTTGATAGCATAGATATCTGTGTTTGCTAGTTTTTTGCTATATGCAAGACAAAAAAAATCATATCAGGAAGTTAGTGTCAAGCCTTGAGTGCCAACTCGTTTTCCTGCCAATAAATTCAATAAATGGCCCTGTGGTTCACACGCACAGAGAGTGTGAACCAGCTCTGGAGCAGGGTCAGGATAAAAACCTTGTTTACAGTATAGACACTCGTCTCCACTGGCAACACAGCGGGCAAGAATTCTGCCAACACAACAAAAAAGCAAAGTGAGGAGACACTTAAAGAGCTCATAAATAAAAAAAGATGAAAAATAAGACTCTATGGCTTTAATTGAGTTCTCTCTCTCTCACACACACACATATCCACGGCACCACACAAGCCCTCTTTCAGAGTAAATGATTCTACTTGCCTCTCAATATTCTAAAATCACTCAAGCAGAAGCATCTGTGAAATCTACTTGGACTCTTGTGAATCGATTTCAAACATGATGCTCACTGAAGTGAATAAACATTTTCCATACAGACATTAGCTGATGCTTCTCTCTCGTACTGTTTGATCACTGTCATGTAACAAAGGAAAACAATTTCCATCAGAGAACATTAACCACAGTGAAGACCAGTAACATGTTCATTTAAACATTTAATTCTCATGCAGCAGGTTTAATTTCCTTTCTGATTGTTCTCTGTGGTTCATCAGGAAGCAAAGCTTAATGAAAGCATGATGTAATCATGTACATTTAACAGCACTGCACCTCTAATGTGACTGTAGTGCCAAAAGGTCAAATTCAAGAAGGTTGTTTACAAGAGAGTGGTCAGGAATGAGGGATGAAATGAAGTCTGCCATTCTAATTGGATTGTGGTGTGTGATTTAATGCGGAAGTAATAAAGTCAGAGTCTCTGTATAATTTCGATTGATATTACTAAATAAATATGGAAAAATCAGGGCTCTTATCAAACAAAATGTTTTGACTACATAAAGAAAATGGCTACAGTTTGACCCACATTAGGGTTGGATCGATAGCAAAACTTTGGCTTCAATACAACACCTGCTTTTGTATAGAAGCAAAATCAATACCTTAGGAAACAAATAAACAGTCTGAGCCAGCAATGAAATGAAACTCAGGGCTATCAATATCATAATAACATCAGCCTGATTCCATAATGAGATGTCAAGTTAGCACGCTAACATATTCAATTAATTTTTTAGGATAGAAAACAAAATGTCTCAGGTTTTATCTGACAATATTTTGGTTAGTTTTCTGAAAGACCACTTACTGATTCTGTTTCTCAAACTGCATCAAAACACATGGGAAATGCAAACACCGAATGTTTCTTGAGCACCAAATCAGCATTTCTGAAGGATATGTGATACTGAAGACTGGAGTAATGGCTGCTGGAAATTCTCAGGACTAAATTTAAAGTTAAAATTTATTCAAATAGAAATCAGTTATTACAAAATGTATTAATATTTCACAACATGCTGTTTTGTTGTAGTTTTTGATCAAATAAATGCAGCCCTGTGAGCAAACACAAAGAATCTAACAGACCCAAATTTTTTAACGTTATACTGCATGTTAAAAAATTCTACCTGGATTTGATTATATACAAAGCTATAATACTGTACTTTTTAAGTAACCAACTTATTGATCAACTCAGACTAACATAAAGATCACAATCTTGCAGGAGCCACATTTTCTCATTGTCAGATTGTTCTTTTTGTCATCCTGTCAGACTGTAGTACACTAAGATGCAGTGCTATGTCTATGTGTGTTTTCTGTGTTTCTGCAGCTATAGATTTCTTCCAGCTGTTTAACTCTGACCCACGCAGGCTATATGCCCACCACCAGCCTCCAAAACGTCTCTGCTGCCACTTGGATGAAGTGATGGTTTTGATGACTGTTTGGATTCAAAGAGGTTGTAGCCTCCAGCTCGGCAAACTGTCTTCCTGTATCTCGTTCCATTTATGTTTTTAGAATAATCCAACTGTTTTTCACTATCATCATTTCCTTTTCCTTTTCCTCTTTCTTGAGAGGCTGCAAGGGCAAATATTCACAATATATTTATGATGATTTTGCTAGTGATACATAAAACTAAATTTATTGTCATTATTTTCATTTTTGTCATTATTTGTAACTGATATATTCAAATGTTTTTTAATATATATTAAAATGTTTTAGTAAAATATAAGTATGTAGATACTGCAAATTATTATCATGTATTACCATATTGATGCCAGTTCATTTAGGCCATTTCAGTGCAAATAGGTCATCAATTTAAAAAAAAAAAAAAAAAAAAGGATTTAAAAAAAATACTGAAATATTTCAGTCAGGCCCTCCAATTCAATTCAATTCAAAGTTTTCTATGATTCAGTAGTTTGGTCTTCATGATCACATGTCCACTGTAGCTTCATGTTCTTATCTGATAAGAGTGGAGTCCAGTATTGTCTTCAGTTGCTTATATTTGGCTTTAAGGTCCGACATGTGCAATATTAGTTATATAAGTAAAAGATGGAGAATGAACTGAATGAAAACTGCACTACAAAGAAAACGTCTTTTCCATACCACAATATCTTGCAGCAACAATGGCAGCACAGCCCTTAGATCTTCATCTTTCCTCCACAGCAGAAACTGAACCTCCTGACTCGGCAGACTTAATCCACTGAGCTGAAGCCACATGATTTACTTGTAAATGGCTGTACATATTAATTGAAAATGTCCAGCTAATAAAGTTATGTGGATATGCATGTATGCATGGCTAAATTCGGAATGGAATACTAGCTTACTACTTTCTGAACGATGAATTTTACTTTTTTGCAAAAATATCAAATGAAACAGAATAAACATTTCAAATATATGTTACTGAATGTTTTGTCATAATCTCATCACATTGCATGTTTAAGAAAAACAACAGTTTTTAAACTGTTTTATTCATGTATCTGTTCTAGGGCCCTATATGAAATCAGTTTTATTTTTTATTTTTTCCAAAACTCTGTTTCATTTTTTTCCAAAATCTCTTTTTTTTCTGTTTTCATTTTTCTGGATTCAGTGTTTTCCCATGTTAATTAATTGAAATCATGAAACAACAATTTAACAAAAATGTATTAAAAGTAAAATAAATAAAACTTTTTCTGGGTTATATTTAATGGTTTAAATTCAATTTTAATAAAAAGAATATCTATTCCAATTTAAACTTTAAAACTTTAACAACTTTATATTTCTTTGTATAATAATAGGGCCCTATGAAATGTTTTTTATGATATAAATACAATATTTTTTATCAGTGATGGTGGTAATTAAATGAGAAGGCATAAAACGTTAACAATTAATTTAATTAAATAAATTGTAACCAAATACATTTAAAATTGGTTTTATGTTTTGGCAAACAAAGTGCTACACAAAAAAAAGTATTGACAGTAAAACTTAAAACATGGTGTAACATTATTATTACTTTGAGGAGTACATTTCAATGAACAATAGTAATGTATTTCTGGCACAACTTCTTCAAGTAACACCTAACTTTTATTATGATGGATTGTCATTAAGTTTCTGTTTGTGTATATGAGGACAATAGTTTTTCTTCACTGAAGTAGTAATATGTTCATGATGTAAACTCTCAGAGCACTTTTGGAGATGACGTTTATGTGTTCATGTCCTCATATAGTGAGACGGCAGATTCTGAAAGCACCACGAGCATCGCACAAGCTTGAGTAGGTGCAGCAGACGAAACCACACCGTTCATTTGCACAGAGACAGAAATCATGGGGCCCTACTGATCTCAGCAGATAAATTTGCTGATGACAATACACAGCTGATAAATTATCAGCTGTATATATATCCTAATTGTTTTGAAGGTAATTTTACTCTTGGTAAAGCTGAACACTGCAAAATCATCACTGATTCACATTCAACCAACATGCAAAACACAAAGTCTGAATAAGGAACCTCAGCTCAGACCAAAAGGAAGCACAAAATTATATCAAACACTAGTGCATTTAGATAAGAAAAAGAAAAGAAAGAAATGTAAAGAATGACAGCAGATCAGTGGCACTGCTGCTCAGTGTGTTTGTGAATCAGTCACGTTAGCAGAGCAGAAGAAGCAGCGGGTGAAGCAGAGAGAGACGCAGCCTTGTTTCTGCTGAACGTAGCCAGCTGTGACGATGCAAGCAGTGAGGAATCACAACACAATGATCGCAAGCAGCTCGGCATCATGATGAATTTAAGCATTAAAAGCAGATGAGTGTATGTGCTTTCTGAACTCCCCACCATGCCATTAGAGCACACAAACACAGTCTGGGTTAAGTGTTAATTACCACACACAGTTCTGGAGATGAGGAACACACTCACCTTCGGTCTCACCACACAATGTGCACTGTGACTCTACAGAATGAAAAAGAAAAAAAAGAAAAAAACAAGAAAGAGAACTTAGAGCAAACTTTTACATACACAGCATATTGTGAGGATAATCTCCCATGTCCAAAATAAAAACTGAATTTTTCATAACTGGGTGTTTTTCAACTAAAGGCACTTCTATGTCCGAAGGGTCAATTTAAAAGATGTACACAAGTTTGTTTCTTCATCGGAACAGATTTGGAGAAATTTAGCATTACACAGAGGATAGAGTACCCAAAAACTGTACTCAAGTAAAAGTAAAAGTACTTGAAGAAATATTTACTCAAGTAAAAGTAAAAGTAATAGTCTGAATAATTACTTGAGTAAGAGTAAAAAAGTATCGGATAAAAAAACTACTCAAGTAGTTAGTTACTAGTTACTTTGGATCATATACTGAAAATAGTCTATTTTTATTTAGATATATAAATTTGATCTAAATCTCTCTCTCTCTCTCTCTCTCTCTATATATATATACACACACACACTGCCATTCAAAATACTTTTAATGTTTTTTTTTATGTAATTTATTTCAGTGATGCAAATCAGAATTTTTATCAGCCTGATTTATTATCAATGCTGTTCTTTTATAGCTTTCTATTCATAAAAGAATCCTGAACAAAATGTCACAGGTTCCAAAAAATAATTAAGCAGCAAAACTGTTCCCTGTTGAAAAAAACAGCTTTTGCTGGTAAGGTATGTTTTGAAACATGGGATGCTGGTTTGAGCTGATTTAAGCTGGTCCTTTGCTGGTTTATGCTGATCCTTAGCTGGTTTAAGCTGGACGTGCACGACCAGCACATGACCAGCTTAAATCAGCTAAGGACCAGCATAAACCATCATCCCAGCTTCAAAACGTACCTAACCAGCAGATGCTGTTTTTTTTCAACAACATTGATAATAAATCAATATATCTGAATGATTTCTGAGGGATCATATGACTCTGAAAACTGGAGTAACAGCTGTTAAAAATTCTGATTTGCATCACTGAATTAAATTAAATTATATTTTAAAGTATATTAATTATATATTATAAATGTATATGTTTATAACCTCTGACACGGAGAAGAGTGAAAACTCCTCACATGACCGCTACAGGACATCTGAACATAACGAAACAAATCTTCTTCCGTCTGTTCTGCACAATGTAAACAAATGTAACGTTAGCCTTTATTTCTGCAAGCGTAAATATTGTGAAAATATCAATATTAATTGTGTCTAGGCAAAGGCATTCCTCCTGGAACTAACGTACATGTACAACAAACTGGTAATGTCATAATAGTATCGTGTACTGTAATCAAATCTATACCTGTGGAACCGACAGCACACGCGGTGTTCATCTAATAAAGATCTTCATAGCTAGCAAACCATAGCCTTTGCAGATTTGCTTTCAGCTGACTGTAGATCCAAAGCCACGTCTTCAACGCTCTTGATGTTACAACTCTTCAGTGAGAACCGCTTCAGACGATCAGCGCGTGCGGCAGAACTGAACGAATCATTCAAACTGATTCGCGAACCGATTCACTGGATTGCCAACTGGTTTGATCAAGCCTTCGAACAGAATTGACTCAAAAGAATGAATCATTTGCGAACGGGCATCGCTCATTGCCCAGAAAAAAAAGTAGACGGCGCGTTTGGAATAAATTGAAGGATTTTTAACTTGTATTACATTAAGATAAAGTAACGAGAGGAGCGTCGCCCACAGTAACGAAGTAAAAGTACCGTTTTTTCACTAAAAATGTACTTGAGTAAGAGTAAAAGTACCCATCTTTAAATATACTCTAAAAGTATTAGTTACCCAAAAAATTTACTCAAGTAAATGTAACGAAGTAAATGTAACTCGTTACTACCCACCTCTGGCATTACATCACTTGCTCACTTCACAAGGCATCAATTGTTGGACTAGAGTCGTATGGGTTACTTATGGATTATTGTGATGTTTTTATCAGCTGTTTGGACTCTCATTCTGACGGCACCCATTCACTGCACAGGATTGAGCAAGTGATTTAATGCTGAATTTCTTCAAATCTGTTCCAACGAAGAAGCAAACTAGGGTAAACAACTGGGTGAACCTTTAGTACAGAACACATTGAACATACTCAGAATATGATATCATATCTTTATATAAATTCAATAAATACAACCCAGATTACTGTAGAAATAAATGCATAAATTAGTCTATAATTTAATCCAAAGGTATATAAAAGCCATGAATGCCACTGTAACGCTCGACTTTTTCCCTTTTTTTATGAAGGTCACATTATAACTGTTGTGGAAATTTTTTTGCAACTTTTCTAATCTCCAAATGCATCATAAAAAAATTTATTATTAAATCTATGATAATTTTAACATTGAAATAATCACTCTTAATCAAAAAAAGTAGTGTTAGTGAATTGCCTAAGATATGAGACATGCTGTGAGAAGAAAATAAAAATGTATGGTGTATGCAAACATACTGTATTTCAGTGGACAAATTAAATAAAATCAGTAAAAAAGTGTGTTTAATGAGATTTGTAAGTGGCTATAGTTTAAATAATAAACACCCAATTACTCATACAGTAAATAAGCATAATTCCACTCAGGCATCTGTTTTGTTTGTCCCACCTGCATTGGGTTTTCTCAGGATTTCTCTTCTATTAAATACAAAGTATTTTTGTAAAACATTTTGTACTCCATAATTATTTAATCTGTGGCCTCAATATGCAAAAATCACAAACAGATACTTTTGGGTCCAATTACAGTCTACTTTCTGAGCACCTTTATACACACAAGCCTGCGCACACACACATTTGCAGTAAAAATGCAAACAAACACACAAACTAAAGCAAGACTCAAGTATAAATGCATACATTATGGCCATATCTTAGAAAATATAAATCAAAAGCTATGTTACAAAACAACTCTATTCATCTGTAAACTATGGGCTCTTCACAAGACTACGCATAAAGAAATGGGAACACTATACAAATTCTGTCATGTATCAATTCAGTTTTCATTTCATTGGCCATTAAATAGAACCGCTTTATTATAAAAGACCTTGCGGCACTACAGCAGTGATTTCAATAGTCGTTCTGCTGTGTTGAATGGATGATTCAGTGAGTATCTGATTAGTATTTATTATATAGTGCTGTCAATTTAAGTCACACTCACATGCCGCTAATTAAGAAACAACTGACATTTGTTCGTAATTATATTGAGAGATGTGAACAGGTAACAAATTCAACAGATCAATCTTCTCATCAAATGTCTTGTGTTTCTGGAAGACTCCAAATATACAGAAGTCCAGTCCAAACATAATAATTGAAGCCTGAACTGGAAACATGATGAAGTATCTTTTCCAAACAGAAATGGCAAAAAATACTTTAGCAAATGTAGCGAAAATCCTATTCCCTCTAGGCCTTTATTGTCATGTTTACTGGAGCTTTCGATTCCCGATACATTTAACTCCCTCTCTGAAAGTAAACCAACAAAACCTCAGTCAGTGACACCACATATTTGTTATGTTACTCTTCCAAGTTTTGAAACAAGTTCAGTTAGGACTTACCAGCAGCTAGAATTGGACAGAAAAAATGAGTTTGACTGCAGCATCCATATTCATAAAGATATTTACAGCAAAAGATAAATGCAGACACTGGTCCAAGTCAAAAATCCCCCATAGAAACCCAGAAAGAACAATATGCACACAAACTTTGAATGTAACATGCACAGGGACTGGTATCAGCTGCATGTGACTGAGCAAATATCGTCTTGCGATTCTCCAAAATAAGAAGCGTTAACTGGCTCTGCCCAACCTGCGTGTGAAAAAAGCGTTTCAACTCATTCCACAACTAAGCATTCCATAATTAACACCAGTATTTGCATATTAGCCTTGTGTGCTCACACTCTCTGCTTTAGTTGGCGTAGTGTTAACAGTGGGAGTGTCAGTAGTGATAATTAGCTTTTCTGTTCTGGTCTTTTTTCACCGGCACACAGAGGCTTTTCTTCAGCTCTGTGAGGAGACGGAGTGTTATACCTGATTATATCATTATAGAACGATTCTACATACTATTTTTGTGAACATCGGTTCTCGTTTGATGAGGTCATGAGAAACAAATTGATTAACACGAGCAGAATCATGTACTGAGGTAAATGAGTCAGCCTATAGTTAATGGAGGTCAGTTCAAAGATGATCAGTGCAGATACAATATATCGACAAGTTTCCTGGCCTGTGTAAACACACAGAAACGCACACACGCGTGTTACTCTATTTAGATTACTATTGATTTCAGTTTCTGCACTCTAAAATAATCCCTCTTGTGCTTGGCTAACTGCTCCTGCAGGAGCTGACAAAGCTTTTCTGTACTTTCAGATAGTATCAGACTTTATGAAGACTGTTAGCACTCCGTCTATCATAAACACTCTGCTAGTAAGAGCTCTCTCAGTCCCCAAGAGTAAAAAAAGATAACAACATACCATTCTGCAAAGGAATATACGTCAGCTGTGCTAATATTCAGACCAAACAGCATATTGAACAATTGTTAAGAAACTTACTTTTTGGATAAAAAGTTAATATTGTCAGGTTGTGCTCTGCTAAAAAATTGCTCCAAACAAAGCCACAGCAAAATGAACAGTTGTGAATCTCTTTGTTGTATGTATTAGTTGAGAGAATGATTCAGTGACAAATCAAGTGTAAGTGAAGAATTCAATGATTCATTCACATGTTTATAAACACGTCACTTGTTTTGTTCCTGAACGAATCATGTTTTTTAATAAATCAGTTAATTAATAATATAATAATTTAATTTAATCTCATATCAGTCAGCCCTGTCTAGGGTTATTTTGTGATTATGAGCAGCTGACTGTAGATTATCTCTTACTGTAAATTTTTAGTTTTGAAGTATACCTGTATTTCTGCAATAGCTGCAGACCCAAAAGCACAACCATCTCATATTTACCTCCGTATTCCTCTGACGCAAAATGCTCTAGATCAGCATGAAGCCCCAATGTTAAGAATCCCAGAGGTGCCATTACCTGCTAGTCTGCAAGACTGAATCATTCAAGGCACTTGACAATACAGATTGATTTCAGAAGAGCCATGTGTTCAATAAGGCCCAGCTCAGTATGAAAGATCGAAAGATCTTTAGAAAGATTGAAAGAGCAGTTTTGATAAAGCTGTTTACTAATTGATTTAACAAGGGGCATTCTGTCATATAATCACACCACTAGAGCTCCAGTCTGAGGACTTCCCAGTTTCTTCAAGAGGGCGAAGCTGGAAAAACTGAGCATCTGTTCTTAGCCCTTTAACATTTTTTTAACAGAGCTTATCTTTTTTCCCATGCAAAGCTAGCTTAGTCTCTTTCATTGTTACTAAGCTGCTCATAGCAGATTAACAGCTGAACATTATGAATCTACTAATAAGCAAAGTAATAATGATTTAAAACTCTAGGATTTTTTCGTGCATTCAAATTGCACTTTTTCACATATTTTTATGGCAGAATTTTATGCGTGAGAAAACACTATAAACTGAGAATCTTCGACATCACAATCTTTATTTCTGAGATTGATTTGTATTAAAAACTAAAATATTTTTAAAAACATTTCAGTAAGTTTTTAATCAAATAAATAATATATTATTATTATTCAGTTTTTTATGCAAAATTAAGGTCACATTAATACTGTTTTGTAAACTTGTCATTTACTTTTACTTTTCTTTAAATGTTCTTTATGTATATTTTATAGTTTTTTTAATAAGCATATTTATAGATTGTATATGATTTATGTAGTTTTTTTAAACGCCATACTTAGGATAAAAATGAGGCATGTAATGTGTTGAGAAAATTCAGCTGAATCTTTTTATGTGTCATTACCAATCACGATGGAATTTTGTAAAATTATGCAAAAAGTGTACAAATATTAGCTTGTAATTTTGTGCTTATTTAGGATATGGGAAATGCTAGCTATAAAATAAACATTATCAAGACAAAGGAATCTGCTATTTCATTCCTAAACATTAACATCACAGAATAGTATTAAACACATTACATAATTTGAGACGTTTCAGTTTAAATGTATCAATAAACCAATATTAAAACAACTGATCGCTGACCAATGTGCTGTACATTAATACAATTTATTTATTTATTTAGAAAGTCCATGAGGTAAAGTTGATGAAACACCCAAATATT
The DNA here is from genome assembly GCA_039654775.1 of Spinibarbus caldwelli. Taxonomy (NCBI): domain Eukaryota; kingdom Metazoa; phylum Chordata; class Actinopteri; order Cypriniformes; family Cyprinidae; genus Spinibarbus; species Spinibarbus caldwelli. Next base: position 13,891,295 of record CM077250.1, on the reverse strand, counting down.
CAGCATTAGCTGCCTACACTGTAAAAAATAAATCAGAAAGCTCATTACACACAACATTATCCATTAATTTTACAGACATTTCTGTTGACTGTAAAACACAATGCAATGAAGCGTAAATTCAAAATACTGGTAAAACACCTATAAAAAATTAATACGGAAAAATTCCTTCAAATTATACAGTATATTGTGCCCTATTTTTACAGATTGTTTTAGAGTGTATATGAAAGCCCTTGAAGAGCAGGTCTGTTCATCTTTCCAGATGACAGACTCTGTCTGTTTATTCCCTTTTAATACAGTCTCACCCAATCAGAGCGCTGAGAAAAGTGGGCGAGTGAGACCAAAGTAAGAGCCTCATCTCTTACATTAGAGCAGATGAGTCCTTGACTAGACTGTTCTTTTTTCCATTGTCTATTTGCCTTAAAACATAGTGTGACAAGTACAGAACAAATTCATTTTCTCTCACAAAAGACAGAACTACTAAAGAAGTTCTAAAATAGACGTGTGAGCGTGTGTGTATTTTGAAAGTGTGAGGGAAGGGTGTTATACTGTTGATTATTTTGTTCTTTTATATTTTTTTTCCACACTATCAGAGGCACAGAACAGACTCATCATAAATTACCTAACATCCAGCATCTTAAAATAAACTTGGAAAAACCACATATTACACAGAAGAGACCTGAAAACAGTGAAAGGTGCTCTGCATGTGACCTTTTTGGTGTACTCTGAAGGTACTGTAAACAGTCATCAAGTGTTGTTATCTGCCATACAGGGCTCATGCATTTGGGTATGTTTCAGGATTTGAATTAGTTTAAAAGATTTACCCCAATCTCCATTTAATCTCAGCTGAAGGGTATCCAGCCACCAAAGTAAATGCTTTAGATGATGCTAAAGATTCTCCACATTTTCTTTAAAAGCTATTCTGTAATGGACCTCTGTTCCATCAAACCTCTTTGATAATGTAACAAGCCTTAGATGTTGACCACAATGCAAAAGCCTGAATGCAAAACATTAAAAATGGCACTTACAAAAAGGTACTGTGACAATTCCAAGTAAATTGATATATACATTAATTTAGACTGATTACTGATTGCTATTACCATGCTATTTATAAGATATTCCAACATACTTCAAAGAAAACCATTGAACTTTATCATTGGTGGTAAGGGGGAATAATGTTTATTTATATTATTAATATTTATTTAAAAAAATACAATACTTACTGCCCTTTACAAGTAGTTTGGTTCAGTTCACTTAATGTGACCTCGCGCAAAACCTGGTTGAACATATAAAAAGTCCAGTCTTCCATTTAATTAACTTCCTTAGAAAACTGTATAAAAACAGAATATTCAGATTACATTCATACTTCACACATTACTTCTGTGTAAAACATACTTGTTAACAGTGACAAAGAATGTGCTTATTCAAAAGAAATAACTTCTTAAGAGAGGATGTGATTTAGGATGCATTCGAAGAGAAAATCCTCCCTAAATAAAGAGCCATTTATGCTCATATCAGCTATACTGCCCATTGAGGCAATGCTTAAAATGTAATATCTAGGCCTACTTGCGATACATTATGAATTGTGGTCGGGCATTCATGCACAGAACGGACATGTCTATGATTGGTTACAAAGCTCAAGCACCTCAAAAAAAAAACAAGTAAATATATAAACACAAATCTTTGATGCAACACTTTTATCAATTAGTTAACTGTATCAGCTGAAATTGTAATCTCATTTCTTTATTGATTGACCGAGCAGCCTTATTGTGCAGATGGATGAAATGTAGTAGTCCTGAGGAATGCTGGGAGGTTGAAGAACTGATGAAATTCTTCACGGACGAACACTCTCATGTATTATAAGAGAATCTTTCATGAAGCATTTGTTCTCCGGCCTCTCCTTTCCACGACCCTTAATGATGTTCTCTCCCTGCACTCCTCCTCTCCTCTCTTCCTGTGGCCTTGCCTTTCTCTCATTTTTCTCTCACTATCTATATTTCGCCCTTTCTTCTTTACTTTCCTGCTCCGTCTCTCCCTCTGTTTTCATGAATAGGCTCACTAAGGCGTCAAGTGCAGGACTATGTCTGTGCAGACCTCAAAGACAGGAAGAGAGAGATGACAGATGAGGAGGAGGAGAGTTTGGGTTGACATGAAGGGTCATTGCAGTGCTCTCCTCTGAACTGTGAACATTCAGTGCTTATGGCAATGACAAAGTGGCAGAGTTCATAACGCTGTACGAACATCTGGAAAGGGCATTTCTTGTTTTGAGGTTATTGGCAGTTTCTGAACTGGCTTGTGATAAACTGTTCGCTGCATCCGTCAGAGGATCTGTGGTGCTATAATAAGAACATGAAGGAGAATAAATTAATTAGTTAATGAGAAAATTACTTTAATGATTTCAAATATATTAAAATCCATTGTAATAAATGCCTGTTCTGATTTTTTTTTTTTTTCATTTGTACTGAAAACTTAAATCTCTAATAAATTACTCAATAACTGTATACCTTTAAAAGTATATTTCACCCAAAAGTTAAAAATCTACATTATTTTCTGTCTTCTGAGAAAAAAAAAAAATGTAAAGAATGTTTCAACTGTCCATATAATTATATTTATATAAATAAATATACACAAGTAAATGTGAACTATTCCAATTTGGAATGATAGTTCATAAATATTAATTTTAATATTCATTTAATTTATCCATCCTCATATCATTCCGAACCTTTGACTAAGAAATGTACTGGCCAATCTTTTTAATTCACAGGCAAAAAAAAAAAAAAAAAAACATTTATGAGCAAATTATTGAATCAAATCTTTTCAATGAATCATTTGTTCTAATTCACCAAATCTGATTCACCAGTCTGCTTCTCGAGTTCAATTTTGAGACTCTGATTCTGAAGTCTCAACGAAGGTGAATAAATGATGGAGCAATTTTCAATTTCAGGTCAACTATTCCTTTAACTGGAAATGATAGAGAATGTTCTCCCATTGTTTGCTCACTCTCATGTTGCTCCAAACCAAGAAATAAAGAATGAATGAAACTGAAAGAAATGAAAAAAATAAAAATGTACTGGCTGATCTTTTTAATTGAAAAGGATGAGACTTTATTGGAAAAAATAAATTTGTAACCACATTATTGTTCTTTTCAATAAATCCTTTGATGTGATTCACCAAACCAGATTAACTCAAGATTCCAAAGTTAACAGTTCCCTGTGGAACAACATAAAGGTGAATAAATGATAATAAAAATAAAAATGTTCTTTTCGAATGAACTATGCCTTTAAGAAAGTTTTGTAAAAGAAAAGAAAAACTTACTGTTCTTTATTTATCCCCAAAGGCAAAGTCAAGTGCAAAACAAAAACACCATTAAACAAAGTAAAGTAACAAGAGCTCTGGATGACTGGAACTGTGCATAGTAACTACAAACCATCTCGGTTACGATTCCTCACAATATTTGCACTCTGTATTGACATGTAACCGGATGGGCTTAACTCACAATGTGTCAAAAGGGTGGGTGAAAAGCCTAACAGGAAATGACAATGAGGAATGCCATCTGTGCAGTGCCACCTTGAGCTGCTGGTGTTGCATCAGACGCACTGTACAGGTGACACATTACTAACAGAGCGTACAGCAAGACTGTAGCCTGGCAAATCAACTGCTGTCATGGATACAGAGACTTTTGCAATCTCAACCAGACAGTTAGCTAAGACTGGCGTTTATATGATTCCCTAGTATGGTTTCATTAAGGGAGAGAGAGAAAGATGGAGAGAGCAGATGTTTGTGCACAGTGAAATGTGACTTACTGTCCCCCGCAGGTACGATCTGTCTCAAACCTGCTATCAGACTCTCATTCCCCCCTCAGTGTTCTGAGCTAGTGTTCTGGTCCAGTCACACACTCAGACAGCTGCAGGGATGTGTGTGTGTGTGTGTGTGTGTGTGCGCCAGCTTAATGCCTGTCATTTATTTAATAAGTTGCTGGTGATTATGAGAGAGACCCAGGAGAAATCTGATAGGAACAAGAATGCTGTTCTTTCTCAAAACCCCAGAGTTACGGGAACACTCCAGAGGAATAAAGACACACATCTTTCTGCTCTGTACTTGTGTGTTTGTGACTGTGTGCTAGATATCAAATGAAACAGTGTGCAAAAAAAAAGGAGAGAAAGAAGCAAGGATGATGATGAAAAACAATGCAGAAAAAGTGAGAGGTTTTATTCCTTGGTCACAATTGCAAAATAAATCTATTTATGTTGATAGAAGACCTCATGACCTTGTCAGGAATTATTTTGTTAAACTATCCTTATGAAAGGTAATCCCGTATTTGCCTATTATCCATGGCAACATACCAGTGCTACTTTCACATCTTTCTTTTTATATCGACACATTTACCATAATTGTTGACAACATCAAAATGGTAAACTGCTTAGTGGAGTAAAAAAGGCATTTAAACCTTAAATAAATGGCTAGAAGCTCAGGAATTCAAGCTAAAAAAAAAAGAAAAAAAAAAGATCAGAAGAATAAGAACTGAATAATAAGAACCCTGAGAACCCTGATCCAAAAATAAGGGTTAAAATAGATAAATAAATCCTTGAACTTTGGAGATTAAAAATTCCTGAGATGGCAAAGCTGAATTTTCAGTCTTTAGTGTCACATGATCCTTCAGAAATCTTTCTAATATACTAATTTGGTGCTCAAGAAGCATTTCTAATTATTATCAGTGTTGAAAATAGTTTTGCTGCTTAATATTTTGTGGAAATTGGGTTTTTTGAGGAATAACATTTATTTAAAATGAAAAGATCAGCAACATTATAAATGCCTTTACAGTTGCTTTTGAATGACTTAGCGGGTTTTTGCTGAATAAAAGAATTAATTTCTTCCCAAGAAAAAAGTAATTTATTTTGTAATATTGCTGGAATTTTTGTCTTGCAGCTAGACAGATAGGACTACGGAAAATTTTAAACAAAATTCAATTAAAGTTTTCAAGTTTATTTGTATAGCACTTTTCACGATACAAATCGTTGCAAAGCAGCTTTACAGAAATCTGCAACTAATATAAAATAATTTGGACTCGTATGAAACTAATATTTCATATCCATGTATTTATTCATTCGTTAAGCTGCTGTGTAATATACAGTATGGGACAGCATACAGTCAGGACTGTACATTGTCCCTTACATATTTAATATGCCCTAAATAGGAATGCTGAGAAACGCCCCAAAAATGTCAATTACCTCCATTAAATATGCAGCACCTCTGGTAAGGCAGCATTAACAGCAGGAGTTCTTAGAGAAAAAGTCAAACAACAATCAACAGATTTTGATCCTCCATCTGCTCACATGCTTTCCCTCTCCGAACGCCGTCCATTCACTCAGAGACTCTTAATAATGAGTAACTGCAGAGCGCACTCACCAGACTCTCAGCTAATGCACCTGCTACCCCTGACTGTGTCAGAAAGAAAGAGCAGCGGGCACCAGATGTGAAGGCTGCATCCACCCCAACCCACAGTGTCACTTCAGACTGACCCACTTTCAGTTTTTAACTGTAATTGCTGGTTGGAAAAAAAAATTATCACATCCAAAGATGAGTCATACTGTAAATAATTCTTATTATTTGCTGTCCGAGAGCATGGGTGTGTCTCAAACCCCAACATCTGAACTGATCTGAATGTTGCCTCACTATTTACTGATTGGAAACGAAAGAAAAACCATTGAAGAAAATGTGAATCAAACATTGTTTAGTGATGTTCAGTTGCCAAGCAACAACTCCTACATGCATCAGCACAGTACCAATGACAGTCTGAATGGAGAGAACTAGAGAAAATGATGGAATTGTTAGGATAGTAGGGATATAAATATCATAATAAAAAGCATGCAGGTATATCACAATAAGAATTTGACGAAAAGGAACAGTTCTGTCAATATTTTCAGGACAATTCTGTCAATATTTTCTCACCCTAATGCCATTCCAAACCTGTATGCTGTTATTTTTTTGCATGTAACACAAGTGGAGAATTTTTAAGAAATGCTTCTGCAGATGAAGAAAATTATCAGTGAATAATGACTTAAATTTCTGTCTGCTCCTCACTTAAAGCTAAAGCATCATGAGTCGTGAAGATATTCTAACTAAAATACATAAATCGTATGCTGCTTTTATAGTGTTTTTTGTCTTCTTTTGACCTTGACAGCCCACCGTCAGTGTATAGGAAACGTACATGAAGGGTCACTTTTAGGAAATATTTTACAAAGAGAAAAAAATTGGGCTAAACTATTTATTTAAAGGACTATTTGATCTAAAAATGGAATTTTGCCATTATCTACACACCATCGTGACAATCCAAACCTGTATGATTCTTCTGTGGAACAGAAATATTTATAAAAATATTTATTTTGAAATATGCCTGTATTGTGTGCATAAAATGAAAGTCAAAAGGGTTCCGTGTAGTTTTGCACTCCAATGACTTTCATTGTATGGACAAAAAATAGGACTGGACGATATGACCTAAAATCAAAAATTCGATTAATTGAATAATTTACCTATATTACGATTAATGAATGATTAGTTTATTTATTTAATTGCCCTCATAGATCACTGACAAGGTTTGTACTGTAAATATGCTCAACTATTAAAGATGAGTACATTTCTTATCTTTGTGATTTTAAAATAATTGAAGGAAAAAAATTATTTATGCTTATTTATTGAATATTCTGAACAACTGAAATCAAAGCACACATTTCTTGAAATGAAAACGTCTTATGAAAAAGTCACATTTCAGTTTGAATGTAAAATGGATATTTTCACATTAAAAATTTGTAAAAAGCATATTTTTATGCTGCTCCTGGTGCTCAGATGACTCGATGTTCCAGTTCTTGCTTCCATGCCACTGACTGGATGGAGTCAAGTGACTACACATGCGGCAGTATTTTTTTTTTTTTTTTTTAAGGGAAAGCCAGGGTTGTCAATTCGGGCTGTTGCCACGGGTTGTTTTTAAGTCTGTTTTTTAATTAAAGCGATCACCCTTCCTTCCAGGAAAAAAACAGGATTGGGTTAGTTTTGAACAGCAATCGGGCTTGTTTTGTTTTGTGGGCCTGGCAACCCTGAGGAAAGTATTAACAGGATTGAAAAAACGAAATAATTGACGTGGGAAAAGTAAGTCGATTAGAAGTTCTGAATTTTGGTTTCAATTATTTTTTGATTAATCGTCCAGGCCTACTTCAATACTTTCTTCTTTTGTGCTCCACAAAAGAACAAAAAAAAAAAGATGATGGTGGTTAAATAATAATAAAATTGTTTGTGTTGTAAAAATTGTAATGTCAGCAAGTTCACAGTTAGGAAATGTGGAAAGCATGTGACGTGTGGCCAAGTATGGTATCCCATACTCAGAATTTGTGCTCTGCATTTCATCCTTCCAAGTACACACACACAGCAGTGAGTAGTGAACAAACACACACACCGTAAACACACACCCAGAGCAGTGGGCAGCCGTTTTTGCTGCGGCGGGGCTTTGCTCAAGGGTCTCACCTCAGTCGTGGTATTGAACGTGGAAGAGGGCACTGTACATTCACTCTCCGCACCTTCAATCCCTGCCGGTACCGAGACTCGAACCCGTGACCTTTGGGTTTCGAATCAGACTCGCTAACATTAGGCCACGACTGCCCCAGTTAGCTGCATATGAATGCATGTGGATTTGTTCATAGTACTTGCTGGTTTATGTTTGTACTCAGGGGAATTTTATTACTTTATTTTTTTGAGAACTCTCAAACATCACTAATTGCACACTCCTCTGAGCCTTTCTGCAGCTTTTAAACAAGCAAACATCACAAGCAAAGTTTCCAGAAAACAGGCCAGAGGCAGAGGATGGGGGATGTGTGCGTTCTCCTCACAACTCTCAATTTATCAGCCTTGTGCTCGAATTTGGTCCTCTGCCTATGTTCAGCGTTCATCTGGAGAAGGACTTTCAGATTTCGGATTCGGCAGGGTGTCAATAAAGAGCTCTAAAGTGCTCTCTCAACTAATAACAGACTCGATGTTAAACAAGGGTAGAACAGCCATCTGAGACTCTCTCGGTCCTTAGTAACCTAGCAACCATCGCCAACACAGTTTGCCACTCCAATGCGTGAAGCTCATGGAAGTCCTTAAGTCAATCGTACTGTAAGGTGAGGGGAACTGTGTCTCATTACCTCAGGTGAAGAACGAGATGTGTAACCTGAAAGCGTGTTTGTGTAAGTGCTTACCTTTCACATGAATGGGTTAAGATGCAAACAGAATAAACCAACACAAAAAAGTGTTGAGATGACCGTTTCTGATCTAGTTGCCATGGTGATATTCAGAACTGAGGTGTTCCTGAGTGTGTTAGCATCTCCCATCGCATATGCTAATTTAATATGATAACACACAAACACTAAATGCTAATTCCTCAAAAGAAGCCTGGCAGAGTTTATCTGAATCCTGCATGTTTAATAAAAGATCTCTTCATCTTCTCAGATCGCTGTTTGTGCCAAAGATCTTCATGCCTGAGGGAGCTGGACCTGAGCCAGAGGTTAAACCGAACCTGTGTTAGGCTGCCATTACAAGAAACATTAAAGTGAAGTTCAGCTAACAGCCAGCGGCAACTGGATTTGCGCAGCACTTTACCGCTCCATCACACAATTCAGCAGAGATCCACAACGCAGCATACAGCGGAGCAGCTGGAGAAGCTTCAGGGAGGGATTTGCCAAGACAGGAGATGGTTTTATCTGGTACTGTGCGAGAAAGATAAGCTTGATGTATATTGTACATTCAAGGAATATACTGTATAAACAATATAGTAGGGGTGTGTGTGGTTGTTAAAGCTGTTTGGCTTGGAATCCAACTCTTATCTACTTAGGCCAAAGAGTCAGGGTTTGGCTGGTTAGCAAAGTCCAGTTTGCAGGACAGAAGAACTGACTGTTTTTTACGTCTTGATTTGTAATGTGAACTAAATAGACTGAAAGTCAGTTTATGGAAGTAAAACTCTCATTCATTTCCTCCCTAGGGGAACAATGACTAAAATAATAATAATAATAATATAATAATAATTTGTTACATTTATATAGTGCTTTTCTGGGTACTCAAAGCGCTTTACATAGAAGGGGGAATCTCCTCATCCACCACCAGGTAATATCTTTAAAGACAGGCCTATATGAGCTACAAGGTTGTTAATCAGTGGTACATGCTTTTTTGCAGCCACCAGCCCGCATTATTTCAACTTATTTTAAAAAAAAATCATGCTCAACAGGAAGTCCTGGTGAAAAAGTATATCACCTATAATTCTGCCAAAGAGACTCCACCAATCACAGACTTAAAACAAGCTAACTGCCCCAAAAACACTTAAGGTGCAGTCACACTACACTTTTCGTTCCATCGACTTCCATTCATACGCATGCGAATGCAGGAGAGTGAAAACGCAAGCTCATGCAAAGAATTTTAGCATTTCTGCAATTTTGTATTTGTATGTGACCAATAGAAGATTGATATGTCACGGCATGATCTGAAAGTGGATGTGATGTGACGTGTAGCCAAGTGCACATACATAGCAATGAGCACTCAGGAGTGAACACATACACAACATGGACACACATCCGGAGCAGTGGGCAGCCATTTGCTGCAGCGCCCGGGGAGCAGTTGGGTGCCTTGCTCAAGGGCACATCAGTCGTGGGTACTGAAGGTGGAAGAGAGCATAAGGGGGTGAAAAACAGAACAACAAATAAGCCTTTTACTTCTAAATTATGATTTTTTTTAATGTAAAAGTCTGGATAATATCATAAGGGGACCTCAGAGAACAGTACAAAATAATAAAAAGGCAGTTAATGACCCCTTTAATTCATATAAATTAATAGCATTTTTGCAAGTGAATTGCACAAGTGTAAAAACTGTAGTGTAGTGGCTTTAGTGAAGGGCAGAACTTCCAGGAGGCCTGTCAAAGCTGTCCAAGTGCCATTTAAATGAATGGGAATGCTATCAGATAGCTTTCACCTGGTATTATAGGCCTCCTTGGTTTAGCCAAACACACTTTGAATGCTTAATAAATCGAGCTCACGTGGTACTGGACATATTACAATAGAGTTGTGTATAGCACTGATGAGAGCCCTTCAAACCCAGCAAACACACAGCTCTGTGTTGTGGGTATCTCCCGCTGTCTGTACAGATGTTCAACAGGCTGATATCGGTGAGCCCTGTGGATACAAAACTACTCAAGAGCAGTGAGCCATACATTCCCCTAGTTGACCTTAATCCACCGCCTACATAAACATACACATGAGCATGTAAAGATCAAATACCTATATGCTTTCTAATATGCCTAGGTGCATAAATAAATACTTGCATATTGACTCAGTCTGCATAGAAATTGCCAGTTTTAGTTGGTCTGCTTTAGAAGTTTTTTAGTTTGATGGCTTTAGAAGAGGGTTTGTGAGCAATGCCATCATTTTCTGATCCCACTGCCTACTTTTTTTCCCCATTATTTCCTCTACTCTCTCTCACTTTCCTATATATAATAGTGTGAAAAAGGCAAACATTACACAATAAAAGAATCTCAGTCAGGTGTGAAAGCTGGCCAAGTGAACACTGTCTCTGAAACGTATCTAATGCAAATAGTGCTGTTGACTTTGAGACAGACTCTAGAAAGGCCATGCAAATATGTTGTTTGTTTGAATAAACTTGGCAACTAGCTCTGGGGGGATTCACATTTGGTAACAACTGATTTAAATGTACCACCATATTTAATTTGATGCAAATGAAAACAAGGCTGTGAGGGATATAAATACAGTTCAATGAGATGCACTGGCTGCTTCACACTGCCACAACAAAACATGTTATTTCTTAAAAATATATATTTTACCCAAAAAATGTAATAATGTAATTTACTCAACCTCATTTTCCTCTAAACTAATTTTTTCAATTTTTAGGAAGAAATATTGGACGGTTCTTGCCATAAAATGACATTTCATTGTGACCACAGCTGTCAATCTCCAAACGTACCAAAAAAGCTGTTTCATAAAGTTAGTGGTTTCAGAAATGTGAAGCCACTTTGTGGTGCTGTTACGGTTTGTTCTTTTGTGGAGCTTGTCAGCCCCTGGTCACTATGAACTTCTTAAAATATTTCTACCTGGGGTGTTTTCAATGGAAATATTAACAGCATATGGTTGTGAAATGACATGAGGACAAGTAAACAATACTGTTTTAATTTCTGGGTGAACTATTCTCTTAACAATAGTCTGAATCCTTCATAATGTAACAGATGAATCCTACATTATACTTGTTATACATATAAAAGAACCTCTCCAAACATAATGCCAGAAAACTTTCAGATCTACCGCTGTGCTATGATATTAGCTGCAAACCTGTTAAGTGTAAACGCATCCATTAGCCTGAGCCCTGCAGTGGTTCTGGTAGAACAGGCAGCATCTGTGTGTGCTCAGACACATCCAAGAGGCCGTGGAGAGATTAGCAGTCTTTGCTCTGCCATGATTAGTGCTAACAGCCATGTAGCTGCACACAAGGCTAGCATCTGTTCCTTACAACGGCGCTCAATTCAGCTTCAGCTGGATTCATTAAAAAGGGCTTCTTCATCATTTACTCTGGCCTGAGAATCAAAAGCTTTTTTGGAAACCCAAAACCTCTGTTAGAAAGTGTTGGCTTTCTGCAGACCAAATCACTCAGCATCAAAATAGAGGAAAGTAATGTAAGAGGAGGGTGAAGTCAGTTTGATATTAAATATGAAGTGTCGGTTTCTGTGGGAAACGGGGCAATAATCCCTTGATGCGGTTAGCCACATGATATGATTTAAAGCCCTTCTTGGTGGGAGTGAATCAGAAAACAAATGGAGTCAAGGTATCTTTTCAAAGACCATTTGGTGCAGTTTGAGCCTGGTGACCGTCATTTTCCATTTGAAAGGATAAAAAAAAGTCATTTGAGTGTCATTTCAATCTACTTTAAAGAGAGAGTAAAAATAGAGAGCAGCACAGGATTACGGGCACCCAAGGGCCCCAAATGGTGAGATGTTTCCCTCACAGTTTTACAGAGTGAGTGAATGTCTTGCAAAATCATAACTGGGATCTTATTTTTTGATTACACTGTAGTTATAGGAAGGGATGCACCGATATTACAGTTCTGGACGGTTCCAATAATAATAAGCCAATAATTATTTTCCTGTTATGGCTAATAACCAAAATTAACATTCTTTATTTTTTCTAAATAAATTAACTATATATTAAATTATATATATATATATATATATATATATATATATATATATATATAAAATTGGATCCAAAATAAAAGTTTTTGTTTACATAACATATGTATGTGTACTGTGTATATTTATTATTTCTATGTAAATACACACATATACAGTATATATTTTGAAAATATTTACATGTATTAACGTATAAATTTATATTCATACAATTTGTATTATATATAAATATATTTAATATATAAACATAACATATTTTTCTTAAATATATACATGCATGCATGTGTATTTAAATATACATAGTAAATATACACAGTTCACACATATATTATCTAAACAAAAACTTATTTTGGATGCGATTAATCATGATTAATCGTTTGACAGCAAAAATGTATATATATGTGTGTGTGTGTGTGTGTGTGTGTGTGTGTGTGTGTGTGTGTGTGTATGTATGTATGTATGTGTATATATATATATATATATATATATATATATATACACACACACACATATATACATATAAATATGGACAATATTAAAATTATATGTCTAAATACATTAAATATAAAAAACTAAGAAAATAAATCAAATCTGAGTTTAAACCAATAAATGGCTGATATAAAAATTCTATTTGTCTAATTAAATTAAATGTAAAAAACTAAAAATGGATGAAAATGGATAGGCCTATTCTTTATAATATTTACTTATGATTACATTTAACAGTGTTTTTAAATTTTTATTGATTTAAAGATCGGCTTAAAGTGAGCTTTAGATGATGGGAAATGTTATTGAAATGAAAATTTAGGGGAAATAAGTTTTATAGGGGAAATTTACATATTCTAAATGGTCTGATTCTGATAAATCAATTACGCAATCAATTGAATAAAAATACATTTGGCTAATAACCAATATGGCACCAAAATATCATGTTGCCCAAGCTCTCTTTTTAAACACACATTGAAAAATGGTTCCTTATTCTACATATTACAGACAGTCTTGACTAGTGGATAATATAATCAATTTGCTTAATATCAGAAATGATACTAAATATAGTATCACACATTTGTTGATAAAACAGCTTAGTCAATTGAAAACACCAGAATGCAGGGTCACACATCTGTTACGAACGTCGTTTCAGCTGGTTCTTCCTGCACCGACTGACACAGCACTTTTTTCACAGTGGCTTTCTTACATTCTCAAATAAAGTCTCCAAGGAGGTTCCTCACTGCACCAAACTCATATCAGCTCAAACAGCTCCTCAGGGAGTGCATGCCACCTTCCCGGTGGCCACGTGTTATGTGAGGCAATTCAGAGTGAATAAATTATCTACATGCTTCAGCACTGTGCTAGATTTCATTAAAGACTGACACATCATTGTTCGATTACAAGGGACAAACTAGAGAGGAGCTCTGTAAACTCATCATCTGCACAGCTGTCTTCTGCCTTTCACTTTTACGAATTTAAATGTATGTTCATGGTAGATGCTTTCTTGTCAAAGTGAAGCACATGAAAGTGCAAGCCAGTAGTTAAAAACACAGTGGGGAATTTTAACAAATTTATACAGTTGCAGCAATTTTGTACAAGGTATTTCAGAGCAAACGGCATCTTAATAATATATATGTGACCCTGGACCACAAAACCAGTCATAAGGATCAATTTTGAATTTTTTTTTAAATATTAAAATTGAGATTTATGCATGATCTGGAAGCTGATAAATAAGCTTTCCATTGATGAATTGTTTGTTAGGATAGGACAATATTTGGCAGAGATACAACTATTTGAATATCTGGAATCTGAGGGTGCAAAAAATCTAAATATTGAGAAAAAGCGCCTTTAAAGTTGCCAAAATGAAGTTCTTAGCAATGTATATTAATAATCAAAAATTAAGTTTTGATATATTTACGGTAGGAAATTTACATAATATCTTCATGGAACATGATCTTTTCTTAATATCCTAATGATTTTTGGCATAAAAGAAAAATCAATAATTTTGACCCATACATTGTATTGTTGGCTATTGCTACAAATATACCCGTGCTTATGACTGGTTTTGTGGTCCAGAGTCACACATTAGTATACTTATAAATATATTTTAAATGACGTTGCTGACATTCATTTCAACACAAATACACCTTTCTATATACATTAGACATGAAGATGCAACAATATTAAAAATCTGGCTAATGGATAATTATTTTCATTTTATATCCAATAACCAATAATGGCCTATATTAAAAGTCTATATTTTTTGTCTAAATAATTAAAACACATTAAAAAAATATAAGGAAGACTATATAAGACAAATATATATATTAAAAAAAAATCACTTTACAATATGGTCATTAGTTAATGTAAAATAATGCATTAACTAAAATTAACTAACAATGAGCAATACATTTGTTACAGTATTTATTAATCTTTGTTAATGTTAATTAATAATGTTATTAAATAATGTTAATTAACTACAACTGTTCATTGTTAGTTCATATTAGTTCATGACCTTTAATTAATATTAACAGATAAAACTTTGGATTTTAATAATGTGTTAGTAAATGTTGAAATAAATATGAACTGAGATTAATTAATGCCTTACAAGTATTTTTCATTGTTAGTACAAAAAAAAAAAAAGCTTTAACACTTGCACTCTCTGTTTGTTTTCTGCTTGTTTTCTTAGACAATAAGGCCTCTAACCCTAGACTTCACTATTCTTTTTCTATTCTATTCAATCTACTTTTCTTTCAATTTATTATAAAAAAGACCCTCTAACACTAGCGTTCTCTATTCTTTTTCTATTCTATCTACATGTATTATTTTTATTATATACAAAAAAAAAAACACCTTGCTACGTGTACTGTGTTAGACTAACTGAGACTTGTCATAGCACTTGCATATTATTGCTCTTTTGTTGGTTTTGATTGCTTCTATTTTCCTCATTTGTAAGTTGCTTTGAATAAAAGCATCTGCTAAATGACAATGTAAATGAAGTTCAAGTTAACTAATGTAGTTAACTAATGTTAACATCTGGAACCTTATTGTGAAGTGTTACCAAATAATAAAAACGAAAATCATTAGTTGGCTATGAGGGAATTTAGGCCTAACAGCAACAACTGTGGCAACAATTGATAATTATTTTGAGATTTGCTATAGCTTATGTTTAAACAGTGTCATTAAATTAATAGTGTTTTTTTATATTAACTTTATGTGAGCTTTAGATGATGGTACTGTAAATTACATGAAATTTAAAAAGAAAAAATAGGGAAAATAGAAGGAAACTGACAGATACTGATTAATTAAGTTATGGTAACAATATATTTTACACCCCTAATTAGGCTCATAACAGATTCATAGTTCAGTGTTTTCCAATTTGTAAGATCAGTGCCAAAATAAAAACAACCAATACAACTGTAGACACAAGTGAAGTATTAAGACAGAGATACTAAACTAAAGTCACAAAGTGTAATTATGTACACAGCAGTGATAAAATTGCAGTGCTGTTAGAGGAATAGGTTATTTTAATAGGTTAGTAAGTTGATCTCAAAAATTTAAGCCTGCTTTTCACTGTCATTCTATAACTAGTGTTCTGGCAGTTCCGAAAATGTTCCCCAGCACACAGCGAATCCATCACTCTCATTTTTGACAGAGAAGGAGATTAGAGGGGAGGTGGGATGTGTCACAAATTAGTGGTTTTTAAATCACAAAGGCTCCATGCTGAATTGCCTTTTGCAGATGAACAAAAAAAAAAAAAAACAAGTTTTATCTTAACACGAGAACTTCCATAAGTTGTGACACGTCTGTCTCCAACAGAGCTGAAGGCGGTGAGATATTTTCCCCCTCATTGAAAGGGACGTGGAGGAGAAGTGTGTCAGACTATGTCAAAATTCTACTGTGCCTGTTACCAGTTCAGTACCACTCCAGTTTTCCCTAGAGTCACACAACCATCCAGCAAACACAGAACAGCCCACAGCCAGGTCACACACATCAGCAAATCAGCATCTGAAAAGAGGTCAAAATAAGGTCACAAGAAATTGCTTTAATACACAAGAATTCTACGACACGAGCTGAACTTTATCTGCAGTGTTTCTGAACAGCTCAGACTGATTTAATGGCATAATCAGCGGTGTTACAAATGACACATGCACTAAACTAAAGAGTTAATCACTCTATCACACTTTCCTGAGGATCTAACACAATCTATTTGGCCCTTGCAAGGTCAACAGAAAGCTGTCATCCGCAGAGCTGCAGAGCCCTAATAAATGTCTCAATTTATCAGTCTTCAGCGTAACTGTGTGGGTGTGTATGTGCTCTCTGGAAGGCTGCAAGCTGCCGCTTCTCTGCGTCCGTTAGTATTTGCCTGTCTCATAAACATGGCCATGTGGCTCTCGCTGTGCTGCTGCCGCCCCACTCGGCTAACCACTCAGCCTCTTATTTCCCAGCATGCATCTGGCAGCCGTCACAAACTATCTCAGTGAAGGGGGCTCGGAGAGAGATGCCAGAATGCAAGTCAACTTGCTTGTCCTCCTGACTTTCACAAAGAAATAATTTTTTTTATTAATGGTGTTAAAACTCTTGGCACACAAATACTTACACAAATGCATCTGCAAATAATATTGACTCAAAGGTGTGTGATGATTATGACAGTGATGATGATGATGATGATGATGATGATGATGATGATGATGATGATGATGATGATGACGGTAACCCCTCTTAGCATGCCTGGATGAAGAAAGAAAGCGGATGTCAATAATTGTTGTGAAAAAAAAATCACATCTATGTGTGCAGATTTTTCTCAAATAAAATTTCTACTGGAACAGGATGTGTGATTTACATGTACACACAAATTAATTAATAATACAAGCACATAGATTTATTCTCATCCTCATTTAAATGTTAATAAACCTGAATTATTCTAAAGTGCATGGCTGCACTTAATTTGCATAATACATGGGCAAATTCTTCTATAAAACCCCACAGGGGCTTTCATCACAACCTGTACAGCCATCAGTATTAATAAATGTATCTTTTCTTGCCCCAACAAACTCTTTTTATATAGGCCAAGAACACAGATGATCAACAGTCCCAACCCAGATCAATTTATAAATGGATCTTGATCTTAGTTCTAAATTTTAAGGGTTGGTAAGATAAGAAGTCTGTAATGCACCAAGGCTGCATTTATTTGATCAAAAATACAGGAAAAAAACAGTAATGTTGTGAAATATTATTACAATTTAACATAACTGTTTTCTGTTTTAATAAATTTTATAAAGTAGTTTATTCCTGTGATGGCAAAGCTGAATTTTCTGAAGCCATTACTCCAGTCTTCAATGTCACATGATCCTTCAGAAATCATTCTAATATGCTGATTTGGTGTTTATGAAATATGTATTATTAATAAAGTTGAAAACAGTTGTATTGCTTAATATTTTTGGAAACCATGAAACATTTTTTCAGGATTCTTTGATGGATAGAAAGTTCAAAACAGCATTTATTTGAAATAGAAAGTTAAAATAGTGCTCAAGATAGTGCTCAATAGTGCTTTATTATTATCAATGGTGAAAATAGTTGTCCTGCTTAATATTTTTGTGGAAATCAGGTTCTTTGATGAATAGACAGTTAAAAAGAACAGAATTTATTTGGAATAGAAATTTTTGCAACATTATAAATGTATTTACTGTCACTTTTGATCAATTTAATTAATCCTCACTAAATAAAAATATTACATTATTTCAGAAAAAAATAACTTACTGCATTTAAATGCTTTTAAAACAAAGTGCAAAGTTATAGTGCAAACAAAGTATAACTTAAAAGTTAAGTAAAGTGCAAACTTACTGATGTGTCCTGATTTCTGCCTGTCAGCATTCACACACAGGTCTTGGACACAAATACATTCATACACACAGTTAGTAAATGAAACAAAGAGAGAGCGGATCTATCGTATAGCTGTTGAGGCGTGTGTTGTCTCCGAAAAACAAATCAGAGCGGAATCAAATTTGAGGTTCCCTGAGACAAATATGCTAGAATAAAAAAGTCAATCAGTCTTGAGAGTGGTATTGACAGAGAAACACCAAAATATCACCCCATGTGAGGGAAAGTCAGTATTTAAATAAAAAAGATTTGTCAGTTTGACTAATTTAAAAAAAGGACTATACCTTGGTTTACTTGGGCTCTGGAAGCCTTTATTGGCTGAAGGATATGCCTGTCTGCAAAACTGTGTGGGACATTTTTTGTTTCTTGCTCTGAAGCATGTCAAATAACTCTTTTCTTGCTACCTGCGTTTACACTGACAGATCAGAAATTGTATTTCTTATAACAGCCGGACTCTGAGTGTGACAAGGAACATTTCCAGGAAAAACTATGAGAAGGAGATGGCATTTACTTTATCCTTACTCTTGAGGTGTTAAACAGAGATCGCTCATGTCTGAACATTTCAGTATACTAGAGCAAGTGTATATTACTGTGATCTAAAATGTAACTCATTGTCCAAAAAGGATAAGGTCAGATTACCAGTATAAGGCCAAGGCCATTACAGCCACATCGATTGCTTTTACAGTACTTACATGGATATGGTACAGTATGTCTCAATTGCCTTATGTAATCAGCCAGTGTTTTGCGTGTTAAAAACCATTTGGAGTCCTTTGGGACACTGGGAAATTTGTGTTTACTGTAAATGGATTTTCAACCAACAATCGTGTGCTGTCTCTTACTAGAACATATGTTAGTACCTGCACCATTGGCAGTAAATAAATATATTATAGCCATCAGTATGTCCAAATACTGTGTGTTATTAATGAACTCCAGATCATAATAAGAGGGTCTTTAGTGTACTGTAATTACAACAGTCTGAGTGTAGCATTCTAAGCCAGCGGGCTAACAGACAGATAATTGGTATATTATCAACTCGTTATGTTCAGAGCTCATTAAACGTCTACTTGTCTCCAAATCCTTAAAGACGGCATGAAATCGATTGACAAGCACAGATTTTCTTCATTTGTTGATGCATTTCCTATTGAAACAAAAAGTTGGGATGGTACATTAAAGGAGGAGAGATATTTTCATTAAAAAAATTAGGAATAAAAATCTTGACATGCCTGTGCTTCAAGGAGCCATTCTGAATTGAACTGAGAATTTCTTAGAAATTTCAATTTAATCGTAATTTTTTTTTTTCTACTAGAAAAGCAAAGTTTGTTGAAATAAACCTTGAGAGTTGCCTTCAAAGCCTTGTTTGAAAGTTTTGGAAAAAACATATGCAGAAATATTGATAGACCAATCAATTTAGAGCAATACATAGAACAACAAAACAACTGATAGAACGATAGCTAGACAGACAGATCGGATGTACTCATCAAATATACTACATCAAATATACTCATCAGTATATTCAGTCTACTTTCCTAGAACAGAAATACTGTACATTTTAAATGTTTATTTATACTGATATGTACACTAGTACATGGATGACCTCAAAGCTAGACTAAAAGTGGAATAAAAGGCTAAAAAGTGATGTTTATCTGAAACTAAAAGCAGTCACATATGTGCTCTATCTATTTAAACGTACAATCACAACAGCATATAATATTGCATCGTGAGAGGGAAAAACTCATGTAAAATAACAAGAGCTCTTACACAGATTCATTTGAGAGTCAAAAAAGCCCTCCAAATGCATCAGAATATTCATCACAGCATGTTACATTCACTGATTTTCAAACAGTCGTGCTTCTGGCACTCATAAACAAAATGTAGGCAATTAAACTCCAAAATCCATAATGATACTGAAGTCCTGCTTATGGCAAGTCCAAATCTTTGCTACTTTCAACAAAAGAACTTCCTCTAAACTACACTGAATGCGCTCATCAGTGCCCCATCATCCTTTACTCTCTGGGTGCTGTCTGGTGGATTCACAGCATGCAGTGAGAGGCTGAAGAGAGTGCAGGGGGCGTATAAGAGCTAGTATATCCCAGTGGTCCTCAGTGTGGGCAGCAATGAGTGTCTGAAAAATACAACAGCAGAGCCCAGAATCATCTGTCAAGTTGTTTCCTTGTCACTTTACTCACTTTTAAACATACTGTATGAGATCTGCTCCGTCATTTTGAATCATTTTGACCCATAAACCGATTTTGGGTTTTATGCACTGAAGTTTGTTTTGTAATGGCATTTATATGCTTTTGTTGTCCCGATATTATCATTTAAATGGTGGCAGTCATAAACACTTGACTGCAAACAAGTTTCAATTGTATGCCTTTTTTTGACAGCACTATATTTATTCAAGTCAGTACATTTGTTAATGTTTTTGAAAGAAGTCTCTTTTGCTCACAAAGGCTGCATTTAGTTTATCAGAAATAAAATAAAAACAGTAATACTGTGATATTCTATTACAATATAAAATAACAGTTTTCTATTTGAATATATTTTACTATGTAGTTTATTTCTATGATGGCAAATCTGAATTTTCAGCATCATTACTCCAGTCATGATCCTTCAGAAATTATTCTAATATGCTGGTTTCTTATTATTATCAATATTAAAAACACCTATGTTGTTTAATATTTTTGTGGAAACCATGATAAATCATTTTTCAGGATTGTTTAATGAATAGAAAGTTCATAAGAACAGCATTTATTTTAAATTATATAACAATGTAAAAGCCTTCGATGTCACTTTTGATCAATTTAACGCATCTTTTTTTTTTTTTTTTTTTAAATCTGACCCCAAACCTTTGAATGTGTTAAATGCATAATATTTTTACTTATTAGTGCATATATGTAACAATATATTTAGGATTTTAGCAATATGCTCTTTTCTGAAGTTTGAAAGCTGAAAGGTTTTTTTTTTTTTTTTTTAATTGACCAAAATTCACATTTTTACAAAAAGGCCAATTGCAACTAATGACTCTTTTTGACAGAGCGCATCATGTATTAACTATTACTACATCTTGCTTTACACAACCTGCATTCATTGTGGTATTACATAATCAGAAACATTCTGCTCGTTCAAACTGCAAGCATTACCATTTTCCTTTCTCTTTAATCTTTTCTTTCCAGCTGAAAAGAAATATGAGGTCACGTCACGGTGTTGTCAAGCTAATGCTAATGCTAATGCTAGAGGGTGAATGAGAGATTTTCCTGCTTCATTAGTCGCCCCGTAGGACCGAGAGATTATACACAGTAAAACAAGCTCCTGTCTCCGCACACACCCACCCACACACATCTCTCTCTCTCTCTTCTCCAATGTGCGCAAGGATGTGTGACTTTCCCACCCACTCTTTCGCTCTGTCTCTCTGTCACCTCCTCTTCTCTCTGCATGGAAGAAATAGAGTTTGTCTTTTGCTCCCTCTCTTGGCTTGCAGCATCTCTCAGATGCACATACAGCACATGCTGATACACACACATGCGTCTAGAGAAACACACTCCTCTGCCCTGCTCATACACACACCCACACACACCAGTATGCGGTAAGTCCTACGAAGTAGCATCGCCGCTCGGCACGTATGCAGAACCATGCGAGAATCGCAGACTCCGCTGCCTAGCTACGTCTCCATGGCAACAAGAGCAGCACAGCCCTGTGTAGCACTGTCAAATAACAGGAATGTAATCCTCGCTAGAGAAAGTCAGATAAAAAAAAAAAACAAGATGTATCTATGAGAGGAGCAGAACCGATTATTACACAGCTATTCTCATCTCTAAAGGATTGTGAGACAGACCTGTCCTAACCTGTCCCCTTTCATGCCCTCTCTTTCTTTCTTTCTCTCGCTCTATTCACTCTTTAACTTTCTCGCAGCACAATTACAGTAGAGTGACATCCTTGAGGAGGCAGATTCCATCAACTCTAAGAGTGTTTTTAAAAGGAGGCTCAAAAAGAGCTTTTTCAGACAACATTCTGTTCCCACAGCTCTCGTGTGCGTCAGAACTTCGACTCATCAGCTGCTTTTGGTTAAAGTCTCTTCCTCCTCGCACCATTTCTGCAGAAGAAGTCTGCGGGAGCCTGAACGAGTTTGGGCGTATTTTTCTTTTAAACCATCAAAGCGTCCTGCTGTGCTGCTATTGTCTCAGAGCCTTGATTTTAAAGACATAGTTCAGCCAAAAATTAAAATTCTGCCATCGTTTACTCACCATTATGTCACTCAAAACCTGTTTGACATTTACTTTATTATTTCTGTGGAGCGTAAAAGGAAAAATGCTGAAGAGTGGCCTATAGTGAAAAATTTATATACTAAAATATATTTGAAATGCATTTATTTCATGCTTAGTATATTACAAATACATTTACATATTTGTATACTTAATAAAAATACCCTGCAATTGTACTTTTAGTATACTAAACTGATATATTTAAAGTGCTAAATTGGAACTAATTTTGTGCTTAATGCACTTTAATTCTGCAGAAGTAGTGCTGAAGTCCAACTAAAGATATAAAGTATATTACCGATGTTATTCAAAGATCAATCCTTGTCTATAGTGATATTAGAACAAATTTTAGACTTAATATTAAGAAATGTGCATTGTGCACACGTGATACTCTAAATGAAGTTAAATTAATGTGAAATAAATGTATTTTATATTACTTTTTTACTAGGATAGGCATACACAAATAATAAAATTCTAAGCTGATAATTATTTTAATGTTATAGCTGATAACTGATAAATGAACTATATTTTGACTAAATAAATTAAAAACAAAACACTAAAACTAAACAATCATTGTGAATTCTATGAGTAAATTTAGACTTCTCAACATTATAATACAGTACAAAAAATGGATATTCATTTTAATATTAGCTAAATACTACATAGTGTTTTTTATACATATTTTTAATGATTGGCTGTAATTGCGTATCAGATGATGGCAAAAGCAATCTCTAAGTGTAAAATAAAAAAATGATACATCCAGTATCGGACGATAGCAATAAATTAAAAAAAAAAAAATTCTAATATTGAGATATAACATTTCTACTTTTGTGCTCCACAGAATAAAGAAAGTCACACAGGTTTTTCCAGACATGAGGATGGATGAGTAAATAAATAAATAAAACAAAATTTAACAGTAACAGAAAGACAGTATTAAAATTCTAATAAAATAGGGCTAAATGGCCACAAGACCAGGAAAAAATTATATTTCATGTACTAAACACCAAGACATGATAATGTGATGTGACAAAGGCACCTCATCTTCACAGAATTCTGTTATCCATCACCATCTAGTAAATGCAGGTCATGTCTACTGCTGATAATCTTCATGCTGTGACTCAACTGCATGTCATATGTGAGATGTTTGAGATGTGTTTACACATTCTTCACCCTAAAGACACTCTCAGATTTCCACACATTATTACAATGATCAGTCTGACTGTAACCTGATGCATCACCGCTTTGTTTTCATTCATTATTTAATTCTTTTATATAAAAATGAATAAAGTGGCATCGAAAAGTGACTGTCACTGACAGCCTACAATTCCATAAGGGCACAAATCAGCCACTTTTTAAGTCCCTTACCCCCGGTTTCACAGACAAGACTTAAGCCTAGTCCCAGACTACAATGTAAGTCTGAGCTGTTTCAACTGAAATAAACTTGCATTGACTTATCTTTAAATACATCAGTGCCTTTGTTTTGTCTCAAGATGCACATCAGTAATGTTTTGTAACAAGGCATGTTTATAAAAATTACTCAAATGTCCTAATTAAACTACGACCTAATTCTGGCATAGTCTAAGCCCTGTCTGTGAAACCGGGCCATAAAGTCTGATTCCTCCATGCACTGTTGTGATTGGATTGCGCGTGTGACATGTCACTTAGTGAGACATTTATCCATTAATAGTGACTCAACTTGAGGACACTGGGAATAAACACTGAGTGAATGTGTGTGTGCAAAAATGTGCCTTGTTTTCCAGTAAAAATAGCTAAACGTCTTTAAAATAACATAAAATTGTCTTAACAAAATAAGAAAAACTGTGAAAGAAATTATATTTGTTTTCAGTGAATATTAGAATAATAGGCCCTAATTGTATTAACTAGTCCATTTTTCTTTCCACATTGGGGAATATTTTGTTCTTTTTTTAAACATAAAGCTCCCTAAATTTTGCTGGAAAACAAGAAACAAACCATTATATATATATATAATGTTAAAGGAATATTTCACCCAAAAATGAAAATTTTTGTCATCATTTACTCACCCTCATGTCGTTCCAAACCTGTGTAATTGTCTTTCTTATGTTGAACACAAAGATCTTTTGAAGAATTTTGAAGAACCACACAGTTGTTGGTCCCCACTGACTTCCAATGTAGGGAAAGAAAACTATAGAAGTCAGTGGCGACCATAAACTGTTTGATTACAAGCATTCCTCAAAATATATTCTTTTATGTTCAATATAAGAAAGTAACTCATCCAGGTTTGGAACAGCATGAGGCTGAGTAAATGATGACAGAATTTTCATTTTTAGGTGAACTATCCCTTTAATATCTAAGGAAATTTTAAAGTAAATTAACTTTTATAATAAACTTTTTTTATTGGAAAAAAACAAAAACAAAGTGATTTTTACATTGGTCAGCCTATTTTAAGTGAACAAAATAATCTATAATCACTATAAACACACACACACACACACACACACACACACACACACACACACACACACACTGCAGTTCACAGCAATCCAGCGATGAAGACATTGATCTGTCTTTGCCACTTGATCATATTTTTGACAGCTCTCACTGAGACAAGTCTGAATTCCCTAGTCCTCATATCTATGTTTGAGTGACAGGACTACTATACATTATTTATATATATATATATATATATATATATATATATATATATATATATATATATATATATATATATATATATGTCTGTGTGGGTGGGTGGGTGCGTGAGTGTGCGTGACACCTAAAGAGAGAGGAGAGGAGGGGGAATGCACTGCAGGAGCAAGTGTTTAGACCTGCAGTGCTTCCTCTTTCATTCTCTCTCTGTCTCTCTGCTGATATTTATGGTAGGGCAGTGACAGAAAGTGCAGTAAATCCACTGAAGGCAAAAGCCAGGAGCACACACACACACACACACACACACACACACAAACAGACACTCATATACAATAAAAGTCCCTTTTGAGTGGGGTTCATCTCTGGTTGTTAACATAGATCCAGTTGATATGTATCAGTAATTAGAGAAACAGACTGGCTTATGTAATATCTCCCATTTTTCATACACACTCATACGCACAAACTCAAAGATGAGCTTCCCAGCGTCCATTTACCCACATACACATACTCATGGACGGAGTCTAACAACCAAGTATGTATGAATAAACTCCTCACTCACGGCTCAGAGTCTGTTTCACGACCCTGTGGAGGACGTCCCTCTTTCACAAGCAAAAACTGCTTATGTAAAGTCACTGAACCCACTCACAGAATGCCCCAAAATACAAGTCTAAAAGCAGCAGAATTTCCCATTCAAGACTGGCAGAAAGTACAGGTATGCTACACTCAGACCAAATGGGGTATGACAAGAACCTGTGGGAACAGAAACAGCAGCACTTCCTGTTGAAATAAATGTCATTCACATCACCAGTCCTGTTTGTGAACCTCTACTGTCCCAAACAAGCTGCCCACCAGCCCCACAAGTCCTGAACCTGTTCAGAACGAGAATCTCTTGTGAGCGAGCATGAGCGTTTCTGAGTTCCTGCTGTCTGAACGTGAGATTAGATGAAGGGACCCACGTCTGCCTACCTGTCAGGTGACGAACGAGTCCGTTTGGCTGTGTTTAACTCGATCACAGACAGGCACACGGTCATGGGTGTGGAGAGCTCTCACTCTTTTCTGTTTGACTCACTGCAGCACGCTTTGCTCTTCTGTCACACACATAGTCTCGTCCTTTCCCCCTCGATCCGTCCGCTTTCATTGAGGCACTCCAAGCATGATTAAAAAAAACGTGAGGAAAGAAAAACAAAAAAAAGGCAGGGAGGATGCGATGCCCTCCACAGAGAAGTAGCAGTTGGCTGAGCAAAGGGCTCTCTACTGCAGCACAGCGCAGGAGACACACACACACACACACGCTCCACACACACTCTGACTGATCTACTGAAACACAGCCACACTGAAAACCTGGAGATGGAGTCTAGGAATGGTGGACAGGATCCGTGCTTCTCGTTTAATTTGATTTGCTTTCTCCCCTCCCATCTTTCTCTTTCTGTTAGACAGCAGAATAATTTATGCCCATTGTGGTAAAACCTGTCTCACTCTTTTTTTTTTTTTTTTTTGTCTCTCAAATGTGACCATCTCCTCTGAGAGGAAACCACAAGTGACATCGCTTCCATCCTGGTCCAAACATGGGCAACTTCCTAAACTCGGGTGTCATGATAACATTCGGAAAGGGGGCGTTTTGAGAGAGAAAGAGAGAGAGAGTTGCAGCCTGTAGCTGTGCCACTGAACATGAAAGACAAAAACAGATGAACGGAGATAGACATTTAGATCGGATTTGGTGTCCAAGCGGAGGCAGTTTACAGTATGTGCGGCCAGAGGCATGAAGATGACAAACAATTCATAACTTACAGATCTGCCAATACAAATGATTAAGCAATGAATCACAATTGTTTTTCTCACTATATGGCATTAATCATTTAGAACCAACTATTGATTATTTCTTTTAATTTATTAATGTCTATTCATGTTTTCATGGCTCAGTGAATAGAGATGTAGACTGTCAAAATAAATGGAAGATGAACGATGAATGGAATGAAAGAAAGAGTCAAATGGAACTGTGACATATGTAAAATACCTCTCCTCGAACATAAAGTTACACAGTACCAAACATAATCCAATTCAAATAATGATATATAAGTTATGATGTGTATTACATTGTGAGGTAGATAGCAATACCCAGCCCTATACATTTACAGTGGGATCCAAAACTTTGAGACCACATTGAAAAGCTGTTATTCTAAATGTTCTTAAAACTAGGAAATGAACTAAAAGTTTTAGAATTTTGAACATTTTTAAAAAGGAAACACCATGGCGTGAAATATTTAACATTCTATTTCATGGTTACTAACAAAAAAGCTCATTTGTGACATTAATCCTTTGTACAAATGTTCAGATGTTCTTGCTTCTACTAAAAATTGTACAAATTATACCATTATGCCAATACCAGCTAACACCAATAACAATAAGCTGATAATTATTTTCATGTTTCAGAGCAATTCAATGTTAATTTTCTAAATAATCTAAAATATATACATATTCAATTCTTTTAAATGCTACAACTGAATTCAGGTATCAAAATATTATAATGCACAGCATGAAAAATAGATATTCATGTTTAAATTTGCTAAAGATTACATTTAACAGTGTTATTAAATTATTATAGATTACTGATTATTAAATTATTATATAAAGACTAAATTTAAGTGAGAACCATATGACAGCAAAAGCAATCTAGATGTAAAAATAAAGCAAATAAGGATAAACAATTAATCCAAAATATTAATTAAAAATAAAAATTAAAAAAATCTTTAATACTGGCAGATAACCAATGCAATGGTACAATGGTATATGTTGTGCATCACTAATTTTGTGTGTTCATATAAAACGGGGGACATATAGTGCCACATACTAACATACTCTGAACTTTTGACTCAGTGAAAAAGTGTTATGATGACAATGTCATTTTAATGGAAACAATATTGTAACAGAAAATTAAAAATAGAAGCATTCTGACTAGTGGTCTCAGACTTTTAGACCCCACTGCACATGGACCACACATGGCTTTCAACACTGTGTAAGCACCATTAATTCAAAACACGCACACTCCTCAAAGCTTCCTTTCATGATTAAAATTGAATGACAATGAAAGTGACTGATGACCTGTCAATCTAAACATGCACTCAGGCCAGGAGAAGCAGTGTGTGCTGTTAACATGCAAATGTAGCAACACAATCTGAATCTGCACACTCTGCAGTCTTGACTTAGCACACTGATCCAAACTCATCCTGGGACTATAAATTACAACAGGAGAAAAAACTGTGGATTATTTTAAGAACTTTTGAGAGATCAGAAGTATGACCTGAACCAGATCAGCCACCTGTCATTAATGACTGAACATCTAAACACATCAATGATGAAATTGTCAGCATCGCTCACTATCAAGAAGCTCATTTTGTTGAGCTTTATTTAGAGTATCAACACTCACTAATAGTATGGAGTTGTTGGACTTGTTCCTATTTGATAGTATTCAACTGTATCAGGAGGCGGATCACGTGACCCCTCTACAGTCTTCACTCCTATTGGGAGTAACTGTATTGTGTCATTGTTTCAGTTTAACTCTACTTAACTTAGCTATACTTAGCTCAGTAAAGTTTAGGTAAAACAGTAGTGTTGGTCAGTAGATCGTGTTAGTATGAGTGGTGACACAGGAACACTGGTAGAGATATGTTATTAGAGAAGAGTTAGTAGTGAAGATAGTGTACTACTAACCCATTTTTCTTAGGATTTTCAATCTTAAAAACTTAATTTACATAATCGTTCATTAATCAAAGGGAGTTTGTGCACGCGACTGTGTCTGTCAGCGGGTGAGCATTAACAGCCCAACCAACTCAATTCCCTGCTGAGTTAATGACCCTACTAACTCTCTTCACAGCCTCCGACAACAACCAACCACTTCTGTGTGCCATTCAGAACTGAACTGAAAATGTTTTTTAAGTTACAATTCAATTTCCGAATTCAAATCGGTACAGCAAATGAGAACCAGAATACAAATACAAACATCATGGTGCACTCGTGAATGCACAGTGAAGACTGACACGGGAGAGAGAATTGTTGAACAAAGTCGTTATTTTTGTTCTCTTTGTGCACAAAAAGTATTTTCATCACTTCATAATATTACAGTTGAACCACTGATGTCACATGGACTATTTTAACAATGCCCTTAATACCGTTCTGGGCCTTGAACATGTCAGTTGTGTTGCTATCTATGGAGGGTCAGAAAGCTCTCGGATTTCATCAAAAATATCTTAATTTGTGTTCTGAAGATGAACAAAGGTCTTACGGGTTTGCAACGACATGAGGGTGAGTAATTAACGACAGAATTTAAATTTTTAGGTGAACTATCCCTTTAAGGAAGTAGAATTAAAATGAACTGAAAAAATGAAATATACAAATATCATATGCTGTAACATCAATGACTGTAACTTTTAATAAGAAAAAGTAAAGGTTTGTCAAGACAAACTTTGAATGTTGGCTCAAAAGAATTTATTTGAAAGTTTTGGTTTGAAGGTTTATAAGCATTTATAGGCCTTTTAGATGGACAAGTTTGTGGCAGAACACTTCATTTCCCAAAATGACATTTCCTATTACAATTCAATAAATTCATTTCCTGCCATTCAAATTTAAATTCCAATTCAACTTCCAGTGGGGTGTGGCCAATTCAATTCAAATTCAAACTCTTAAACTGAAACATAGCCAATTCTTAAAGACCTCCTGTGGTGAAAATCAAGTTTTTTGACATTGTTTACATGTCTGTCTGGTGTTTTTAATATACTTCAAGACAAAATGCAAATTCATGAGTCAGCACCATTTCTGAGCATCCATTAAACTGCAGTGTACCAAAGACTCAGAAATGTGGCTTGAAACAGTCCCTGTTTCCTACCGTCACAAACATGTAACCATTCCTTTCAACTTGTGCGGCAGGACATTTCATATCATTAGCTGTCTGTGATGGCGAATGGGAACATGGTTTGTGAAACATTAGCAACACGTTATTAGCTGTTTAATAAAGTCAAGCCAAAAGCTAATGATATCAATTACTGTTTCGTGTCCAACAAAAAAATGCATTACCATTCTTATACATCAACTTGTAGATAGCTGTGTATAGTTCAATCTTCATGTTCTTCTTTGGAATCAGTTCCTGGTTCAAACATGTATGGCTTAATTTATGCAATATTGCCATTTGCCATTGCATTTACTACTTCAGTTAACTGAGTGAAAGTGGAGCAGGTAGAGATGGTGTGATTGAGTCAAGATGAGGACTAATTTGCATATTCATGAATATTCACACATGCTGCATATACTAAATAAGTTAAGGGTGTATAGTTATATTCAAGATATTTTAATGCAAGAAGAAATTATTTTCTTGAGGAAAACATTAAATTATGTAATTTTGATCAAAGATGAGTATTAAGGGATAAAATCAGTGACAGGGACTTTAAATTTCGAAATCTGCACAGCCTTACAATCAAGTCAGAATTTGACCTCTAATGCAAACTTCAATCTAAAGACACATCCCACACACTCCATCATCTATTAATCCATCATGGAATCATTTTGCTGGGTTTCATCTAAATAAATAATCAATAAATCACAAATAAAATCAGAACGAGAAGTCGGTGTTAATTGAGTGTTCATCTTTTTCTCATTGCAGATGACAAGCATTTCTGCACAAAAAAACACTTTCTGTGGCAAGGCCTGAAGGGACAAATACTCATCACACACCTTCACAAAGTCACTCCACGAATTGCATCCTAATTCAGTCTATTATAATTCTTCACGTTTGCGTAGCACAGTTGCTCAAAGTTTCACATTGATTTTCTGCCAAAAAATGGGGTTTTGCAGAACATGACCAGGAATCTGTAAGAAATGTCAGTGACAACATTTGATTAGTCTGGCTTTGTTTTGATTTTGT
Source organism: Spinibarbus caldwelli (assembly GCA_039654775.1). Classification (NCBI taxonomy): domain Eukaryota; kingdom Metazoa; phylum Chordata; class Actinopteri; order Cypriniformes; family Cyprinidae; genus Spinibarbus; species Spinibarbus caldwelli. The sequence goes on along the minus strand of CM077250.1, from coordinate 13,860,430 downwards.
GGCAAATGCATTTCAGTCTGAATGGTTAGATTGGATTTCATGTAGTTTTTTCATCATTTGGGATGCAATGTGACTGTAACTAACTTCATTCACTCACTCAATCACTCACGTGGCATTGGTGAATGAGAAAGCAATTAGTTTCAGGCACAAAATATGCATGAATACATACTAGGGCTGTCAATTTAACACAGTAATTTTTAAAAGAATGCAATAAAAAATGAACTACATTAATCATGCCCCCTGACTGTACATAAATTCCCTGTACTAATTTGCACTTACCGAGAGCATATGGAGTGGCTCACACAGGACACGTTCTTGTGTTTAAAGACAGCTAGACAGAGTGCACCAGAATGGGTCTCAAGATGCATTTCTATTTGATGCATTTGAAAGTTATCCTACTTAGAATTTAATGCTTAAAATGTGGTGCTCATGGTGCTGAAAAAAGAGAACAGACAAAGACTTAAAATCATAATTTAAAGAAAGCACAGATGGAATGTGTCCTGTGTTAATGACTACAAAGTCTACACTCAACTGTACAGTGATATGGAATTAAAACAACCAATATACTGACTTTGAGATACTTTTATAATGTATATTAAATGCCAAAATAATCTAATGTCTTCTAATTAAATTCATTTGAAATTCAACATTTTAGTACATTTTTTAGTTTATTTTAATAAATGCAATAAGTAGCACCAATGCTTATTTTTCCATGCACGTCATGCGTTCATCGTTTCAGCAGCATATGATAATTATTAGCAGCATCAAAAAAAATCCAGATTTCATTCAGTTATTTTCCACAACAAAAAAGTAGCAACTAATCTTGATATACCAGACATTAACTAGACAAATCTCAAAAAATGGATCTGATTTCATCACTTGCAAGATGACAGTTCTGACTGTCAATCCTACAGATCAGATTTGAAAAACAAACCAGATTTATGTACAATATGAACGAGGCCTTGGACAACAACTACCAGCTAAACTCAACCAAACACTAGATTGTGCTTTAGCTTATGATAGCTTATTGGGAAGAATGGATGATTTAGGAAAATCATTTCCATTTCAGCCATTCTTTCTTTGATCATTTCCGAAAAAGAAGTGATGAGCCCAGGCCACAGTGGATCTTTTCGCCTTCACAATTTAGAGAACATTTCAAAATGAAGCCTAAGATTGAAGAGATGGATTTTGAAATAGACTTTGATGGATGAAACACACTGAAATGACATTTCTGAACTACAAAAATCTAGGAGAGGGGAACTGGAATAATCTGCATGTAATTGTTTAGCACACTGGTGGGCCAACACTACAACTTTGGGGCTCAGCACAATAATTGTGTGTGGCTCTTCTGATGCTCTCCCACTGAGGCAGACATGTATGATAAAATACTTTGCTGATCATGAATAAACATGCAGTAACGAGAACCCTTGACTCTCACTATCATTCAAAATAAAATTCAATTCAATTCAATTCAATTCAATTCAATTAAAAAATTAAATTAAATTAAATAAATGTACAGGTGCATCTCAATAAATCAGAATGACATGGAAAAGTTCATTTATTTCAGTAATTCAACTCAAATTGTGAAACTTGTGTATTAAATAAATTCAATGCACACAGACTGAAGTAGTTTAAGTCTTTGGTTCTTTTAATTGTGATGATTTTGGCTCACATTTAACAAAAACCCACCAATTCACTATCTCAACAAATTAGAATATGGTGACATGCCAATCAGCTAATCAACTCAAAACACCTGCAAAGGTTTCCTGAGCCTTCAAAATGGTCTCTCAGTTTGGTTCACTAGGCTACACAATCATGGGGAAGACTGCTGATCTGACAGTTGTCCAGAAGACAATCATTGACACCCTTCACAAGGAGGGTAAGCTACAAACATTCATTGCAAAAGAACCTGGCTGTTCACAGAGTGCTGTATCCAAGCATGTTAACAGAAAGTTGAGTGGAAGAAAAAAGTGTGGAAGAAAAAGATGCACAACCAACCGAGAGACCCGCAGCCTTATGAGGATTGTCAAGCAAAATCAATTCAAGAATTTGGGTGAACTTCACAAGGAATGGACTGAGGCTGGGGTCAAGGCATCAAGAGCCACCACACACAGACGTGTCAAGGAATTTGGCTACAGTTGTCGTATTCCTCTTGTTAAGCCACTCCTGAACCACAGACAACGTCAGAGGCGTCTTACCTGGGCTAAGGAGAAGAAGAACTGGACTGTTGCCCAGTGGTCCAAAGTCCTCTTTTCAGATGAGAGCAAGTTTTGTATTTCATTTGGAAACCAAGGTCCTAGAGTCTGGAGGAAGGGTGGAGAAGCTCATAGCCCAAGTTGCTTGAAGTCTAGTGTTAAGTTTCCACAGTCTGTGATGATTTGGGGTGCAATGTCATCTGCTGGTGTTGGTCCATTGTGTTTTTTGAAAACCAAAGTCACTGCACCCGTTTACCAAGAAATTTTAGAGCACTTCATGCTTCCTTCTGCTGACCAGCTTTTTAAAGATGCTGATTTCATTTTCCAGCAGGATTTGGCACCTGCCCACACTGCCAAAAGCACCAAAAGTTGGTTAAATGACCATGGTGGTGTTGTGCTTGACTGGCCAGCAAACTCACCAGACCTGAACCCCATAGAGAATCTATGGGGTATTGTCAAGAGGAAAATGAGAAACAAGAGACCAAAAAATGCAGATGAGCTGAAGGCCACTGTCAAAGAAACCTGAGCTTCCATACCACCTCAGCAGTGCCACAAACTGATCACCTCCATGCCACGCCGAATTGAGGCAGTAATTAAAGCAAAAGGAGCCCCTACCAAGTATTGAGTACATATACAGTAAATGAACATACTTTCCAGAAGGCCAACAATTCATTAAAAATGTTTTTTTTATTGGTCTTATGAAGTATTCTAATTTGTTGAAATAGTGAATTGGTGGGTTTTTGTTAAATGTGAACCAAAATCATCACAATTAAAAGAACCAAAGACTTAAACTACTTCAGTCTGTGTGCATTGAATTTATTTAATACACGAGTTTCACAATTTGAGTTGAATTACTGAAATAAATTAACTTTTCCACGACATTCTAATTTATTGAGATGCACCTGTATATGTGCTTGCAAAAATTTTTTATCAAAATACACATGCAATTCTGAATGTGTCTTTTGATACTCTGTCATTTTGCAGAAGATTCATGTTAAAAGATTCTCCTATTCATATAGTAAACACACATGGTATCCATGACCCTTGACTCTCACTATTATCTAAAAAATAAATAAATAAAATAAAATAATATAACAAGCTAAAATAAATAATAAAAAATAAAACAAAATAAAATAATTGTGGTAAATGTGTGTGCAAAAAAAAATTAAGAATACACAGAGAATTTTGAATGGCTGTAAACTGAGAAAGAACAAGATGGTTTTTCACTCAAGAAAAATGTAATAATAGAGTGCAATAGATATCACAAATGACCACATTGTTCCTTCACCAGTAAAGACAACTGTCAGGAAGTTCCATTGATGCTGCAGTTCACCACTTATTCTTCTATCATTACTGTTGTCTCTCTTTCTAGTCACTACTGTACACTCCCATTCTGTTGGTTCAGTCTCCTGTGACTGTGCAGACCCCTGAATACAAACCTAACGATCATTTACTGTACCTCCAACCCACCGTTGGCTGGCATTTCTCATAGTCTTGTGGTGCGGCGGCGTAATGGGAATGATTCCAGCGGAGAGGACAGAATAGTACAAACAATAGAAAATGGAGGCCTTAGGCACAATAACAAAAAAGAAAGTATGACTTCTCCACATGAATGAGCAAGCACACAGACAGCAGCAATTCAGTTCAGCATGTTTTAATTTCAAGGCTTATTACCTTGAAGTTTAAAATTTAATGCTTAAAAACTTGTACACATCTATTAAAGACATGCAAGTTGTGTATAATATCCCAGACTGACACCATCTTCTCCTCTGTGAAAATCTGTATGAACCTGAGGCTGTGACATGCGTGTTATTGCAGTATCCGTGTATCCGGCTAACCTTTTCAGGAGCCTTGTAAACAATTCTCCTCTTTCAAATGGCAACGAGGCTCTCAGCTTGAATTACTTTTCCCATTCATATACCAAATCTCTGCCAGCACCGTATCGTAGGCGGCTAATTCACACATGCTTCAAAGCGGACACTGATATATAACTGTGACATATGACATCAAGGGCTAGTTTACCACATTTTTTCCACACATTTTGTAGAGATTTAAACTAGTACTTGCAGGGCTATGAATACTGATTAGAACCAGACACGCTCTCTTTAAGTCTTCCTTAAACACATTTATTTATTTATCTATTTATTTAATTAGCAAGATATCACTCTCTCTGCTGAAAGTCACCTTAATGAGAGGGATAAACTGAAATCCGTTACAAATTTTCTTCATGGTTAACAATGCAAGAAATTAGCGAATGCAATTACTTTCAAGCACAATTTGATTACAGGGAAATAAATGGATACTGAATACCAACATATTCACACAAACTCCTGTCAGGAGGCCACCGTGCTGGTGATTCACATCTGAAGGCCTTCGCTATATCTCAAAATCCAATGCACAACAACAATAACAACAACAAAAACAATAAATGCATGAAAATTATTGTGTTAAAGTCAGTGATCCTGACTTCAGATGATGGTTTAAGGCTTTAGCTCACAAAGGGAGCTTAAGATTAATTAACATCCAACAGGATGGCTCCTCTGACTTCATTAGGGAGTCTGTGATGCAGCAAACGGCATCGTTTTATGATATTTAGCCCCACATCTGGTGCCATGACAGGCTGATGGATTACGGTTTGTGTGTTTATCCTGACAGGGAACATTAAAATGAGAGTTTGTTTGTTTAATTGGCACTGCCCTGAATCTTTTTTTGTGTGTTTGTATATGGGATCGACCAGTCTTACGGAATCATATTATTCCAGTTCACTGCAGGACTTTTCGCTCCAGCTCAATGGTGGCCAGTCTTTTTGGCTTCAAGGCCCTAGGCTGTCCAATGCAATATTCAAAGTCCCCCCTCCAGATATTTCCGGTATTTCTACTGTAATTATGACAAAGCTGCTTGTTTTCAAACTTTTTATTGATATGTCCAATCAATAAATGTGGTTAATTTAATAGAGTAAATAAACTAACGATTTATTTTGTCATTCTATTAGTTATGTTCTCCAGAACTAAGTTCTTCAATAAAAACAATAGTTCTTAAAGGGAAAAAAAAAGAAATATGATCTTTTCATGTGTTTATTTTTGGTATTTTATTTTAAATAAGTAATAAATTATTTGCATTTATTAAAGTGCCCCTTTTATGGATTTTTGAAAATTACCTTTCATGCAGTGTGTAACACAGCTCTAAGTGAATGAAAACATCCTGCAAAGTTTAAATCTGAAAGTGCACCGTGTATAAAGTTATTGTCTCTCAAAAAAAGAGTCGACTCTGAATCACTGAGACATGTCGTTTTTAAAACAAATCCCAAGCCGTTTCATGTTGATGTCAACATGAAACATTAGCATATTGCCCGCCCACTTGTTGGTCTTTTCGCATTGGTCTGAATGAAAATGCAAATTCATTCTTTGCCACTAGGTGCTGTTTCCCCGGTATTTCTAAATCAATTTAAATATAATAAATCAATCTGGTTGAGAACCACTGCTCTATCTGTTTTTCTAAGAAAAAGAAGAAAAAGCCCACAAACATGAAGTAGCCTTTAAAACATAAGCTAACATAATGCAACTTACGGAAAAAAGAAGCTACAGAAGATCCATAAAACTCAACAAAACCATAAAGTGTGAAATGAAAATTATAAGGCTCTGCTATTGCATCAGCAATCAACTGAAAGGCTTCCTCTTTGAAATCACTTAATATTCTAAACCCTTAGTTTGTAAAAGAAAAAGAGTGCTTTGTGTGTCTGCCCAGATTAAAATTAAAGTATGACTTTAGTATATTCTTCTGAAATGTTCTTGAGGGTATTGTTTTAGCACAGGATCCACACAGGACTGACATTTGATTGCTATAGTGAGGCAAACTCTCTAAAGTTCAGAGAGAGTACTGACCTTCATAACTCTGGGAAAGAGGTACGCTGCTCGAATGCAAAGCTAGATTCATCTTCTTGATCCTTCCTGCTACCATTAGTTCAAGCTTATTATTGCTTCTTACAAGGATTATTGCTGAACTACACATGCCATGCATGGTTTCATCCACAGTAAAAAAAAAAAAAAAAAATCACATGCATTTAAATTCAACCAGCGTGGTTGAGAATCTTCTCCATTCATCTGGCGCCACCATCAGATTTTCTGTCACCTTAGAAGACAATAGACATTTTCATACTGACTCACTGTCTAGGGGTGAACTAGGATGGAAAAAAATAATTATGTTGAAGTAATTGTAGATGATTGCTTTGAGGAGTTTCTTACTAAACTCTGTCCTCAGTTATAAGGGCTCCAGACTGCAAATAAAATGGAAAAAATTGAACCAATAGTTTAAAATCTACAATCTGAACAACTTGTTCATCCGGTATCATCTTGTGAGGTTCCATTAGTTAATAACATCTTTAGAGTGTGTGTCATTTCCTGCATGCACGTGAGTTTGAATCAGACTCACTTAGTGATTTGTTGATCAAATTTACTAAGTTCACAACTGACTCCACTGAATTGTGAATCATTTTTCGGTCATGTCCAATTCGAAATGACTGTTACTGTAATTAAAGATACATATTTTCAAGAGCGATTTGTTGCTGGGTATCCTGTAAAAAGTATGGGCTACTATAGGTATACATGGCAAAAACATTCAAATATTCACCAACAAAAATTATTGGTCACTGTCTGGCATAAAGAGGTCCAATTGTAAGGCTGAATCGAAAGGAAACTTTGTTTGAGAAAAAAAAAACTATGGTAGGTTTAAAAATAAATAAATAAATAAATAAATAAAATACAATAAAATAAAGTAAAATTAAATTAAATTAAATTAAATTAAATTAAACTGGATGAGACTTCCAGTCTCTTGATGAATTTTGCACAAGATAAAAGAATAAAGCCTTACAGACACACAAAATGGGGAGGTTAAAATGAGAAATAGAGATATTGTTGTTAATGATTTTTTTTTAAATTCATATGAGCATGGAAACAATATTGTTTACATATACTTGGGTCATTACGTGTCAACTCAACCAGAGATCCCCAGCTCAATATTTTTTCTGAAGAAAGACAGACATGTATAGTGATGACAGCCAAAATATTAAATGTCATGGATGAATATTTACTGAGCAATCCACTATTTTGTAGAGGGGGGTCAAAATGGGCATTTTCAAATGAGATTTAGAGCCAAATTATAGGGGGTTAAAAATGACTTAAGAAAGATGGCAGCATCATAATGTTATTTTTACACAGAGATTGGTAGGTCTGTTAGTAAAATCTGTTCACTTTAGCAATCTTTGTTGCATTATGTGCCAATGGTGACCATTCAAAGATGGGGAAACAGCACTTTTCAAGTTTTTTCTCCAAAGTTTGCATGCCTGTAACTCAAGAAGTATTAAAGATATCTTAATGCCCTTTTAGATATTGGGTCTTAACAAACTTTTCTTTTGACGTCTTCATTTTTAAGGCCCTATATTGTTCAGTTCCAGAGATATTGGAATTTCAATATGGCTCCAGGAGTAAATTGTTAAATTGTACACATTTTCAGTGGTCAAAAACCAAATTTAAAGAACAATGTATGAAGAATAAATAATGCTGAAATTAGAATTGTGTCGTGTTTCCCTCCATCAAAACAATATGTATAAAACACACCTGTCAGAGTGCTTAAAATACACTGAAATGGACAAGCTCAGGCACATTACCATTCTTTCAGCAGTCTATTCATAAGATTCTATATTTGAATCAGCTTCAGGGATATTTTGAAGAAGGGATTTTGTTCATTTTATCAGCTTCTGAAGCTACCAAGAGTTCAGATATGCGGTATTGTAACATGTTTGAAACAAATCCCATGCCTCCTAGAGAAAAGTGGCTGCTTTTACCACACATTGCATTCACATCAATAAACCAAGATTTTTCCTCATCTGGATTAATTATTAGAATTTCTTTTTCTTTTTTTATTGTTATATAATGTGAAGCTTCATCATATTAAGTAGTATCTACTGCTAAAGGGCATATTTGGCAGAATCACTGATAGTACCTCAAACATTTAAGATCTCTCACACTTGGAATAATTAACACTGGGTAATTCTAAACCCCGGGTAAACGGGATCCTGATTAATCATATTTTACATTTCACACTGTTCATACTTTACCTAGAGTTAACAATTATTCCTGGTCATTCATAATCTGATGAATTCTTCATATATTCTGCTTTAAATACAACTAGATAAAAAAAAAAGTTTGCCAAAACAAACTTTAGGTTGGCTTGGAAAGCCTAGCCTGAAAGTTCAAAGCAGCTGTAAAAACTTGATGTCTGAAAATTTAGATAAATTAGAAAATTAGCATGTTGCTAGCATGATTAGCATGCAGTTAACTTGTTGCTAATCATGATTCTAACATGATTACATTGTTGCTAGCATGATTAGCATTTTGCTAACATGATTAGCATGTAGTTAACATGCTAGCAACAATGTAATCATGCTAGAAACATGATTATTGTTATTATTATATGACTATTGAAAATGTAGATAAATTAGAAAATTAACATGTTAGCATGATTAGCATGCAGTTAGCATGTTGTTAGCATGATTAACATGTAGTTAACATGTTGCTAATCATGTTTCTAGCATGATTAGCATGGTGTTGACATGATTAGCATGTTGTTGATTAGCATGTAGTTAACATTTTGCTAATCATGTTTCTAGCATGATTAGCATGTAACTAGCATAATTAGCATGAAGTTAGCATATTGCTAATCATGTTTCTAGCATATAAACACATATACATACATACATACATACATACATGTATAGCATGTTGTTACCTTGTTACCTAATAAGTATCAGCTGTATACAAAGTGACCAACATTTGGTTTTCATGTGCTGAAAATGGGTAATATTCAACAACATGAAGCCTCATTGAGACCCCCTATCTCTGTGACTGAACGATGTAGGGCCTTGAAAATAAAGATTGCAAAAGAAAAGTTTATTAAGAACTAGAATCTAAAACAATATTGTGATATCTTTAATACTTCTTGAGTTATAGGCACGCAAACTTGGGAAAAAGAATATTTATGGCACTCGGACAGTTATGTTCAATGTAGCTGTTTTGACAGAAGGAAACGAGATACATCTCTAGGTTCAACATTATTTGTTCTTCAGACATTCCTCTTTAAAAGAAAAGAAGTATCATATTTTTGCAAATTGACCCACATTTGGTTTTTAACCACTGAAAATGTGTACAATTTAACGATTTACCCCAGAAGCCATATTGAGATCCCAATATCTCTGGAGCCAAGCCATTTAGGGCCTTAAAAATTAAGACGCCAAAAGAAAAGTTTGTTAAGACCCAAAATCTAAAAGGGCATTAAGATATATTTAATACTTACAGGCATGCAAACTTTGGAGAAAAAACTTGAAAAGTGCTCTTTCCCCATTTTTGAATGGTCATCATTGGCACATAATGCAACAAAGATTGCTAAAGTGAACAGATTTTACTAACAGACCTACCAATCTCTGTGTAAAAATAATCTCGTGATGCTGCCATCTTTCTTAAGTCATTTTTACCCCCTTGTAAATTGGCTCTGAAACTCTGGTGAAAATTGCCATTTTGACCCTCCTCTACAAAAAAGCGGATTACTCAGTAAATATTCATCTATGACATTTAATATTTTGGCTTTCATCACTATACATGCTTATCTTTCTTCAGAAAAAAAATATTAGCAAAATCGAAAATTTGAGCCGGGGAAGTTTCTGAAATTTGGTTGATTTGACACAGAATGACCCACTTTTGTTTTAATGTGAAAATGCTTCCTTTGTAAAAGAAAAAAAAAAGCCCTTTCACACAAGAGAATCTATTCTCCCTGAGATCAGTCCGAGCTCCCACAATCCTCGCTGCCCTGAGGAGACTAATGTCCTGAGGGGGTGAAGCTTTCAGTCCATGAGAACCAGATTAAAAAAAGAAAACCTTTAAAATGATTTAATTATAGCTGTGACGGACTGTTACATACTCTTTGAGTATGTGGTGTGTGTGCATTTGACATAATTTCATATTAAATAGATAACGCGAGTCTACAGCACCATCTAATGGTATTAGAGGCCCTCACAGGAGACAGCAGCACCCGCTATTCTGCAGTCTGTAAGCAAGACCACTCAGTGCATTCCTCTGAGGAGCTCATTTGTGGTTGCTGAATTCATGATAACCCCATGTTCTATTATTAGAAATAACCTAAACACGCATACAAGCCAAAGATCTAAACCTTTACTCTTTAGTTTGAAACCGTTTTAATGCATAGCTGATTTAATGGAGGAAACTAAGACTACCACACTGATTAATTTTTACTTAAAGTCGGCATCAAAACTCACCTTCAAGCAGCCCAGTTACGTAAAAAAAATTATTAATTTTTAAATAATTTCCCTTAGTATTTCCCTAATATTGTGATGCTAGTTAGGGTTAGGGTTAGGTTAAGTTTTATTAAAATTAATAAAACTTACTACAAAAGTATTTTGTGTGAGAGAAATATTTTGAAGTGATAGTTCACCAAAAAAAGAACATTCTGTCATTATTTACTCATTCTTTCTCGCTCTTTCACAAAAGAAGATATTCTGAAGAATGCTGGTAACCCAACAGTTAATGGAAGCCAATAACTTTAAAAAAAATACTGTGGAAGTCAATGGCTACCGTCAACTGCTTGGTCACCAACATTCTTTAAAATATCTTCTTTTGGGTTCAGCAGAAAAAAGAAATTCATGCAGGTTTGGAACAACTTGTGAGTAAATGATGACAGAATTCTCCTTTTTAAGCAGATGACAGAATTAGTTTATCAGTAAATCAAGACAGTGATTTAACAGTCAACTTCTCATTGTTCCTCTTAGCAGCATGAAAAACAAAACAGTTATTCAACTTTTGAATAAATTATACACCGAAAGCGAGCAACACTCCCACCCCAATTATAATCATTGGAGCCATAACTGAAAGTCTATGCAGTCTGAGCCCTCAGTTCAGCGTGAACTCACTGACTGTCTGAGCACAGACTCCTGGACTGCACACCAAAATAAATGAAGCCATCTACACTCTTATATACACGCTATCTACGCCTTTTTAAATGGTAGTGCTGTAGTTTGTCACGTCACCAGCTTGCAGCGTATATCAGGCAAAAGCCGCAACATCTGGCCAATTAGCTGCAGTCATAATGACCAAAATTTACCTTTTGAATGTAAACAATTCATAAGTGCATGTTATTGCACTACAACCACATAAAAGACAAATGAATACATTACAGCGTTTGTAGTCTTAAATCAAAACATAGTAACTTGCTCTAAAATTGAAACTACTTTTCTCTTCCATCTGATGTCATCCATTAAATGAAGTTAGTTCTTTATTCTTTTTTATTTATTTATTTATTTATTTATTCATTCATCCATTTATTTATTTTTATATTTTTTGGGTTGGACAGATTTTTAAATAAAATGTAAGAATCCTACTTACCCCAAACTTTTAACCGGTACTGAAACATCACATCATCAAATGTTTTATTTCTAAGACTTTTAAATGTTTTTTTTTTCTTTTTTAAACTCTCTCACCAAGGCTGCATTTATCTGATCAAAATTAGCAGTAACATTGTGCAATATTATTACAATTTAATACAACTATGCTCTATTTCAATCTATTTTAATATGTAATGTCATGGCAATGCTAAATTTTCAGCAGCCATTACTCCAATCTCCGATGTCACATGATCCTTCAGAATTGATTCTAATATGCTAATTTTAAGCTTTTTCTTGTTATTATCAATGTTGAAATTAATTGTGCTGCTTAATATTTTTGTAAGCTGATAAGCTTTTTTTCAGGATTCTTTAATTAATAAAATTTTTTTTACCATAACAGCACTAGTTTCTTTACAAAGACTAAAATATCTTAACTCTAAAACAAAGAAGGCAAGTCATAATTAAATAGATGTTCTTTGTATAGTAAGAATTAAAGCAGTTATATGTGCACATCTGTGTTTGTTTTTGTGCGTAGGTGTGTGTGTCTCCTTTCACAAAATCCTCCACAAACTTGAGTGTGCATCTGCTTGAAATTTTGGCCACAGCTGAAGCAGGTGTGAGCAAAATCACACCATTCTATTTTCTAATGAGTTTGGGGTCTGTAGCCGGCAGTGACTGAAGTGAAATCCAGTGCTCTCCAGGCCTTGCACCCTCAAATAACAGCCATCTGTCTTCATGACTGTCTGCTCTACAGGCTCAGGGGAAGGAGGAAGACAGAAAATAAGAGATGGGTGGGTAAAAACTTTCAAAAATTATTTTCAACGAAAAAATTACAGCAACATTTGTTTTGTTTATTATTATAACGATCAAAGTAGAGAAAGGGCAGAGATGCAGGATGTTTATAAATGATACAGACATTTTTTATTAAACTCTGAACTGTGCAAGGCTCGACAATATGATTTTTTCTGCAGCTATTCAGATTAGGAGTTACTTTTACTTTCTCTATTCTAACTGGCTACAACACACACACACAATTATTTTATATCTATTTTACAACATTAAATAAATACTATTAAAACATAATTAATAGTATTTTTCCTATATTATTCATATAAAATACAAGAAATTATCAAATAAACAATAATTTACAAAAAAAAAAGTTACATTTTTAAGCAATTATAGCTGTTAAGTAACTCAATGATGACATCAAATTCTTAGACAAATTTCAAGATTATGATGAACCATTCAAGGAATTTCGACATCAAAAGTATCAGGGTCAAAAAGGGTCAGTATGATTTTTTTTTAATTTTTTTTATGAATACTCTTATTCAGCAAGGACACATAAAATATAGTAAGGCATTTCTGTCATGACAACTCTCGGAGGGATTGGCATGGTAATGTAAATGACAATGTTAATGTGTTTGATCTTGATGGAATAGATCTGCTAAGATGCTGCAGCAGAGCAAATACAGAGACTTGCTATATTGTCAATTCATCCACAACATGCTGCTGTGAGCATGTAAGAAATACTGCTGCTGCACATATAACATATATGAAAGAACCCCCATATAGCAAACATGAATCAACCTGTAGCAGATCTATACAGGTGAAGCATGTTGCAACAAGGAGCACTAGTCATATATTTGAATGTTGAGCAGTGAGCTCATTGGCTACCGATACTGGAGAGAACCAATCAGCTGTGCCATGTGATAATGATGTCATTATGTCAGATTGAGTTTGACCTATCAGACTGTGCCATCTAGAGTTTCATGCCAGAACTTTCTATTTATAATGTTACAAAAGATTTCTATGATTTCAATTCAATTCTTTTTAACTTTCTATTCATTAAAGAATCCAGAGAAAATGTATCATGGTTTCCACAAAAATATTAAGCAGCACAACCATTTTGCAACAATCTCTCACAATATTACTTTTTACTGTATTTTTATTGAAAAAAAAAAATGCAGCCTTGGTGAGCATAAGAAACTTTTTCAAAACCAGGAAACTTGGCCCCTGGTTATCTTTACTATTGTGCTCTTTAACAGAAGCTGATTCATCTAAATTCTTACTGCAATCCTTAAACCTTCCAGACTATTGTTCCCCGATTTACATGTCCAACCAACAAATAATCTGTGATCATAATCACACACAATGATGGTAGTTCCCGTCTCGTCAGAGAGCAGCTCTCAGGGGTCAGCTGTGTGATGGGGTCCTGAGCTCTCTCATCATGCTGTTCAAGGTCAGATCAGGTCAGAGCACTGACTCAGACAGGTCGAACACACAACTGAACCATGTCCAGCTCTACGCTATCTAATTTCCTGTGCATCACAGAGATTTCATCCTCCTCTCACCTCGTGTTTGAGAACCCACCCTATCCTCGCTGTGTAGGTGAGTGGTGCCACCCACATCCCCTCTTTGCAAATGTGTATTATGCATTGATTTGATTTACAAGAAGACGACACACGGACAGCGAATTTAACATTTTAAAGCAGTAGTTTCCCTGAAAATCTAAAATATGACTTTTGTTTTCCAATCACAAAAGGAATGAATGGGGAAAGTTGCAGGCAAGTTTCATAATGGAAAAGCAGCTTAAACAATCTTCTAAATATCTTCTTTTGTGCTTTGCAGGATAAAAAAAGTCATGTGATTTGGAAGGAATGATATGAGGGTCAGTAAGTGATGAAATTTCATTTTTGCACAAACTGTTCTAAAGACAAAAGACAAGATTCGGCAAGATTTTGTGATATAGAGCCAAACAAGTTATATACCAGGCAATCAAAAAGAGAAAAAGTATGTGATGAAATAAAAAAAATAAGATAAGGGTGCAGAAAAGAGGTTACATGCACAATCACACACACACACACACACACACACAGTCATTCGCTTTCATTTTCTGAGCACTGGCCACTCACTGCATAGTGAGTGTCACTTCATGCACACCATTCTGTCTTCACCTCTTCACCTCAATATAATACTCTCATCCTCCCATCAAATCAGAGGAATCAACCACTGCTCAGGCAATGCATCTCTTCTTACCCTTCAGTCATTTCTTTTCCCCCTCTCGTTTCATTTTATTTACTCTTTCTGAGAAAGTACTCAGACCGGCTTCTGTAAGTTGGCTGACCATTTCATACACTGAGCAATACACTGAATCAATTCTTGAGGCCATCTTTACAATTTTAGGTTTAGATGTTAGGAATTTTTAAACTTAAATAGGCCTATGATGAACTGTACCAGTAAGTCTTTAGCTGTAAATTTACAGCAGATTTTTTGTAAAAAATTTTTTTTTAAAATATTCATTTTAATTTATTAAACCATAGTACCAAAAAGCAACTTCCAAACTATATTTTTACAAAATATTAAAAAGTTATTGAAATTTATGTAATGGTGTGTAAAATTAGTGTAAAAAAATCATCACACTATTCACAACGTTGCTTCATTTTTAAAGCTAGCAAAATCACTATAAACCCATTCAATTTTATCATTTGGCTCTACTTTGGATGCACTTCAAGAGCGCATTTTCTGGAAACCAAAAAAAATAAAAAATGACCTTCGCCATTATATACAGGACAGATTTTTCATTAGCCTAAGGGACTCCCACTACATACTGATGAAACACTAACACTACATACTGATGCCCTAAAATCTGAATAGCCACGACAGAGAGGGGAGAGGAAGCAAGAGGAGGGTTTTCTCTGTCGACTGCAATCTTTATATCAAACAGAAAGAAAGAGAGAGAGTCCACACAATCCCTATAGAGAATGAAAAATCGATACAAACGCTCTTCTAAGAATGCAAAACAGGGCCACATGAAAAGTTTTATGGAACATCAGCAATTCCAAAAAACTTTGCTAATAAACTTTGCGCTTCTGCAGACTAATCAAAACATTAGCATTTATAAGAAAGTCATTCACAAGAACAAATAAAAAATTGTCACTGAAAGACCTATCACTAAATGTTCTAAAGAAATTTAGCTCGACTCCTTTCAAACCACCCAAAGTCAAAGCAGTGGAAAGTATAATATCGAAACACAATGCTAAAATATTAACATAGTTATTAAAAGCAGAGTATGGCACACACATACATGGATGCACTTTGAATCATTTACTAGTCTGAGGGCAAAAAGAGCCTCAGGCATACAGCGCATTTCAAGAACAAATGAGACTAAGACAGGGTAAAACAGTCAGAAATAAGTCTCTTAAACTCGTGTGTAAAGCAGATGGGTTTTGTCTATGGAAAATTTCTAAACAAAACATAAAAAATAAAAGAAAAATAAAACAAAACAAATATAATAAAATTTAAAGATATATTAGTATCGCCATGATAGCAAAATAACCCTGATGTGTATGACCTTTATTTTACCTGTGGTGTTTATTGGGGATTTTAAGAGCAATGATACACAAGGAAATTGACTCTCAATAATTATAGGTGAACAACAATTAGTGGTAATATATAAAAGCTATGCTTCGAAATACTATACACTTAATAATACTTAAAAAAAAAAATTAAAAACAAAACTAAAAATAAAAGCTATACTAGTAATATTTAAAAGCTAAATGTATTTAATTGTATATAATTTTAAAAAAAATAGTATAAACTATATGAGACATCAATGTGAATTGATTTTAAATAATAGTACAGTATGTAAAAACAAACACACAAATATATAATGGTAATGGGTACTTGTTGAAAGTGTCAGGTAAATGGTGCTCCATAAGCTTTTAACATAAAAACTGTGTAAATATCAATGGAACTGAAATATCCATTTACACTGAAAAAGAGGGCTGTACCTCTTCAATTCAGAAGTCCATCACACGCCACTGGTGTAAAGTGTTTATGTGTCACTCCTCATGACATGATACTGGAGCTGACTATCACAACCATCCGCCGCTGCTGCAGAACCAGAAGAGCCGTGTGGGTGGCTGTTGTTAGCCGTCACGCTCAGAGGAAAAAACCTTTCCGTGCTCCATTTTTACTTCGCTCTCAAAAGCTTTACAGAACATTTATAACTCAGTCTTACTCGCTGAGTCTTGATTTTGTGTTATTTCTGAATTGTTAGCTCGTTGCCAGAAGCAAGTGTGTTTTCTTGCTCGTCATCAAAAGCTGCTACATATAGCCAAACATCTGCCTCTCGCTTAATGTCGCAGAGACGAAGAGCAGCCAGTGTCTTTGTACTCACAGATGCTGCTTTCTGCCTTACAACATGTCTATACAAAGCTGAGAGAGAGGAAAATCAGTGACACTAATTTGCATAATGAGGGGAAGTTCTGTGGTGGCCACCTTCAATATCTGGAATTTCAGCTCAGCTCTGAAGCAAAGGCCAAACCTGAAATTTAAAATGTAAATCGGCTGATGCCTGTGAATGCCTTAGATGCATTAGGTGAAATGGCTTTCAGATGGATATAAAATGATGGTAGGTGTTGATAGTGAACCTATACTGACATGATCTGCATTGTCTCCATAGAAACAGGATGAAACCATGGTCACAGCACTGGTGCAAATACTACCAATTCATTCAGATTCTACACCCACTGGGAATAAAAACTACCAATTTCCAAACTTGGCACCTCAGTTTAATACAAATGCCCAATGGATGCAGAACAGACAGTAATTTCTGCATTTATAAGACTCTTATAATGCAAAATTATGCATGCTTGTTTATCAGGCTTTGTTTTGACAAATGCCCTTGCTGTCATAGTCATCTGCACACACACAATACATGTGCAATGAGCAAAAGAATGTTTCATATTAATCAGGATACTTAATCTTTACGAGAATAACGATGGTAATGTGATCATCCGCAACGTGGATTATGATGAGGCTGCATTAATGCATCTCTTGTCCCTCTGTCATGACTGTGTTAGAGTAGGAGATTGTGATCCTCAGACTTTAGTCTAAGTGCTCCCCTGATGAGTTCCTTCATTTTCTTTCCATTCCATTTAAGAATGCTTGTGGAGCTACTGGGAATTCAGATTTTTATCTACTTTACATACATACATATACAGTGGGTACGGAAAGTATTCAGACCCCCTTAAATTTTTCACTCTTTGTTATATTGCAGCCATTTGCTAAAATCATTTAAGTTAATTTTTTTTTCCTCATTAATGTACACACAGCACCTCATATTGACAGAAAAACACAGAATTGTTGACATTTTTTGCAGATTTATTAAAAAGGAAAAACTGAAATATCACATGGTCCTAAGTATTCAGACCCTTTGCTCAGTATTTAGTAGAAGCACCCTTTTGATCTAATACAGCCATGAGTCTTTTTGGGAAAGATGCAACAAGTTTTTCACACCTGGATTTGGGGATCCTCTGCCATTCCTCCTTGCAGATCCTCTCCAGTTCTGTCAGGTTGGATGGTAAACGTTGGTGGACAGCCATTTTTAGGTCTCTCCAGAGATACTCAATTGGGTTTAAGTCAGGGCTCTGGCTGGGCCATTCAAGAACAGTCACGGAGTTGTTGTGAAGCCACTCCTTCGTTATTTTAGCTGTGTGCTTAGGGTCATTGTCTTGTTGGAAGGTAAACCTTCGGCCCAGTCTGAGGTCCTGAGCACTCTGGAGAAGGTTTTCGTCCAGGATATCCCTGTACTTGGCCGCATTCATCTTTCCCTCGATTGCAACCAGTCGTCCCGTCCCTGCAGCTGAAAAACACCCCCACAGCATGATGCTGCCACCACCATGCTTCACTGTTGGGACTGTATTGGACAGGTGATGAGCAGTGCCTGGTTTTCTCCACACATACCGCTTAGAATTAAGGCCAAAAAGTTCTATCTTGGTCTCATCAGACCAGAGAATCTTATTTCTCACCATCTTGGAGTCCTTCAGGTGTTTTTTAGCAAACTCCATGCGGGCTTTCATGTGTCTTGCACTGAGGAGAGGCTTCCGTCGGGCCACTCTGCCATAAAGCACTGACTGGTGGAGGGCTGCAGTGATGGTTGACTTTCTACAACTTTCTCCCATCTCCCGACTGCATCTCTGGAGCTCAGCCACAGTGATCTTTGGGTTCTTCTTTACCTCTCTCACCAAGGCTCTTCTCCCCCGATAGCTCAGTTTGGCCGGACGGCCAGCTCTAGGAAGGGTTCTGGTCATCCCAAACGTCTTCCATTTAAGGATTGTGGAGGCCACTGTGTTCTTAGGAACCTTAAGTGCAGCAGAATTTTTTTTGTAACCTTGGCCAGATCTGTGCCTTGCCACAATTCTGTCTCTGAGCTCTTCAGGCAGTTCCTTTGACCTCATGATTCTCATTTGCTCTGACATGCACTGTGAGCTGTAAGGTCTTATATAGACAGGTGTGTGGCTTTCCTAATCAAGTCCAATCAGTATAATCAAACACAGTTGGACTCAAATGAAGGTGTAGAACCATCTCAAGGATAATCAGAAGAAATGGACAGCACCTGAGTTAAATATATGAGTGTTACAGCAAAGGGTCTGAATACTTAGGACCATGTGATATTTCAGTTTTTCTTTTTTAATAAATCTGCAAAAATGTCAACAATTCTGTGTTTTTCTGTCAATATGGGGTGCTGTGTGTACATTAATGAGGAAAAAAATTAACTTAAATGATTTTAGCAAATGGCTGCAATATAACAAAGAGTGAAAAATTTAAGGGGGTCTGAATACTTTCCGTACCCACTGTATATACAGTATGTGTGTGTGTGTGTGTATGTATTTTAGCTTATTTTTTCAAAATTTTATATTATGTTATAGACATACTATTATACTATTATTTTTGTTTTTGTTATTGTATTTTATATAAAAATAAATATTAATAACATATTATAATTATACTTATTAATACAATTTATAAACACTATAGACTAACCCACACACTACCATTTCACACTCCGAAACATACACAAACATTACAAATTAACACAAAAACATTAAACCTATCACCCTTTTGTGAGAAAAAAAGTCAAAATCTTGAGTTTATATCTCATGATTCTGACTTTTTTCTTAGAAATTTTTTTTGATCTCAATTCTGATTTTTTTCTGATGAGTTTATGTCTTATAATTTCGAGTTTATATCTCTCAATTCTGAGACAAAAAGAATTGTGAGATATAAACCCAAAATTGCAAGATATAAACTCATCAGAAAAAAAATCAGAATTGAGATAACAATTGCAATAACATTTGCAATAACATTTTATATAGTAGATAGATAGATAGACAGACAGACAGACAGACATACAGAAACACACACACACACACACACACACACACACACACACACACACACACACACACACACACACACACACATACATATATATATATATATATATATATATATTCCATGGTGGAGACATGGCTTCCATACAAAAGAAAAGCAAGAGCATAAAAATAAAAGAAAAAGCATAATGTTAACTCCTTCTTCATCAAAACAGTATGTAAATTGCATCACTATTTTTTCTTCACTAAAAACACCAAGATAAAGAGCTTGTAACAATGTACAGTAAACAAATGCATTCCATTTTAGCTTTTAAAGTCCTCCAATTCATCCGTTGTGCTGCCAAGTACATTCACAAATGCTGGGTGTAATTATCTAAAATGAGTGTAAATGGTTACCACTAAATGGAGGAAAACTGTAAGTGCAAGAAGCTCAGGTACAATCCAAACACACTCAGTCATCAAATCCGTCCTTTTCCTACAGCAAACCTTTATTCAAAATCAATATTTGTTCCAGGTTTTGCTCCAAATTTTGATTATTAAGCCCAAAAGACATGTTTTGTTCTATTTTGAGCCCTATGTGAATCTGGATCCACATCAGAAGGCCGATACTAGCAGAGTCAGACTCTTTGGAGCAGATGCACAGCGAGTACCTCAATCAATCACGTTAGACCTAACACAAAGTATGCAGGCCTGTCTAACACACACAAACTCATAGATCAGCATCTGTTCCTGTCGACACCATTTGAAAAACTGAAGAGGCTCGGGCTCCAGACCTAAACATGTTGCATTTGAATGACAGGTGTGTGGTTTTACCTGTGTTCCTGTCTGGGAGGATACAGCAGCGTTGTTGCACTATACTCAGCAGCACCTGTCAGGTGGGGAGAAAGTAGAGGCATCAGGGGGAAGGAAGAGAAACGTAGAAATAAAAAAGAAAATGAGAACAAGCATGCATGAATGCGCATGCAGTCTAAACAGCCATTAATTACAGGCAGGGGCTGTCAGGTTTAGAAAGCGTTAAGTGGCCCTCAGGTTTCCCTGCTGTGTGTATGTTCAAGGCAGGAACGGCTGTGTGGGTGAATAATTTTACTGAGAATCTCTTTACATGGGTGTTAGTGGCGAAAGAAGCCAAAACAGGAGATTAGAGCACAAATTTCTACAGGCTTCTCTATACACAAAATGCTCAAATCCGACACCATCGGCATGCACATGAGATCAGGAAAGTGTGTGTTATAGTAGAGTACAGGGATAAATCTCTCATTCATGCTGAATCAGATGTAACTCGACCATGCCTTTGTTCCATAATTCCTTCATAAAACCAGTCTTCTCTCCGACTTGTGTGTTTCTGGAAGTTCACATGGTACTTGCATGTCTTCAAGGCCACCATTAAATAGTACTCAAGTAAACTGCAAGTAACAGTGTGCTATATAATCATCATATGCAGATGAAGTATGAAAGTATCAATATGAGCAAATAACATAACATTTGATTTTGGTTGCTGATATACACTATATTGCCAAAAGCATTGGGACACCCCCTTCTAATGAACAGGTTTGACTATTTTAGTAATTTCCATGAGTACAAATCTTAATGTTTAAGCATATAAGTCCCGATCCCAGCTGAACACCTCTGGTGTGACTTTAAATGCAGACCTTGAGCCAAAAACTCTTTACCAAACACCAATGACTTGTACATACACTATATGGACTAAAGTATTGGGACACCCTCTCCTTTAGAACAGAAAAAGGCACTTCCAAAACTGTGGCAACAAAAATGGAGACATAATTCATTTAATTAAAATATAATTCACATAATTAATTTATTTAAAAAAAATTGTATTTCCATCTCTATTGCAACAGTTTTGGAAGTGTCTAAAATGACTGTACCCATATGTACAAGTCATTGGTGTTTGGTGATGAGTTTTTGGCTCAAGGTCTCCATTTAAAGTCACACCAGAGGTGTTCAGCTTGGAATAGGACTTGGCTTTCTGCAGACCAGTCAAGTTCTTCCACACTGACTGAATCAATTTTTTTTTTTTTTTTTTTTAACCTTGCTTTATACACAGAGGCATTGTCATGTTAGAATAGAAAGGGTCCTGTCCAAACTGTTGCTATAAAATTAGAAGCACACAATTCCCTAGAATATCATTATATGCTTAAACATTAAGATTTATACTAATGGAAATTACTAAAGTAGTCAAACTTGTTCATTAGAAGGGGGTGTCCCAATTCTTTTGGCAATATAGTGTAATTTTGCTCTCTAAACAAAAACACAGTATACGACTTTGAAAAGTTCTGAAGATCAGATTTTATGTGCTATCCTTCACACTCTGAGCCTTTTACATTGCTCATATTTTACAGTTATGCTGAATTTAACATATAAATCAATCTCCATTTAACTGCATTTCACATCTGCAGTCAAGCAGAACAAATTTACCCTCCTAAAGCATATTAGAATGTCGCTGCCATCTAGTGGCCAGGTGGTATAGGTACCAGACTTTTCTATACGTGTATCAGGAGAGAAGGTATCAATGCAGCATTTTCACAATATAGCTTATAGCATAAAGTGGAAAACATTACTGATGAACTGATTATAATTTTCCACCCAGTCTAACTGATGTCTCCAAAATTATTACAAGTCATTCTCACAATTTTAACAAAACCAACAATGTAGACAACTAGAGAATGTTAACATTAAATGATTTATTATTATCATTTAACACATAATGAAGAATAGAATAGAATAGAATAGAATAGAATAGAATAGTATAGTCTTTGGTCATGCTGAGCATCTGATGATTCAAACTGGAGGATTCAGGTGCGCAGAGACTCTACACAGCACACAAAAGAAGGAGCTATTAACCGATCAGCTGGAAAATGATCACTTGTGTGTTAGGAGAGATAAAATAAAGTAGACAGAGGACTATTGGGTTTAGTGTGAGAGAGATAGAGTCTGATGGAAAGAGAGAGAAAGAGAGTGAAATTAAGTGTGTGCAATGTAGATGAAAAAAAAGGGAAGAATGTGTCACAATCCCTCATTCCCAAAATAAATGGTTTCCATCTTCCATGAATGTATTTAGCTCACTGGAGGAAGCTTACGGAAAACAGATTAACATTTATGAAATAAGCTAAATGAGGAATCTGATTAGAACAGAGTCTAAACAATTCATATTAGCATTTGGCTGCGGGAGATGCAACAAACACAGTATTTACGCATTCTGAAGTCAGGAGTGAGGAAGGCTGAATTTACTAGGTAAATTTACTAAGTAAATAAATTTACTAAGTTGAATCTTAAACATAAACCACAGTTGAGACATTCTTAGTTGAGTTATTCTGAAAAAAAAACTAGTGTTCACCCTGATTCTCTGCAGTTGTAAAGGCCCATTCACACAAAGAACGATAACTATAAAGATAACTATGCCAATAAAGTTAATAATCATTCTAATTCTGTGAGAATGTCAATGGTTTTATCATTCATCAGCTAGAAATAAAATGTTCTGAGAGTGATTCCAACAAGTTCCTCTGTGTCACTATTGTTATTGTATTGGGGGGGGGGTCTTTGGTGTGAACGGACCTTAAGGGGTCATTACATACAATGTGTGTTTGCATTTAAAATTGCAAGACACATAATAGTGGTATGAAAAAATGCAAGGTCTAAAGAGATGTGTTTTTATAATCTGAACTTTCACCATGTTTTAAAAAGCAAATGTACAGCTTTAGCTTATATAACATGTTAATGAAGTTAAGTTAATAGTAAAAATAATAATGTGTTAAAAAAAACAAAACAAAGTTACAAGGAAAAATTATCCTGATTTTAAAGATTTCACAAGGTCTCCTAACTAACTAGCAACTAAATTAGTTTTATAAAATAATCCAGACATTTACTTCGACTAAAAAAAATAAATAAAATAATCATTTTAGAGCTGCTTTAAAGCAGAATTAAATTCTGTTTGTATCACTAAATCATAATTTTCCTGTTTAACACTGTAAAGCTGCTTCGAAACAGTCTGTTTTGTATAAAATCCTATATAAAAAAGGTGATTTGAATTATGTCATTAGTGTAGACTAATTATGGTGCAATAATACCATGTCACTCTGAAATGCTTTGAAACAGAATCTTAGGTGCACTTGAATGAGTTCAGCATTTGCTCAAGACTAAACTTTAGAGCTGTAGCTCTCCATCCAAACTCTGCATCCTCGAGACTACATCCTCAGAATGCTAATCAAGCTGTGGAACCTTCACTTACAATTCAGATGAGCCATCAGAGTTAGAGAGAGGGAGAACTGAAATTGAAATCAAGAGGTAAGGAAGGAGAGAGAGAGAAATTTCACGCAAGAGCAATTCCAAGGTTCCCCTGCACAGAGCAGACATCACACACTGCATCCTGAACTAAAGTCAAATCAAATTCAAAGCAGCCAATCAGAGAGAAACTGCTGACCAGTTGGTGCACAAGGACACACAGGAGTCCTGGTGATATTGACCAACACGGCCTTGCACTGATTCACATTTCAAGAGGAAAGACTCTTAAGCAGATCTGCTATATTCTGCTGACTGTGTTACTCCTTCAAAAACATGTATTATGGTTCTGTTTATTTATAATCATTCTAAATGATTTCATTTTCAATTATTCAAAAGTTTGCGGTCAGATTTTATTTATGTTTTTAAAAGAAGCCTCTCATGCTAACCAAGGCTGCATTCATTTGATCAACAAATAGATTACAATTTAAAATAACTCTTTTGTATTTAAATAGGCCTATATTTTAGAAAGTTTTTTATTCCTGTGATGGCAAAGCTGAATTTATAGCAGCCATTACTGCAGTATTTAGTGTCACATGATCCTTCATAAATCATTCTAATATGCTGGTCTTGTAACATTATTTATTATTATCAATGTTGAGAACAGTTGTGCTGCTTAATATTTTTGTGAAAATGGTGATACTTTTTTCAGGATTCTTTGATGAATAGATGAACAGCAGCATAAAACAACATACATTTTATAATGATTCACAGAACATTTTACAGTGTTACTTTAATGTGTAACACTGAACTGCAACATGAGGTTTGAGAGAGAAATTGGTGTAAATGAATATGAAAATTGACTTGTGAGGTGAAAGATGCAAGTGGAGAGCAAAACTATGAAAAATATTGCAAATACACTGAAAATTCTCAACAGTCTGATGCATCAATTCCTTAAATAAACCTGATTTAACACCTCAGATAAAAACTGTGAGATTTGCCATTGCATTCACCACATCTGAAAATGTTTGAGATGGAGACTCTTTTTAAGCAAGAAAATCTCAGCAAGATCAAAGTTAACTTTATCAACACAGCATCCCAAGTCGTGTGGGTACCTGCGCTGGCATCATACAGCACAAAATGAAATTGACTGTTTTCTTTAGAGTTAATGAACCTCCACGCTCCCCTGAGCTTCGGGTGCAGGGGAACTGACACGGAGGAGCTGGCAACCCAGAGCTCATTTTTCTGCCCAAACTAAAGTGCACTGTCACATTCAATGTTCTGCTTAGTCGCTTGTGACGAGGATAAAGTGAGAAGAGTACAACAAAAAAGAAAGAAACGGACTCATAAACCCAAGGGCTTCCCTCTCATCTCAGATAACGCATAGGAGTTCACCCAGCAAATACAAATAAAAAATCCAATTAAAACTCATCTAACTCATCTTGAGACAGTCAACAGATGTCATTAGAAACATGCATGAGTGCAAGTCACTGTCGGACATCTTCTATTTTGGAATCTAAGAGTGAGTTTTACTAATATGGAGATAAAAGAATACAAGTTTTTTTTCTAATGATTTATCAATGATCCCTTTTTCATACTATATGAAATATATTGTGTGATGGAGAATCCATCTGTACAATAACCATTGCCCTAGCTGACCCTCTTACCACAGGACAGCTGCTGCATGGTTCATGATAGAGTGTGTGTGTGTGTGTGTGTGTGATCAGTGTGTGTACACTCACGGTGTGCTTAATCAGTGTGCATATAATCAGTGTGTGTCTAATCGCAGGTCTCTAAATTACTAAATAGCTCCAACTGTCACAATCAGGAAAAAAAAAACACTCTGCCACACAAGCAGACACTCTCTGGGGTTGCTCCATGTGTACATGTGTGTGCATCTTAGGCTTCCAGAACTCACGCTTTTTTTCAGGAACCTCTTAATTCCCAGAGTAATTGGGGGAAGGAGGAGCTCTGAGACAGCAGCACTAATTACAGTGTTTTCTGGAGAAATGTTTCACGCTGTGGCCCAAAAAATACAGCAAGATTAAAGAGTTTTAACCTACAGTCAGAGATGATAAGGTCAGAAATCACAGGAAGGGTGAGAAGTTTTAACCCTGAATTTACTTTTTTTTTTTTTTTTTCGTTTTCAGTATCAGACTCCAATGATGTAAATGTAAAAATAATAATACTAATTTTGAAATTAACCATGTTTTCCCTTCACATTATTTTAAGAAGTCTATCTCTAACCTTAAAACCCAGCATGCAGCAGTGTTATTTTAGTATTATTTCTACTTATTAATTAGCTTTTTCAATTTTCATTTTCATTTTAGTTTATTTTAGTAATTATGTGCTTTTGTCATTTTATTAGATTCTATTTAGATTTAATTTCATTTTTAGTTTTAGTCATTTTAGTTCTTAAAATTATTTTATTTCAGATAGTTGCCAAGGCCAAGTTTTTAAGTTTATTTTTTTTCCATGTAATATTTATATTTTATTTTATTTCAATTAATCACTGGTATTTCTATTCTAGACGATATCGATAATCCAATATTTTCATATTATGGTCGAAAAATGATAAATGGCCAGCAAAAATTTTTATACTATACTGTGCAAATAAATAAACAATAAAAGTAAAACACTAAAACTAAAATGACTTATTTTAAATAATTTAACTGAATTAGGCATCACACAGTATTGTAATTCACAGTATTAAAATGGATATTCGCTCTGAGGTATGCGAAAGATTACAATTTAACAATTATGTTTTTTGGTTTTTAAATTATTAGAATTTTTAAAGGTTAATTTTAAGTAAGTGTTAGATGATTTACTAAATAATCTAAATACAAAAATAGAGGAAATTAGCATGAACCATAAAATTTTCTCTATCGACTGATACAAATATATAAAAAAATTCTCTAATATCAACCACTAACCAATATGGTACCAATATATTTAACATTCCATTCTAGTAATGTCAATCTGATATTTCAATATTAAAGTATTTTTTTTCACGATTTTGTGATCTCTGAGACCACAAACATGAGGGTTATATACAGTAAGTGAGGGTTTGTGGATGAAGACATTTAAACTAGCAGCCCACTGACCTTGTGTCATTAATTCATTAATTTGTTCAGTAATTCATTTTCATGTCATCCTCTCGCTATTTCCTACTTATCTTGCCAGGCAGCAAAGCTTCCAAAGAAGCACTAACACATGCCTGCATAATGAATGGGAGAAGCAACTACACAAAGCTTACAGACACACACACACACACACACACACACACACACAGAACTAGGTTTAGCTGCCATTCAAGCTGATGACACAAGCACACATGCAAAACACGAAAAGCATCTTGCAGCTCTATGTCCATGACTTCTCCTGTCATAACACGTTTTATGGTTCTAGATATGAGCTAAAAATAAAGGCAATCCCATGGAGTGTTTTATTCAAAAGGCTTCACTTCCAAGACAACTAGGGAAAGAACAATAGAGGAACTTGCATTATGAACCACATCATAACCTGCAGTAGGTATGGACTTTGGAGTTTGGTCAAATATGAAGTTTAGAGCTGGTTATACAGAAAAAATAAA
The DNA here is from genome assembly GCA_039654775.1 of Spinibarbus caldwelli. NCBI lineage: Eukaryota > Metazoa > Chordata > Actinopteri > Cypriniformes > Cyprinidae > Spinibarbus > Spinibarbus caldwelli. The sequence continues at coordinate 13,832,788 of CM077250.1, read as the reverse complement.
AAATTGACTGCAAAAAATTGCAACTGACCAATTAAACCAACATTAAACTCTAATTAAAATTCTGAAATTGCTAACACTAAATAATGGTGAAATGGTCAACAATAATTGAACAAATGCTAATACTGGCTAAACACTGATTGCATCCCAAGTAACTAGAACAAAATTCCACACCTGTGTTATACCGATTTGAAGTCAAGTCACTGAACTGAATAAACCATGTTTAAAGATATTTACAGGCAATGCTGCTATAAGAAGCTTTAATAAACTCTCAGCATGGACCACAGAACCCCTCAGATCCCCAGTTAAATGTGCTGTCTTTCAGCATAAGTGCAAGATACAGAGAAGGCTGATTCTGCCAGTCTGAGTTATTTCTGTAGAGCCGGTGTTTGAAACTGCAAATGAATGCTGCACCCTGCACTTACATTGACAGACAGCTGCATCTGGGAAGCTTTGTACTGCATCTGCTGCTGGATTATGTAATATGTTTAAAATGGGCATCTTAGAGTCATTTTAGAGAACAGCTTAGATAATGAATGCATATTTTGTCAAATTTGCTCTCTCGCAGTAACACACACACACACACACACACACACACACACACACACACACACACACACACACACATTTGCAATGGATGATAGGAAGCAATCTTGGAATCCTTAAGCTTTTCCAGCAAAAGCTACACACACACACAGCCACAGCCTTCCACTGTTAACCCAACAGCATCAATTACTTCTCAACTGGACTGAGGTATGAATATCATCTCAACTCAGGAGACAACAAATGTGAATTTTTCTTTACAACACTGATGGACTCTTACAGGTTAGCCCTGATATTGAATAATTATGTTATGGCCGATAACTCATAAATGGATGATAATTAAATTCCATACTACTTATTCTAAATAAATTAAAATAAAATACTATAACTGAAATTAATTGTTATAAATGCTACAGGTGGCTTCATTTTATAATGTAGGCTTCGCAACATTATAATGTACATTATAAAAATGTACATTCATTTTGGGATTAGCAAAAGATCACATTTAACAGTGTTATTAAAGTCTTAGTGTTTTTAAAGATTAACTTCGAGTTAAAATGTAAGCTACATGAAATAATATAGGAATGTTCAATTAAATATCCAACATCATCTGATTCTGATACATTAAGAAATGTTGGCTATTTGAATTGTAATATTTAGCTACAATTTTATGTTTTCCCAACATTGAGTAAGCGCAACACTGAGGAATCTGTCACCCCAAATATTCAGATTAGTGGTTTCAATTATCAATTCTCAGAATTTGACCTTTCACCATGGATAGATATAACCTAATGGATGACTATAAACTGTATCACAGTTTGCATATGAGTCTACACTACAAAATGTTCTTTTAGATATACATATTTAATCTTGCATGCATAATAATAATGGATAATTATTAGTTTTAAAAATTGCACTAGCCAGTAATAAACAAAGACGGTAAGAAGTTGTTTACAAGTCATGATCAGTGTTCAAGAATGTTAAATACACTGTTAAATAAACTTGGATAATAATAAAAGTTACATTTCTGTCAAACCTAGATAAGCAAATGTTCGGAATTTTGGTTGAATCCACTTGAAACACGACAGGTGAAAGTGTCACGCCTTCTCTCGGCAGGTGAGTGATGTAATGCTGAGCTCTGCATCCGCGCACAGGCTCGATAGAGTAGAGCAGACTTTAGTTTTCTTCTGCACGTTTCAAGAAACAAGCATGCACAGTTTGCCGAACGTACCTTCTTCCACGCTGACATTCTAGGTTTTCCTTGAGCTTGCGGCTACATGGTGAGGGTGGCAGCGAAGTTTTGAGAATGCATGTGCTCGGCAGTCGCCGCCCCGCGGGTGCAGATCCTGCGCTCCCGGGAGCTGCTGTAGCGCTTGTCCGCGCCGCTGGACGGCGGAGTTCAGGACGCCGCATGATCAGCCGCCATCATGATGAGGTCGGAAGTACAACAACGCAAAGCAGCTCATTTTTCTCATATGCGTTACATTTTAAATCCTGGATCCATATTAAATGTTTAAAATAGTCCAAATTAAAGATGGGAAACTTGAGCTGTGTCTTACCATTCACTACTGTTTACACCTGTTCGAAAAGTGTATTGTAATTATAATAATGGTGTGAAAGTTTGTATACTTTTGAGGAAAAACTAATACATTTCTCCCTCTGATATGTCTGTCAGAAAAGAAGGTAATAAGGAAGCACTGAATAAAACTATGTTTAAATGTTTACAATGCTCACTTGCTACAGATTCTTGTAAGTTACACTGCACGTGCTTTTTGTTGACATCAGGACCTTGACAGTAAACAAGTTTTATTAATTTAGTTTCCATGCTTGGAATATAAAAAAGAATTGTAAAGTTATATATACATGTTCTAAATTAGTATTCCAGTCCAAGGTCCTGCAAAGACTGTGTCCTGCAGCCCAAGAGCAGAGTGTGCTGCAACCTGCTCCCCAGGAGCGGAGCATACTTGCACCTTTGCCACCTGTAAAAAGACCTCAGTCCATCCCACTCAAGAAATCAGGTCAGAGTTTGCTTCATACTTGCCCAAAAAATGAAAATGCACTCCCCCTACTCCCCCTCGGGCTATCTAAGATGTAGATTTAGCATGTTTCTTCATTGGAACAGATTTGGAGAAATTTAGTATTACATCACGTTCTCACCAATAGATCCTCTGAGTCTGCTGTGATTACTTGTGGATTATTTGATGTTTTTGTCAGCTGTTTGAAATCTCATTCTGATGGCACCCATTCACTTCAGAGGATCTGTTGGTGAGCAAGTGATGCTAGATTTCTCCAAATCTGTTCTGATGAAGAAACAAACTCGTCTACATCTCGGATGGCCTGAGGAGTGCATTTTCAGCAAGTTTTCTTTTTTAAGGTGAAGTATTCCCTTGAAGTTTTAACAAAAGGAATTGACTGCTCTTTCTTTCTCTCTCTCTTTTAGGTAATGAGAAGAGTACAGCAGTACAAGGCAAAAAGCTCTACACTGTTCTTCCTCCTCCTGAAGGCTACCTCATTAAAAGTGGGGAGGATTTGGTCGTACTATCCAATCCAGATCCCACTGACTCAGAGGAGAACCCAGCTGGTGAGTTGTTAACAACTATCTTGTATCTAATTAATAACACTTTATCTCTTAGATGAAAAACATCACCATCCCTCCTTTTATTTCTCTTTTAATCACACTCTCCAACAGGAAATGGATATCAGTAGTTGTGGTGAAGTCATCCTGGTAATGCCTTACTAATAATCCTGACATATTATTAGTCACTGCAGATAATATTAGCCATTCTGTTTAGCTGTATATTGATATCCTGTTTTATATTTTACTTTTGAATTATTTAGACTGATCAGTTGTGTTTTTAATGTTTGGGTGAATTTTTTTTTTTTTTTCGTTTGTTTATTTTAATTGTGCATCGCTTGTTGTGGATCCAAATGATCAAATCATTTGATTCAGTGGAGCATATTATTAAGCCACTGCACCCAGAATAAAAACTCAGAATAACAACCTTATTCAAAACAGTTTGGATTTCTCATCTTGAAAAAGACACAAATGAGTAATTTGTATGTTTAAGTCACACAAACAAAAGGTAATCAGACATTAAGATTATTTGAGATTACTGATTTGCTCTGATCATTTGTGAAATTTTATTTTGACCAATTTGAGACTCTTTCCTGCTTCTCCTGTTGTATTGATATGGACAGGATGAGTTTACCAAAATGAGGGTCTCTTTATCATCCTTTGTAACATCCTTTGGAAATTTGTATTTGTCCTGTATGAAATTTAATTGTAATACCATCCAAAATATGACAAAACCAAGCACCTTTTTTATTACATATTACTCATCCCACAATTGCAAGTCTTTTAATTCAGATGCAGTGTTTGGCCTAGTGTCCATGCTGTACTCCTCTCCTCTTTCACTAAAAAGCTCTGCAGATTTCCTCCTCCTGCTGTCTTTTTGTTGCTATTGATCTGAATAGACCTCAATGGACCTGCAGAGTGGCAATAACTTTGCTCACATCTCTCTCTCACACACAGACACACTGTCCATGTTATTGAGGCTTCACTCATCCCTCCTTTATTACAACCCATTCTCATTGTATGAGCTGTATGCTGATGAGCTGTATCTTTGCTTCCTGCGGTGTGTTGCTCAGATGTGCGGTCAGTTCCTCGGTTCTGAATACAGATGAAAAAAATCATTAGCTCAGCACATCTCAGTGTGTTTGTATAGTCCTGAGGAGCTTGAAAAGCCTGCAGAAAAGTACTGAAAGGGCAAAGGGGTGTGTGTGTGTGTGTGCGCACGCTATCCACTCAGGTAATTGCTTCTTATAGTACGTGCACATTTCTTGTAGGATGATTTTTATTTGAAAGAGTCTACCAAGAGCATAAATGTAAATGTAATGAGGCTGTAACTGATGTGATTCAGTTGTTATAGTGAATTTATTTAAATCTGTTCATGGCAAATCAGCCACTTTAAACCTCTTTCTCCAGAGAATGGAGCCTGATGCCTGTCGGATTTAAAAACCCTTTGTAATAATTCTAATGCTGTGAGAAAGTCCAGAATCCTCCTCACCAATGAGCCATTTTTGGATTATTTAGATGCTGATGACCATGAGTTATATAAGAAGAGGAAGAAGAGGAGAAAGAAAAAAGTGTTACCCAATACCACAGAGGAAGTATCCACCCCTCCAGCAGAGGGCGCTGTCCTGGGCCAGACAGATGCTGCACATCCCAGTGATGAAGGGGACACTGGAAGCTCAGTAAGCACAGAGCAGCTCAGCAAGAACAGAAAGAGGAAGATGAAGAAAAAAACGTCACAAAGAGAAAGTCCTCGCTCTTGGATTAGTGCCTCGAGCAAGAGCTGTTGAATTCACGTACGCACAGAGTGGAGATGGAAATTCAGGGGAGGTGCTCGATTTCCTTCGTACCACACAGGAGATCTACCTCTCTGATCTCAAATCCTCTGGTATAACATATATTTTTTTCCCGTATTAATGAGGATATAAAGGACATTGAGGGTATAAATATACACTACCACTCCAAAGTTTGCAGTCGGTACGATTTTTTTATCTTATTCACACCCAGGCTGCATTTTTTTGATTAATAAAGTAAAAACAGTAATATTATGAAATATTTCTACAATTTAAAACTAAGAATTACCACAATATATTTTAAAAAGTAATTTATTCCTGTGATGGCAAATCTGAATTTTCAGCAGTCCTTACTCCAGTCTCCAGTGTCACATGATCCTTAAGAAATCATTCTAATATGCTGATTTGGTTTTGATTCTATAATGAATATAAAGTTCAAAAGAACAGCATTTATATGAAACAGAAATATTTTTAACAATGTAAAAAATATAATGCATCTTTGTTGAATAAATGTCTTTATTCATATAACAGCAATAAAATAAATATATATTGCTGCTCTTCTCTTCAGGCTCCTGTGTAGAAAGCGGCCCTTCTCTTTCCCTCATTGCAGTCTGTTCTCTTCTCTCAGGCAGGACGCTGCCCCCTACTGAGATCTCTAAGCTATGTGGACTTAGGGCTGTACTGGTGAAGAATGAAGGCCAGTTAAAATCACAGCTGCAAGAATTCAGACACACAAGCACATTACCTACAGGTGAGTGCGGGTGTTTGGACCTCCCATGCCTGAACATCGAGCAAATGTGTTTTTGATTCATAATGATGGTTGCAAACAATAGAATACAACGCAAAGAAAAAAGTAATATGTCGGCGCCGATAGCCTTGTGGGCAGCGTACCAACATACAGCGCAGTTGCGCTTCGGGTGTCCCGTGTTTGATTCCCAACCTGAGGACCTTTCCCGAACCCGCCCCCCTCTCTCTCTCCCACTTCGCTTCCTATCACATCTGATCTGTACTATCACAATAAAAGGCAAAAATAAATCTTTAAAAAAAAAACAAGTAATAGTAGCCACATATTTTAATTTTTACATGTCTGCACTCATTAGTTGATCTTACTGCTTTTATTCATTGAAGCGAGGAAAACAAAAAGATAGAGATGGATAGATAGATAGATAGATAGATAGATAGATAGATAGATAGATAGATAGATAGATAGATAGATAAATAGATGGTCAAATAAATGCAGCTTTGTTGAGCATAAGAGACTTCTTTAATAAACATCAAAAATGGATGCTAATTTAAATTGTAGTCTTGCTTTATAGACATAAGAAAATCTGTGTTTACAAAGAATGTGCCCATAGTGTTTTTGCATGATTTCTGATGTATGTACTGTAATGTATGTGTACAAGGCATGAAAGTATTCTTTTGAAAGTATTCTATTGTTTGCAGTGTGAAGTCAGATTAGACCTTAACAAGATGATCAGTGTTTTCCTGAGGAGCTACAAGCACCCAGCGGATTCAGGACACTCCGCACAGGTGTCCATGGTGACTCCTAAACATAGCCTCTGTCTCCACGACAACCACAGGACATTCCATTTATCCATTTTTTTTTTCACCCATACGCCATTATTTCAGGTCATTGACCCTGTTATTGCAGCAGTGTGATTTTCCCCTCAGACTTCCTAATAACAAAAAATTTTATTGAAATACAGGTGCCATGGTGCATTTCACTAGAGCAATTTTTATTATATAGCAGTTATTTGGTCCCGTTGTGATTTTAATCTCTTTTACAAGAGAGATCTGGCCAAGATATCAACCAAATTCAGGCAGAAGAAAACATAAGTAAATAAAACCCTAGCAAAAACATTAGAAAATGCACATACATTTACTACATGATCATTACTTACTCTTTCTTGTTTTACAGATGAGGTTTCGGTAGTCTGCACAGTTATTGAGTATTGGCGGGCAGAGATTCTGCCCATGCAGAGACAGCAGAGGACATGACGCCCCCAGATTCAGCGCCTGAGAGGAAAATGGCTGTGAATAACCAGCAGGTCTCTGATTGTAATATCTCATTATGAAAGAGATCTTCAGTCATGCTGTTTTATAGTCAAGGATTTCAAGAAACTCTGGATCAGTCAGCTTTAGCAACAATTTGGATTCCTTTTGAAGACCCAGAATGATGTATTCTAGTTTATCTTGCCTACACATTAATAATTACTTGAGAAAAATATATTTTTTACACATTCTCTGCTGCTCAGTCTTTCTTCATACGGCACCAGTACACTCCCAGAGATGTTCCAGAAAGTATATTATAAACACTAAAGTATTGTTATTGACCGTGACTCTGGATCAATGGTGTTCCTCAGCTCATTATGAGGAGTCTGTGGTTTAGCCTCTTAGCGGCTAATTATCTTAACATCAGACCGTCAGCAGCTCCTTGCTGATCTCACAGCCTGTTTGGATCATGACGTTTAAGCTTTTACGCACTAGACTGCTCGTTAACATCATTTACCAAAACCAGTGCCTCATTTACATTTTCTTTTTCTATTCAGTGAGCTACTTTGGGCCATCAATGTGACAAGCCACTGTAACCATCAGTGTGACTATAAAAATGTCTATAAAGATATTTATTAAACTTTTAATTCAATTTGTGAAAGAAAAACAGATGTGTGCTTGTTTTCAGTGATTGTTTGATATACCTACCTGCAATGCACTACATACTAAACTGATCCATTTAAATTGATTCAATGGCTTATCCATGACGTCAAGGAAGAATGAGTTTAGCTATACAAGCATCTCTAGACTGCACCATGTGTGTTTGTGCTAATCTGCGACACAAGGCAACCCACTTGGATGTCATTATAGGATCACATGGATCTGGGCTGGCCCAGACAGAGAATAATTTTTTATTGCTTCCCATTATGTTACAGTGTTTGGAAATAATAACCCTGCCATTTCTCTCAGAAATATTTCCTTACACCAGCTGGAATATGGTGCGGAGGACACAGCAGGTGTGATGATGGTATTATACAGTAGCAGCTGAAAAGAACAAAATAAAATAGCTAATCATCTTGTTTTAGTAGTAAACGCAGCATATAATCAGACTAAAGGCTCACTGCAGCTTTAATATCACAGTTTACTGGTTTACGGTTTATGGATCAGGACTGAATATCCACTCAGAAGATGAGAGGCAATCCTGCAAAGAGGTGGAGCGAATATCTGCCAGTCAGAAGTGCTCGGAAAAGCAATTTAATTTAAACATACTAAATGATCTGCCACTGAGTGAGGCCTGTTTATTTAACAGGTCCTCATAAAACAAGATTTGTCAGTCCCCAGTGAGGCCCTGAACACAGACAGATAAAACATTGTGCGGTTGAAGGGTCTACAGTACTGTGTTGGGAAAGACAATATTCTGCTATCCCCTGTTTATTATGTTCTCTACCCTGAGGCAAAACTCCAGACAGGTTCATTTTGAAGTGTACCAACAAACAGATATTTAACTAGGCGAGTAAGTGAGACAAAATGGTGGCAGAAACATCTGCAATATACTGTTTTTGTTTCTAAGATCTTCACTAGCATCCATAAGCTTAGGGTCAGAAAAAAATATCCCTTTCCATTGCATTTATTGCATTACATTAATGTTTGAGCTACAGTAAAGCCTCTTCAGTTCCATAAGTAAGTTAAGTATCACAACTGTTTTCAACATTGATAATAATACATGTTTCTTGAGCACCAAATCAGCATATTGGAATGAGTTCTGAAGGACCATGTGACACTTTGAAGACTGAAGTAATGGCTGCTGAAAATTCAGCACTGTCATCACAGGAATGCATTACACTAAAAAAAAAATCAAATAAATATATTCAAAATTATACAATTTTTTTTAGCTGTTTAGTTTTTAATTTAGATTTGTTTTGTTTGTGTTCTGATAACTAGGCCACCTCTGACCTGTGTGACTAGACTTTATAGCCCTTTCCGGCTTTACACATGCCAGGCTATACAAGGATGTCGTCCTTCACAACAACTTAACCCCGCATCCCTCACTGTCGCCACTGTCGCCATAGATAGCATGTCCAAGTGTGTGCTAGCCTCATTTTGGTAATCTCATTGAGACAGAGACAGACAGACGGGGCCTATATAAGCTCTGACCAGAGCAAGACAGCGATAGACGTCCAGTCCAACCAGAGTGAGCTCTATCCTCTGAGAAACCTCTTTCTGTCAGAAGGAGAGGAACAAAGAACCAGAGGAAGAGGTCCTGCTAACAAACAAAGCTCCAAGGCCTAGGGACTAAATTGATATGTTTTTTGGTCTTCCACGTCCTAGTTTAGGACACATCCGCTACTTGCAGGTGAGTAAAAGAATCTTACTGCAGAAAAGTACAGGTAAATTAAATTAATCATCTGTGTTTATAGATCTGTATATGTATAATATGTGTACACCTAAATTGGGGCAGAACTGCAGGGCTAAACTCATAAAGCTAACTGGATGTTGATGAATAATCTTTTTGTTCTATAATTTAAGAATTTTTACAATGTTCCACATGTTCTGATTTCAATTGCTATTATCTCAAATTAGGCCTTTAATTGGCCATTATTACATTGGAGAACTGTTGTAATTACAATCCATTTTAAGTTGTTATAGAATTATCATAATTTACTTTAGAGTATTCTTTAATTATTTAAACATTTAACATTTCACAGCCAAACAAAATGAGTCATCAGTCAGGCAAGTTAAGGTGTTTCTAATTAAACATGATCTGAAGGTTAATGTTTGTCAGTTCATCATACAATATAAATATGTATTTCCACTCTCTTTCAGACGTCCGCCGTACAGACTGTGACCCAAAGAGCTCACGATCTCGTAGTGCCGCGGGTGGCTGTTTTTCTGGGTGCATTGGGAATTGCGATGTCTGGATACAGCTCTCGCCAACTCGCTGTTCACCACCGTCCCTCCACACGCATCCTGCACTGGATGTCCAAACCTGCCATTAATGTCGATAGCCCCGGTTCCCCAGGTCGAGCCCGTATGGCTTCAGCCAATAGTTCAATGGCATGCATCAAAAAAGATGAACAGGATCAACCAATCAAAAACACAGGTGACACCAAGCAACCTGTGAAGGCATCACCTGACATATGAAAACAAACAAAAACCTTCAGCCATACAGGGGACTTGTGAGGTCTTACTGTGTAAGATGGAGCATAGTCAATAATTTAGTCTGTGGTTATTTGGAAAGTGCCTTTGTACAAGAAAGCCAGTTTGCCCTGATTAGATTGTGTGTATTTATGAGGTAGGCCGAAGTTGCACAAATGATTCAGCATATATGTGATAAGGACCAACTGTCGGTTTGCTGGTGAGTCATTAAGTTGACATCCTTGTGAAAATCACCTGCATTTTTTTAAAAAATATGTCTAAATATACAGGCATATTGGTTTGATGATGTCATGCTTGGGTGCTGTCACTGGTCGAGCGATATTCTGAAATCCACTGAATTTTAATATGCTGAATCAAGCCCACATACCAAGCATAATTTGCCCGTCTGTCAATGGTGTCCTAATGACTGGCTCTTTACTTAGAAATGTATTTACAGTCACAATAACACCCACTGTGACAGGCATGTTTCCTAAGCTAAACCACTTCCTGAAGATTAGTTTGCTGAATTTATTTACTGGGGCTTGTTAATGAGATGTAAACATACAGGTAGGCTGTGAATGAGTCAGGAGCTGATTTATTGGCTTGGTTTTCAGGTCTTACAGAGAGAATACAGTGTGTTTAAAAAACAGTACTGTATACAGCACACAGAATGCAACTACATGCATATATTTGGGATGATTGTTCTGCTATGTTTTGTATTATGTATAATCTTTTTAAATGCTTATTTTAGCTGTTTTATATGGCTGCAGTATTACAGCCCTAATAGCAGTGTCTATCTTATAAACAATACAAAAAAAAATAGCTGTGTATGGATTTACATGTTATGCAAATAAAAATAAAAAATAAATCAAAATATCATTTTTCTTCGCCTTTTTTATTTTTTCTATTTTTATTTTTATTTATTTATTTATTTTTGCGGTAAAAATCACTTAAGTTTATTGCATTGCAGTCATTTAGGTCAGATAAGCTAAAGGCTAAATAACATTATCTTAAACGTCTGTTGCTCCTCAAGGTAAGCCTTTAAATTAGGATTAGGGTCAGCATCAGGTCAGAAGTTAAGGTTAAGGTGAACTGACAGGCTGCCTATAGAGTTCATTATGCTTTATAAATTATACCCCTGCACTAACGTAAACCTTTAATAATGATGATGTTTATGAGAAGAATGTACTCCTGATGGAAAGAAACTCAGTCATTTTAAGGGTGTTTACATAAATTGTTATTTGTAACTTGTCGCTCCTTCAAAACCTGAGGATATGCAGTAATATCATTTGAATGAAGCTGTAGATCTAGTTCACGCTGTCTCCAGTAGTAGACTACTCTTCAGTCCTCATGAGGGGGCAAAAGGACAGTTTTTAACCGGGCTCCATACATCCACCCTGCAGTCTGCTCTTGATCTGCTCTCGTCCCGTGAAGCGGTGCGGCTCCACCAGCGACAACATGTAAAACTTGGAAGTCAGTCCCGGTGAATACAAGACCTTCGATTAGGTGTGTAAGCAACAAAACTATCTATTATTATTGTTTTCGCTATCGTGTAGGTATATATATTAGTCATTTGTATAAGAAATGGTTTGCGGTAATTTTCTCTAGTATTGTAATGCTGTCTGTCCGTGTAATCTGTTAATTCCTTGTTTTTATTATCTTGCTTTAAAGTTGTTGCTGTTATTACGACTTCATTAACTTATTAAAAGTTGCTGGTTCATTAAAGTGATATAAGTTATATTAACTTATATTAGCTATAAAGTAGGAAAGGAAGTGTTGTAACGGCTGTAAATTTTAACCAATTAGAAATTAGGGGGAAAGGAAGTGGTTAATTATTGTTTTAATCCTGATCAGTTCTATTAGATTACATAGCCTATTAATTCATTAATTAGACTACAAAAATATTTTTACAGACTACAGCAATAAAAAAAAAAATAAGACCCAACTTTATATTCTATATGCTATTTATTTTGAATTGTCATAGAAACAAAATGTGTTACAACACTCCCTGGTCTTTCACAGCAGTGTAAGTTTAGCACCGTCCATGGGTTTTTGCATTTTCATGCAAAGTTTACCAAAAACCTCATTCAAATTTCCCTGCCATTGGTGCAGAGCTTTCTGAATATCTCTGAACTCAGTATGAGCAGAGATACTAATACAAAATCTTTTATATCTATCTATCTATCTATCTATCTATCTACCTATATATATATATATATATATATATATATATATATATAGATATAGATATATATATATATCTTTGGAGTTATTGATATGTAGATTTGGAAACACCACTCTGTTATTTGGACATTGGATCAAGAGTTGGACAAAGACCTGTGTGTGAATAAACTATGTGTATGATTTTTTTTTTTTTTTTTTTTTTTTTACTCATCCTCTAGAGTGAAACAAGCTGTTGATGACATGGGGAATAACTCTGGAAAAGAACGACATGGGTCTTCAGGTAATTGTTTTTGACAACAAGCACACACACACACACATACGGTGTTTTATTGAGATACCCCCCCAGCCCAAGGCGCAGGGACATACACAAGAATTTTTTACAAGAGAAAAAATATCGACAGAGAGAGATATATAAACATAAAAAAATAAGGAAAGAAAAAAGTGCTGTGTGAACTGTGAAGCAGGTATGTGAATGTTGAATATTGAAAAAGAAAGAACTGCAGGAGAGTTATTAAATGTAAGACAGAGAGAGAGTCATTATTGGAATACTGTATTGTACATTCTTCCCTGTTATTGGTGGTGTCCAGAGCCCTCAGACTCACTGACTCAGCAAACCTTTCCCACCAAGAGAGATGACAAAGACTTCTTAATGAAGAACACTCACACACACACTCACTCACACACATTCAATCAAATCTGTGCCTCTTGGTTCATATTCAAATAAAGCAAATAGTGAAACCTGCCTTTTTTTAAGAAAGCTTTTTTCTTAAATGATTAGTTCACCCAAATTATTCATTTACTCATTCCAAACTCGTATGATTTACTTTTACATGGTGTACATGGTGCAAGTGTCATAAATTTAGTTTTTATGAAGCCATACAATAGCTTTGTGTGAAGAACAGATAAAATTTTAAGTTGTTTTCTGCCAAAATTTATGAATGGAGTATGAAAAATAAATTGATTTTCTTTTTTTATTGCAACATAACAATGGGAATTATACACAACATTGTTTGATGATGATGGGTTTTACAGAGCTTAAGGGAATAGCACAAAAAAAAAACTGCAAAGAGCTTCCATAGACTCGCAAAATAATGAAAAAATTCTACTTAAAGTCTAGTTATTATGTCCTTCATACAGAATTCTTACTAAGTTGACTGATCTGAGAAGGAAAAGAAAAGAAATGTTCTTGAAAGATACACTTAAAATAGGGGCAAAAGGATAAAGGACATTTTATATGTATATTATTTTTTATTTTTATTTAAAAATGCATTTTAAAATGCATTAAAAAAATCTTGAATCGTTCTTTTACTAGATGTTTAGATATTTTACTGGAAAACCAGATAAAAATGTGACTCGGAAATAGTGTTAATAGTAGTGTCATCTATCCAGATAAAGAGACAAAAAAAATTGTATTAGATTTAATTTACTAGTCGCATAATTCTGTACCCAGACAGTGTCTTTTTGTCCCCTGAAACCATGAATATTACCACATTCTGAACATCCCATGAATAACAGAAATAAACTTTCATTTCTATGATAGACTAATCTACGCACACAAGTTATCATATCAGGTAATGTTTTATTTTAAGAGTTCTGAGAGCTCCACCTCTGTCTCTCTATAGGCACTACTGTGGAAACGTATGAAACACCTCCCACCTCACCGTATAGTGTTGTTACTACCTGCTCACCAACCACACAACTGGTGTCCATTTCCAACTGTACAAGCACAGCCACCCCTGAATCAGCTCAAGATGCTCTGAGCTCCCCCAATCAGAATGATGAACCGTTGTTGGACTGCAGGACAGGGCCTGCAAAGGAGGCTGAGGAGGGACTTAAGATGACAGAATCACCTGGGCAGGTGTCTTATCTCTCAGATGTGTGTGTGAATGGAGACACAGAAGTGGACGCAAAACTCCTACAGGAGTGTTTGAACACACTGCAGCTTAACAACATTGAAGAATCCACGCACATATTAAATGGTGAGTTAGACAGTCATGCTATGTCCATTCATTCATTAATTCAAGCATGTACATATTTACATGAACTACATATAATCTTTAACATGTTGAATAAGTGTTCTACACATAATAACATTCTCATTGTATTACTGTACATACATTCGTGGGTCTCAACTAGTGTTGCTGGTCTGTTCTGATCATGGACAGCAGGGAGGAAAAAATGCTACATGCAAATAATAAAATGCAGTTAACCAAATAAGCATGCATATTTATATCTGGCTTGTGTTTTGTTGTTGAAATCGCTTCGCAGAAGAATTAGACATTTTTGAAAACTGAACAAATCTGTGGAAGGTAAAAGGAAATACAACCCAGAGTACATCAAATATTATTATTATTGTTATTTTTATTTTTTTTATTGTTGGGTTGCCAGTTGATATCTAAGATAAAAATCTGGGTCCTGAAGAATAACCTCTTGAAAACCACTAATGCCTTTCTAGATTTTTATTCACAGCTGTTGTTTACAGATTGTTTATTAAACAGTTGTATCACTTTTATCATATTGCTGTTGCTGTGGGTTTATAAAGGCAATAAACCATATGAGGTCATGCATTCCAATGGTTTTACTACTGTTGTAAACTTAAAGTAACACACTTCCTTTTGTGGTGTTTTGCTTTATTATGTGCTTAGCAAATACTAATATCATTTATAATGTGATTAATATTGAGAATAAGTTTTTTGTATGTTTTTCAGATTTGTTAAAATGTTTTCTGGCGGAGAGGGAGAAGATGAAGGAGGAATTGAGAAGTTGTAAGGAGAAGATTCAGGTGAATCACATTTGCTTCTTTTTGTAGCATCCATGTACTCTCAACTGACACATTGTTTCTCAGCTGCCCCAAACCCTGACATTCAGTTTGTGCTTGACACTTTGGTTTCTAAAATTCCCTCTTTTGAAGACAGAGGAAAATGCAACAGGAAGTCACATTGTTCCCAGAGCTGTAGGTCAATGATTGTCTGATAACAGCCTGTCAGCTTCAGCAAAGGCTTATGGGACATGCAATCCTACAAATGACTCCTTTCCTGTCTTAGCTGAGGAATGGATATTGTTTTTGTGACCGTGTGTGTTTATGTTATGGTTCTCTAACATGGGCCTAATCTGGTAGTCTCAAGGAATCGGATAAAAAAAAAAATCTATTTTTGACAGGAATGAGGAAGAGAAGGAGTAGGCAGAAAAGAGAAAAATTGGTAAAGAAAGGGACAGCAAAGGAAATCATTATCCCTTGCATAGATTTCTGAATAGATAGATTTAGTATGAAAGAAAGAGAAAGTTTATTCAAATTAGTTACAGAAACTTGTAAACAACAAAATAGTTCTCTGGTCTTAAAGTAACTATACAGGGTGTCAGGCCTGCAGAAGTAGTAGGAGTGATTGAGACGCAGATGGAAACAGGGAGTGAACGGAAGATACTGAGGGGGATGTGGAGAATTCTGTTCAGCTCTTGCAAGAACAAAACTTTTTTGTTTGGCCACTGTGACAGCAGAAGTCAGCATGTAACGACTCACTGACTAAACAACAGAGTGAATGTGTGTTACTGCCCAGCCTTCTGTAAGTGGATATATCTTTACAATTCAACTCAAGCACTAATCACACTTACATGAACTTAGTTTAACCAAATTAAAATAGGACAAATCAAGTCAACTTATTTTTATAGCGCTTTTTACAATAGAGATTATTTCAAAGCAGCTTTACAGTATTAAACAGGAAATTAATCATGCAACTCAATCATGCAAAATTCAAAAATGAGACAAATCCAAATTCTGCTGTAAAGCAGCTGTTGCATGTCAATAGTGTTATTATTCAGCTCCAGTCAGATCAGTGTTGGTTCGGTTCAGTTCAGTTCAATAACTGTGTAAAGTTCAGACAATAACGTCATTATTCAGCTCAATTCAGTTCTAGTTTTGTTCTGATCTAATAGTGTCAGGGCAGTTAAATAATTTTGCTGAACATTAAGTGTCTTTTAGACCCCAAGTAAGCAAGACAAATGCGACAGAGGCAAGGAATCCAAACTCCATCAGGTGACAGAAATGGAGAACAAACTTCGAGAGAAACTAGGCTCAGTCAGAGAACTAGTTATCGTCTGGCCAATTGACCTTTTTAATGTCACCATATCAAAATTGACAACTCTTAATTTTTTTATGAAATGTTGCATTGTTTATTATAAATGATTTATATGTGCATATAATTTAAAAAAAATCATGTGCCCTCATAATCTGTAGCATGATTTCATCCAGCATGTGTGCATGTTAATCGGACTACAATTGGCCTTGCTGTTGTGCGCTTTCTCCAAGACAGAGATGATGCACAACATGTATTAAATCACTACCACACAACTTTCATATTCGATCATAAGATTTAGAGTCACTCTTTGTAATATTCCCTGTTTCATTTTGACCTGAATCTCTCATGCAATGTCAACAATCTCTCTCGCTCTGCTGGACATTGCTAAAATGCTAAAACCCATGTGCTAACAATGACTATACTCACAAAGCACAAAATATGTTATGGGTGTGTGTGTGTGTGTGTGTTTGATGGGTAGTGGCAGGTCCCTTCATCTGCAGCTTTTGTTTCAATCTTACACACACACGTTATGAACGTAAGAAGCTGGCGGATCAGTTCCAGATGGACTGCACTGAATGCAGGAGTCACACACTGGCTTTGGGTTTGGCTGGAAAAAGCTTTCCAAACTGTATTAGACCATTGTGTCAGACGCACTTGTCTGTGGGCACTTTTCTGTGTGTGTAGTCGAGTGTAGCGATTATGTAGTGTGTATGTGTGTGTGAGGGGTTGTCAAGTAGGGTGAGAGAGTCGCACTCTATCCACCCCCACACACACTGTACGAAAGCCCTAAAAAAGAGCAACAACTTCTTATCATCATGGGTGTGGTACTTCCTTAGAAATCCCAATGAGCTGATGTCAATGAGCTGATGTCTAAACCATCACCACTGTCCAGAGAGAGAGGGAGGTGGGGTCATTTTCTGTCCTGTCTGGATGACTGGAAAGCTGTGAGTGTGAGCAGAGAGAAAGACAGAATTTAATGACTTTAACAAGGTTGGATGATTACCAACATGTGTTAATGCTGTTGTAATCTGTTCTTATTCATCAATAAAATTAAGTGTCTTTTCAGAGCAAATGGTTCAGGAATTAAACCGGCTAATAGGAAAAGCTTTCTTTTGAATCATAAGGTAAAATGCTTGAAAATCCTTCCCGTGACAGACCGTTCTTATTATGAAATCATTGAAGATGCGTTATATCACTAGTAATAATCACTGGTCTTTTCATTTCCTTTGAAAGCTGGAATACATTACACAACTTTTGCCCTGAAGCTAGTTGCAGAAAGTCAGAGATAGCTTGCAGATTTTGGTCAGTCAGAGCTGACAGATTTCACATAAAATGGCATAGTGTAAAATGGGCACAGACAGATTTTTTAATTTCTGACTGATTCAGTCACTCACTGATTCCAGTCGGAGGAAATCAAATGTGTTTGATATCTTGAGCTGATTTTAGAAAAGCATTTCATTTGCCATGCGTCTCCTCGCAACGAGGCACATTTTTGTGCCTGAGTTTGTTGTTCCGATTTCTGAATAACTTGAATGTCTGATTTTCAGTCGTTTAGTTTTTTGTTGTTTTTTTTCTTGCTGTAGCCATTTACAAAGTCAGCAGATGTATGATACCTAGTGTTTTCAAATCTGTTCAGATATTATACAACATGTAGTGTATACTTTAGTGAATTTCAGAAGCAAGATATTTAATACTGGTTTGAAATTTTAATTGTAACGTCAATAAGTTAAACTACAGATTTAAAAAAAGAAGAATTGTAGTGCATAAAATACTACAAAATTACACAAATCTACACTGCTAAACAAAGTGTGCAGTCAACAATTTTACATTGTGCTTTGCCGAATATTTTAAAGGGTTTAAAATTTAAAACACATTACAGAAATACCTAAATACCCCCCCAATGTCTGTGTTCCTATATCAGATAGACTCTTATGTGTGTGTCAGAGAAAGTGTGATGTTGTGTATTCTTGCTATAATCAGCTCCAGCTGGGGTCTAGAGGCCTCGGAGTGATGAAGAGGGTCCTGAGACTTTCCCTGCTCTCTCTCTCTTTCCTCCTACTCTATTTCCATCCTGTTTCAGTGTTATTTGTTTAGACAAAGCTGGGGTCTTAAACCTTTTTCAGGCTAAGGAACTAACGTCTAATCTATAATAACATGCATATAGTATTAATGTATTTACATACTTATGATGCTTTCTTTGTTATGATGCTTACATTGTAAAGTCATTAAAATAATCATTATAGAAATTGAGAGTCATGTAATTTTAGAACTTTGGCTGAAGTTAACATACTAGTATTTTTGCTTAATGTAGATTTTCTTTTTTTCCACAAAATAATAGCTCTATAGCTCATAGTAGTAGTCTTCCAGTTGGTCTTATGTCTCTTCTCTCTTTCTTTTTTCTTACGGATTTCCCCCACATTTGGAATCTTTTGTCCTCAATGACTTTGCCTGCTTATTGTCCTCACCTTTTTCTGTTTTATGTTATTGTAAAGATTTGCACAATAATGAGCTACTCACTTCGATAACTTTAGTAGTCAGTCAGTTGTCTTTATATGAGTCATTTTCTCTCTGGCACAATCAACACAGAGTTTCAGTCAGTTCTAATGAGATAGAGACAATAAATGAAATAGATGATGAAAGAGAGAGAAAGAATCCGTCATGATGTTTTTAAATTGTGATAAGGAAACTAAATTGTGTGTTTACATGTGTTATCATTCTAGGAAATCACTCTTGTATTTCTTGACATCTAACTATTGAGAAATCACTTTATCGCCAGGACATGCTCAAGGCTGCAAGCGGAGTAGGATTCCTGTGTGTGTGCGTGTGTGTGTGTGTGTGTGTGCGTGTGTGTGTGTGTGTGAAATGGCCCTGGACCACTGCATGCAAATAGTGCAGGATACGTTTCATGTCGTTGAATGAGGACTCTGATCTTGCTGCGACGTGCAGAACAAGCTCAGATTTCTAAGAGTGGAGTTTAATGTAAGCATATTGTGTGTAAGTTTGTGTTTAGCAAACAGTAAGCGGTGGACAGCAGCACAGTATAATCACCATAGTGGTGAGATTCACAACAAACCTTTTGACCTCATAGACTCATAGCTGACTCTATCCGAGAGGAAAACGTTCATATCCTCTGTCTACTGCTCTGCTCTCAAAGACCAGAGACCCACTTCCTCCTAGTAATACTGTCTGTTTTGGAATAGAGTAAATACACCTTGAGGAACAGGTTCTTTTGGCTTGTGTGAACAGCAATGTTCCCATCAAATTGGTATATATATTTGAATATATTGTATATATTTTATTATAAAACATTTAATTAAAAGACTTTAATTTAACTAAAAGATTTTATTTTTATTATTTATAATAATTTAATTATATATATGTATAATATTTAAAATTGTAACATACCAATTAATATGACTAGGCAGAACGTGAGGAGTGGCAGCAATTCCAGGCTGACCTGAAGGTGGCGCTAGTGGTTTCAGACAGACTGAGGGCAGAAGCTGAGGAAGAGCTAAGTAATTTAAGGGCAGCAAGGCAGGACCTGGGCACACAGCTAGCCAATGCCTTGCAGGGTCGCCGGGAGGTCGAAAGTCAATTGGAGAGCCTCAGAGTTGAGCTGGAGCAGAGCAAGCAGAAACTGAAGCTGGTCACAGACAGCCACCAGGGGGCGCCAGCAATGAGGGCCCTAGAGAGACAAGTGGAGGGTTATGGGAAGAGAACTGGACCCGAAGATCAACTGTGGACACATGAAATGAAGGGGAAAAGAGAGATGCGCATCTCTGGTACTACAGAAAGGTCAAGGTGAGTGTTATGCAGTTATTTATGCAAAAAATTAATCCTATACATACAGTTGTGGCCAAAATTATTAGAACACCAGAATTTTCACCAGCTAAAAACTGGTTTTAAGTCAGTTATTTCTATCTTTTTCTGTAGTGTGTCAGTAGGAAATATCAGTTTACATTTCCAAACATTCATTTTGCCATTAATTGTAATAATCCAGTCAGATTTTTGTTTGCACAAGGAGTCTGACAACAGCCAGTGCTCCACACAGAGATCCGATCTCTGAGATCATAGAGAGATCTAGTGTTCTAATAATTTTGGCCACCACTGTACAAAGGTTCAAATTTTGAGATTGAATAAATGCACAATATAAACATTTAATGTAAAATATACCGGTAATACAATAATACATCTAACTTACAACAATGTGCAGTATTGCTGATCTTTTGTATTGATAATTAATACAAATACAACTGTTCATTGTCAGTTCATGTCAGCTGAGGTCCATTAAATAATATTAACAGATACATCTTTTGATTTTAATAATTTATTAGTGAAGGTTGATATAAACGTGAACATAAAGGTCAATATGTTAGAAGTATTTTGCATTGTTAACTCATGTTTGCTAATGTAGTTAACTAAAGTTAACAAATGTAACCTTATTGTAAAGTGTTAACAATATACTTTACAATATTATGATTGATAGTACAGATTTCTATATCTTTTAGCTGCCTTTTTCTCTGTATTTTAATGGATGGTGTTTCCATTAATAACAGCTTTGTTTTGGAATGAATCTATTGAGTGAATGATTGATTGAATGATTGAATGAATCACTCAGTACTCAACAGATGCTCACTCATCACTACCTACTGATATAATTATGGAACACTAATAGAATAAATAAGTTTTTTTGGTGATCTATATCAAAAGATTCAAGTCTGTTATATGAATCATGGGACATGTACTAGTTTGGAAATCAAGTTAATGGACCTATTACATCTGAACATGTTAGAGTGGAGTCGATTCCTCTGTATGGAATCCAAAGTACTCTCGATTCCCAACGGAATCAAAGAATGGATTCAGATTCAGTCTGATTCATGTTTATCTGTTCATCCGGTGAGTTCCATGAAGAATTCATTGTGAATCAGAGCACAGTTGATGCATGCCTCAGACGTATCCGATTTGTCCGATAGACAACATTGTTTAGAGATTCTAAATGATTCATTGTTTACATCCCACAGTCTGTCAAAGAGACAGTGTGACCCATGTTATGTTCATGGATCATTCCTTCATTTTGCAGGAGCCTGTGCCGGCTGCCCTCAGATTACCCTGATGTTGTTGTAAATGGTACTTCCCAACCTTCCGTTACTATGACAACAGCATCTGTGAGTAGAAAAACTAAAAATATTTCCTTTTCTGCTATTTTCAGTCTTTCGTTTTTGGATATTTATGATTACGTATCTAAAATATTTAACGGTAAATATCAGTAAACAGTGTCTAATAACTTCAGACTTCTCAGAGCAAGACTCAAGCAGTAAGTTCAGACCAACAGAACAACAAGACCAGCTCCAATAGAGGTGTGTAAATGGGTTCCATTTGCACAATATCCAGTTGACTGGATTTCACTGAATATTTGTTCCTTTGCTAGCATACCAAACTCATACGGACACAAATGATTTATTTCGTGTGCATGTCTATGCATGTCCAACAGATAAGAAAGTGAAGAATTCACTCCTGAAGACATGCAACTCTTCAGTTTTAGATGTGACAAATAAGATCAACAGGACAAGGTGAATCAAACACTGTTACCTGTTTTTCCAACCTTCGTTCATGAGAAACATTATAATAATTTGTCAGATAATAGAGAACTGAAATGAATCTCCTTTCCCATCAGGACACTGGAGGATTTCCCATCAGGACTCAGGTCGCTGAGGCTTCATGGTAGCTCCAGACGGAACTCCCTGCTTCGCTGGTGTCAAGGCAGAACTCAGGGATACAAGGTACTGAATTCAACCAAACTAAACTAAATAGCTGACAGATCAAACTTGGCAGTCGGCCACACACCCCCTAGTCTCAGCCTCAGACAGCACGGACCACCCACAATCCTTTCAATGACCGTCTGATGCACATTGTACACACAACTGAAAAGCACTTTCTCAGTCTGGAAAGCTCTAGTCTGACACACAGGGTATTTTTTTACCAGTCTGCCTGCAAAAGGAAGCCTGGCAGTTGTATTTATAAGTTACTGGGTTGAAACAACAAACATTTTTAAAGAATGAAATATTCACAGAATTTCCCAAAGTTCAGTTTTTTTTTGTTTTTTTTTAGACACTTAATAGCAAGTCAAATAGATTTAAACTGCAATTTAAAACTTTAGGGTCAGTACAATTTTTTTTTAAGTAATTTATTGTTTATGTAGCAGAATTAGTATGTTTATATTGAAATTTGTATATGCATTCAGCAAAGATGCATTAAATGAATGAAAAGTGACAGTAAAGACACTTATAACATTACAAAAAAAATCTATTTCAAATAAATGCCGTTCTATAAATTATAAATATTACTGTTTTTACTATATTTTGATCAAATAAATACATGCAGCCTTGGTGAACATAAGAGACTTCTTTCAAAAACGTTTTAAACTGTATTGGTTATGTATATTCTGTTGTGTTTATCTGTGAAATAATAGGGACTTTTTTGCTTCTGCATTTATTACATTCGCTTCTACTGATCTTTGTTGTCTGTACAACCATTCATGAAAACTGCCACACCATTATTTAAATCCCCTTTTTTTTCTATGCAGGTATATTATTGTGGTACAAACTATTTGAGATACAACCAAACAGCACATACCTGTATAGAAAAAAATATATGTCAGTCCCCCAATCTTTTCCTAAGTGGGTGGTTCTTCACCAGAAAAAAAAGCTACAATAAAATTGGACTATGTAGAATATATATATATATATATATATATATATATATATATATATATATATATATATATGTGTGTGTGTGTGTGTGTGTGTGTGTGTGTGTGTGTGTGTGTGTGTGTGTCTGTGTGTGTAGTATATATCTAGAATATCAGCCTGTTTCTGTCTTATTTTACTGCCTCCTGTCTTTCTTTCAGAATATTGAGATCACTAATTTCAGCAGTTGCTGGGTGGATGGTTTGGCCTTTTGTGCAATTTACCACAGTTACCTCCCCTCTCACATACCATATGACAAACTCAGTCCAGACAATAAGGTAATACACACTTCATACACATGGCTTCCATGCAAACATATTAACATAAGGGTTGTTATGATAATATTGATGATTTTATCCACAGAAAGAGAATCTTACTCTTGCATTCCAGACTGGAGAAGGTTTTGGAATCTCTGCGTCACTGGTGGGTGAACTTGAGTTTTTTTCTAAACAGTTGTGTTTAATTTCATAACTCAATCATGTAATTACTACACCCTGATTCAGCCACCAAACAAATCAAGCAATGCACTATTAATTAGTTCCAGCTTCAATAATAAAAAAAAATCTGAGATATTGGTGCTGACTTCAGATGAGAATGAGAAACTTGACAGGCAAGATGTGAAAATGACTCAATCATGATTGAATAGACATGTGAATAACTTAGATATGATTGATTAGACATGTAATTGGCTCAGAAATGATTGGCTAAACATGAGAATCAATCAGACATGACTGACTGGATATGTAAATGCCTCAGACATGATTGGCTGATATGATAATGACACAATAGTGATTCAGAGAATAACTCAAACATGATTCATGGAAATTATGCAAATATGACTATTAGTATGATTTCGTGTGGTTGTTCATTTCTGACTAATGTTTCATTGTGGCTCCTCAGACGGTGGAGGAGATGCTAAAAGATGAAGCACCGGACTGGCACAGAGTTCTGGAATACGTAGAGAGCATTTACCGCCACTTTGAGATGTAAGACTGTGAATCCGCGTCCTGATCATTTATACAGTGATCACAAATGCTTTCAAAATTCCACCACAGCAACAGTATATTCTCAGAGGGGAGCACACAACTTCAAGCAACCTTAAAGTGGACCTGAAAGTTCATCTTTAGCTGTTGGTCTGGGATCTGATTTTTTTAAAGTAACTAAGATGTTTGTATTAGAGAAGGTTTTGCATGGCCTGCTAACACTGCCACGTATTCTGACTTCTTGCAAGCAACAAGTGAATTGCTTGTTTCATTATATTATATTGAAGAGCTGTCAAATGGACTGAAGAGTTTATATAAATGTGCTCTCTTGTTGTGCCATTAACCAGTCAGCATTTACAGCTCAGGTGATTAGCTCAAAAATATTTGTGCCAAGAACTGAGAGCCCGAAAAGGAAGCAAGCAGGTTGCTTACTTCTCGGGATCCTGCACCAATTTTGCATTCACACCACTGAGATGAACTGGAATGCTATTGAATAGCTTGTCCTAGTATTATAGACTGCTCCTGAGAAAAGCTGGAGTGTCTGTGTAAAACAGGGTTTTAAGTTGGATGAGGAGTGTCCATCAAAATGACTGTTTTGTTTGTTATTGCTGCTTTCTGCCCTCTGTTGGTTTTCATATAGTATTGCAGGTTTCAATTAGTCTGTTTGTCATTTTGCTCTTTTTTATTTAGATTCTTATACAGTAAGACCTGGACTACAGTATAAGTCTCAAATCACAAAAATCATTACTATTGTATGTGTGCCATGTTTTTTCGCTGTGATCTGATTAAAGAACCGAGCTGATTCATTCAGCAGCTGTAAAATCATCCTGTTTTCTTTGAGCCTCAAAAATCAATGATACTCTGACACCAAAGTACTATTAGTGTGATGTAGATATTAAAGGAAAATAAGGTTCCAGAGACAAGCATTAATAAATCAGTGTTTTGTTTTTACTGTTTGTTTTTCTTACTGCGTATTCAGTGCAGTTTTCACTGACAAATGAGTAAGGCTTGGCAATACTGTTTACGTGAGAATGAATGTATAGGAAAAATGTTCGACTAAACTAGCGTTGATGAAAGGAACATTAAGACATAATTGATTCTCAAATATCAGTGGCTGCGTAAAATTATTGTGGCACAAAAATGTACACACACTTCCTAGGTCATTCCTAAGTTTTGTAAATAAATGCATACGCTTAAGTACCGTATTTTACCAAAATGTGAGAGACTTTTTCTTTGAAAGTGTGTTAGGCAGCACATAGGTTAGTGGATTCACACACTTCCACGTGTCCCTGAAACCAGGAAGCGAGAATGAATATCCAAACAGACTCTCAGTGATCTGCTCGCCTGCCTGCTGTCACCCGCGGGTTACTCAATAACCCTCACTGATCCCCATTCATCAGCACGGTGAGTGTGAATACATCTGAATGCGAGCTGTTGTATTATGTTGCATTGTTTGTTTTGTTCTGACAGCTAAGAGATCTTACTTTATTCCTCCAGTCAGGTGACTTTCAAAGTCTTACTGTGTTTTATGTAGTCAGTGTATAGTGTAGTCGGATTGAATTGAACTAGTCTCTTGAACGCTTTGGGGATCTTGGTGAGTTTTTAATGCTACCGTTAGTGAATGAAAGAGCTCCATTCATATAAAGTGAAACAGGATGCTGCAGGTGGAGGTAAAGCCACGTAGTTCACGTACAGGTTGAGTAAGAATAGAGCACACCCACATACCTGTTAACAATGAACCAGTAATTACAGTAATCACCTTTGTGTGTCTGTCTTCTGATCTGTGCTGAAGGCTCTCAACATGCGTCAGAAGATCTTGGTGACAGGAGGAGGTGGATACATTGGCAGCCACTGTGTTGTGGAGCTGATAGAGGCTGGTTATCACCCTGTGGTCATTGATAACTTCAGTAATGCTGTCAGAGGTAAACAGGCTTCAATAAATCACACATAGTGAAGAAGGGCTTTGGTGGTATTGTGAACACACAGGGACCCCTGTCAGTAAATCTCACTGCATTACAAAGAGCCTCGGAAATATCCTGCACGCACAGTGAGCCCTTGTGTGGAGTGTAGTATTTGCTGGGTGAAGCAATACATAGTCTCAGGAACTAAACTTTTTTTTTTTTTCTTTAAATATGAAATTAAATATTTTATTAATAATATGCATTAGTTTTTATATTTAATTTTAATTAAAAACAATATGTTTTGCTTAAAATATATTTTTAATTTTATTTTAATTATATTGTTAATTTTGCTTTTAAATTTAGGACGAACCTTTTATATTTAAATTAATGTTTCCTGTTTTTCGTAGTTCACTGTATTTTCTAATGTAATTTTTTTTATGTCTGTCATTCTTTGTGGATGTGTGTTTTGTTGAGGAGAGGGTGATGTTCCAGAGAGCTTGCGGAGAATAGAGAAGTTTCTGAATACTCAGATTGAGTTCCATGAGCTGGACCTTCTGGATAAACCTGGACTGGAGAAAATATTCAAAATGGTAAAAATAAATATACACTCTTTTTTTATATATATATATATATATATATATATATATATATATATATATATATATATATATATATATATATATATATATATGTATGTGTATATTATATTATATTATATTATATTTAATCTTTTTCATATCCATTACTTGCTTTGTATAATGAAAACTAATTACTGTTCTACATTGAGCCACAACATGTCTCCTGTTTTCTTCTCATTTTTTATACATTTATTTTATTATTATTTTTATTGTTACTTAGCCACGTCTACATTCTATTTTACAATCTTTATATTTTTATATATTTTATTTTGTATGTATTTTTTTTTTTACCCACAACATGTATGCTATTTTTATTTTATTGTTTATAATTTTATACTTTTATTATTATTTATATTTTGTAGATAGATAGATAGATCTAGAGAAATAAAGGCATGGTTTTTCTTGACAAAACTTGACTGTTAACCTGCTTTTAGAACTTTCCTGGTTAAATAATGTATAACAGCGCCTCTTAGCGGTTAACGGAGTTGATTGTTTCCTCTCTGCTCTCTGTGTCCCAGCACTCCTTCTATGCAGTGATGCACTTTGCAGGACTGAAAGCTGTGGGTGAATCAGTAGAACAGCCTTTACGATACTACAGAGTCAATCTCACAGGAACCATCAATCTGCTGGAGGTAAGAAATGTCTAAATTGTTGCTATGTGTTTGCATGGATTGTCATTGTGCATCATTTTTATGCATGGAGTGTCCATATGAATCTTTGAACTGATTCTTACAGATTCAGTACAGTTTGGAGTCTGTGTGTGCATGTTAGTGCTTAAGGCATGCCTTACTGGCTGTGGCACTGTGTGTGTGTCTGAATCAGGTGATGCAGTCTCATGGAGTTCGTAATCTGGTATTCAGCAGCTCCGCCACTGTCTATGGAGACCCCCAGAAACTCCCCATTGATGAGCAGCATCCAGTGGGTGGCTGCACAAACCCCTATGGCAAGACCAAGTACTTCATAGAGGAAATGATCAGGGACCAGTGCACGGCAGAGAAGGTAGCTGACCGCTCTCTTATGACACCTTTGATTTTGTATGGCAGGTTTGTGGCTGATAAAATGTCTTGCAGGACTGGAATGCTGTGCTGCTCAGGTACTTTAATCCCATTGGTGCTCACATCTCAGGACAGATTGGTGAAGATCCACAGGGAATCCCAAACAACCTTCTGCCTTATGTTGCCCAGGTAACCCGTCTGACCACTTAAGGTCTAGAAGAGCCGTGTATGTGTGTGCGCGCGCGCCTGTGTTTATTGTAACAGATGTTGTTCTTTCTCACTGTGTATGGCAGGTGGCTATTGGCAGACGAAAACATCTGAATGTGTTTGGAAATGACTACAGCACACCTGACGGAACAGGTGATGAGAGATATTTCTGATTTACGTACTAGTTTTGGTTTTGTAATTTGTTTTTACTTTATTTTCTCAATTTGTTTTCATTTTTGTTAGTTTTCTGTATTGTTAGTTTACGTCATTATTGTTAACTAAATATTTTAAACACTGTTTTGGTTCATTTAAACAAAGCTGAAAGAAAATATAAATATTAGATGAAAAACTTAAAAAACTGAAACAAAATTTAGGAATGTTGCCTTGCCCACTAATTTAAATAAAATAAGTTTAAGTTGAAGTACTAAAATTATTAAGACTAAAATTGAGATAAAAATAAATTAAAGCTAAATAGAAATATTTTTATATAAATAATACTAAAATAACACTTGTTTTAGTTGTTGTTGGTGGTTTTTTTTTTTTTTTTTTGTTCTTCTTTTGGTCAGAGTTTTCTAGTTTCAATTTATTCAGTTTTTATTTTATTACTTTATGTGCTATCATTAAAACAATTATCATTTCAAATATTAATGCTGTTAAATTTCTAAGCTATGTCTAATATTTTTGCTATCCAGTGGCATTTTCATGATTAATGCATGTGGGCTGTAAAGGTTTCAAGTTTTATAACTATTATAGCTATGTCTCTAAAACTAAAATGAATTTGTATTATTATTTTTTATTTTATTTTGGTGGTTAGTTTAGGAGTATTAAAAATGTTTGCTTTCAGTTTCTTCCTAGTTATGTTGGTTTTTATTTCAGTTAATAGGAATGTTTCCATTTTCTTTTCATTTTATTTTTCAGTAATGACAATAACACTGATTAATTATTTCTGGGTAGGTGTGAGAGACTACATCCACGTTGTTGACTTGGCAAAGGGGCACATTGCTGCTGTCAGGAAACTGACGGACAACTGTGGGTGTAAAGTATGACTTTTTATTTTTTTCTTCCTCTTTAAAGTACTCCATTTTTCACATCCTTTTTTCTCAGTTTTACATTTCTGTGCTGGTCTCTGTGTAGGTTTATAATCTGGGCACAGGTACAGGCTACTCAGTGCTGCAGATGGTGAATGCCATGGAAAAAGCTTCAGGTCGAAAGGTGAGGGATAAACCTGCTGTGGTCCAAGTGCATATATATTTATATATGCATTTTATGTATATATACATTTATATATTAATACACACATTTTGTTTAGCCTTAATGAAATCTCATTATGACATATATACTGGCTTAAATTTTTTTTGTTTTGTTTTGTTGTTGTTGTTGTTTTTTTGGATCTAATATTCTCTTCAGTGCTAGCATTTTTCTTCTGGTTCCAGATTGCCTATCAGATTGCACCTCGACGCAACGGTGATGTGGCCTCCTGCTATGCAGATCCAACTCTGGCGGAGAAAGAGCTGAGCTGGAAGGCTGAATACGGCCTGGAGAGGATGTGTAAGTGTGAATTGAAATTATTTTAATTCTGCAACGTGTATAAGTAGATAAGAGTGTAATCGGGTGTGAAGTACTGACAGCTCATGATTAATCAGACAGCTCATGATTAATTTTGTTTTTCTAATCACACAGGTGAGGATCTGTGGCGCTGGCAATCCCAGAATCCCACAGGATTCATTAATGGAACACAGTCTTGAAGCTGGATGAATGCAGAATGTTTCTTACAGAAATAAGGGAATTGCACTCATGGCAAAAACAAAAAAACAAAGCCAAAGTGGGACCATGAAGTCTTTCATTTTGTAATAATTATATGTAAAATCATTATATTACAAGAAACTTGAAGCTAAACAAATGATTTTATCAAATTTAAAATGTCTCTTTTGTTTTCTAATGTCCTCCATTTTCGTGTAATCTCACTTTCATCAAAGTATACTGAATGGCGCATTTCTAATCTAGAATTATTTATACTTCCTTGTCAGTATAAAACAATAAAAATTATTTCGCTTATTTAGAAATAACTTGTGTTCTCCTTATTGGGGTTAACTTTTTAACTAATTTTTATTTTCAGCATTGCACTGATTGTTAATTTAACAATTCTGTATAAATCTCTGGGTTAAAATTTTTTTATTTATTTTTCTTTTATTTTTTTCTCTCTCTCACTTGCTTCTTGTTAGACTCGACTAACGAACATCGTGCCCTGTCAGATCTATGGCGCTGTTTCCCATTAGACGAAAGGGTCAACATAAGTGCTGAAAAACATCATAAAATTTGACTCTTTTTTTTTTTTCAAGGCCAGAACCTGCTAATATTAATGTGTCGGGTTTGCAGTACGGGGGCGCGTGTGCTTTAAGCGGTTCTCCGGTCCCGGGCGCACCGGACACCCACGTCAGCAAAACGTTTTTCCAGCACAAACGGGTTTCGGTCTTTCGGGCAAAGCAGGAAGTGAAAGCCGTTCGCCCTGATAACAAAAGCTGGAGAAATACATCCAAAGTAGGCTAAGAAATGGAGATGGTTTGTGAAAGTGGGACATGTCGACCGTACCGGAGTGCGGGTGACGCGGGGCATCTGTGAGTATTATGTTTAAGAGACCGGGGAAACGGTGCCCGGGTAAAGAGGGTGGGCGACGGGGACCAGCGCGAGGCTCAGTGCCAACCCGCGGGACGCCCGAGCTCAGGTGATCCGAAATATAAAAAGGCGATGAAGGTGCTCGTAAAGCCGGGTGTTTTGCGTTTTAAAATCCAGTCTGGAGCGTTTCCAGCTGAGGTCGGTTCGGTGGGCGGCTCTCCGCGGACGACAGGGCTCCCGTCAGAAACCACCCCACTGCATCTTTCCCCTTATCTGACAGGTTTGGTTCGTAATGTAAGAAATGAATGTTTAAATGTCCTTTTAGTGAATCCCATGCGTGTGTGCGCGTTATCTCAGGTATTACTTTCTTTCTCCGGCGGGCGTTTTGCACATATAGGGCGCAGTGACTTTCATTTTATAACTGACTTTTCTAGCATTTTCTCTATTGCTATGTTATTTATGGCTTTGTGTTAATTGGGTTGGTTATTTATTTATTTACATACGTCTGGCACTGTAACCCAGTTTTTGTATTTGTGTGCGCTTGCTGTGAGGGGAACGAATGAAGATATTTTAACAGCAACAGCGTCGCCTATTTTTCTTTATTCAAATATTTTTCATGTTTTAAACGTGCGTTTCTCTTCTTCCCTCCATCTTTCTGTATTCAGTTCTCTTTTTCTATCTCCCTGCTTCTCTCCCTCGTTACCCGATGCGCAAAGTCGGGTGTTGCCCCTTCCACAGCGAATGTACATGATTGACAGATGTGTCATCCAATCAGAGCACAGTGGGCGGAGTTTAACTGCCTCTTCGTGAAAGAAAACTGCTGCCATTACATCACACAAACCACAACACTGCACATACAAGCTGCAGGAGTAATGTAAAACTGGATAATGAATAGAAGTTAATTACTCATTCTTTCATATTTATTTATTTATTTATTTATTTTATTGTATTTTTTTATTTATTTATTTATTTATTTTTATTTTTTTTTTCAAATTGTCCCACTTTTTTTTTTCAGGCCTGTTCACAAATGGACCAGTGCAGATATGTCAGCCATTCACCAGAGCTGTTTGCTAAAGCAGCTGGACCAGCAGCGACAGCAGGAATTGTTCTGTGACTGCAGTGTGCTGGTGGAGGGTCAGATTTTCCGAGCACACCGTAACGTCCTGTACGGCAGCAGTGGGTATTTCAGGATGTTGCTGTCTCAAGGAGCTAAAGACACTCTAGAGTCTGTAAGTGCTTCTTTTGATGTCTTCAGCCCTGAGATCTTTGCCATCATCCTGGACTTCATTTACTCTGGTCAGCTGGAGCTCAACAGCTCTAATGTGATAGAAGTTATGTCAGCCGCCAGCTACCTGCAGATGAATGACGTCATTTCCTACTGCAAGGCCTTCATTAAATCTTTCCTTGAGATCAGCACAAAAGAGGACGATGAGAATCGGTATTTGTGTCTGTCGGACAGCAGTCCACTTCAGGACAGATGTGAGAACGTCATCGAGCCGTCCAACATGTGTGATGTAAGCATGAGCTCTCAGACCAGACTCTGGGACCAACCAGAGGAGGATCAGACAGAGGAAGACTTCAGAGGAACAAGCCCACAGCCGTCAGGGCTTCAGCAGAACTCTCCTCCACAGTCCAGTCTGGAGGCACAAATGGAGGAGGAGCAGTTCAGCTCTGTGCTCCCTGAACGCAGAAGAAGAGGAAGCAGGAAAAGAACTGCCACCAGTCGCTTGGTAACAGAAGACACTTCTCTCATTGATCTGCAGGGGGTGGTATCACACTGCTCTCAGAAAGCAGACGACCTGTACGCCAACCTTCCGTCTATTGTTGGGGTAGTTGGGGTGTTTAATAAAGGTGAGCACAAAACTGCAGATATTGAAATATATAGTTTGAGTTTTGAGTAAGTTTTTTTTTTTTTTTTTTTTTTTTTTTTTTTTAAATGAATACTTATATTTAGCAAGGATGCATCAAAATGATCAATAGTGACAGTAAAAACCTTTTCATTGTTACAAAAAAATCTACTTCAAATAAATGCTGCTTTTAAACTTTACATTCATTAATACATCATGAAAAAAGGTATCAAAGTTTCCACAAAAATGTTAAGCAGCACAAATCTTTTCAACAGTGATAAGAAATTCCCAGACCTAATCAGCATATTACAATGATTTATGAAGAATTTTGTGACACCGAAGACTGGAGTAATGATGCTGAAAAATTCACTTTTACAATGTTGCCATCACAGGAATAAATTTTTTTTTTTTTCAGTTGTAAAAATATTGTACAGTAATACTGTTTCCTTGTGTATATATATGTATATATATATATATATATATGTATATGTATGTATAATCTATTCATACATTTAGGCCTGAGGATGAAGGAGAAATATAATATATAGTTTTTGTCCTCCAGCAAGAATTTCTCTGCCTCCACAATAAAACATTTTCTATGTTCATATTGCACAAATCCAAATGCCATTTTGCAATTAAGAGCCATTCAATGTCTTAAACAACAGTCAAAACTTGGACAGAAGTTAAAAATGCAAAACATTTCTCCTTTAGGCCTTTTTCTTCCTCCCCCCCCCCCCCCCCCCCCCCCCCCTATTCTTTCTCTAACTCTGTTACTGTATGTTTCTAAGTAAACGAGATGTTTTGATTTTAAATAGACTTTCAAATAGTCGTTTGATGTGGTGATGCATGAAAGGGATCTAACAGTCAATGTCTGCCTCTCTCTGTCTCAGATTTCACTCCCTCTATGCGTTACAAATGTCCATTCTGCACGCACACAGTAAAAAGAAAGGCCGACTTGAAGCGCCATCTCCGCTGTCACACAGGTGAGCGTCCTTATCCCTGTCAGGCCTGCAGCAAACGTTTCACTCGCCTGGAACACCTGCGCAGCCATTTTGAGACGGTGAGAAACACACTCAGCTTCACACATGTCTGGTTCATTAACACCTCCGCAGGCTGTACATCCACATGCTGCTGTTGGTCATTAATCCATATCTTGTACTGTGTGTGATCACATTAAGTCAAGGATGAATTAAGTCAAATGTAATGGATGTAATTATACATAATTACCTATTTTTTTCAGGCTGTCAAAAAAAATCATTGATGGGATATCTTAAAAATCCTCTGTGTTATCACTTGTGTTGCACAGATCCATCAGGCCCGTAAGCTGGTGTGCAGGAAGTGCAAACGGCATGTAACTGAAGTCACTGGGCGAGTGGTAAGCGAGGGAACCCGCAAATACAGGCTGTGTGATGTTTGCATTCAAGAGAGCGGCTACAGTGAGTTGATCACAGATGGGACTGATGGAAATGAGGACAAGGAAGGCCTGTTATTAGGTGTGGAAGAGGACATGAGTGAGAACAGGCAAATCGCATGGGTCATGGATGACGATGATCTCGCAGAAGATTCTGGAGCAGATCTCATAATTCAGGAAGTGGAGGACAGCGACGAGGAAGCCAGTGGAAAGTGATGATATGCTTGTGATTGTGTGTGAAAGGGGGAATGGGCTAGAGCTGTCTTCCTGGCAGTTTAAGGTCTGTTAAAAATTCATAAGGGAAATGATTGTGCATTTTGGTACAAATAAAAACACTTTCTCATTGAAATATAACTGCTTTTATAAAAGTACAAGTATATTTCTGTAATTTAAAGTATATTTAGTTTAATTCAAAAAGGCATTTATGGGCAGAATGACAATGCTGAAATTTAATTTAGATACAGGGCTGATACAGTGGGACAGAATTTTCTGTAATTAAAAAACAATCTGCAATATTGTAGTTTCGACTTTAATTTTTCACAGCAGTTTTAAGTTTTCATATTAGTTTACTACAACTTTAGTTAATGCCAAGGTTTACATGTCATTTAATAAACTATGCTGCATGGAGTCCACGTGACCTACTTTGTGTGATGTGTAACAGACTCATTTATTTATTTAAAACAAAACCAGTTATATTTGTTACCAGTCACACGCGCAACATAAACATTGTCTAAATAAAATATTGTATGTATGAATATATGTATGAATTGTATGTGTTTCTGTTTCACTCTCGATATATCATCTTTGCCATTTGTCTTATTTTGACATAACATTATTTGTGGTTTGATTTGGTCTAAATATATTTTATACACATGCAGGGTTGGCATTTAACCAGAATTAAAAAAAAAAAAAAAAAAGGGGGAATAAATCAACTTATTCTACTTTAATACATTTAACACAACCTTGGATTTTTTTTTATTTTTTGGACAAACAAGAAAAACATTCAGCTCTTAGAGCCACGATGGCAGATTGGTGCCGAGCTTCCCGAAATCTGATCCTGTATTATCGCGAGATCTAAATCCATACGAGTTTATGACGTCAGGGCGAATGGGGGCGTGTCCTGTGAAGATGGCGGCGCTCGTGATGAGAGTTGGTCCAGGTTCTTGCGGTTCTGCTCGGGTTCACAGACCCGCTCTGCGCTCCGCTGCTGCCGCAATACTCAGATCCGTAAGTTCCGTGAGTGCTGCTCTGAATGTGACGGTGTTACGTGGTTTGTTTTTACCTAAATTAATTAAATTACGAATGACATAGCCTTCATGATTGTACTATTTAGCGTGCATGTGCATATTTGTCTATTCCTGTGCGTGCGTGTGTGTGTGTGTGTGTGTGTGTGTGTGTGTGCGTGCGTGCGTGCGTGCGTGCGTGTGTGTGTGTGTGCGTGCGTGTGTGTGCGTGTGCGTGCGTGTGTGTGCGTGTGCGCGTGTGTGTGGGTGTGCGTGTGTGTGTGCGCGTGTGTGTGGGTGTGTGTGGGTGGGTGTGGGTGGGTGTGTGTGTGTGTGTGTGTGATCTGACAGGTCAGTGTGTCTGCCGCACAGTCATTCTCATTCCCAGAGAGGGTGAAGATTGTAGAGGTTGGACCCCGAGATGGACTTCAGAATGAGAAGGTGAAGAGTTTTCTGTAATTCTGCATCAACACCCAGCATGACAGCTCTGTGTTGTGTGATTAAACACTGTTTTAAGTTTGCCAACTGTCAAACCCTGTTGACACATAATGAATAGTTATTTCAGAAAGTTTGTCCTGGAAGTATCATGGAATTTCAAAGTTGTGATTTCCAGGTCTGGAAAAGTTATGAAAATCCATAAAATAATAAAGGTCATAGAAATGTGTCACAAATGACGATGGATAAGTTCTGGAAACCATGTAAAGTGAAATACAAGAGCTGTATCATTTCTGTTAATCACAAACTTTGCATCCATCAGACCGTCGTTCCAACAGAGGTGAAGATCCGTCTGATTGATATGCTCTCAGAGGCAGGACTTCCTGTCATTGAGGCCACAAGTTTTGTTTCACCTAAATGGGTGCCTCAGGTGAGATGCAGCATATGCCATCAAAGCCTGCAAACATTTCATAAACCCTCACAACATAAAATAAAACACTATAAAGAGAGAGAAATATGAGAGATTGGCTGCATTTGATCGGCAGATGGCCGATCAAGAGGAAGTGATGCGTGGCCTCCAGAAGAAACCTGGCGTGAACTACCCTGTTCTGACCCCTAATCTGAAGGGGTTCCAGGCTGCTGTGAGTGAAATACAACACAGACTGTTATGTGCTAGTCCTATATTAAATATGTTTATTTAGTAACACTTTAGAATAGGGAACACTTATTCACTATTAACTATGACTTTTCCCTCAATAAATCCCTAATTTGCTGCTTATTAATAGTTAGTAAGGTAGTTGTTAAGTTTAGGTATAGGGATGTAGAATAAGGTCATGTAGAATAAGGCATTAATATGTGCTTAATTACTACTAATAAATGGCTAATATTCTAGTAATATGCATGCTAATAAGCAACTATTTAAGAGACCCTAAAATAAAGTGTTACCGTTTATTTATATACTACCATTCAAAAGTTTTTGAACAGTATGATTTTTAATGTTTTTTAAAGAAGTTTCTTCTGCTCACCAAGCCTGCATTTATTTGATCCAAAGTACAGCAAAAATAGTACAATTTTGAAATATTTTTACTATTTAAAATAACTGTTTTCTATTTGAATATATTTTAAAATGTAATTTATTCCTGTGAATTCAAAGCTGAATTTTTAGCATCGTTACTCCAGTCACACGATCCTTCAGAAATCATTCTAATATTCTGATTTGCTGCTCTAAAACATTTATTATTATTATTATTATTATTATTATTATGTTGAAAACAGCTGAGTAGAGTTTTTTTCAGGTTTCTTTGATGAGTAGAAAGTTCAGAAGAACAGCATTTATCTGAAATAGAAATATTTTGTAACATTATAAATGTCTTTATCATCACTTTTGGTCAATTTAAAGCATCCTTGCTGAATAAAAGTATTACCTTCTATAATGAGATATTATACCCAGCAAATCAGCATATTAGAATGATTTCTGAAGGATCATGTGACACTGAAGACTGGAGTAATGATGCTGAAAATTTTGCTTTGATCACAGGACTAAATAAAATTTTAAAATATACTGAAATAGAAAGCAATTATTTTTGAAATTATTTTAAAAATATTTCACAAAATTACTGCTTTTGCTGTGTTTTGGATTAAATAATTGCAGGCTTGGTGAGCAGAAGAGAATTCTTTAAAAAACATTAAAAATTTTACTGTTCAAAACTGCTAGTGTTCTACAATTCAAAAGTTTGGCGTCAGTCATATATTTTATATATGTATGTATAATCTCAGATGAAGGCAGGTGCAAAAGAGGTGGCAATATTTGGTGCTGCATCAGAGCTCTTCAGTAAGAAGAACATAAACTGTTCAGTGGATGAGAGTCTTGTGCGCTTTGAGGAGGTGATGAGAGCAGCCAATCAAGAGGGGGTTCCTGTGAGAGGGTAAGACATCTGTGGATTGCATATTTCAGTGTCTTAGTTATTTTTCCATAAGCAAGTGCTCTTATCACTGAAAAGTCTTCTCTTGCTCTGTTATTCCCAGCTATGTGTCATGTGTGCTGGGCTGTCCATATGAAGGGAAGGTATCACCGAACAAAGTGGCAGAGGTTGCTAAGCGACTGTATTCCATGGGCTGCTATGAGATTTCACTTGGCGATACTATCGGAGTGGGCACTCCGGGTGGCATGACGGAGATGTTGAATGCTGTGAAGAAAGAGGTTCCCGTGGAGGTTTTAGCAGTTCACTGTCATGACACTTATGGACAAGCACTCGCTAACATACTTGTAGCATTACAGGTGAGGAAGTGTGTGGAATAAATGCCTAGTACCTCTCTGCCTGCCTGTCTTGACTTATGTTTTTAGTATATTCATACTGGTTTACTGTCTGTCGAGATCCGCTCTTATACTGAAACTTTAGTGACACAAATGGCTTGCATACATACCATGCGTTCTAACCTTTTAATTTTTCACATTCTTAAAATGAGAAACTACTTTTTAAATACAGAACACCTTTGTTTCATGTGTTCTTTTGTAGAATGGGGTAAGTGTCGTGGACTCGTCCGTTGCAGGGCTGGGCGGCTGCCCTTATGCCCAAGGGGCTTCTGGGAATGTTGCAACTGAAGATGTGGTCTATATGCTGCACGGACTGGGAATCCATACTGTAAGTACAGGACTGTGTCAGTGTCACATTTAAATTTTAATCTCACAGTCAAATTTATCAGAACATTTTGATCTGTAAATGCATAATTTCACCAGCCTGACCCAAAACAACGTCCTTTAAAGGAAAACGCCACCGTTTTTCCATATTCCAATATGTTTTTCCCTCAACTTGAGTTGATACGTACCTCTCCCGTCTCAGTGCGTGCACTTAATCGCTCTAGCGCGCGGCGCCACTATGCTAGCGTTCAGCTTAGCACCATTCATTCCTTAGGATCCAAACAAAGATGAATTTAGAAGCTACCAAACACTTCCATGTTTTCCCTATTTAAAGACGGTTACATGAGTAGTTACACGAGTAAGTATGGTGACACAAAATAAACAGTGGCGATTTTCTAAGCGGATAAAAAATGATAACTATAATGTATGGCGGAAGAGTACTTCTCTCTTCTCGCAGCACTTCGACCTCGGCGCAGTAATATCATCACTCCTGAAAACTCCCCCTCTCCCTCTAACTTCCATCAATAGAACCAATATTACTGCGCCGAGGTCGAAGTGCGGCGAAGTACTCTTCCGCCGTACATTATAGTTATAATTTTTTATCTGCTTAGAAAATTGCCCCGTTTTATTTTGTGTCACCATACTTACTCATGTAACTACTCATGTAACCGTCTTTAAATAGGGAAAACATGGAAGTGTTTGGTAACTTCTCTGTTTGGATCCTAAGGAATGAACGGTGCTAAGCTAAACGCTAGCATAGTGGCGCCGTGCACTAGAGCGATTAAGTGCACGCACTGAGACGGGAGAGGTACGTATTAAATCGTCCAAGTTGAGGGAAAAACATATTGGAATATGGAAAAACGGTGGCGTTTTCCTTTAAAAGGGAACGTCACACATGAAATCATGACTGATTTTGCTGGATTATGATTTAACTTCTCATTAGTTCACAGGCTTTCTATAAAGTATGCTACTGTTCAAATTTTGGGATTGGTAAGAGTTTTAAAAAAAAAAAAAACTTTTTAAAAGAAGTCTCTTTTGCTCACCAAGGCTGCATTAATCTAAATTTAAAAAAAAATCATTAAAACAGTAATATTATGAAATATTACAATATAAAATAACTGATTTCTGTTTTGATCAATTTGAAAATGTAATTATAATAAAATAAAAATGTAATTTCTGTGATGCCAAAGCTGAATTTTGAGCAGCCATTACTTCACTCTTCAATGTCATGTGATTCTTCAGAAATCATTCTAATATGCTGATTTGGTGCTCAAGGAACATGTGGGGTCAGAGAATGGGTGGAAAGTGGTCATAAAAATAATAATTATATTATACTTAAAAAATGTCACAAATACATTACTGGGCCTCTGGGAATAAACCAAATAATTATAATTGAAAAAAATAAATAAGTTATACCACACATTTCAGCTGTAGTCTCTTTGTTTCAGGGAGTGGACCTGCCCAAACTGTTGGATGCTGGCTCATATATCTGTCATTCACTCAACAGAAGGACAAATTCAAAAGTAGCTCAGGCCTCCTGTAAGCTCTGAAGTCTTCTTTCTCTTTATAGAGATTATAGTCTCTGGTATGATGACATTCCTCTTTTGTAGCTCACACTACATTACCCCTTAGTACGCAGTGAAATCTGTTCTCTTCTGTGAATGTGTGAATGAGTCTAGTGGTGAAAAGGGTGCCTTTGAGCTCAATATCACCCAATATTCACAACCACAGACCCAAACTGTTCTCTTGTGCCTTGATTTCTGATTACAGGCAATCTTTGTATTTGTATATTTCTAATAAATTAATGAAATATTTTACATAGTGCTGATCGTTTGATGCCTAAAGGCAATAAATGCCGGAAGGGGACGTAATGTGACTTGGCAGAATATATGAATCTAGATGCAAATGACTTGCTGGTTAGATTGCATCACATTACTGATCTTGATTACCATTATTATCAGTGTCTCTCAGAATAAGATGTCACAAATGGTTTTATATATGACATCCTCATACTTGTCCGTGTATGCTTTTTGACTCATTTTGAAGACGGAAGTATCTGTCATTACCAGACAAAGGATTATTATGCTGGTAATCATAACAAACCCATTATAATGAAAAGTCTCACGGAACTTTAGATTTCATAGTAATGCATGACTACCGATTAATTTTGTCTCCAGGAAAAAATATGAATAATTTGAGTGTTTTTTCCATGCTGAGGAAAATCCCTTTCCTTTTCAGGTTTGTTGATGCCTACGAATTTCCTTTAATTTATTTTTAGTCATATCTTGTGGGTGTAACAACTTATTGTTTCTATCTGTGTTGTTAACTGACATTATTGTATTTATCTTTATCTTCAGTGTGTATGATTTTTAATAAGAGGTTATTAATTTCAATGATTAAAGAGGATAATGAGAAATGTAAATTTATGCGTCCTTATGCAATGTGCCAAACTTCTCTTTCAGGTTTACTTTTACCGGTTAGGCTGACAACTAAACTTTTCATAACCGTAACAAACATAAAACTGGATCCTTCTTGCCAAGAGGAAAGTAACCATTTCAGTTAAAGTACTTCTGTTATCGGTTGAAGGCTGATTAACTGGATAAACAACTCTGCACATTTACGCATTTTGTTTGACATCATACACCCACCCTCAAAAACATTTTACAAATTCATGCATGACTAAGAAAAAAAAAAGGGTTACTCAGAAGTGAATAATAGTTTTTGTACTTTGATCAGGAAGTGACATCCTGTTAATGCAAGGCTGTGCATGTACATATTTGATTATTTTGAAAAAAAAGTATTTAGTATTTTATAAAAAAATAAAATAAAAAATAGTACTCAGTACAATCTGTATATATATAGTAATATCTCTTTATGAATAAAAAAAAAATAATTTATGTCCAAACTTTCATGAGTAGGCATTATGATACAGTCCAGAGATGTTTATCCATTCAGATGCTAACTATAATAGCAGGTAAACTGTTTTAAATCAGTCAAAACAAACTAAATGGAAGCATGGACAAAGAATCCCACTGTGATTCAAAAGTTTGGGGTCAGTAAGATTGTTTAATGTTTGTGAAAGACATCTCTTATGCTCACCAAGGCCATCAGTGTCACATGATCCTTCAGAAATCATTTTGATATGCTGATTTGGTGCTCAAGAAACATTTCTTATCACAGTTGACAAGAGTTCAGTGTTGTTTTTTGTAAACCGTTACATTTTTCTCAGTGTTTTGATAAATAGAAATCTCAAAAAGCGTATTTTTTGTATTGATATAAAAGTCTTTAATGTCACTTTTGATTAATTGAATGCGTCCTTGTTGAATAAAAGTATTAAAAATCTTAGTGACCCCAAACATTTGAATGGTTTTGGTTTTTGAATGGTTTTTGATTTTCATGTTCCATGTTCTCAGTTAATTGAAGTTGTTTATCCACTTCCTTAAATCTGTTTCCTCTTTGATTTAAATGTTCATGATTTAAGCTATTGCTTTTTCACATCAAAATAATCTTTAAAATGTGACAAATTGGCTAATTTTGTACTTTATTTAAACAGTATCAAAATGAATAAACTTTAAAAGCTACCTGATTTACAATATCGTCAAATAATATATGTCATACAAAAGAAGAACTCCATTTTGGCAATTTTATGAAAAACAACATGAAAAAAAAAATTCATAAGGTAATATGTCAGTGTGTTGATTCATTTTTGATACAAAGGCAGGGTGTGCAGCATAAAGAAAAATCTCAGATAAAATATGTAACACTATCTTAACAGCAAGTCTGAGCAAAGTCAGACTCTTGCAAACGCTTGCCAAGTGTAGATCAGATGAGGTTAGTCCACAGTCTACAGTAAAGTTACAACAAATAATGGAAGAAAAACTTTCCCTGATTCCCCATCTTATAGACATTGTGTTATATTTTATATACCTCTCATTTTTCCAGCATAAGAATTTGAGTTCAGATACAGTTTGGGTGTGTTTGCATATAAACGTCCACTATGATCTCTATGAAACTCAAAGTTGGAACAGCTTCAACTTTAAAACTTTGTTCTGATCTTTGTAACAAATACCAGGACATTGAGAAATGAGACACCATAAACAATGACACCCATGAGGCATTTTCATTATGTCTTCTAACATACAATGAACTCCACTCTTCCTCCTATCTTTTAGTGTGCGTGTGAAGGTGGAGGTGGGTTTTGTATGCAAGGTGTGTTCTCCATGAAAGCCTTCCTGGTTATTTGATAATTCTTGAGCTTTTTCATGGGTTTTCACCTTTGTTCTTTTTAAAAAATGAATGCGAGGACTGAATCAGAGAGGAATGCATTCAGTCCCCATTAATTCTTAGGATCAGGGTGGTTATGCAGTACTTTGAGCTGGAGTTGAAGCCTGAAAGAACTAGGCTCTTAATCAAATGACTCCATGTTTGAACCCAGGTACCAGTGATATTACAATCCTGGTTGATCTCCACTGCTCCACTAAGCAAGACACTTAATCCCTGCTGTTTCCAAGGCAAAAGTTTCTGAAATCTGGCATATAGAATTTCATGAACCGTCTGCCAAATAAACAATCACCCAAGACTGGCAGTTTTATAGGTCTTGATGGACGATGAAAGACTTTGAGATTGTCCGGATATTCAAAGCTTGTTTTATGCCTGCAGATCACTCTGTGAATACTTGATGGAGAAGGAAACATGGAAACATTCTTCAAAGTATATCAGACTGTATCTTGTACATGGGTACTGAGAGGTTTGGAGCAGAAGCTCTCATGTCTACACTTAATCTGTAGGCTGGCTTAAATGTTGGCTTGAGTTCAGATTTAAACTGTGGTTTAGACCCAGGTTTATACTCAGGCTTAAAATCTGGTTTAGACTCCGATTTAAACTCGGGTTTGCTGTCCAATTCATGCATAGGAAGGGTGCAGTTGCTGTCCTCGTCTCGGTATCGTCCATTAAGCGGTGTGCTGCTTCTTTGGTGCCTCTTAAACTTGTTGGCACATCGGATGATGCATTTGAAGATCAGGTAGATGATCTCACAGACACTGAGCACTATGCAAAGAGCTGAAGCTCCAACCATGAAGTAGGTGAAGACTCTTTTCTCTGTGGGTCGTGCAATGTAACAGTCCACAATGTTGGGACATGGTTGGACCTCACACTTCACCAGCCGTGGCAGGTAGAAACTGTCATAAATGTGATGGAGGATGTACAGGAAGGTGATCTCGATGCCAGTCTTGACAAAAAGGCTGATCAGGTACGTCCACCACAGTCCACCGTGCTTCTTCCCTGTGTTGTCGTAGAGCTTGGCCTTTTCACCGTGCTTCTCACGGTACTTGCGTTCACGCTCATCGCGGTACTTCACGTGCATGACCACCATCAGCGATGGACAGGTGACGAAGATGAGCTGCAGGGCCCACAGTCGGATGTGGGAAAGGGGGAAGAAGTAGTCATAGCAGACATTTGCGCAGCCCGGCTGCTTGGTGTTGCAGTCAAAGTCTTTCTGCTCATCGCCCCAAACTCTCTCA
This sequence comes from Spinibarbus caldwelli, assembly GCA_039654775.1. NCBI lineage: Eukaryota > Metazoa > Chordata > Actinopteri > Cypriniformes > Cyprinidae > Spinibarbus > Spinibarbus caldwelli. The sequence goes on along the minus strand of CM077250.1, from coordinate 13,789,343 downwards.
GCCGCTACAACGTAAACCATCACCCTGAACACAAAAACCACTGAGAGCCAGATCCGGCCAAATGCAGTGGAGTATTTATTCACCCCACTGAGCAGGGCTTGAAAAGTCTTCCAGTCCATGGCTCAGAGCAAGGCCAAGTCACACTTGGTGTCCTTTGATCCTCTTTAACACTGAATATCTCTGATGAAGAATACAGCAACCTGAAGATGGAAATAACTGAAGAAGAAAAAAAATCACAATGAGTGAACTCATTCAAACTTCTTGTATTTAAAAGCAACATGGTGGGATAGGTTTCTCACTCATGTTATTCCAATATACTGAAAAGGTGATTGTTTTTTGTTGTTGTTGTTGTTTTTTAAAGGTCACTCATCCATATGAATGGATTATGGTGATTTTGGGAATTGGGGGATTTTAGGCCCTGAATGATTTTTTCATTAATTGAACTGATTCGATCTGATCACAGCAATTAGCAGATCACTTGAGGTGAGGATTAAAGTGAATAATTACTTAATTTTCAGTCTGTTAGTCACAGAATCCTATTGTATGACTTCAGAAGACTTGAAGTATATAGTGCACAAGTCATATGGATCACTTTAATGATACATTCAGGGTTTATTTTGTTTTATTTTGGAGCTTGATACACATAACAAATCAAACAGGTTTAAATGGACATGAAGGTGTGTAAATGATGACAATTTTATTTAGTTAGTTGTGTGTGAACTATCCCTTTAAATGCTTTAGAATGGTGTATGCTCAAATCATAAAATGTTTCATGCAGGATAGGCCATCACGCCATTCATCATCATCATCATCATCAGAAAAGGCAAAAAAAAAAAAAAATCATTGGTGTATATATATATATATATATATATATATATATATATATATATTTTTTTTTTTTTTTTATCAGTTTTAGAGCTTTGCCTTTAATACACATCCTCCATATAATGTTTTTCTTAAACGCATGGATGTGCCATCAGCTCTTTAACATTTGATTATATTTTAAGTACCTTCACATGTGTTGAATCTACAGCTGAGTTCTGTTGTTGTGTGTAAACACTGATCAAAGTCAAACCAGTGCCGCTCTTTTTCTCGCTACTTTGTGTCTTCAGTTTCTTTGTCTATCAGCGGTTGTCGTTTTTAATTGTCAATGGCAGTTAAGTTGTTCTCCAGCACTGTAATTATCAAATATTTCAATGCTTTTCGTCTTTTTTAAACGCAGGCATATTTGTAATAATGTACCATATTAAACAGCGCATAAAATCGCAACTAAATATAGATTTCACATAAAAAAAAAATCAACCGACAACAATCTTACACGCAACTTTAATTGCTACCTTAGCCTATACTTTTAAAAAGTTCAACCACTTTGCCTTTAATTACTAATAAAAAAAAACAAAATCGATTCGATCGAGTAGAAATGACAGCTCAAAGTAAGTGAACCGATGTTATAATGTAAACATTTTTATAGCGTGAATGCTGACGAGCTGATTGTCATTGTCAACAATGTGAATAGCTTCTAAAATTACACAAAAACAATGTGTATTACTTACTTTGGATGTATCTTTTCTCTTGTAAATCAGAGGCTGTTAAACTCTTCTCTGAAATCTTCTGTTTGGCTTCCCTTTGGGTCTGGTTTGGTGACACGCCTCAGTGAAGGTGGAGCTCAGTATCCAGACTAGAGGACAGCTTTGCCATAAACCTCTTACTTTAAAGATAGCAAGCTAATTAAATACATATTTGTATGTAAAATGCTCTCTCAAAATTATCATGTCTTTCTGTGTATTGTCTTAAATGTCCAGTGTAGGAAACAGAGGACTGTTCTGTTTATGAAGTTACAGTGTTAAGTCTGTAATATGACTCCATAAAAAGTTTTTTTTTTTTAGTATACAGTTAATATTATGGTACTGCATTGTCTTTTATGCAACAAATAGTAAACCCTTGCCTGTGCAGCCTAGTGACATTTTCCATCTTATTGTACAATAAATAAGACTCCCTTTGTTTGGACAGCTCTGTCAAGTATACACTGTGTGTTAGTGGTTTGTGGTGTTGCCAACGTTTGCAGGCGGCTTCTCCATGTTCAGACTTGTCCATGAAAGTCTGCACTCCATGGTCACGTAAAGGACCACACCTCATCCTGAACAACAGCTTTTGAAATGTTTTTGTTCCTTAGAAACTTCTTGTGGGTCTCTGGAGGCATGCTGTAAATATTTTGTAAGGCACCTTTTTAGTGTTGTGCCAAGAATCCGGTACTAATTATTTTGTGTAATTAAAGTTAATGTGTTCCTCTTGGATTAGGTCTGCGATGCAGGAAATCCTTGTTGAAAGCTCTTTGGTGTGGATATGAATTTATGTCAGTTTGTTGTATATTATAGTATGAGTGCAAAAGTTTTAGCTAGTGGTGGGAGTCTAATGGTTACGGATTCGTGCTGGTAATACAAAAGACTGTCGGTTTGATTCCAAGTAACCCAGAAGTGGAGTTTTCCACAGGAAAAGTCTGTGTGGTTCTTTTTCATCAAAGCATGAGAAATTCTTGTCGGTCACACATGTGAAGCGCTCTGACTCACTGCTAAAACCTCTGCAGGATGATGATGATTCATTCTCTGAATCAGGCATTAAAAAAGCTGTAGTTTTATAATTTGCTCTCTATAATTTTGTTATGAGGATCGCCAGTCTTTCCCTCAGTGTGTTTTTAAAGTCTTACAGGAACTCGCGCCTGCTTTGAGTTATTCAGGCCATGTGTTCTGTCTGAACTTGTTTGTTCAGCAAGAGGAAACATTATGAAACATTGTAGAAGAAACACTGAACCAGATCAAGCAAGTCTGTTGTAAAGTTGTTTTTTTTTAACTGGTTTACACTTGTTTATGTGGAGGAATGGTTAACTTCAATTGGATTTGCATATTGAATTTTAACTTCTGTGATAGATTTTTAACAACAGAAACATTAGTTAAACATGCACCAGGTTTGCTAAGTGCATATACAGTACATATGGTTAGCAATTGTAGATGATGATATTTATGGATTAAAGTGATGTTGACGATGATGAAAAGAGACGGAGAGGAAGCACAAGCACAATGAACAGGGAGTGGAATGTTGGTTGCGTTAAAAAAGGAAAAGGACTCGTCGGATTGGTTTCCACACCTTAAGAATGTAGATATGACTCACGAAACTTGCTTCAACACGAATTAACTACATCTATCCTGCCTTTCACTGTACAGAGTTTATAGAGATAGCAAGAAACAGAGGGAGACAGGCCAAACCATTGGTCACGAAACAGGGAGGGACATTTTTGTTGTCTCGGGGTGCTTTTGTGTTCTGAAAAGAGTGAAGACTAAATGGTGTAACAGGAATACACCTGAAATAACATCCATTTGCAAAACAGCCCAAGGTTTTGTTTAAGAAAAGTGGTTTGTTATTCCACAGTGCAACAGGAATCTGAAAATTTATAGACTGGATTGGCCAAATGCCCCAACATTGAGAGATTTTATGGAAAACCATTGTTATGAATTAATTATGAGTATATATACAGGTGCCCCAACATTGAGAGATTTTATGGAAAACCATTGTTATGAATTAATTATGAGTATATATACAGGTGGAGGAATGGTTAACTTCAATTGGATTTGAAGACCATTGTTATGAATTAATTATGAGTATATATACAGGTGCATCTCAATAAATTAGATGCATCTCAATAAATTCAGGTGCATCTCAATAAATTAGAATGTCTTGGAAAAGTTCATTTATTTCAGTAATTCAACTCAAATTGTGAAACTCGTGTATTAAATAAATTCAGTGCACACAGACTGAAGTAGTTTAAGTCTTTGGTTCTTTTAATTGTGATGATTTTGGCTCACATTTAACAAAAACCCACCAATTCACTATCTCAACAAATTAGAATATGGTGACATGCCAATCAGCTAATCAACTCAAAACACCTGCAAAGGTTTCCTGAGGCTTCAAAATGGTCTCTCAGTTTGGTTCACTAGGCTACACAATCATGGGGAAGACTGCTGATCTGACAGTTGTCCAGAAGACAATCATTGACACCCTTCACAAGGAGGGTAAGCCACAAACATTCATTGCCAAAGAAGCTGGCTGTTCACAGAGTGCTGTATCCAAGCATGTTAACAGAAAGTTGAGTAGAAGGAAAAAGTGTGGAAGAAAAAGATGCACAACCAACCGAGAGACCCGCAGCCTTATGAGGATTGTCAAGCAAAATCGATTCAATAATTTGGGTGAACTTCACAAGGAATGGACTGAGGCTGGGGTCAAGGCATCAAGAGCCACCACACACAGACGTGTCAAGGAATTTCGCTACAGTTGTCGTATTCCTCTTGTGCGTCTTACCTGGGCTAAGGAGAAGAAGAACTGGACTGTTGCCCAGTGGTCCCAAGTTCTCTTTTCAGATGAGAGCAAGTTTTGTATTTCATTTGGAAACCAAGGTCCTAGAGTCTGGAGGAAGGGTGGAGAAGCTCATAGCCCAAGTTGCTTGAAGTCCAGTGTTAAGTTTCCACAGTCTGTGATGATTTGGGGTGCAATGTCACTGCATGACCAAATGACCAAAGTCACTGCACCCGTTTACCAAGAAATTTTGGAGCACTTCATGCTTCCTTCTGCTGACCAGCTTTTTAAAGATGCTGATTTCATTTTCCAGCAGGATTTGGCACCTGCCCACACTGCCAAAAGCACCAAAAGTTGGTTAAATGACCATGGTGTTGGTGTGCTTGACTGGCCAGCAAACTCACCAGACCTGAACCCCATAGAGAATCTATGGGGTATTGTCAAGAGGAAAATGAGAAACAAGAGACCAAAAAATGCAGATGAGCTGAAGGCCACTGTCAAAGAAACCTGGGCTTCCAAAAAACCTCAGCAGTGCCACCTGATCAAACTGATCATCTCCACGCCACGCCGAATTGAGGCAGTAATTAAAGCAAAAGGAGCCCCAACCAAGTATTGAGTACATATACAGTAAATGAACATACTTTCCAGAAGGCCAACAATTCACTAAAAATGTTTTTTTTTATTGGTCTTATGAAGTATTCTAATTTGTTGAGATAGTGAATTGGTGGGTTTTTGTTAAATGTGAGCCAAAGTCATCACAATTAAAAGAACCAAAGACTACTTCAGTCTGTGTGCATTGAATTTATTTAATACACGAGTTTCACAATTTGAGTTGAATTACTGAAATAAATGAACTTTTCCACGACATTCTAATTTATTGAGATGCACCTGTATATATATATATATATATATATATACATACATACATACATACATTTATATATATACACATATATATACATATATACATACACATATGTATATGTTAATTTATTAAATGAAGAGCATTAAAAAAATTAATAAGAACATTTTTCTCATTCTATCTTGCAATTTTCAAACGTGGTGTGAATCCAAATGAAATGTCATGCTGACAAAGCACATCATGTTTATCTCTGCTATTTTCATTCTTGTCATTTTCTTGCTCTACAATCACATGCAGATCAACTGGTTTTAAAAGTCAAATAAAATCTGTGAGCAGTCACGTCAAAGTTTTCATCTGCATCCTGATTTTAACAGACATCACTGATTTAAATGAGCAGCAGATTGTAAGAAAATAAAAAGCAGATTTTAATGCATCTCAAAATGTAAACAACTCTAAACACAGTAATTAGGAAAGAATGCTGAGAGGTTAGCATACAAACAGAGGATTTCTAACCTCGGAGGATGTTTACTTTTCTGGATATGTTTATCAGTGAATGAAAAACTCTCTCATACACACAGGCAAAATGGCCTTATTTGAATTTGATCATCTGGCAGTGTTGAGCATTTATCAATAGATTCTTGATGTTTTAAATACTGCAAATTCTTGGAAGACATTAGATTGGAGCATCACAGTTCAAGCACACATTAGCATACACACACACACCAGCTAATATACAAAACAGTAACTCAGCAAAAATGACAAAATATTGAATAGTAATAATAAAAAATAAAATACAGTAAAAAAAACTTTTGTACAAATTTGTAAACAAACAAATTGAAATTTACATTCAAATTTAAGTATAAATTAGGATTCACTATCTAGGTGGATTTGGGGAGTCTGTTTGTAAAAATGTGTTGAGTTTAACAGCATGTACTTTATTTGATGGCTGTAAATATATGGAGAAGAAATGTAGACTCTGTATGTGATGTATCTATGCATGCTGTTCTCACATCCAAAAGAAAGATATAATTTTAAAAGCAAAATTTATTTCCAGCTATGGAAGCCTGTTTCCACCTCAGAGTAAAAACAGAAATTAATTGTCAGATAAATTTAACAGTTCAACAAGAAATCAAGCCATTAGAAATATAGTCACATTGCAATGTTGCAGTTACAAGATAAATCACATTGCACCATATAAAGTCACATTGTGAGTCACAATTGTGAAATTTAAAGAGACAGTTTACCCGAAAATTAAAATTCTGTCATCGTTTACTCACTTTAACATCAGTGCATACCTGTATAGGTCCATGCATACCATGAAAGTCACCAGAGTTCAGTGTTGTTTTGCACCCCATTGACTTTCACTGTGTGTACAAAAACTGTTGAAACATTATTCAGAATATGAAAAGAAAATTTTAGGTAACACTTTATTTTAGGGTCTCTTAACTAGTTGCTTATTAGCATGCATATTACTATGATATTAGCCATTTATTAGTACGAATTAAGCACATATTAATCCCTTATTCTACATGACATTATTTTACATCCCTAATCCTACCCAATACTTAAACTTAACAACTACCTTACTAACTATTAATAAGCAGCAATTTATTGAGGGAAAAGTCATAGTTAATAGTGAATAAGTGTTCCCTATTCTAAAATGTTACCAAGTTTTACAGGTTTGGAACGACATGAGGATGAGTAAATCATGACAGAATTTTCATTTTTGGGTGAACTATTTTTTAACGTCACATTGTGAGTTATGAAGTCACAATTACTCAGCGTTTTTACTCTGAGTTGAAAACAGGCTTCTATAGATAATAGAAACTTCCGTCAATTAATTATACTATCTTTGGTTTCATCTGAAAAAAATGAAGTATGAAAATATGTGAAGCAAAGAGTGCTTTGTGACTGCAAAGATCATTTGCAGTCACGTTTTGCTTGTTAGTGTCTTAAAAAATGGACAAATATGTACCATGTAATTAATAATAATTATTGTAATTATCTGGGCTTATACCATCTGTTTTGTATTTGCTTAGTTTAAAGTGCCCGTTGGTGTTGGTGTACTGGAGCTTGGCCTAACAGAAGCCACACCACACCCAAAACCCTGAAGAGACTTGCTTTAGTCAACTAAGCTAAAGACTGCGTTATCCTGAATGTTGACATTTTGACCCCTATAAACTTTTCAAACCTACAATGTTGTTTATCAGGCCACAACTTTCCAGCAAAAAGATCCAGTGGATATAGGATAAGCGTACAAGCTGCTTCCTCTACTGCCAACCGTTCACTGAGTTGGCCATGTTTGAATTCACATCGTGGTGAACATGAGGAACATTTTCCATCTCTCTGAGTCCCACTTTGAGTGAAAGCATTTTCCAAGCTCATGTTTTTTAGGATGAGATGACCACACTGTATGCTGGCGCTGGCTCGCCTTTGCTTGCCAGTTTCTTGCTGTTTGAATCTAAATGAGTATTTGAGCTCCTCATGTTAGCGATGGACCTTGCCTTGTTTATCTGCCGTGAGCTCTGTATCCTGTGGATACATTCAAAGCAGCGTTTGCCCACCAGGTAGAGGGTTTCGCAGAGGGAGAGCAGGATGCACACCAGACTTGTCACCACCATGAAGATGGTGAAGATCCGCTTCTCTGTGGGCCGAGAGATGAAGCAATCAACCACATTAGGGCAGGGATCCTCAGAACACTTCACCAGGGTGGGGAAGTCATAGCCCTCATAGATGTGATACAGGAGATACACGAAGGTCGCATCCACTCCCATCTTAAAAACCAGCGAGAGGACGTACGTCCACCAAAGACCGCCACGCTTCTTTCCGGTGTTGGCGTACAACCGCTGACAGCCCTCGCCGTATTTGAGGCGGTGCTTCCGCTCACGTTCCTCACGGTAGGCCACATGCAGCACCACGAGGAACGACGGACAGGTGACAAAGATGAGTTGCAGCGCCCACAGACGTATGTGAGACACCGGGAAGAAGTGGTCGTAGCAAACGTTATGGCAGCCAGGCTGAGCAGTGTTACACGCAAAGTCTTTCTGCTCGTCGCCCCATACCTTCTCCGCAGCTACGACGAAGACCATGACCCTGAAAAGGAAGACTATGGACAGCCAGACACGGCCCAATGCGGTGGAGTACTTGTTGACCCCACTCAGGAGACCCTGAAGAAAAGCCCAATTCATGGCACCCGTAAGCGCTCAGGTTATCTCACCTGAATACCTCTCACCTAAAAGGGAGGGGAGCAGAGAGACAGAGACAAAAGTAACTTAACATTACATAAAATTCACTTGTGTGGCTTCTGTTATACAAAGTTAAACTACACACTTCTGTGATGATTCAAAGTTGTATTAAAGCAGGGGGTCTTTATCCCTTTAGAAAGATGGAGAAGGGACCACTGTTATATAATGTATGAAATTTTAAGTCAAGCTTATAACATGCAGTGCCTTATTAATATATTTACATACTTTATGTACAAAGTATTTAAAAATCGCTAGTGACACATATATATAAATTTTACTTAATACATTTCAATGAAGCATTTAGCTAAACTTTCACTTTGGTTAAAGTTCACGTAGCTTTACATATTTGATCATTTTTATGTCATAAAAGTAGTTATGAACAAACAATAATTAGATCAAACAAGACAGTAATAAGGTATGATTTAGAATCAAACATAAAAACAGCCCCGTGTTAAAGTTTTCACATTCAGGCAAGTAGTTCTGGTAAATATATTTCCACTTTTTAGGAATGATGTTAAACGGAATAAATATATTTAGAAGCAGTTTTTATAACGATGTGCATTGTATACAAACCCCGACTATTTAAAACTCTATTACTATCTGTTCACAAACCTATCTATAAACGTTTTTGATTGTAAGCTTAAAAAAAAAATGACGGAAAGTGAAACCTAATCTATATACTTATACCAAATGTATTAGTCGAGCAAACAAACGTAAGATTATTTAGTGCATACTTACAGTCTGAGAACTCGCAGCTGTCTACAGTGCAGTCGGGACGCAGTGATTGTGTTGTTTGTAGCAGTCGGGCGAACTGCGGGCGTTAAACACAACAGACACGTGTGATGAAATATACACCGCGACGCCACCTAGTGGACAACCTCATAAGAGACGCTTTGACGCCCCCTGGAAGAGAGCAGCAGACGAGCAGCTGCGCAGCTTTATGCTGGACACTGTAAATCAGTTGTGCGGATTAAATAAAAATAATTATTGAGTCATTTAGTCCTTTATATTATAATCAATACATTTACACAACCTCTGGTTAAGCATTTAGAAAATGACTTTACAGAAGTGGCACTTACAAGCAGCAATTTCTACCTGATTGTTTAGTCAAGCATCACTGTATATATGTGTGTGTGTGTATATATATATATATATATATATATATATATATATGAGAGAGTTATCTTTCTGCTGCAATATAGTTCAATTGACCAGTTTTTACTATTTGAAAAGTTATCTAATAATGCTGATGACAATACACTAAAAAAAATCAGTAAAAAAAATGCATTGTACTGCATCGGGTTGTTTTAGGGTTAACAGAAATGCTCATAATATTAATGGATAATGTCCTGACAGAAAATTCCCAGTACATTTACCAGTTTTTGTGTGTGTTATAAATACATGACCTTTTTAAAATAATCTTCAAATATTTTTCAATTAAATAAACACTGGTTTAAAATTCAAACATGGAAAAGAGGTGATTTATGTTTTTTAATACCTAACTGTAGAAGCTACTAAATGTATCCAGCCAACACAGATTTTTGTTGTTTGCTGCGGCAGGTTTGTGTTGATACTACACTTAGGACTGTGACCTATTTTGACATTTTACTTAATTTTCTGATATTTAGAGCCAGGAAAGAAAACATTATGAATCCAAACAAGAGATGAGAACAAAACAGTATTTATTTCATTTAAACTGTACAACAGTCGCTGATATATTGTTTGCATGAAAAGTTTTGGCTGCAGCTCACCGCAACCACTGTAAAATTAAACATATACGCCTCTGGGACTGTTTTTTTAAGATTCATGTTGTACTGGGAGAGGTTCACATTTTCTGTTCTCAAGACCGAGAACCGGGTCATGACTGCAGAGGGTGTTTAAAAAAAAAAACAAAAAAAAAAAAACACAATACCCTCATCTGAAAATCACACACAGGACACAGAATTCAAACATGAGAAATTACTGTGACAGAGAGAGTGACGACTACAAAATTTAAAGATGTGATCAGAGGACAGTGCTGAATGGCATGATCATGATATTGTTGTATGCTTGGACCTCAGGGACGTCGGATGCCCGATTAACGATGCAATCGGGTGGAGGGGGATTTGGTTTGGGAATCAATCCCACAGAAACCTATTGTAGCTGGTCGACAAAACAGAGGCAGTTTCAAGTCAAAGGAAAAGTGACTCGAATAGACCTTTCCACACAAGGAGCTGTCAGTCTGGGTCAAGGGTCACACACCCTTATGACCTTTCTGAGAAAGACATCCACAAGTCCAGGCTGCAAAGGTTATCGAAATTCTATAAAACAAACTTTTGTTTTGTTACAATAAAATTTAACAAAATGAAAAATAAAATGAAATCATATATAAATGCAAGGGTCCTTTTTTTGAATCCTGCGGCCAGATTGGGTATTATTCTTCCTCGCTCTCATTTTCAGGGTCCAGATCTGAATCACCATTTGCTTTTGATTCATCATTCATATCTTCCTCTTCATCGTCCTCCTCGTCTTTGTGGTTCTTTTTGTCTTCCATCACGTCCATTGCTGCCTCATCCTCCTCCCAGTTCTGAAAAGACAAATTAACATGAAAACAATCCCATAACGCCACATTGCATACACAAGAACTGAGAGCATCTCTTACATCCGAGTCATCCTCAGGACGCCCCTCATCTCCTGAGCCTTCCTCCTCATCTGAAGACTCTGTAGAAAAATGAAGAATTTATTCATTTATTTTTTGCGATGACAGCATTTAAGGCAATGAGGAAATTGACCGTTCACAAAACCCGCCCACCCTTAGTTATTTTTGCCATGACCGACAAACAATGCCGCTCTCACACTACAAATCAAATTAAAACAATACAAAACAGAGTTTTGTGGCTCTTCAATGTGTCGTGAGTGACGGAACACTGTATTGCCTCAGTTTAAACACGTGAACCGATCGTCTTTTCATATTTATTAAAGCACGAAATGAACATGAATAAACATCAGAAAGTCTTATTTTTTTCAACTGCGGAACACACCATTTTTCAAGTTTAAGTCCACTGAAGTTAATCTGCTCTTTTCTCTGATTTGTGGTTAAGGCTAGAAGAGAAACAGCTGGAGCTACTGGGGATGCGCATTTACATATTTACCGAGCCGATAATATAACATTAAACCTATGAAAATGGTTTTAAAAAAGTACATAGCGCCATATTTTCATCACTTTAAAGTGTCACAGTGACCGTCTTTTTGCCGTAAAGGACCTGTCATAGTTTAATGAGTGGGAAGATGACATGAAGCATCGCGGTTAAGCTGCATTGAAAACAGATGAGCGCACATGTGCATATACAGCTCCCGATCGGGGCGAAGTTCACGGGACTTTGTCCACAGAATGATAAGAGCACGGTTTAACATTGTTTTATTATTTACCACTCAGTATTTAACTTAAACGCTGCAAGCCATGCATACAGCGCCGGATATGACAGGTTTTCTGATACGCAAAACAAGTATTTAAAGGAATACCTTAGCTTATTGCTGTTACCGTGGCAGCCAACAACAGCACAGCTTAACCCTCCGCACATTTTTATATTTAGTTATATTGAAAAAGTTTCAATTCAGTCGATCTTTTTTACCCCGTTTTAACATGTACTTCTATGGAGACAGGCCGTAGCTGTCGGGCGAGATGGCGGATAGCAGCGGCAGCATATAATATCCACGTTCTGATTGGTCAGTTCGCCTGTCAATCAAGCTCTTTGCGAATGGTCAATTGAGAATCAGTTGAAAAATAGGTCAATTAATAAAAGACAAAGGTTAGACAAGATAAATAGTTTACATACAGAACAATAAAATTTACTTAATGAGTCTTTAGTTCATTTCATTACGTGTATTTTGCTGCAAATTTGGATCTGGTTACTAAAAAAAAAATTAAGACAGTTCTTTACCTTCTTCATAAACCAGCTGTGCTTTGTGAAAAATTTTACCAACTTTCTGAGCGTTGTTGTTTGTCGCCACCTAGTAGAAAACAACATGGAAATGAGCACACCAAAAAATCAAAGCAGTGACTAACATCTGATCTAGATGCTTGTGTTTGAGCAGCTCACCTGTGTCATGAGCAGGTACAATTTGCCTTGGAGTCGGGTGAGCTGGTGATATAACTTCACCCTGCTCTCAATCATATGGTAGATTGAGCCCAAGTGAGACACTAGATCCGGCAGCTGTGGAGAAACAAGATGAACAGACCAAATGAGGAACCCTTAAAAATATGATCCACAGTGGATTCAAGACTAAACATGCACTGTCACAACATTAAGATCTTGATTATGTACATTTGTGTGATAGATGCACACAGACTTACTGAAGACAAGTATGATGTGTGTTGTGCAAGTACAGCCTTAAACCACTGAACTATAAGCACACCTCTGCACAGAGAAAAACAATCATGTTACACAAGATGTAATGCCTTTAAAATATTTAAACATCAAAAGTAACAAAAACCAACAGAAGTGAAAATTACTTACGTGAATGGATGCACCTGCAGTCTTCTGGACAGCTACAGAAACAATCATAAAATAATTCAAAATTGTAATTTTTAATTAAAATAAAAATATACCATTCAAAGTTTTGGGTCAGCAAGATTTTTTTAAAGGTTATGAAAGACTCTCTTATGCTCACTAAGGCTGCATTTATTAAATAAAAAAAACATGATAAAAGTAACATTGTAAAACACATCATAAACTTGTAATATATCTTTAAAAGTAATTTATTCCTTTAATGCAACACTGAATTTCACTCAAGTGTCTCAAATCATTTTCTAATATTGCTGATCTGATGCTCAAGAAACATTTTTTATAAATGTTGAAAATAGTATATAGTTAGAAACATTACAGTATAAAGAACTGAGTTTATATGAATCAGAAATACTAATGACATTATAATGTCTTTACAGTCACTTTGTCAATTTAATGCATACTTGCTAAATAAAAGTATTAAATTTCACTTATTAATTTAAAACAATCTGATCGTGAACTTTGAATGCTAATATACACACACAATACATAATAAATATTTAACAATATCAAAATGACAAAATACCTCTTCCAGCAATGGCAGGACAGCCGGAGGTGGTAACCGGGCAACAGTGTTCTTTATCAACACATCTTTTTTGGTTTGAAATATTTTCTGTCAGAAATAATTAAGTTACATGAGAATGTTAACAACATGCATAGACAAACACTAAATATCACAAACTTCAAACTTTGCAGAGTTCAAATTTTAAACATTCAAGTGATCATATTTCATAATTTTGTAGCAAGATGTGTAACTTACGGAAAGGATCCGCTCGTCTTTGCTCTCCAGTCCCTGCACAAGCAGTACAGCAAAACTGTCCGTCTGCAGGGAGGATGAGGCTTTACCAGCACCCCTTCCTTTGACACTCAACTCAATCTGCTTTAACCGCTCCTCGATAGAAATCTACAATAAGATGGAGAGGATTTTGCATGTATTAGATTGAAGAAATTCCTCAATTTAACTCTTTCACTTTTACACAGATTTAATGAACTCAGTTGGGAAGTCTTGAGTCTTACCTCTGTGGTACCGTCCTCTTTTTTCCTCTTCGCTGCTTCCTTGGGAGTTAATTGGATTGGTGTCTTGTGTCCTGGAAATCCTGGTACTAAAACCTTGGTCTGTTTATTAACAACTGGTGTCTTCACCTAGAAGATGATGTTCAAATTAATGCATTGAACTTATTTTTAACATCATGATTTGAGGTTTGCTTTTTTTTTTTCTTTTTTTTTTTAAATATACACTATTCAAAAGTTTGGGGTCAATAAGATTTAAGAAATGGATACTTTTTTTTTTTCAAGGCGGCGATAATTTGAACAAAAGTTCTAAAACATTTGCATGGTTACAAAAGATTTCTATTTAAAAAAAATGCTGTTAAAAAGATTGTTAAAAAAATAAGCAGAACAGCTGTTTACTACACTGAGAAATGTTGAAACATAAGAACACAAGAAACAAATGTTTTTTGAGCACTAAATCAGCATAACAGAATGATTTCTGAAGGATCATGACACTCTGAAGACCGAAATAATGGTTTCTAAAATTTTAGCTTTACCGTCACAGGAATAAATTACATTTAATAATATATTAAAATAGTAAAAGTTTTAAACTGAAGTAAATTTCAACAACATTTACTGCATTTTTGAACAAATAATGCAGATTTGGCAAGCATAAGAGACTTCTTTAAAAATCTTGTTGACCCCAAACTTTTGAACAGTAATGCATACTTCACAAAAAATACATATATTATAAAACATTTAAATAAAGTGTATATCTTAGATGTTGTAACTGGTTACCATTTCTTCTTAAATGGTCTTACAGTGTGACAAAAGTGTTGAATGGACAAATATTCTAGGTAGTCACACAAGTGACACCAAAACTGCACACAATTACACAAACTATACAAAAATAAGCAGCTTTTAATAGATGCTGCTTGAAACTAAATGGAAAATGCCTAATATTCAATAAATCAAAAAGATAAAGTATATATTAATGGTACAAATGAACTCTTACCTTGGAGACAGCCGTGTCTACAGAGAGAGAAAGAGTGCCATGTAGATCTCTAACTAAGCATACGTGTCTCTCTGATGTGTTAAAAGGCTGTGGGAAGAGATGGCACGTCAGTATAATTGACCAACTGAATAACCCAGTAAAATCTAGAGGTGACCCCGAATAGTCGACGATTTGATGCTTCGATAGGAGGTGCCTGATTCGACTCTCAATCTCACAGTCGAATATTCGCAGGATGTTATGATCGTGCCATTTTGGCTATATGGGGGTGCTCAAATGTCTGATTTCACAAAGAACTACCGGTTTTCTCCTAATAAGTTAATATACAGCCTATTAAGATAATGCTGTAAATAAGAATCTGAAAAGAAATAAGTTTTAGATAAATATTTTAACATGCGTGAATAGTTTCACAAAAATAGAAAGTTTCACATTCCATAATCCGTGACCGACAGGAGCATCTTGGCAGCAGGGATTAATTAAATCTTTAACAAGACTGAAACTGACACAGGCAGAGTGAAAGACTAGATTTTTTCGATCAGGTAGGGTACAAGTGATTTCAAAACATTTCAGCCGCTTTATATGTATCGTATATTATTTATCTCATATAAGATGCATTTGGTTGAGTTGCGGTAAAGTGCTTCATTGTAGTCAGCACGCAGCGCGAGCAGTAGGCCGACAAACAGCAATGCAGAATATTAAAAACTATGACTGGGACTGTCATATACAGGTGATGGTCATATAATTAGAATATCATCAAAAAGTTGATTTTTCACTAATTCCATTCAAAAAGTGAAACTTGTATATTATATTCATTCATTACACACAGACTGATATATTTCAAATGTTTATTTCTTTTAATTTTGATGATTATAACTGACAACTAAGGAAAATCCCAAATTCAGTATCTCAGAAAATTAGAATATTGTGAAACGGTTCAATATTGAAGACACCTGGTGCCACACTCTAATCAGCTAATTAACTCAAAACACCTGCAAAGGCCTTTAAATGGTCTCTCAGTCTAGTTCTGTAGGCTACACAATCATGGGGAAGACTGCTGACTTGACAGTTGTCCAAAAGACGACCATCGACACATTGCACAAGGAGGGCAAGACACAAAAGGTCATTGCAAAAGAGGCTGGCTGTTCACAGAGCTCTGTGTCCAAGCACATTAATAGAGAGGCGAAGGGAAGGAAAAGATGTGGTAGAAAAAAAAGTGTACAAGCAATAGGGATAACCGCACCCTGGAGAGGATTGTGAAACAAAACCCATTCAAAAATGTGGGGGAGATTCACAAAGAGTGGACTGCAGCTGGAGTCAGTGCTTCAAGAACCACTACGCACAGACGTATGCAAGACATGGGTTTCAGCTGTCGCATTCCTTGTGTCAAGCCACTCTTGAACAACAGACAGCGTCAGAAGCGTCTCGCCTGGGCTAAAGACAAGGACTGGACTGCTGCTGAGTGGTCCAAAGTTATGTTCTCTGATGAAAGTAAATTTTGCATTTCCTTTGGAAATCAGGGTCCCAGAGTCTGGAGGAAGAGAGGAGAGGCACACAATCCACGTTGCTTGAGGTCCAGTGTAAAGTTTCCACAGTCAGTGATGGTTTGGGGTGCCATGTCATCTGCTGATGTTGGTCCACTGTGTTTTCTGAGGTCCAAGGTCAACACAGCCGTATACCAGGAAGTTTTAGAGCACTCCATGCTTCCTGCTGCTGACCAACTTTATGGAGATGCAGATTTCATTTTCCAACAGGATTTGGCACCTGCACACAGTGCCAAAGCAACCAGTATCTGGTGTAAGGACCATGGTATCCCTGTTCTTAACTGGCCAGCAAACTCGCCTGACCTTAACCCCATAGAAAATCTATGGGGTATTGTGAAGAGGAAGATGCGATATGCCAGACACAACAACGCAGAAGAGCTGAAGGCCACTATCAGAGCAACCTGGGCTCTCATAACACCTGAGCAGTGCCACAGACTGATCGACTCCATGCCACGCCGCATTGCTGCAGTAATTCAGACAAAAGGAGCCCCAACTAAGTATTGAGTGCTGTACATGCTCATACTTTTCAGTTGGCCAAGATTTCTAAAAATCCTTTCTTTGTATTGGTCTTAAGTAATATTCTAATTTTCTGAGATACTGAATTTGGGATTTTCCTTAGTTGTCAGTTATAATCATCAAAATTAAAAGAAATAAACATTTGAAATATATCAGTCTGTATGTAATGAATGAATATAATATACAAGTTTCACTTTTAGAATGGAATTAGTGAAATAAATCAACTTTTTGATGATATTCTAATTATATGACCAGCACCTTTACATAACATAACGAGAACACTATTATAATAAAACGCTGTGAATTTAGTTGCCGTTTTTGCACGTTGTTGCGTGAAGAACGCGTCCACAAAAGGAGTTCATTCAGAGCCGCACAGACGTTCATGCATTCGGGGCATTTTGTGCAGATAGCCTATAAATCGTAATATTAACATTATGTTGTATAAATAACGAAGCGTATTCTATATGACATAAATGATGAGTTAAATGCCATTGATTAAAAACCATAGACTGTATTAGTTAAAAACCTGCTATCAAATGCTTCATTCTATGGAAATCTTCAGCGCACGCAGCTCAAAACAGAAATCCAGAATATTAATAAATGTCATATACATAACGTTATAATGAGAGCACTATTGCAAAAAATATTGTGAATTCTTAGGGTTTCGCTGACGTTTAATGTTAACTATCTTTTAATCAAAACAAAACATTATTTTTGTATCTGTGAGGCATCCGTTACACATTTTCCCTGTGTGTTAACGTCAATAATTATGACTGTCCAATGTCTGACTTGACTCTTGGTAATGTATTTTGCCCCGCCCCCAAACATATGATTCGACTATCGGCAAAAATCCTTAGTCGAGGACACCCCTAGTAAAATCAATCCGTTTTTGCTGAACTTACGGTTTTCTCCATGACAGGCTGCAGGTGATGTCCGTATGCCAGCATCAGGTTCTGTCTGTCAGCACACAGAGCTGCTGCGAGCAGAGGCACAGGCACAGGTGAGTCTCCCTTCATAGCGGACACCTGCAGGGAACACACTGGAGACAGCGGCTTCTTACACGGCCTATGAGAGAAAAATATAAACATGAGCTTCACTGAACTGTTTTAAAGGGATAGTTCACCCAAAAATGAAAATTCTGTCATTAATTACTCACCCTCATGTCGTTCCAAAACCGCAAGACCTTCGTTCATCTTCGGAACACAAATCAAGATATTTCTGGTGGAATCTGAGAGCTCTCTGACCCTCCCATAGAAAGCAAGGATCCTTACACTATCAAGGCTCAGAAACGTAGCAAGGACATCATTAAAATAATCTGTGACATCAGTGGCTCAACTGTAATTTTACAAAGCTACGAGAATACTTTTTGTGCTCAAAAAAAACCCCCCCAAAAATAACGACTTTATTCAATAATTCGTCTCCTCCGTGTCACCCTACAGCGTCATTTTGGAGAGTATCACATACGTAAAACAACGTCTGATGTTCTGTGTCAGCAGCACCGTACGCGGATATGTTGTTTACGCTTTGATCTGGACGTCAACAACGTATCCGCGTACATACGTTGTTTACGTATGTGATACTCTACAGATGACACTGTAGGGTGACGCGGAGACGAATTATTGAATAAAGTCGTAATTTTTGTTTTCTTTGTGCACAAAAAGTATTCTTGCAGATTCGTAAAATTACAGTTGAACCTCTGATGTCACATGGATTATTTTGACGATGTCCTAACTACGTTTCTGAGCCTTGATCGTGTAAGGATCCTTGCTGTCTATGGGAGGGTCAAAAAGCTCTCGGAATTCATCTAAAATATCTCAGTTTGTGTTCTAAAGATGAACGAAGGTCTTACAGGTTTGGAACGACTTGAGGGCGAGTAATAAATGACAGAATTTTCATTTTTGGGTGAACTATCCCTTTAAAGAATTCAACAAGTCATACAGATTAATACAAGATGGACAAACTCACCCATTGAGAAAGTGCTCAAAGAGATGAAGCTGACCGTCCTTACACACCACTGCTAACCTCACAGCCTGAGAAACACACACAGACAGGCGTCAGATCTCCATAAACCAAAATGACTGATAATTATAGTAAAAGCACAATCCGGCTCAATAAATCCTGACCTCATCTTTGGAGTTGGATGTCTGAAGGTCTATGTGTTGGGGTTCATCTGTCAGAGTAAAAGACACCACAGAGTTCTTGTCTTTGCCATCAGACCGTACCTGCCTGATAAGCATAGCGGTAGCAAATGAGATTTCAGGTTTTATTAATTCTCAGATTTCTACAAACATTTTTTAATTCACGAACTCTTAAATCAGTTCTAATTATGTTTCACAATTTAAAAAAATTAATGCCTAACAGAGTTCAACATATTAGGCAAGGAAAAAGGAAAACAAAATTATATACAATATAAAAACTAAAAATATATAATACAAAGAAGCCACACACATAAAAATTGTATGCTCACAAAGACTGCATTTGAAATATACTTGATAATTATAAATAAATATTTTAAACAACATTCATAACCTAATTAATTTTAACAAAATATGATTTAAAGAAAAAGTCTTTGCAAATTTGATATCAAAATACTTCATATAAATTCATTAGCCAAAATAATGCCAATAAATAGCAAATAGGTTCTACACAAACTTGCCAAAATGAAAACATTTCGCACAACATTGATTTAAAAAAAAAATGCATAAATCGTTCATTATTCATTAAAGCTGTCAGCAGAATTTGAAATTGAAAAGGTGGGAGAGACACTTTGATCCTAATAATCTCAATATGGACAAATAGTACTGAACTGCACACCAACTGTAAATAATCATTATAGACTCATTTCTTTAAGCTATAGTTACATAACAAAAAAAAAAGACAATATAACATACCACACACTCAGGACCCTGTCGTGAGCTGCCCCTGACAAGAAGTACATCCCATTACTGTCTGGGGGTCGTGTTGTGGCAAAGCATAGAGTTGTTACCATGGTAGAGTGACCTGTGAATTTCTACAAATTTGCGACATCTCATTATTAAATCTGAAACTCTTCAGTTTTCATTTATCTGAGACTAGAATCACGGAGGTCAGACTCACCCTGTACACTTCCTTAGTCTCCAGGTTCCACATCTTGATGGTCATTCCCGCCGAGAGCAGCAGCTTTCCATCTGGACTTATACACAGGCTGCTGACGGCTGATCTGTCTGCCTTCCATTTGCTAAACACAGAATGTGTCATGTTTGTAAATCACAAACAACTTTACTATGTTGAACAATGTACAGGGAAATCCATATTTGCCAAACATCCAACACATAACTGTACACACTCACCAAAGAACTTTTCCTGTCTGCAGGTCCCACTCGACTATGTGTGAGTCATCTGAGCTGCTGTATAACACTGAGTCTTCTGGATGCCACTGAACGCTGTTCACTGCTCCACTGTGACCTCCCTCCTGACAGGTTAAGACATAATTAACATTCCTAACTTCACCTGTATTATCAGAAGTCCCTCAAAGCATTTTTTCTAATTAGATGAACATCTTTCTCCCTGGTGTTATTACAAAACTATAGAAGCGACTTGGTAATGTGTGCCAGTTTGCTTGCCAATTTCAAGTAAACCATTTTGCATCAAACTTACGCAAAATCCCTTAACTCTTTGAGCTGCATCAGTCAAATATCATAAGGACCAGCTCTTGGTGATGAATTCTTACCAGAGTGCAATGCAGGTCTCCCTTCACTGTACTGTAGATGAGGACGGACCCAGCAGCAGTGCCCAGCGCCAACAGATCTGACTGCCCAGGTGCCAACCCGGCCTCACATTTCCTCCTCTTCCTCTGTGGCACCTCCTAAAACACACACACAAAGAAAAATTTATCACTGTAAAACAACTCATGCTGCCTTTTACTTAAGTCCTACAGAAATGACAAATTTCTTCCCCATTCAATCGCACATTTTCAGTCATTTCCATTAATAAGATTTTAAAGCATGTTTTAATATTTGTTACCTCAAACTTACTATTAACTTTTCTTAAGTGTTTTTAAGTTTCACTTTTTAATCATTCATTACATACTGGTACATGACACTTTTTGTTACTGGTGAAAAATTCTTGCCATTTATTATATGGATCTGTAGTCTATAACGGTCAACTATTCCATCTGTACCGTACCTTTTCAAATTTTACAAGTAAATTAATACTACAAGTATTAATACTGTTCTCTAGCTTACAGTAAACAGTTAGTCTATTAAATAATTACTAGCTTCCATTCAGTTAGTACTATGAAAATTGAAACAGATAAATAACTGTAGTTACAAGAAGTAGGCCTACAACTAACAGCTAATGAACAGCAAAGCTTGATCAAGTACCAGACAAACGGGAAAACATTAGTGCCAAGTGCAAGTCTGATATCAGAATCACAAACAGAAAATAATTCCAAGTCAAATATTTGCTATGTTACTAGTAACAATGGAAGAATGACTTTTTAAAGCTGTTTATGCCCAACTTTCTCCAACACTGTCCAGAATCAACGACGTTCCGCGTGTTGTTATTAATATCAACCTGATCGAAAGTCTGTAGTTTAATCTTTGATAAACACTTTACTAAAGAGCAACAAGTTAAAGATGTGTAAGGGTTGTGCAGCCATGATGTGACCATGTGTTTTCTAAAGTAGCGTTAAATATAAATACAACACTGCTTATTAATAAAAGCACAAAAATTAGTATCATGCTTACACAGACATGTCGACATGATTTTGGGTAAAAAAAAAAAAACTCAGAATAATCACTTTAGCCCCTTAAACTTATTCTGCCTAAGCTACTTTATAAGCCACCAACAACCAACAGACGAATATAACAATGTTGACGAGCCACAAAATGCGCATGCAGTCCCACTTTTGACATTAGTGTAGTGATTTTACAGGTTTTAATGATGAATTTCGTGTTGGATCTGCGGGTCTTGCGGCCTGTGTCTGAACATGTGCCACACTCAACATGTGCGCAGCGCGCTCCACGAGCGCAGCTCTAAACCCCAATAGCTATTCCTAAACAATCCGTGTTTACTTTTATGATCACATTCAGGATAAATACACAGTCAAAGCGACCCGATGACCCTACAATGATACACAGGCCGCATCCCCGACTGCCCCTGAACACTGCGCTACCTGAACAGCTCGGCACGGTCCCCATGTCGCACAGGTACAAGCTGCGCTCAGGTGCGCGGAAGGCACGTATTCCTGTTGTAGAGTTTTGCTGTCGGTGTTCCAGATGCGCAGTCTCCCGTCCTGTGCGCAGAGAGCCAGGAACTGCTGTGATTTAGGGCTGAAGGAGCAGGGTAGCGCAGCTCGGCCTCCGTCCGCCGCCATCTTACCATTCCGCGTGCGTCCCTCTGCTCCACGGGAAACACGTGTGAGAAAAAATTGGACAGCGCGCATGCGCAGCTGCACAGGCGCAGCGGAAACGCTAATTGGCCGCGCTGGGTTTTGGGGGCGTGTCATTGTTGTTATCAACCAATCACTGACGGATGCGGAAGTTTTATGCTCGAGTTTTATCTAGTGGAATTGGAAATTGAAAATGATCTTTTGGAGTTATCAAATGTGAAGTAAATCTTTAGTAAATACGCTTTAGTACACAGTACCTAAACTAAATAGACTTCACTTTTAAGTGCCATTATATTTACCTACTATCACTGTAAAACTTTAAATTAAAAATAAATTTAGAAACTCACAGAATGTTCATTCTGTAACATTTACCGGAAACGGTTGCACATTTATTTTGTACTTGTAATTATTCAAAAGACATTGTGGGTCATATATCTTTATGTATATTTAAAACTTTAAAAATAATATATCTCTTCTTGTATATTAAAAAAAAAATCCAGTTGTTTTAACACTGGCTTTCTCAGAATTAATACAATTATAAACTTAAACAATTATTAAGTTTATGTCTATTAAACCTTTAAGTTATGTGGCACACCTTAAAGATGCTTCAAGTATCCCTCATTACTCTGACCCCTAATCACTTCTTTTCTTTTAAAAAGCCTAATTTATTTTATTTAATAACAAATGTGTTTTAAATGAGTTCAGTCATTTGTTTGTTTTTGCAAATAAGTTTTTTAATTATTATTTTTTTAATTATTTGTGAATATTATATAAGAAAATAATGTCCAAGACTAATCATATAAGCCTCATAAATAGCTATATTTTCTCCTTTAACGATATATATCATAGGGGAAACTGAATCGGGTAAATAACAGAAAAGTCTGAACGCTATTAGTCAAGATTATTATTGTACTAATGAAGACAAAGAAAGAAACCATCAAGCGGTGATCAGGCAATACTGCATCTGTCAGTGACGTCCTTTCATCATGGCGGCGCCCAGCGTGAATCATGCTTGCACTGATACATTGTTTTTCTTCTAACAAAATGGACTCAAGCTAAGTTGCCTCTTAAACTAGTATCGAGCCAGTAAATAGTTATATATCGCATTACTTATGACAGGTCGTTTGAAATAATCTATTTACCACAAATTTGTTTGACTTTGTTTAACAAAGGCTATAGAGGTAATTTGTAGTGAGTTATATAATGCATGTTTTGTCTGTTTCTACCAATATGTCTATTCTGGTCAGTGTAGAAGCGCTCAAGTAGCTGCTGTGTGTGATGTTTCTGATCACTGTGTGGTGAGAACCAAACCATCAAAGTGTGTCATCTTCATCCTTCAAGTCATTCTCTGTTGAGCTAAAAACCATGACAGTTTCACTACATTTGGGTCTCTCATTCATGACTCGGAAATTTACCAAAGCCTGTGTCATATGTTTGGAGAGACATAATGTGGTTCACAATAAACCATTTCTCTGTGCGCTGAGAAACTTTGGGACTGGCCCAGATGATTCTGACAGTAGCTCAGATGCTCCTGCATCCACTTCTCCACAGTTCTCCAGAAGAGCTTCTTTGTTTGGAAGGCGTCGACCTCTGTCTCCACTGGAGAGGGTCAGTCAGCTTCTGCCTGAAGACAGATTAAGTCAAGAGGTTTGGGCTCTACGGGACACTAGAAACACTGAGGTGGAACAGGACAGTCAAAGTCTGGGGAAGGAGCGAGAAGAAGCAACAGAGGAACCTCAAGGATCTTTTACTCCACATCGTGTGTGTGTTCCTGGCGAAAGGCCAATACGTTTTGGAGAGACTCTGCTGGCCGAGTTTAGTCGAAAGAGATGTTTAGAGTTTCGGAAGATGTTCCAGCTAAAGGAGGGACTGAAGCTCCATAGCAACTGGGGATTAATAGCTCATAATGACATAGAGGGGCGACCTGCTGGAAGCGTCATAAGCACTTCAATGGG
The DNA here is from genome assembly GCA_039654775.1 of Spinibarbus caldwelli. Classification (NCBI taxonomy): domain Eukaryota; kingdom Metazoa; phylum Chordata; class Actinopteri; order Cypriniformes; family Cyprinidae; genus Spinibarbus; species Spinibarbus caldwelli. The sequence continues at coordinate 13,764,963 of CM077250.1, read as the reverse complement.
AATCCCGATTGTCATTCGTCGACCCGGTCTGGATGAGTTCACTCTCTTCATGAAGAGAGGGCCAACTATTGCATACCCTAAAGTAAGAAATAAACATCACAAAACAGCAGTCAGTCTTCTACACATCAATGAACCAGTAACATCTGCACTCTTATTATGCAGGTCAATGACGTGATGCTTATTAAATCTGATAATTCATTCGAAAATCCATTAAAATGAAATTCATACATGCAATGACTTAAACACACCTTTTCTATAACAAACATGCTTTCACTTTCTATATTAATTCATTTTGGTATTAGTTTTGCTTAGTTTGAGTTGTAAAATGTCACGTGGTGGGAAACTCACCAAAATATTTTAATGTAAATTAATTAATAGTTCATGATATTTGTAAAATAACTTGGAAAATGTATTTAAAATCGATTTAAAATTATTACAAATATAGTATACACATATGTGACCCTGGACCACAAAACCAGTCATAAGGGTCAGTTTTTTGAAATTGAGATTTATAAATAAGCTTTCCATTGATGTATGGTTTGTTAGGATAGGACAATATTTGACCGAGATGCAACTATTTGAAAATCTGGAATCTGAGGGTGCAAAAAAAAATCTATATATTGAGAAAATCGCCTTTAAAGTTGTCCAAATTAAGTTCTTAGCAATGCATAGTACTAATCAAAAATTAAGTTTTGATATATTTATGGTAGGAAATTTACAAAATATCTTCATGGAACATGATCTTTACTTAATATCCTAATGATTTTTGGCATAAAAGAAAAATCAATCATTTTGACCCGTACAATGTATTTTTGGCTATTGCTACAAATATACCCCAGCGACTTAAAATAATTGTACTCACCAGTGATGATTAAAAAAATATATATTAAATAAATGCTCTTTTGAACTTTCTATTAAAAAGGCATTATGGTTTTCACAAGAATATTAAGCAGCACAACTGTTTTCAACTGTGATAACAGTAAGAAATGTTGCTTGAGCATCAAATCATATTAGAATGATTTCTGAAGAATCATGTGACACTGAAGACTGGAGTAATGCCTGCTGAAAATTCAGCTTTGTTTTTACATTAAATTACATTTTAAAGTTTAAACACATTGAAATAAAGACAGTTATATTAAATTGTAGTTCTATTTCATATTATGTACATCCATTTAAGGTGTAGGGAAAAATATTATTACTTTTTATTTGATGGTTACTTTTTACTTGAAGTTTATGCCGATGAAAACAAAAGAGTCTCTCGGATCTCGTTCCTCTGCAGGATGCCAGCGCGATGTTGACCATGATGGATGTGACTAAAGGAGATTGTGTTCTGGAATCAGGCTCTGGATCTGGTGCTATGAGCCTCTTTCTGTCCAGGGCAGGTGTGTGATTCTTCCTCTGTCTTCTGTGTATTCATAAATAGCAATATAATGATGAGTAACCTGATTATGAGGTTATGGGTGATATTGTCCTGCGCAACTACAGTCAGGTCCATAAATATTGGGACATCGACACAATTCTAACATTTTTGGCTCTATACACCACCACAATGGATTTCAAATGAAACGAACAAGATGTGCTTTAACTGCAGACCGTCAGCTTTAATTTGAGGGTATTTACATCCAAATCAGGTGAACGGTATAGGAATTACAACAGTTTGCATATGTGCCTCCCACTTGTTAAGGGACCAAAAGTAATGGGACAGAATAATAATCATAAATCAAACTTTCACTTTTTAATACTTGGTTCCAAATCCTTTGCAGTCAATTACAGCCTGAAGTCTGTAACGCATAGACATCACCAGACGCTGGGTTTCATCCCTGGTGATGCTCTGCCAGGCCTCTACTGCAACCGTCTTCAGTTCCTGCTTGTTCTTGGGGCATTTTCCCTTCAGTTTTGTCTTCAACAAGTGAAATGCATGCTCAATCGGATTCAGGTCAGGTGACTGACTTGGCCATTGCATAACAATCCACTTCTTTCCCTTCAAAAACTCTTTGGTTGCTTTTGCAGTATGCTTTGGGTCATTGTCCCTCTGCACTGTGAAGCGCCATCCAATGAGTTCTGAAGCATTTGGCTGAATATGAGCAGATAATATTGCCCGAAACACTTCAGAATTCATCCTGCTGCTTTTGTCAGCAGTCACATCATCAATAAATACAAGAGAACCAGTTCCACTGGCAGCCATACATGCCCACCACCACCATGCTTCACTGAGGAGGTGGTATGCTTAGGATCATGAGCAGTTCCTTTCCTTCTCCATACTCTTCTCTTCCCATCACTCTGGTACAAGTTGATCTTGGTCTCATCTGTCCATAGGATGTTGTTCCAGAACTGTGAAGGCTTTTTTAGATGTCGTTTGGCAAACTCTAATCTGGCCTTCCTGTTTTTGAGGCTCACCAATGGTTTACATCTTGTGGTGAACCCTCTGTATTCACTCTGGTGAAGTCTTCTCTTGATTGTTGACTTTGACACACATACACCTGCCTCCTGGAGAGTGTTCTTGATCTGGCCAACTGTTGTGAAGGGTGTTTTCTTCACCAGGGAAAGAATTCTTCGGTCATCCACCACAGTTGTTTTCTGTGGTCTTCCGGGTCTTTTGGTGTTGCTGAGCTCAACGGTGCGTTCCTTCTTTTTAAGAATGTTCCAAACAGTTGTTTTGGCCACGCCTAATGTTTTTGCTATCTCTCTGATGGGTTTGTTTTGTTTTTTCAGCATAATGATGGCTTGCTTCACTGATAGTGACAGCTCTTGCATCTCATCTTGATAGTTGACAGCAACAGATTCCAAATGCAAATAGCACACTTGAAATGAACTCTGGACCTTTTATCTGCTCATTGTAATTGGGATAATGAGGGAATAACACACACCTGGCCATGGAACAGCTGAGAAGCCAACTGTCCCATTACTTTTGGTCCCTTAACAAGTGGGAGGCACATATTCAAACTGTTGTAATTCCTACACCGTTCACCTGATTTGGATGTAAATACCCTCAAATTAAAGCTGACGGTCTGCAGTTAAAGCACATCTTGTTCGTTTCATTTGAAATCCATTGTGGTGGTGTATAGAGCCAAAAATGTTAGAATTGTGTCGATGTCCCAATATTTATGGACCTGACTGTATATTACAGGTGTGCTATTGCGATAATCACTCTGCATTCGTGTATGTCTGTGTCATCAGTGGGTTATAAAGGAAGTGTTTTGAGTGTGGAGATAAGAGAGGACCATCACAGATGTGCTGTCTTAAACTACCAGCGTTGGCGGTCCTCGTGGATTCTTCGGCGAGGAGAGAAATGGCCTGATAATGTTCACTTTCACCATGGAGATCTCATATCTGCCGGACCTCTTCTGGCGGGGCGAGGTTTCAACTCGGTGAGGAGCCACACCCTGTGATGTGTTTTATATTTTTATTATTATATATTATTACATCAGAATCATTTGCTTGTTTGTATATGAAAGACGTTTTGTGTGTTAGGTTGCTCTGGATATGGTTAATCCACATTTGGCTTTACCTGCTGTGGTTCCTCACCTCCATCCTGGATCTGTGTGTGCTGTTTATCAAGCAAAGTAATACAAAACTGTGCATATATGAAACATCAGTGTAAACTATACATACACTACCAATTTTAAAGTGTGGGGTCGATAAGTGTTGTTTTTTTTTTTGAAAGAAGTCTCTTATGCTCAACAAGGCTGCATTTTTTTAATCAAAAATTAAGTAAAAACAATACTGTCAAAATTTTTAATATATTTTGCAAAGCTGAATTTTCAGCATCGTTACTTCAGTCTGCAGTGTCACATGGTCCCTCAGAAATAATTCTAATATTCTGATTTGGTGCTTAAGAAACATTTCTTATTACTATCAATGTTGAAATCAGTTTTTGCTTATTAATATTTTTGTGGAAACCATGATACATTTTTATCTTTTAATTATAAAAAGTTCCAAAGAAAAGCATTGAGCTGAAATAGAAATCTTTTGTGACACTAAATGTTTTTACTGTCCCTTTTGATCAATTTAATGCACCCTTGCTAAATAAAAAAAAAAACATCTTACTGACCACAGCATTTTTGACGAGTGAATTTTGAATGTTTTCCTGACTTTGTCACTAGTATCACACAGGTCATTGATCTGATGGAGGGTCTGCGATGCTCTGCCCTTCCTCTGGTGTGTGAACACATTGTTGAGGTTCAGTACAGGGACTGGCTTGTTGGCCCGTCACTTAAGAAAGATGGCACATTTAACAAACAAAAAGCTCGTCAAGATGATGATGATGACGAAAGTGAGCCAAATGAAGACACAAAAGGTGACTTCTTTAATAACTTGGACATTCATCTAATGTTTAGTGCTTACCTTTTGTTCTGCTTCATAAAGAATATAGAGTGTTGTTTATTACGCAAAAATCCAAACATCAGTGCAAATTATTCACAGTTAGATGTAAATGATGCTCTATTTAAGGGGATTTGAATTGTCAAGATCCAGTGCCATTTGGAGATGTCTCATACATTGCACGTCCTCATCCTGAACAGAATGGCCATACAGGTGAGTCAGCTCTTCATTTTTGTGTGTAGTTCAATGTTTAATGAGAAACACTAGTAATCCTAAAACTTTTTAAGCATTTTATATGTAATTGTGCATGAAGGTATTTTTAAGAATCCTATTAATGTCTGATTTTAATGTGTTTCTTTTCAGCCTTCCTCGTAAAACTACGAAAGATTTTGAAATAGATGTTCCACATTTAATGTCTGTGCAAGACAACAAAGCTACTGTCTTATATGCTGTAATAATAAACTTGCACAATAAAAAGACAATATTTTATTGCACATTTTACTTTCATGCTCTCGAGTAATTAAGCCAAAATATAGTGAATCTATCTGCTCCATTCATGGACTACATTTCATAGGTGTTTATTAATATTTAAATCAGCCAAATGTTATACTTAAGACAGACTTATTCCTGCCTTGTTTAACATCTAAATATTTCATTCACACTTACGTCTAAGACATAAGAGAGTAACAAAGTGCACACTAAAGAAATGGCAAAGTACTTCGTACAACAATAAGGAATAAATAGTGATGAGGATTATGATACACTAAAATACATGTACAACCCTTCACATAGTATTTTCTGATATATTCTTTACATCATATATGAACAATGTACATGGCTATTACCCTATTCACACCAATGCTGTACATTTCTCATAAGGTCAGACACTCTGTTCTGGCCCTCAGAAGTGCATCTGATATAGTCAACAGGCATATATGATCTGTTTGATGTTGCAATCAAACTACTCCTCACTGATCCAGTCCATTGAACGATCTTGACATGCATCACTTCCTGTAAATGTACCTGTAAAAAAAAAAAAAAAGAAGAAGAAGAAAAGCCAATGGTAAGTATTTCTACAGAGGCACTGTTATGGATCATATGAAACCATTTCAGCTGAGGCCAAGGTAAAATTTCTTGTAACACCACAAGAGGGCACCACACACTCATTCACCTGATTTAGTCAGACAATTACAGGTGTGCTGAGCTTTAGTCATCTTACTGGGCCTGTGTGAAGCTTGGGCCTTATGTGCAGTGGCCTTCAGTGGCACAGATGAAGAGCGGGCTCCAGTAGAGGATGGACGAGGCACAGGACGAGCAGAGGTCTTGGCACAGAGAAAACAAGGCTCTGGAGAAGCAGAGGGCCCGCGGGGCATGAGGATCTCCTCACGGTTCTGATACAGTCTCTGAGCTCCACTGTGATGCTCTGCACGCTCACGCTGCCAGATGAAGTGAGATGGCACAATAGCCATAACCTGAAATCATGCATCAAGCACAACTTGACTTAGAGCTATTTTTTAGAACTAGCCACCTATAAAACGCTTTATAGTGCATGTTTAGTGAACTGCGTACCTCCTCACAGCATCGTCTGCTAACAGCCGCTCTGTACTCTATGCGTGCCCACAACTGGTCTCTTTGCTTTAGGAATCGTGGGAAATGTTTCCTCCAGCTCTTTCCCAGAGCCCAGGGGAAGATCTCATATTTGGTTTCCTCCTCATCCTCTTCCATAGTGTTTGCCAGATAGCTAGAGTATGAAAAATTGAGCACTTGGACTGTAGGAATTATGGCTGTATTCATAAATAGGACTTTTCTGTCATGCTCATAACATATTGCAGTTCAGAACTTTAAAATGCACAGCTCCAAAACCATGTGCAACCCCTATGCATTGTAAATATAGAAAAATAATGTAAAAATGCAACAGTAAAAACCTGTTCATTGGTTAACTGTAAGTTACTGCACCACATATAGTGAAAAACTGTAAATGTTTTAATATCACATTACATGTAATTGTAATGTAAATACTATCATATTAGTAAAAATATGAATTACCATAAAATTAAGTGAAAAATTGTAAAAAGAATGTGTCCTTGCATGACACATCACATATTATTATATTTTATAAAAACAGTTTTGTACATATTTTTGTTATTAGTAATGTAGGGTGTTTTGTTTTTTTGTTTTTTTATTTAAGTGTCACTTACCCTGGTGGTGGTGGTTTGTTATTTTTTTTGTTTTAAGTGTCACGTTACCCTGGTGGTGGTGTTTTGTGTTTGTGTGTGAAGTTGTAAAACACACAGACTGTCAGTTAAACTAGAAACATTTTTTTTTTTTTTTACAGTGAATTTCTGGCAACCACAGCTGCCAGATTTTCACCATAAATGAAACTTTTTTTCTCTTCTTTTTTTTTTTTTTTTTTTTTTACAGTGTAAAGAATGTCCACAGAATGATAAACTCACAGGGCAAGGAAGAAGTTCATTCTGCTGTGTTCAGTGATACTGAAGCGAGCCCTCCTGAAGTACACGAATGTCATAGCCAACAAATACTATGTGAAATAATGACAGAGAATTGAGATTAGAGCTGCCTATATTCTAAATTCAAAACTGACCACAATCATAAAACCACTATTTATTAAATACACGAAAATATGTCTTGCTACCTTGTCTGTAAGTTTACAGCAGCAGTCCATCCACAGAAAGTCCTGAATTAGATCATCATCTGAGCCAGACAACAAATCAAAAAGGTTTTATTCTACAGAATTATATCTAGACATATATCTCGATATTTCTGAATTAAGCTAGTAAAAAAAAAGTTGGTGTAAAAGTGATACAGTTTACTGTTTTGTTATGGGATACATAAGGTGACATTTAGTTTATAAGGCTGGCAGCTGTTCTGCTGAACCCACCGAACAGTCTGAAGAAGGCGGTCATCTCCTGCCTCTGGATCAGCAGGGTCGGCCCGGGCGTCTTCCTGCGAGGCTGCTGAGATGAGTCTGCCTGGTTCCGAGCCGCTGAGTTCGGCCTCGATCTCCGCTGACCGCGCCGGATCTGCAGACTGTGAGCAGGTCCAGACGGGGCGCTTTCTGCCCACGGTCGGCTCAGTTTAATCATATTTCAATGATTAAATCAGCCGATATTACAGAACTGCCACTGTGTACATAATATAATTAAACAATTATTTGTTATTTATTTTAGTATAGAATATATACGTATTTATTTATGTTATTCCTGTTTGTTTATAATCCCAGATATATTCTGCAATGCAATTTAACGTTGCGTCTTAAAATGTCACTAAATAACGATAAAAAATGACTCTTAGCACTCCTATATAACTAAAATTTAAGCTTAAATGCTTATATGCTGGACTTTATGTGGTTATGATATGTTTTAGCCCTATATGAGCGAGTTTTCACTGAAAACAAGATTTACCTCAGTTTAAAAAACCGCGACTCGGTAATTATGACACGCGCATATTTCCACGTGCTCTTCCAGAAGTGTTTAGATCGACTACTTGAGAATGTAAGATTTAAGTTTAGCTGATGTGTATAACATTAAGGATAATTTTAAGGTGACAAAATCAAAATGTTAAATATTTCAAACTGAAAGTCACGCTAGTCGCGCGAGCGCGCACGTGGACTTCCGCTCCTTGGGCAGCGCGGGAATTGTGTCAGCAGTCACGTGGTCAAAAATTCTTCAATCAGAGGTCAGAATGCTTATGAATATATAAAAGCGCAAGTTGGTAATATTTGGGAAAGATATGTCCTATTCAAAAAACGTGCTGTTTTACTTAGGCTATAAAAATATTTTAAGTGCAAATAAAACCCAAGTTTTATTGTTCAAGTGGTTAATGAACAAAATGTGCAGGTGACAAGCAGTAAATATTCCAATAAACAAATTTATTGCATCTTTGTTGGTTATTAGATTTTTCTTAAGATTGTTATATAATGCACAATTAAAATAACACTGCACTGACTGCATTGGAAAAATTTTTTAAATATATAGCAACATCAAACAGACCGCAGGCTGATTTAGTAAAGTAGCCTATGTGGAAAATAATTTGGTTCATCACGACAGAGCAATACATTTATTTACAGATGCTCAAATGGTGACAGGTTTGTTCACTATTACCAGGAAACAGTAGATGAAGTATCATTAATTGGTATTTGTAAGCATTGTGCTCACAGATGTGTTCAATGATTTTCATTTCTTTGCACACTGCCTGTATTTCCTGAAAGAAAAACATTTAATTAAAGATTGGGCAGGCCTTTTCAAGCAAAATATAGGCTAGAAGAAAGAGTTTTAGTTCACCTTTTTAATCTCATGGAGAATCACACCCTTGATCTCATGAATTGCCTTCTTGCAAACCCAGCACATAATGGCATTCATCTCAGAGTTCTGAGGATAGTTAAAATGTGAGAAATGCAAGCGAAAAAAATGTATATAATTAACTTTTAATTTATTGCATTACATTGTGCATCAGTTTACCTCTATGTTCAATTCATGACTCATTTTGAATTCTTCGGGAAGGTTCAGCTTTTTTCTCTCCAGCATGCTCTTCCATTGTGCCTTGTTAGTAATGCTGCTACACCCAACAAGAACTGAACCACAAGAACAGATAACACTTGTGAACAGAATTTGATGAATATGATTCTAATAATTGAGTAAATGCAAATCAAAGAACAAGCCATAGAAAAAATTCTAAGTTGAATTCAATTAGTTCTTCAAACTCACCTGAGCATGCGATAAGCAGTCCAAAATGAACAACAGATGACATTCTTCAAGTCCTCCACTTAATAAGACGCTTAGCTAAAACACATCTGCTTTCTTCAAGAGTTCAGGCGATTTTCAGTTGAAGTGATACTTCTCACACTCTATATCTCTCTTGTGTTTGTCTGTGCTCCTCTTCTTCACAGTTATGAAGATCGTTGAAGATAATAAATGTCTACGCAAGTGTTTTGGAGTGCTGATGTTCAGGGCACCAAAACCACTGTGGACCAAAGTGTCAAAGTGATTTCATAAGAGCTCCTGTCAGCATTTTCTACACTGTCACTTCAGTTCACCTAACCATCAGTAATATTGTACCTGAATTCTTGAATCATGAATAATTGATTTTTGATGCACTGAATTAAAGCTGGTATAGAGAAAATCTCTAAATGACAGTGTAAATGGCTAAATAACTATCAGTATCATTAGACTTTGCATTTCAGATGTCAGTTATTTGCTTCCTCTTCTCTTAATGTAAGTGCATTAGATGTATTAAAAAAAACAGACTGAATCATCTGCTCAAGCCGCTTTTGCATTCAAACATTTATTAGCTCATGCTTCTGTCAAAACAAACAAGTGAGTAATCTTATCTAAAGAGCTGGTACTTTGATTGACTTCTTATAGGTTTAATCAATCCCAGAATAGGCACATTTTGTACTTAATGCAGGATAGGCGAGGGGATAGTCTTGGGAAAAATCCTTTGAAAACCTTTTTTTTAATCTTTTTGGCAATCAATTTACATGGTGCCCAGAGAAATGGGTTGGCACAGCATATAGCGTTCATTTTCTGAGTGAGGAAACAGAGAATAAGATGGTTTTAATAAAGTAAACTTAAATCAGTACATCATTTACTGTGAACAGTTTCACAGAGAAAATTAATAATAGAACTGTGACCATAATATGATTAATAATAACATGATATTTCCAAGGATGGCTTAGAAAATCACATTATAAACATTATCTCCCATCCGTTTTTAAATAAATATATGACTAAAATGCAGAAATATTGAGATTCAGGAATTAAAATGCAAAAATAAGTAAAAATATACCTTGTCGATCATCGCATTTATTATGGGTAAATATTTCGCTAGTGTATTCAAACATATACAACATTTTATGGCCATCTAGAAAGAGAGATTACAATTAGATGCAAAAAAAAAAAATAAAGGTTGGTGATCAAGAGGAATGTTTGCACACTAACTGACCGTATTGTGTACAACATTTTACTTTTTAAACATGATAAAGATTTAAAGACGACAACATATTCACAGATTTTACCTTGGAAAGATTACAAGTAACGTCCTCATTGGTGACTGCCTGTCAAGTATCATGAATGGCCTCATATGGAGAACTCTCAGCAGCAGCTGCACAAAATATAATTTCATATAAACTACATTATAATCGTTACATTCTGACAAAATGCAATCAATTCAATTCAAGTTTATTTGTACAGCGCTTTTCACGATACAAATCGTTGCAAAGCGCTGTACAGAGAATTAAGTTTCTACAATATATTTAGTAGTAGCTTATCACTGGTGACTATGTCAGTTAATCTACATATGGCAGAAATGTACGGAAAAATCAATTAAAGACGTAATCAAACAGACGATGAACACTATTAACAGCAATTATTGTATGTTGAAATCAAACTTATAGCAAGATTTGGTAGTTCTGTATGTTGTTTCAGGGTTGGCATCGTCTGAGGTCCTCTGAGGGGTTGGCATCATCTCTTCTCAGGTGTTCTGGATCCAGACTGAAGCTTGTGTAAATACTAGTTACTGGCAGAAACAGAAAAACAAATAGAGACATAATTAGTGTAGCTGCTGTTCCAACCAAGCAAAATCGATTTGTTTAATCCAAGCTAAAGAATAATAATGTGCATTTGATCAGATATAACTGCAGTACAAGATTTTGAGATGCATTATTTGAAAGCTTGGCCAAAGAGATGTGTCTTTAATCTAGATTTAAACAGAGAGAGTGTGTCTGAACCCCAAACGTTATCAGGAAGGCTATTCCAGAGTTTGGGAGCCAAGTGCGAAAAAGCTCTACCTCCTTTAGTGGACTTTGCTATCCAGAGTTTTACATTTACACATTTAGCAGACGCTTTTATCCAAAGCGACTTACACTGCATTCAGGCTATACATTTTATTTTCTATCAGTATGTGTGTTCCCTGGGAATTGAACCCATTACCTTTTGCGCTGCTAACGCAATGCTCTACTACTGAGCCACAGGAACAAGTTTTGCAACCTTAGGGAGCGTGATGGATTGTAGCGTGATAGAAGACTAGTTAGGTACGCAGGAGCTAACCCATTAAGGGCCTTATAGGTAAGTAATAATATTTTGTAACTGATACCGAACTTAATAGGTAGCCAGTGCAGACTGTAAAATTGGGGTAATATGATCATATTTTCTTGATCTGGTAAGGACTCTAGCCGCTGCATTTTGGACTACCTGTAGCTTGTTTATTGAAGATGCAGGACAACCAGCTAGTAGTGCATTACAATAGTCCAGTCTAGAGGACAAGTTGCTGTCTAATATATAACACCCACAGTACAGTACATCCGTCTAGTTGCAAATTGTAATCCAAGATATTCTGTGTACTGTTTTTTGGTCCAATAAGTAATATCTCTGTCTTATCTGAATTTAATAAGAGAAAATTATTGGTCATCCAATCTTTTACATTTTAAACACACTCTGTTAGCTTAGATAATTTAGAAGTTTCATCTGGTCTTCATCTGGTCTGGTCTTAGAAGTTTCTTAGAAGTTTCATCTAGCTCTTACCCACCTGGAACAGAAAGACTCTTATGTTAGAATGCTGTTCATTGACTTCAGCTCAGCATTCAACACAATAATCCCACAATGCCTCATCCACAAACTAAACCTGCTGGGCCTTAACACCTCCCTCTGTAATTGGATCCTGGACTTTTTAACTGCAAGACCTCAGTCAGTCCGTGTCGGCCGCAACACCTCCAGCACTACCACACTGAGCACAGGTGCCCCACAAGGCTGTGTGCTCAGCCTGCTGCTCTTCACACTGCTGACCCACGACTGCACTGCCAAGTCCAGCTCCAACCACATCATCAAGTTTGCTGATGACACAACTGTGGTAGGCCTCATCAGCAACAACGATGAAACGCACTACAGAGAGGAAGTGGCACAGCTGGCTGAATGGTGTGGTGCTAACAACCTGTCCCTCAATGTGGGTAAGACGAAAGAGGTTGTGATGGACTTCAGGAGATACTCTGTCGACCACCCCCCGCTGACCATCGATGGCTCAACCGTGGAGAGAGTCGGCAGCACTAAATTCCTGGGGGTGCACATCACAAAGGATCTCACCTGGACCACCAACGTCATGTCGCTCAACAAGAAGGGACAACAGCGCCTCCACTTTCTCCGCCGGCTGAAAAGGGCAAGTCTCCCTCCACCCATCCTCACCACTTTTTACAGGGGCACCATTGAGAGCGTGCTGACCACCTGCATCACTGTCTGGTATGGGAACTGCAGTGCTGCTGACCGCAAGACCCTACAACGGACAGTGAACACTGCCGCAAAGATCATCAGTGCCCCTCTCCCCTCCATCCTGGACATTTTCCTTTCACGATGCTCCAACAAGGCCACCAGCATCGTGAAGGACCCCACCCACCCCTCCCACAACCTCTTCCAGCTCTTGCCATCAGGTAGAAGGTACCGGAGCATCAGAGCTCCCTCTGTCAGATTGCTCAACAGCTTTTTTCCCCAGGCTGTGAGAGCTCTTAACTCCAATCCCCCTGTCCCCCTCTGAAACCATGAACACCTCAGCCCTCCCACCCCCCAACTCATTAAAAACTGTTGATAATTTTACTAAGTGGAATTCTGAATGTGCTACACACAGGTGAGTGGGCTATACAAACCACCTGTAGTAACGCACTCATACCACTATATGCACACTAGACACTTTCTATAAACACTCTCTGCCACAAAGACTCTTAAGAAAATAAATGTCTACTTGAACATTGCACTACAAAATAATACGTTTACTTGAGCATTGCACTACAAAATCTTTTTGCACTATGCACTGTCCCCCACAAAATCTCTCTTCTGCACAATAATTTAATGTACAAAATATATATTTTTCTGCACAATTTCATGTACATATATCTCTTTTGCACAATTTCATGTTCAGTATTTATGTAAAGTTCTTGTACAGTCTCAGTTTATGTATGTGTAGTCAACTAGGTATAGCAGTTATAGTATTTTTAGTATATGTATAGTCAGATAGTTAACTGTTGTATAGCTCTATTGTTTTTCCTATACTTGCATTGTTGTATGTTTATCTTAGGTTTAACTAGTATGTAGCACCGTGGTCCTGCGAGACACAACATTTCGTTCCACTATATGTCCACACATGTAGCAGAATGACAATAAAGCTCGACTTGACTTGACTTGACTTGGTTTTGTTGAGATATATAGTTGAGTATCAGCATAACAGTGGAAACTAATCCCGTATTTTCTAATAATATTACCAAGGGGCAACATGTATATTGAAAATAGCTGAGAACCTAGGACAGATCCTTGTGGTACTCCATACTTTACTGGTGATAATTGAGATGACTCCCCATTTAAATAAACAAAGTGGTAGCGATCGGACAGGTAGGATCTAAACCATCTTAAAGCCTGCCCTTGAATACCCGTATAGTTTTGTAATCGATCTATGAGTATGTCATGATCTACGGTGTCGAACGCAGCACTAAGATCAAATAAAACTAGAAATGAGATACAGCCTTGGTCTGATGCAAGAAGCAAGTCATTTGTAATTTTAACAAGTGCGGTTTCTGTGCTATGATGGGGGACCTGAAACCTGACTGAAATTCTTCATAGAAATAATTTTTTTGCAGGAAGGAGCACAATTGAGCAGACACAACTATTTCTAGAATTTTAGACATAAACAGAAGATTTGAAATGGGTCTGTAATTTGCCAGTTCACTAGGATCTAGTTGTGGTTTCTTAATAAGAGGCTTAATAACCGCCAGCTTGAATGGTTTTGGGACGTGACCTAAAGATAACGACGAGTTAATAATATTGAGAAGCGGTTCTTCTGCTACAGGTAACAACTCTTTCAGTAATTTAGTGGGTACAGGATCTAATAAATATGTTGTTGGTTTAGATGCAGTGATAAGTTTATTTAAAAAAAATTCACAGAATTTGCATATTTTGCATAGATTTTTTTTTTTTTTTTAAATCTATGTACTGTACCCTCTTTACAAATCATTTGGCTACTATGGCATGAATTATTGGAGCTCAAACAATATCTGTTCGGTATGTCTTTACGAAATGAGAGACAACAACTTTTATGAACAAACAAAATGTCTTTTATTACTGTCAACAGAAAACAACCTTAATGAGAAAATCACATGAAAAGTATTTGATGTAAAACACCACAAACTTACACCTTACAGAGGACCCCCCAAAACACAATCTTCAGTACAATAAACATCCATCTATTAGAACATTTTAAAGGCATTTCTGATTAACTGCATTTTTTGATCTTATCATTTCTGCGGAAAAAGCTCCCTCAATATTGCATTTTTGTATCAGTTGGCTACAGAATAGCAGAGGGAACGTAAAAACCATATCCATTTACCGCAGGTTTTATTGATTTTCTGAAAAGCAGAAATAAAAACAGTAGACCCAATAGGGCATTCAAAGGTCTCATTTTAGGAAACATTAAGTCAATGAAAAAATGTATATGCACACTTGAATTACAAACACACATGGCAGTGGATTGATATCAGCTAACACTTAAATATTTTCTCCCAAAGAATGAAAAACAGCTTTGTTAATGTAAAAACACATTTAAAATGAGCTGGTAACAGTCAATGTAAATGTATCCTTTCAACAGCCATTTTCACAGTTGTTACTAACATAACTTTATCTTCAAACATGTGCCCTTTGGACTCCCACCGAAGAGCTTTTGTAGTATGATGTCCCGATATCTCATTCCACGCTTAATGCAGATCTTTCGAAAAGGCTCTGCGTATTTGTTACAGGCATGGTTTATCTTCTGTAAAAGAACAGGAAAAATAAACAGAATAAAACATTAGGATTCAGAATTTAGAAAACAGACACAACTTTTGTTAGCCAAAAACTATATTTCATCATGTTCTTTTCATTGTCCTTTTTTCATTTTTATCTTTCTTACCTTTTTTTTAAATCATTATGATAAGTCTTTTTTATTAAACAATTGTCTTGAACATTGTCTTTCACAAATGTAATTAAAATGATGAATCGTTATTCTGACTCATCATTATAATTGTGTAACTGTCATGATGATCCTGCTTTATATTATAATAAACTGTTAGTATATAGCTGAATGTTACCTTTGTCATCTTTTGATAGACCACTATCTTAGCCCGTTTTATTGCCTCTTGGCACACACAACAGAACATGAAGTTCGGCCGAACTTTCTGAATGTGGGGCATGGGGAATGAGGTCAAAAAATCAGAAAAATGATATTCAGTGATTTGAACAACATCTTGTGAGTCTTAAGCTAAATGGCCATATTAATGAATGAGTAAAATGGCACATTGTTGTACATACCAGTAGATCATTTCCATAGCCGTCCATCAAACTGTTTAAGCTTTCAGAATGTGAAGGCACCTCTGGATCCCACCAAACAGAAAGAGCTTCATTTTCACTCTTTGCTAGGGCTTTTCAAGAAACAAACATTTTAATTCACATAAACTGAATGTTGATAAAATTCTCATGACGACACAGTATATAAATACAAAGACTTTATCCAGACCTAATATTTTTAGGAATATTGCAGTTGTATCTTACCTGAGCAAGAGAACAGAAAAACAAAATATACGATTGGTAACATGGTTTCAGATACTTTTAAAATCAAGTACTGATTCTTTCTCACTTTCCTATTTGTTTTCTTTAGCTCACCAGCCTCCCTCTCTCTCTCTCTCTCTCTCTCTCTGTCTCTCTGTGTCTCTCTCTATCCCCTTCTCTAAGAAAAGCCACAAGCACAGCCTGACCAGTGTCAAAGAACTACGTAAAATAGTGTGACACTGTTGTAACTGAGTACATGTCTTATGAAAGTTCATGAAATCATGCCTTGGAAGTCACTGTAATGTGATTAGGATGACAATTCTTGCATGTGTGACAGTGTTTAGGCCTATATCATAAAGAGAATATAAGAAAACCTGCACTTAAAATATGCACTTTTTTGATGACTGAAAATGTGTTCTTTTCACCTGGAAAGTTAAAGTGCTTACTCGTGTCCTGTAAGGTGCTGACACCACAGTGCTAAACGGCTGCTTTTTTGTTGCTCTGTTAGAGAGGCATTTGTTTTTTTCTTTTAGAATAACTGTATTTACTGTTTTTCTTTTAGCAAGCAATTAACAAAAGAAAACTGCAGCAGAAGCAATGAATCCAATGGACAAAACAATACAAGAAGTGCATCCATCACAGTAACATATAAAACAGTAAATTAATCTTTTTTAAATTTTAAATTCTAAAAGTTCCGGAGAAGCATGCTATCCCTATCAATGATTACGTGTTACACTACAGCTACAAAGAGCTGCTAACTTAACTCCTGTAAAAGTTCTTCTAGTGGAAAGTTGCTGATAAGCGATAAGCTCAATGAGAACAGATCATGTTCCCTTTGGTGTGCAGTTGATTGAGGTGGAAGTGATTAATGATTTATCATGTAGTAACATTTGGTGACATAGGTTGAATGTTTAGGTTTCCTTCAGGTCCATTTATAGTACCATTTTTATTTTATTTATTTATTTATTTTTTGTACAAATACCACAATCTTTTTAACCTGGTGAAATGACTCTCCACATCATTGCTTTATCATCTGTCAATAATTTTTAAGTCCTTTTTAATAAACCTATAAGCCTGGAATTCTGCATATTTTTCAACTTGTTTTTACGAAAGCACATATTTCTTGAAATTTACATGTAGTGAACTGGTGGTGAAACTGAAGTGATTTTCTCTTGGTCACTGTTTAACAAATGTGTTCACTGTATCAGTTACATATGCTAAAACACCCTATTTTAATACACACACACACACACACGTACACACACTATAACTATAAAAACATATTTTGATATTTGCTCCCAAAATCACCAGTAGAGGACACTTTTGGTTATCCCAAGAAAACTGAAAACAAACTCACTAGAACTGATTATTATTGAGATTTAATTTTATTGTCATGTGTAACAAATTATAACATAAATGACAATGCAATTCTAACATCAGGATATGTTAAAACTGGTACATAAAGGGAAGTATGACAATTACATTCATATTAGGGAACACTAGATGAAATGAATTGGCATGGCAACAATTCAGTTTATTTGCATATGCCATAAAAATTCCTCATGTTGTATAATACAGTGTACATTGTTTGTAATTGTTGTCTAAATATGAAAAGGTTATATAAACTGATATTAAATAAGAATGAAATAACAACAACATTTAAAAGAACTGTGGGAAAATACCACACTTAAAAATTAATGATGCAAAAAAATATATAAATCTCCTTTAGCAGTTACTCAAGTGAAAAGTTCATTAAAAACTTGACTCTAAAGCTTACCCTCATTCATTTTAATTTTTTTAAAAAATCTGACTATTATGGTTGAGATCTTCAGTTTTTTTTAACATTTGGAATCCTGGGTTTTAATTTGTTACCAGTTAAGTGTTAATTTTACACTCCGAATACAAGAGCAAATCCCACCTGAACAGAACAGAAGGGACACCAGAAGAAAAACAAGTGATTCTGTCATCTCTGTGTTACAATCTTCAACAATCAGTACATACAACTGTCTGCTGTTATGCCTGAAGTATTATTTTTAAGTTGTACTTAGATATTTTTTTAAAAAAAGGCCACTAAAAAGTGTATATAAAGAGAGAACACTTTCATGACCATTTCTTTAAATATATTTGAAAAATGCACTTTGTAAAAATGTCAAATTAAAAGTTTTAAAGTAGATTTTAAATAATTGTTTTAATAATAATTTTAAAGCACATGTGAAAATCTTTTTTATAAATTTAATTGTAATGCATTTTTCAATATTACACTTAAAGGGATAGTTCATCCAAAAATGAAAATTACCCCATGATTTACTCACCCTCAAGCCATCCTAGGTGTATATGACTTTCTTCTTTCAGACAAATACAACTGGAGTTATATATATATAAAAAAAAAAACATCTTGGCTCTTTCAAGTTTTATAATGGCAATGAATAGTATTCGGGATTTGGAAGCAAAATAAAGTGCATCCATCCAAAATAAAAAGTGCTCCACATGATTCTGGGAGGTTAATAAAGGCCTTCTAAAGTGAATCGATGCATTTGTGTAAGAAAAATATCCATATTTTAAACTTTATGTACCATAATCTCTAGCTTCCGCTGTTATTTGCGCATTCCAGCGGATGAGGATGGAAACAAGAAGTATAACACATTGAATTAAACATGAAATTTTTAAGTAGAAAGACTGAAATGGTATTTTATTTTTAAAACTTACTACAATAGTCATTATTTACAAACATCCTCTTTTCATGTCACATATATAAATATAATTCACTTAATTCAGATATAAAATAAACATTCAAATGGCATGGAAGCTGCTAAACCTCTCTTAATCAGTTAATAGACTCTCTTAATCAGATATTATGATAGTGACGAATATGACTAATCTGTAAGTCTTTCTTCGCAATATTCCACATTCCATTGCTAATTAAATTAGTACGCATGCATGATTTAAAGTCATTTAGTTCTGTATCCATTGAACAGACACTTGTTGTTACCATATTTTGTCTATGCTTTCAAAGGCAAGATGTTATACACAAACCCATGTGGCTCCTAAACACTAGGAAACATTAGTTTTTGTGTGATAATATTCTCCTCAAAGCATGAATAATATGTAATCTGCACATAAACAAAGCAAAATTACTTTTATATTAGTGCATTCTCTCCATAGAAACCCCAAAGACTGCCTTCGGGGATTTTAATCATGTCACCATCCATTTTTTTTTTCTTGGTTTGTAGACAATTGGACCAAAGATGCCCTGGAGAATTTATATTCCAGTGTCAAGAAAGCACAGCATAAAGGTGGAACTTGCACAGTGCATGTAATCCTGGCATTGTTTTGAACAGCACCAGCGATCCCACGGAGACGTTCTACCAGTCTGTAATGAGCACTGTGTGTTAGCTGGATGAACAACAACAGCTCAGACCTTTCCAGGCATCTGCTCAAACTAATTAAGGAGGCCAACTCTATTACCAGATGCACTTCAGACTGGCTGACGGCAGTGACACAGAACAGGACGATGGCAAAACTGGAGTCAGTGATGAACAATATGTCTGCGCTGCCATAAAAATTACCTCAGAGTATTAATATTATTGTAAAATTGTTGTGTTTGTCTCGTTGCTAGGCCAATTATTTTGAACACTGTAATGTAACAATTTGTTCTTAGCGGTAGCTTTAAGATAATATAGTTATATAGGTATTTTAAATCAATGTTTCATATCTATTCTGTCTATTAAATGTAATGTAGATTTATTTTAATTGTTTGAAACCTACCTGCAAAGCTACAGTACTGTTAAAAGTTTTAGGCACTTGTGTAAAAATGCTGTAAAATGAGGATGCTTTCAAAAATATTGTCATAAATAGATTTTCTTTATCAATTAACCTCTATTAACTAAATTAAATCAAAATTTGGTGTGACAATCCTTTGCTTTTAAAGCAGTTTTTGCCCTAGGTGCATAGTTTTTCAGGTAGCTTTGCAGGTAGGTTTCTTGAAGCATCTTGGAGACATTGCCAGAGTTCTTCTGGATTTAGTCTGTCTCAGTTTGTTCTGTTTCTTCATGTCATTCCAGACAGACTGGATGATGATCAGATCAGATCTCTGTGTGGAGCACTGGCTGTTGTCAGACAAAAATCTGACTGGATTATTACAATTAATGGCAAAATGAATGTTTGGGAATGCAAACTGATATTTCCTACTGACACACTACAGCAAAAGATAGAAATAAGTGACTTAAAACCATTTTTAGCCGATGAAAATACTAGTGTTCTAATAATTTTGGCCACCACTGTACATATTGAATGGTTTGTGGGTGAGCACATTTTCAGCGTACATTTATTTTTGGTTGAACAATTCCTTACACAAAGGCACTGGACAATAAATAGATCAATAAATAAACTTTAATTCTGTACATAAAGTATATACACAGTAATATCATGATGCTGTACAATAAGACAGCTTCATTTAGCTCAAATTAAAATATCAAAAGACCAGACAAGATGAGTTAAATTATATATATGAGACATCTTATAAAGAGACAGAGATTATGTATCATAAATGGACAATACATGATGCCTATTCTTCCATGACTAGACTCAAATAAATAATAATAATATTAATTTAAAAAATCTTTACTGTAATCATTTTCTTCGGTCATACCTGCTGTAACGGTGTAGCAATACATAAATCTGCTTTATTTAGCTTCATTTAGCAAAATGTTTCTTTTTCTAAAATAAAATGTCTTAATAATAAAAGATAATTAGAACAGATGACATGTAGCATATGTTTGAGAGACATCTGAACACACTAGGACATTAAAGACAAAAAAGATCTGTTTGCTGAAACCCTTGTCCACATGCTTTTATCACAGCCCAGAGATTGTGTTTGATCAAGGAATGCGTATACTCTGCTTTGAGTTAGAAGTAACATCTGAAAACACTTAGAATCCTGACACAGCTGAGATCTGTTCATTCCTGCTCTGTTCTCAGAAGCATGAGTGGAAAATAACATTTTGGGAGTGCAAGTTAAGTTATTGTCAAAGTCTGAAGCATTACGAAGAACAAAATACACCTGCACATTTTTTGGAAAGAATGGCTTAAAAAAGAACATATATTACGTAGCATTAGACATGTATTGGATTTTATGGAAATATATGAAGCATTAAATATGTTGTCTTAACAATTAAGATATTTCAAAACAATGTGAGTTTTGATGCTATACTGAATAGTTGATAGTGAAAAGTGCTGTGGTCGACGAACCCCTACACTAACATTCAATAAATTAAATACAGAAAACTCAATTCTCTCAGATGAGAAGAAAACATGACACTGACAGTTAATGAAACACAAACAATGGCCCCAAGAAGCATTTGGACAATTAAGCTAGACATGAAAATGATTGGATATCAAAATATCAAACCAAATGGCATTTATTTTAACCTAATATAAGTTCAGGTTTTAAATGATAACTATCTTTAAAAAACTAGAGGAAAACAGGCACTATGTTTGGATTCATCACCTCAACTTAGTAAGAAACAAGTATTGGATTTCATTAAGCAAGTATGATGAGTTGAAAAAATGGCTTAAAAAAGTAGTTAGTTCTGGCAGCATTTGTTTGCAGATGGTTTGGTTTTGTTAGTTAATAAAATTAAATATATACATTTTTAGGTGCAACTTAGATGTCCAAATACTCTTTGAAGTCATTGTACATTCTTCCTTTGTCACTGAGGGAGACAGGGGTTAGAACAGGGCTGTTCTGAACCCTCCTGACGAGCCCTCCAGCGTCTGGTCACCCTACAGGTGGATCCATGGGTCATTCAAACAGTCACAGAGGCAGTGCTGGAAAGACATCTCCCTGGGAAGTCTTTCCTTTTCTTTAAGCGAACCATCTCTTCTCTCTGTTCTTTCACTTCATATATTCTCCAGGACGTCACAGGGCACGAATCCTCTCTTTTTCCCGCTGGCTACTCTGATGAAGCCATTGTGTTCATCCTCACCGCTGACACAAATCTGAAAGTGTCGATACAGCAGCATTATCAAGCAGTTTGTGGAGAGAATCCAAGTTGGAAATTATTAGAGGCTACTCACTTGTCCCTCCTTCAGGCTGATCTGCCCTTGCTCCTTACAGCCAATAAAGGTTCGGTTACATCTGAACACCCTGTCGCCCGCTCTCACCTGATGCGCAAAGGATGCTGGGAAATAACCTATTCTATCTTCAATCACACCCTGGAATTGTTAGCAAAATACACAAGAACAAAAATCTAAACCACACTCATCTTAAAATATATTGTCAATAATTTAGACATAAGTGTTGGTCTGTTTCTCACACAAAGCTATCACAGAGCATCAAACTTTGGACTGGAATACAGCACACATGTACCATAAAATATATAGACTTCATTTTTTTATGGTGCTTTTGTGTCCTTTTTAAGCTTGAAAGCATCAGTCCTCATGAAATTGTAATTGCTTGGAGAAGAGCACTGAAAATGATTTTCACATTTTCTCCTTTTGACTCGTCCCTAGGAATTTCTGTGTATTAAGTTTTGAAATACTTTAAATGAACCAACCAAATGTATTGGTGGTGAACTCCATAATAAATAGTATTATAGCTCTATAAAATTACATAATGTAGATTTATGTATTGCTTTTTATGTATTTGTAAATTACTATTTGTGAGCTTTGCCCAGATTTTTTCCCCCTATTTACAGTTTGGAGGAGTCAATGCTGGTTGCTCAAAGTCAGAGCCAGTCTGCAGATTTTCTAGCTTCAGACTATAGTCTTGTTCAGACAGTCAGTCCAAATCTGATTTTTGGAATCATATCTGTTTGGAATCTGATCTTATTTAGCAAGTTTGAACACCAAAGAATAAAAAATCAAGATCCGTTTCAGTCTGACCGCTCAGATCAGATTTTGTGCAGCCTTTTTCCCTATGTGACTTTCTCGCGCCATGTAAAAGGTAAACACATCAGATGTTGTTTGTAGAAAACATGCTGAATGTTCTTGTAGAAACAAGGTTGTGTTGTTGCGAAGTTTAAGTCAAGCGGAAAATGCCAATATACTGCCGGTCTACACACCTCTTCGAGCTGACAGACAGCAGCATGGAATAAAGCCGCACATTCCAGCTTCCTACATTTCTACTGCTGCCTCATAAAACGTAATATAATCCAGTGCGACGGCAACATGTTGAAATGTTGTAAGACTACATCTGTATTACAAACTGAATTGCTGTTATTGTTGTTATTAGCATAGCCATACCAACACAACATCATTGCTATAGAAACCAATGCAGATAGTAAAACGAAAGAGCACCACGGGATACACAAATCATATCTGAACAGTTGCGATACAAAGTGTGTACAGTCAATCAATTCATAAAAACAGGATATGGACTGAGTCTGAACAAGGCTAAAAGATTCCGTCCGGTCAGAGGATATCAAATATGTTATATATTTTTCAACCAACACTTGTTTTTACAGAAAATTAATTTTTGCATGAGTTTGTTGTGTTCTGAAAAACTTTAAAGTCTGGTAATGTGTGATCCTCAGTCATTTAGTACTGTATATGACGCCCAGTTTTTATCTGTAACCATTTGCAAAGTCGGCAAGTGTATAATGCCTAGTAAAATCAGTTCAGATTTTAAAAGTTTCCAGCCTTTAGTGATGTAGAATGTCACCTTTTGGAGATAATCAAGGTTTAACCATTAAAGTCTTTTTTCATCAAACATTCTGCAAATGTGTAATAATTGTACCTTCCACCAGTCATCATTGGAATCATCTGCCAGGATTATTCGATCTCCGGGTCTGTAGGGAGAAAGGAACGCATTAGGACAGACATTAAGACATTACATCCCCTTTCAATAGTAGGAAATTAATTTTGGAATTAATTTATGATCGAAAGCTTTGATGAAGCTGTTCTAAAATTTTGCGTTAGCTTCATTCCATTACATAAGGCCGGAATGAAATTGCACGTGTAAAGGGATTTAAAGTCAATAGTCATCTGCAGTCTCAGCTTCCTGCTGAGGTTCTGAAAATCAGACCTGAACCAAAAGAAATGAAAGTGCTACTGTGTGAATGATTGTAAAGAGAAATTTGTGTGCAGTCAGAATCAGTCTCAGCAGGGACAATAACACAGCGGTCACAATCAGAGTACCAGACCAAGTTGTACATACTCTATAAATTTAACCTCTGGGAAAATCACAGGTATAAATGTTAATGGACTTTTAACTTTATAATGCTATATGTTTATAGCACTTTATGTCTAAGTCTACGTTCAGCCTGCTTTGAAGAACCTAAACAGCCTGCATTTATTGCAAAGAGTGAAACTGTGCACCATTCACTTTCATTCATTCATCATTATTATCTGTTAGTTATAATTTATTACTAAAACAGAAACCCTGTCCTATTGCCATATTCGTAGCAAAAGCTGAAACAAGTGTGACTGCACCTTTATCACAAGGTCAGCATCTAAACTTTTAAAACATTTTGCCATCAATATTCATGTTTATACAAGAGCGTGCTTGTCAGTGTAGGTAAGCACACAGTATGTGTTCTGCATATTAAGAAACCCTGAGCTAACCGTTATCACCAGGAAATTGTCCAGCAGACAGCGAAGTGCTTTCCCATGACAACTAATTGGGGGGGAAAAGGGAAATGACCACATGATACAGGTGTGAAGACTCAAATCAGCCGTGACACTGAATAACTCGATACTGCTCTAGTGTGTGTGTATTCATTATAGCTGTAACTAAATAAAATACTAGTATCTGTTGATACCACAAAATAAATATAGAAAAGGAATAAAACAGCAGCTTGTGTCTGTTTTAAAAGCTAAAAATTTTTCTTCTCACCTCATTTCTAGGTCTTGGTTGTCTTGGGGGATAAATTCGAACAAAGCCACATAAGTATTGAGCTGCAGAGGGTCCCTCTTCAGCTCTCTGTTTGTCTACAGTTTAAACACACAGGGCCATAAACAGGAAGAGACTATTACAAATTACATCACAAATCAACAGAAATTATGCTGAAAATGTGTGCAAGGGAGAGCGGGGCTAGTTACTCTCTTTACAGTGAATATTTCTAAGTCTGATATAAATACAAGCCTTTATGTAAAAAATAGAATTTAGAAGCCAGGAAGATATAGTTAAAGATTGATTCCACAATCCAAACATTACTGGGATTTGAATATTGGCTAAGGTGGGGGTGTTACTTAAATTTGGACTTTTTCCACCAGCTCCTGGGAAGTTGTGAGTGCAAGCAGGCGCACACACACTCAACTGGCCTAAGAATAGTTCAGATATGATTAAATCCTGACTCAGAATCATGAGTGAATGAAGTGAAGCTAGCTGCCTCATATCAACGTCAGAAAGAATCGACACAACACAATTAAAACTCTGACTAAGCATCATTATAAAAAGCATCATTTTCCTCAACCCTGAAATATTATGACCTCTGTCTCAAGCACTTGTGCTACACAGCAGAAATCTCCAAAAAAAGGTTTATTTTTAGAAGGAAACAAACAAGGGAGACCAGGACTAGCTGTTAAGACTTCTGTTTAAAGCTCAGTAGCTGTAAGGTTTTTAGTTATAATATATATAATATATAGTAATATTATGAAAAATTATTCACATCTAAAATAACTGTTTTCTATTTTAATATACACTGAAAACAGTTATTCTGCTTAATAGCTTTGTTGAAACTGTGGCATTTTTTCAGGATTCATTTTTTCAGGATTCTTTTTCAGGATCATTAAAAAGTTTAAAAGAACAGCATTTATTTGAAATAGAAATATTTTGTAATAATAATAAAAAACTTTACAGCAAATTTAATGTATCGTTTTTTACTATATCATTTCTTAAAGGGGTCATATGACACATTTTCCTTTGTCTTTGGAGTGTTACAAGCTGTTCGTGCATATAGATATAAGATCCATAAAGTCACAAAGATTAAAGTCTCAAACCCAAAGAGATATTCTTTCTAAAAGTTAAGACTCATCTACGCCTTCCTAAATGCTTCATTCAAACGTCATACATCAACATCATTTATCAATGTCATATGACCCCTTTAATTTTATTTAACCATTAGTGCTCCTCATAATAGTTTTGCTGTTTAATTCTGCTAAACTAACCAGATATACAGTAGTGTGACAACATGCCCGCCAAAACAATGTGTGTTCAATTAACTATACCTTTTTTTTCCCTAGAGAAAAACTGTGTGAAAATTCAACAGCTTCTTGGAAGCAAAATTTTTAGGTGTCTACACTGCCCCATAGACACAGGACATTGGCTTAATATAAATTATAAATCTTATATAAAGTGTTACAAAGAGAGATGTTGTGATGCTTACAGGTGATTCTTCTGATTTCCTTTCAGCAATATGAAAATGTTCTGTTCCATTCTCCAGGGACGTAAAAACTAAAACACACAACACAAGAAAAATCAATGAGTCAAAACTTTGAACATGACAGAATAAACCTTGCATGAGGATAAATGAATGATGCAGTTGTAGTAGTTCATTGTTCAGAGTGGTGGACTGATTACCCAAAAATACCACAGTTTCTCGGTCATGCTGGCACCTATGTGGCACCAGAGAATAAATTTCTGTCTCTCTTCCCAGCGCACACAGTCATGGGCACATGAATTCACTGAAGCTGGGGTCAGTCTGTGATGAACCAGAGACCACCCTGATCAAGGCCATTCATCTCCCTGATACTATCACAGTCCGTCCAATACGGTGTATTAAGTTATATAAAGCGCTAATGAGTTTCAACAATGTGTCTGATCAGAAGCTGGCAGTTTGGAGTTAAAAGGAGGATTGTGTGATTGATAGAAGATCAGATTCACATGAGCTGTTTCTGCTGGGTCAGTTTTATCATAGGTGGGGTTATTTTAGTCATACCTTAACAATAAATAGTGCTTATGAATAAATATTAAATTTATTTGATTAGGAAATTGTAAAATTAAATTATTGCATATAATTATTTTATTATGAATCTTTTTAAATTTGTAATTTCTATCCTTATTTAGGACTTTTTTTTACATAACACGAACAGGGATCTTACCGTTGTCACTGGGTTTTCTGGTGAGTTGAGCTCGACTGCTGTGGGCCGTCTTTTCTTCTGGTACCTGAGCCACATCACTGGTCTGAACAAATGATTACAACACATGAATTCTCTCACATACACGTCCTAAGAAACGTCTTTGTCTGTTAAACATGAAAAGATTAATGTTAACTGCTTTATATTCAGAGATTTACATCTATTAAATGCCATACAAACTTATCTTTCTTTTGCAAATAATTTGATTTATTTCATCCTAGCTTCATTCTGTCATGTTGTGTCCTCTTGTCTTTTCTCTCTCTCTCTTTCATCTTATTCTCTCCCTTTTTTGGTCATATTTGCTTTAGAGAGGCATTATCTGAAGCTGACCATCACTTCCTTCCAGGGTGTGTGTGCCTGTGTTTGTTTCAAGCAGTAAAACATTACATCTGGGCCCCTTAGATTCCCTTACAACCGTAGTAACTGCATATTAGATGGTTTAAACATTCACATGCACACACAGATATAATAAATGTGAGTACAAAAAAATGTAAACTTTGTATTAATGTACTACAATTGCGAATAAATGATAAGGACCAAATATGTTGCTATAAATAACATAATGGTGACAACATTCTTGTTTTATAACAGAAACTGCATCCCTGTGATAATGCCTCTAACAGAAGAACAAAAAACGTCTTGTGCAGAGAGGAAATAATGGACCTGAATTAAGATTTGAGCAGAGAGCAGCTCATGGAGATTAAATTGAATTGTCTTGAGTGTTTTATTGAATGAATCATAATAATCATCACCATTTTTACCACAAGCGCTTCACTCTCTGCACAAGCAGCCAAACAGACACATATTTTAAAATGCATTATCAATCTTTTTAAAAGCCTAAACTGAAGCAGATTGCCTGCAGGTAAATGATGGATGCATGCTTACTATGACCAGTCTCTCTCTCTCTCACACACACACACATGCACATCTACATCTACACTATTACATCTACTACATTTGTTTACAGCACTGTTTAAAATTATATTTTAAATAATTAAATTAGAAAAACTGGAGTAATGTGTTTTTTAAAAGGTATGAAAAATGTGACAGTACTGAACAAGTGTTTCTTACAGAGTTTCTCTGTGGTGACTCCGATCCACTTGTCCGCTTGGTCTTTTGTGCCAGAGAGGTTCCAAATCTCAGAGTCTCATACACTGGGTCAACTTTACTCCCACAGGCTAGGACAAAAGACATGTCAAAATACTACAAAATATCAATGAACAGGATGATCAAGCTGGTGATGCTATGGCATATTGTGCAGAAGTAAAAGAATAAAAAAAATGCTGCATATTGCTCACCAATAGGCATCACCTCCCTAATGCAGCCAAACTGTTCCTGAATCAGCAGAGGGGAGCTAGAGTATCTCCGGAAACCTTTGGGCTGCAATCACACAAACAGGATCAGTGGATTTCATTATTTTATTAATTTACTTTTTTTATACCCAGAATTGATTTTCATGGGCATTTTTAACCTCGATGGGAGCATGTAAAACAAAACAGATAAAACACTATCTATTTATGCTAAATAAGGGAATCAAATATTTAAAACACTAGTTTTTCTCAATCTGAACAATTTTAGCTGTTTATTATCATGAAATAAAACTAATATCGAATACAAAATGTAAATGTAAACAAGATATGTTTGTTACTTTAAACAAGTTTGTAAACAAGTTTGTTTGGCACTTTAGGCTTAAGCTCAGGTTAATTTATGATCCTGCTAAAGTTTCATGTTAAAGGGATAGTTCACCCAAAAATTTAAATTCTGTCATTAATTATTCACCCTCATATCGTTCCAAACCCGTAAGACCTTCGTTCATCTGAACCTGCATAGACAGCAATGATATTACCACGATCAACGCACAGAAACGCAGAAATGTAGTAAGGACATCGGCAAAATAGTCCATGTGACATCACGGGTTCAATCGTAATTTTACGAAGCTATGAGAATACTTTTTGTGCGCAAAGAAAATAATAATAATAACATAACTTATTCAACAATTCTTCTCCCCGAGTTACCGTCTTCCGCCATTTTGGAGAGTACCCCAGAATGTAATCAACATAATCAGCGTTGTTTACGTTCAGCATGCGCGCACTGTCTACTGAACGTAAACAACGCTGATTATGTTGATTACGTTCTGGGGTACTCTCCAAAATGGTGGAAAACGGTAATATA
Source organism: Spinibarbus caldwelli (assembly GCA_039654775.1). Classification (NCBI taxonomy): domain Eukaryota; kingdom Metazoa; phylum Chordata; class Actinopteri; order Cypriniformes; family Cyprinidae; genus Spinibarbus; species Spinibarbus caldwelli. The sequence goes on along the minus strand of CM077250.1, from coordinate 13,735,825 downwards.
CTTGCTGTCTATGGGAGGGTCAGAGAGCTCCCAGATTCCATCAAAAATATCTTAATTTGTGTTCCGAAGATGAACGAAGGTCTTAGGGGTTTGGAACGACGTGAGGGTGAGTAATTAATGACAGAATTTTCATTTTTGGGTGAACTCTCCTTTTAAGTGCCTCTCTATGTTTAAACTCAGCTACCATGCCAGACGATTCTACGAGAATCACACCTGACACAAGCTTCAGACAGATTCAATATCACATTAAATTTAATGTGCTTTTTTGGCCATTGCAATTCATACAAATTGTGTCATCATTAGACTGTTTTGCCATTGTAACACTATTAATACAGAGATGAAACAGTGTTTGAACTAATACGTCAGATTAATTTCAAACTGGCTGTTGCAGTTAATTGATTCAAAAGTCTCATTTAACGATTCATTTGCATCATCACTCAAAAATGTCTATGAACATCTTGGCATCTATTAAAATGCTTTAGCAATAATAGTACATAAATAGTTTGTTAATATCGCTGTTTATTATGTATTGTCATTAGTGCATAATATGAATGAAAATGATTAAATATCACTCTTCATGAGTTCAGTTTGTAAAGAACTGTGTGGAAAAACATGCTGTGATTATTATATGATGTTTTGGTTCCTATATGAGTCATTTAATAGCAAATACATGTATATTGAATATGTATCAAATATCATCAAACAACTGAAAAATATTGAGGTATAATATTACCTATACATTTCCCTATACACTAGTATATACACAGATAAACGTCCCTAGTTGTGTTCTCGTGTAAGTTGTCCTGTTTTACAGCTGCATTACCAGTGTATATTTGATTCATGTCTGGTAAAACTGCTGTTTTGTCATGACTTAAAAGGATAACATCACTTTAATGAGTAATACATTATCAGTTAGTGATAGCAGTCAATAAGATCATATAAATGACTGGTAATGAGGCAAATGATTTTATACCTTTAAGATATATTTACACTGGGATTCAGTGGTTCAAATCAATTAAAAACAAGCTCCTATGGCTTAATTAACATTCAGTAGCACACATACACACAGCCCTAAGAAAGAAGCCAGGCTCACTATGCCCTTATTTGTATTTGTTGTGTTGAGTCCAGGCAGGGTGTCTACGCCATCAGCATCACAAATCTGCTTTGAAGACTTCTTCGTTAGGTAGGGGACTAATTTAAGTACCACTCGAACCCAGAGAGAAGCTCTCTAGTGCTACTACGTCACATTTCTCCAAGAGCTCACTGGGGAAGCGTGTAAAGAGGCAAGTTCAGTGCTGAAGTAGATGCTAATAAATGCATTTAATAAAAGTGCACCGTGTCTGCGAGTACCCTAAAATACCAAAGTGACTCAACCGAAAAACTTCCATGTGATTAATGTGCTTAACCAACTAAAAGAACAATAATAGCTACACCATGAGATGTTCACTTGCACATAATGGGAGTTGTAATGGTTGATTAACAATCAGGACTCAGCTCATGTCATGCTGGTAGTAAAGCACTCTTTTCTGAAAAGCACTCGTAGCTCAAAGGTTCTCACTGATCAGACAAGCCAAGAGAAATAAACAGATTTTAAAATAGCAACTTGTCCACTTTAGAGCAAAAGTGGAATTAGAGCCGAATCCTGTGGGGAGTTGTTCTCTTCTTAATCCTGACCCCCCCACAGCTATATTTTCCATCTGTGAGAGCCCACTACATCATCGGGAGACTTGTATCAATCCATCAAACGGTCTGAAGCACAAGCACAGCATTTTTTTCCACTTCCTGTGTTGATGATCTCATACTATAATACTAATCAAAAGTGCTGGGTTCTAAGAATACAAAACGCTGGTCAAAGGCCATTCTTTTTGCAAACTTTATTAACATTATAAGTAAACCTCAAGGAACATATTAAAATAATAACAAAATTCATGTCATGGCCCCTTTAAAAGATAAATTCTGCACAAAGGGCCTATATAAAAATATCCTGATTTCATTATTAACCTAATCTATTATTTTAGCAATACTACCACAGCATTATGACTTCTTTCTACATAAGAATAGGTTTTTGAGAAAGCTGAACTTGTTCTCAAGGTCACTCAATCCTTCTCTGAGAAACCTGACTCACTCCAGTACTGCACTGAAGCCATGGGAAAAGCAATGGAAATTTTAGCACTCCTTTCCCTTTTCGCCATTTTTTTCCCTGTGTGTGGGGGGCGTGTGAATTTCCCAGAAGAGTCGTGACTTGTGGGTCCCCTGAGAAAAGCACAGAGGTGTTTACATGATAGATGCATCTTGATATTCTGTATTAACTATCCCATCTTTCTTCTCTCTCACTTTCTCTAGTACACACCGGAGAATCATTAACATTCATACTCGCACATAAATTCACGGAAGGAAAAGACAGACTGATGAATCACACCTTCAAATCACCAAATATAACACTGTGAAGAGTATCATATCATAACACTCACACACTACAAATCGTCACCTACTGCCAGAGAGGAACACCAGGAAAGTGATATTGCAAATTATAAGTATGGACTTGGTTTCTCCATCAGTGGAGAAGTGTGTTTTCATTGCAACACTATCTGTTATGTCATGTCTTAATAAGCCTCTTCATATGATAAACAAACATTGGCCAAACTGATCAACAAATGAACATAAACATTAAATAGCTTGTTTAGTTCCACATTCAATTTAATCAAATATTAAAAAAAAAAAAACAAAGTGAGGGAAAAAACACTCAATTCACATAAAGTAAAAAATATCTCACCAATTTCCCCATGCATCTCTGCTGTCCAACTCGATCCAGGCACTTGTGGTGGATGCCCATCTTGCAGGCTTTGCACCGGAGGCCCAGCTTAGCATTGGTGCCTAGCAGTTGAGGTCAAATTCAGTTAATATCAGGTTTAAATGTCTTCTGAGATCAAACTTATTGAACATAAAGGTTATTTGTATAAAACAATGTTATATTACTGCTAAACAACAGAAAGTGATCAATAAATACAGGTCAGAGTTGGGAATTTCCACATGTGCAGTTTTGTCTGGAAATTCTATTATCAAGAGCAATAGTTTGTTTATTATCATCCACAATTAATTCTTAATTAGCAGTGTAACATGAAATGCCATATAATTCTGTAAGAAGTTCTTATTGAAGGGTTAAAATATTAAACACTCTTAAAAATAAATGTTCCAAAAGTGCACTTTTTTCATTCGAGTTATCTAATGATTGTTTTCCCAATGAAAAAATCCTTTTACACAATGGAAAGGTTTAATGTATTTTGAAGGTTCTTCATGGAACCAAAGATGCCAATAAAGAACATTTATTTTTAAGAGTGTGGGGGAGCAATTCTGCAAGCGTTCAGGTTGCTGGTCATCATCCTGGCTTACATTTCTTTTGCCTAAAAAGAAGATCCCTTATAAGGAGATCCTTAAATTATAGCTTCACAGTCCCGGAAACACTTGCAGAATTCACACTTATTGGTAGTACTGGAAACGGGAAAATGCAGGTGTTAATGCTAAGCTGAACAGAAACAGCTGAAGACAAACGAGAGCAAAGCGTAAAATTTGAGAACAAATGTACAAGAACCATCCAATAAAACAGCACTCTTATTCTCTAACAAAAATCCTACTCTTATATTTGCTCAGTTTCACAATTTGATATCCCCACACCTGATGCTCAGAACATGGGTTCAGAGACACGGTTTTATTGATTTAGACACTTGGAGGAAGGAAGAACGAAGAAGGAAGAACTACAAAAGGAAGCAATACATGTATGCTTTGCCTGATATCAATATTTGTGCATAACATTTGTGTTCACTTGAAAGCAGAGAATGTAGATCTCCTCCTCAAGTCTCAATGTGGAAGCTGTAAAACTCTAAAGTCCTGTCAATCAAACTGCAAACAAAATGTATTAAACAAATTGCTAAAATAAATTCACCAAGAGCATGTTATAACATCCATTCTCTGCTTCTTCCAGTAACAACACTCTTGTGCCATAAAATAATAATAAAACCATTCTTTAATCCATAGATGCCTCTGACTCCTCCCATTATGATAACTCAGGGTTTTACATATTTAAATTTTAATATTAAAATTACGTTTATTTCTTACAGATAGAGCTGAATGTTTCATTAACCAAAATAAACAGCTTTTCCCATGGCAAATTATGCAACACTTTGATGCAAGCTTCTTTGGATGATCTTTGGGTAATGGAGAATTAATCAGGCCTAATTGCTTTCAGAAATTACAAAAAAACTGCCTCTGTGCAGGATAAACATAAACAGATTTTGTTGTGGTGAGACAATACATACTAATTACTGAAATTATAGTGTGTTAAAGTCACCTTTCCAGCTGCTTCCCAAGAGCGAGCAGCACTTTATTGAGATTAAAGCCACCTACTGGTAAAAACCTCTGTATCTTCCACTATATCCAGGCAAACAAAATAGATACTTTCATTAACTTTAAACCACCAGAACAAAGTAAACCATCATCTACAGTATATAACAACAGCATGCATAGCAAAGCTCTGTTAAACAGCACACACAGAATAACAATCTATATTCCTGTGACAGAGAATAAATTTAAAAAAAAACAAAAAAACAATCCCATCACAGAATAAGGGTATTGATATTGACCACTCTGGGGAAAAATTCTATTAAGCATTGGTCTGGAAAGCATATGAGGAGTCACTTCATCATATGCATTTCCTGAGAGTGCTGAACAAGTCATTATGAGCGCAGAAGCAGAGGGTGGGTTGGGGTTGGAGGTGGGTGAAGGGAGTTATCTATTTTCATTCGGTTTCTAAAGAGTTCAATTCATCATCAAACAGAACAGACTTACCGAACACCTTGCCTGCTCCCCCTTGGCAAGCTAAAAAAATTACAAGAAAGAATCCCTCTTGCATTACAATTATTTCTTGAAGTATAAAAATAAAATGGTGGTCAAACAAGGCAACACGGCATTAGTTACAGCTCATTAAAGGTTTCCAGATGTTAATTTTTCAAAACATGTATCTCTGAACACTTCGATGTAATAGCCTTTAAAGGATTGTTCACCCAAATTCTGTCATGATTTACACACCCAGGTCATTCCTAAGCTTTATGACTTTCTTCTGTGGAACACAAAAGATGTGTATATAGCTTCTTTTATGTTCTCTCATGTTTGGCTAAAGCTGAATATCTTCTGCACATGTTCTGCAGAAGAAAGAAAGAAAATGAGTACATGATGACAGAATTTACATTTTGGGTGAAATATCCTTTTAACTACACAAGATCAAAGAATGGAAAAGAATATATTTCCTCTTTTGGAGTGACTTTAAGATTTAAAATGATAAATGAAAATTTTGTTTTGAATAATAAAATATGAATGTGAAATGATTAATAGGGTGAAAACATCAGGTCCCGCTGTTGTGAGAATGACTCTGTCACAGGGCTCATTTGCCCCTGTCTGCTACAACAAGCTGCTTCCAGCCATCCATCGATTAATCAAACATCACATGCTCGGTCCAGACTCTCTCATGCCTCCCTGTGCTGATGCTTTCAGCCTCTGAAAAAAAATCTTTAATGCATCTTTAATGTGTTTAATGATTGAGTATTTACAGTGTATGTGTTGAGTACTTTGTCTTGGGTTAAGAGGTGATACAGGGCAGAACAATTATAATGACAACAACATAGACTCAGATCTAGTTCGGGCCAAGTTTTGGTAAAATGCCTGAAAGTGATATTAGAATATTTTATCAAAGTCATAAAATGTTTGGTCTTCATTTTGGACTTGTGTGCCCTAAGGGAAAAAGAGGAAAATGATTTCATCATTCACCAACACTTGCAAAAGCTGCATGATATGTTATGTGGACTTCATTTCAATGTTGTTAATGTCATCAGTTGCCCAATGGGATGAGAATCCACCCACACAGACAGTCAACCATATTCCCAATATGCTAAGCCTCCTTTTATACTTTGAAATACAGCATGGCTTCTGTGTCTTTAGAAATAGACGCCTCTGCTTTAGCCAAACATGAGAGAATATCAAAACGTGTTGCTCTCCGATGCAGAAAACGCTTTGTAAATTGCTGACTGACATTTAGACATTTGATGATAATACAGAACACACTTGTAAAATTTTCATTCTGAATGAAATGCAAGGTCAGTTCATGGTCATTAAATATCTTTACAGCTGCACAACTGACCATTAAATCATTTCTTAAATTCCTTTAGTTTTTACCCACACAGCTAAGTGGGTGTTTAGTGGGAGTTTCTTCAATTTTGGCATTTAAAAGAAAGCGACACATCTTACACAGACTCTCTACTTAATTTGTACATTAAAATTGTTCAACAGCGAAAAGACATGCATCCAAAAGAATTATGTTATTTTTGTAATTTTTGTAAAATACTTTTTTTGTTTAACTGGAAATGGTCACCAATAAGAAAAATATTCAGTAAACTGACTTAAAGAAAATTAACTTTAGTAAAACTAAAAATTACAATTGTTGGTTGTAGTGGTTGTGATTTGTTTATTTTATTTTATAAGTTTTTTGTATGTGTATATAAAATATGTATAATTTTCACAAAATAAATACTGAAATGGTTTATGTTTATTTTACTGTTAAATATATATTGATTCCTATTTTATGATGGATTTTCATAGTTTAAGATTAAAAGTCTGGGAGAGTCTCTGAGACTAGTTAAACAATAAAATCTACACATACTAAGCAAAAAATATTAAAAAGTTAAAGTAAAAAAGTAAATATTTAAAAATAAATGATGGCATGATTTAAAAAAAAAAAAACTAAACTCTGGGTCATAAAAGTGGCCCAAGTTGAAGCAATCAACCAAGTTAGTAATTAAATAAGTAAGTAAATAAATCAATAAATAAATACACAAAATTTTAACCACAGGAAAATAAACTCCTTAACTCTGAACTGGAAACTAAACAGCATAGCAGCAGGTCAGGTATCTGTATCTTTGGCTCAAATACCCCATTCACCACACCACTGGCTATCACAAATGAGCATGGAAAACAAAGGCACGTGATGCTGAAACCCAGTTAATTCCGGTGTCCTGATATCCTGATATCTGATCCAAATGCAGAGATTTGGGTCAACGGCACGTGAGCTCATATTTAATCAACCTGTAGAGATTTGGGTCACACACAGGTGTCCTGACATCCGATCCATATGCTGAGATTTCACGGTTTGTTATTTAGTAATGACCCATTAATCACAGCAGGAAATTGAGACTCGACACACAAGCAGAAGAACTACAGCCTCAACTCGCTATTTTTTCCAGACAGCTGGTGAGATCTCATAAAATTCACCTTCCTGCATGGCAGTAATCAGAATGCTGTGGGATAATGAGCCGACAGATCATTCCTCATCTAATGCTGCATAAGCTCAGGTTTCTCTACATTTAGTACAATGCTTTGAAATGCATGATTTGGCCTCTTGATGTCCTTTTCATAAGGATGTGCCAGGATGGGATCTGGAGCCCTGCCCTCATTAGTGTGCTCTTCTGAGGGAGTGTTAGTGAGGTAAAGAGATGATGAGGCCTGACAGATCCATATGCCAGCCACAACCAGACACACACTCTTCCTCTCTCTCACACACACACACTGTACATTCAAAACATAAAACACTATTCAGAATTTATTACAGAATATTATATTACAGAATAAGGCACTAATATGTGCTTTATAAGTACTAATAAACATCCAATATGCTAGTAATATGCATGCTAATAACCAACTAGTTAATAGTGAAAACTGGTCCCTAAACTAAAGTGCTGCCATACAGTGTGTGTGTGTGTGTGTGTGTGTGTGTGTGTGTGTGTGTGTGTGTGTGTGTGTGTGTGTGTTTGTAACATATGAGGACACAAATTTGTTTAATGACATGGGTATGACATAGGTATTACAAGGAGAAGGTGATTTATGAGGACATTTCCTCATGTCCCCATATTTCAAAAGGCTTATAAATCATACAGAATGAGTTTTTTTGAGAAAGTAAAAATGAACAAACTTTCCTATAAGGGGTAGGTTTAGGTGTAGGGTTGGTGTAGGGCGATAGAAAATATGGTTTGTACAGTATAAAAACCATTACGCCTATGGAATTTCCCCACAATTCACAAAAACAAACGTGTGTGTGTGTGTGTGTGTGGGTGTGTGTGTGTTCATCCTTGTGCTATCGGTCTCTCTTTTCAAACAGGTGGACATCTGTCCGCCTCACCACACATATACACAAATTGAAAGCTGAGCCACAACCTTGTTGCCTTCTAGCATAAACCCACAAATACTCTAATGCAGGTTCAGCTGAGCACATATGCTTTTAAACCCCACACGTACTATAAGTAGAGCTCTTTATCTTAAAACCACCTCACTGTTTCAATTTGAAGAATCAACTCATGATTTACATTATATAAAATCCAGTTTGGACAGATGACCCTCATGGGTGCATAAATATGGGGCATGAAGCTTTCGATCGGCTGCAGTACACCTCAGTTTGATTTACTTCTGTCTGACTACCCTTTCCATCAATAAAAATACATTTTGGTGACAGACTTTAAAAAAAATGTTAAAACTCATTTAAAAACATTTTCAAAAAATCAGGAAAGAGTTGAGAGGCTTAAGGACCCCATATGTCCTCTTTTGATGCACTTGTATTGAAACAGGACATGTAGTTGGGACTTGTTCTTTTTGTTTAAATAGCCACTGCCCTGCAGAAACATTTTTTGCTATAATTTTATTATAATTCAGACAAAAACTTCTAAACAGCAGCATTCAAAAGGAGTCATCAATATTTTTGCAGCAATTTCCAAAGAATAAAAAAACCTTGGAGTTTATAAGATTAAAAAAGTAATAATAAAAAATCAGCAAAGATGCATTAAATTAGTCAAAAGTGACAGTAAAGATGTTTTATACAAAAATATTAAGCAGCACACCTCTTTTCAGCACTGATAATAATAATAAATAAAAAGTTTCTTTACTACCCTATCAGGATATTAGAATGATTTCTGAAGGATCATGAGACACTGAAGACTGGAGTAATGGCTGCTGAAATTCAGCTTTGCCATCATAGGAATAAATTACATTTTAGAATATAGTAAAATACAAAACAGCATTTTAAATCGTAACAACTTTTCACAATATTACTATTTTTAATAGGAATGTAACAATGCACCATGAGCCAGTTGAAAATCGACACAAATATGTAGCGATTCAAATTGGTTGAGAGGTTAAATGAATTGCAATACAGTTGGGGTGGGAGTTTATATGAATGTATCTCTGAGCGGTGTTACCTCTAATTTTAAATGGAAAGATCAAAGCCTTGGTTTGCCTATATAAAGAGATTTCTTTTATTTATGTTATTTATTTGTTTGATTCAGGGTTCGTTTTAAAATTTTAATTTAGTTTTGTTATGAGACATATTTCAACAATTCACATTTCAAAAGATATGTGCAGCATTTTGTCCAAGCAAGAATAAAATTACACCTTTTCACTTATAAATTGTCTTAAATCTCATTTTGTTAAAAAAAATTGTGAGAAAATCGTATCGTGAAATCAGTATTGTGACTCGTATCGCATCACGAGTTGAGTGAATTGTTACATCCCTAATTTTTACAGTATTTTTGAACTAATAAACACAGCCTTGGTGAGCATAAGAACATTTCTTTCAAAAACATTAAAAAATCTTACCGATCTCAAACCAGTGAACAGTAGTGTATATGTGCTACAAGTTTTGTAAGCTTTTAGGAGTGCACTCACATATGACCTCTAATCTAATAGACATTGACTAACAGCCACAATCATTCGATTTTTATCTCATGGAGTCTTTAACTCATTACGTCGTGCTACTCTATCATTATTCACCGCTCTCTAAATGCTCAAATCATTGTGTTTTGGCGTCGTCCACAGTAATAAAACATTAGTGTCTGGTGGCCGGACAACAGATGGGTAATAGAATATTTTAGATTATGCCTTCAGTCATCTAATCTATAATCATTATGTTAGAGATCAAAATAGCCTCCCCTGTCTAAACAAGCACAAACACAGCTTTGTTCTTGCGTTTCCTCTGTAATGAGATTGCAAAGCTGTCGTCAGTCACATAAAGATAAAACACGTCTTCTTACCTACAATCATGTGGTTGCAGACGTCACAGAAATGGGGCTTCTTGAAGATGTGCTCTAGAAACGTGTGGGCGTTGGGGTCCGCCGGGCGGGGGGCGCGGGATGGAGAACAGATTGTGATGGGCAGGTTGCCCGGGATGACGGTGGGCAGTGGAGGGGGTGGTGGAGGAAGGGACATCGCTGGGGACGCTGAGACGGACACACCGATGGTGCTCAGATGACCTGTGCTGCTGCTGACATCCGAGAGCAGTTCGGTTTGAAACTTCACATCCTCAATCGGCCGTTGGAAAAAATTATCTGCACTTTTGCTGCGAAGACTCCTGGTCTTGAAGGATAGTGATCGCTTTAGCCTCTGCAGCTGAAACAAACATAAAACAGAGTACAAAATGCATCTATTACCATCTGATTTAGACAAATGCTCAACCCCATATGACGTAAACAGCCCCCAGAGCATTAAACTCTGTGAGTGGGTGAATTTTGATGCTTGGCAGGTGTCAAATGAGGGCATTCTCACTGAAACGACCTCCAGATGATTATACGATCTCTCCAGCCATCATATGTTAACCTAACTCAGCAAGGCTAAAATTACAGATTATTTATGTTCATGTAACTCACTGAGCATCAAAAGGCTTAATGAAAGAGAAAAGAGGAAATGAAGAGAAAGATGGGCTGTCATGTCTCTTGGTACGTAACCTCTTTGTGCGGTGCACATTACCCATGATATCAGTCATACACTGACAGCCCTCTAAATTAGCTGACAACACCCACCAGGATCATCTTTGCCTACTAAAAATGTCCTCTAGGCCACAGTAACCTGCACTACTTCCCCAAGTACTGTGTGTGCAAAGAAATGCTATTCAAATCAGAATAAAAATAAAAAGTGCCCAACACTAAAGGTCAGACAAGGGTAGTCATGCAACTCAACAAACCACATATTTAAGACTGGGGAGAGGAAAAATAATGGTTTAACAATCCTCATATGTATATATAATGGCACACTTTATTTTAAAGTCTAATTCTCACTATTAACAAACCATTAACTATGACTTTTGTCTCAATAAACTACTAATTTGCTGCTGATTAATAGTTAGTAAGGTAATTGTTAAGTTTAGGTATTGGGTAGGAATAGGCATGCAGAATATGGTCATGCAGAATATGTGCTCTATAAGTACTAATAAACAGCCTAATAATAATAGGCATGCTAATATGCAACTAGTTAATAGTGAGAATTGGTCCCTATATGGTAGTGTTACCATATGTATACATATATAATAGATAACTCCAAGACAGCTATGAATTCATAAACACACTTTTGCTGGAAAACAGTGACAAATGATGTCATGAATTATAAATTATTATAAAATTGGTTTAGAATTTTCAACCCCTGGTATCTGTTTTAGTTTGCAAGACATAAAAAACATGTCAACAAATGTAAGGTTTAGTGACACTGCATTACTAGTCTGATCAAGCAAGTGACTGTTAGCTGGCCTAAAACTCTTACCATGGCCCTAGGCCATCCTTATGGTGGGGGCCCTATGTGTGTGTGGTTTTTTTTGTGTATGTACTGTATGTATGTGTGATATTTTGCCCATTTGGACAGTCCTCTCACATTATGTATCCACCAATCAGAGTAGAAGATCAGTGCAGTGTATTTAGTGAGCTGCATGCCTGTGTATGATGATGACCTATTGATCTCTGATGGCCAACAGAGAGTGATTGATCGATTAGTCCCTCCCTCACCACTCCTGTCCATCAGTGCTCATAGTTCACTGTCAACTTACAGGCAAAGTCACTTGCAAGCAGCTCTTCTGTCTGAAATCCCTGTGAATAACATCAAATGAGTTATTAAAGTGCAAATGCTGTTTGATAAAAATTGGTTTTTAAGTACTTACTGACATTTACAAGGTACTTGCTTTGTGGCAGAACTAAACAACAGGCTATCAAAAAAACATTGCCTTAGTTCAAGTCTCACTATGCCTGACAGTTACAATAAAATTAATCAAATAGGAACACACACACATAAAATCAATCCCTGAGACTACTGCTTGAAAATGCACGTTTGGGTTTTTATTTTGAAATTTTGAGGCTAAGTTCCTAAAATATTAGAAATGAAGCAATTTAACTGTCAACAGATGTTCCCTTTTGCACCCATTAAAATGGTCAATGAGAGAAATTTGACCTAAATACTTTCATTATAAAAGACCAACTAGATAATTTAAAGAAATTTCACATAGGATATGAAGGTTTAAATTAGAAATGCACTGAAAATACCTCTTCCAAAAATAATGGCCAGTTCTGCTAGAAAATCACAAATCTTATACATTTATTAGAAAGCAATTCTGCTGCTGTCAGCACCAAATGTGTGTCCTGCTCTACCCTGAAGGAGCTGATTAAGGTGGAAGTCAGGTATTTTTCAGCACAAGATTGCTGTCTTTAGAGAAGGAGGGACACGTTTTATTAGGCCCACTTTACTCGTAACACATTTTTATCTTATCAAACACAAATTAATACAAAGCAATCAGACACATAGAGGAGATCAAAAACACTGACAGATTAAAAATTCACAAAAGGTGTTCCTGGATCAGTTCAATGTGCCATTTGCTCATGAATATGTTAATTGGGACAGATATAGCCTGATCTTGGTTTAGTAATTTGGCTCTAAAATGGTTGATAGATTAGCAAATAAAATCCCTGATAATGATGAAACTCTCTGATTATTGGGCCCAAGTTCTTCTCTAGAAGTTACATCTTCATTATTAATCTAGAAATAGGTTCAAACAAGAGATGTAAAGCCCTGCAGGATAGTTTCACTTCTTACTAAGAGCCTAGTGCTTCTTGGAAATCTGTGAAACGCAACCACCACTGGAGATTAAATTATGAATATATTTTTTATTTTGCATTAAAGTCTCCCATTAACAACTAACGAGTCATATTCTTTTTTAGCAGTCTATTACATCCTTATTTGGCATATTCTCAAGTGAATTCTGCAATGGACATCCAAAAGAACTGACATGAAAACTAGCCTTTGGTCATAAATCAAATCTAATGTGGTTTCAAATTCTTTCCATTTTGAAAGGAATTTTCTTTTTTCAAACTATTCAAACTTATGATCTGATTAAAAACATTTCCACAGGGCTTCAGTAAATAACATCAAGTTGTAAGTGATCCCACTGCTCAAAGTAACATCTCTCAATTACACACAAATCCCTCAAGACTCATCCGATGAGTGAAGGCAATATTTAACACCATAATGCCATGGATAATGTACAAATTTAAAACTTTCACACTCAGTGCACACAGTTTGACTGAAACAGCCTTTATGGGAAGGAGCGGAATGACACAAAGTAAATTTAAATAATGAATCAGTTTCTGAATAACTACATAAATAAATAAAGCACTACTTACCGCCTTGCAGAACTTAATCTCTACTGATTTAAAGACAATAAATATAAAACATTCCCAACTGGCATAGAGCTCTAAAAGCACAGTGACCCGTCCAACATTTGAGGACTGAATGTAGAACTCTGGGCCACAGATGACCCAGAAAAACAGATGAGCTCAAATGTGACAAAACACCACCCGCTATAACCTCACACATCAGATCTTAAACCACACACAACAAATCACACATCAGGGTTGAACTCAAACTTTATATTAATTTTAAAAAAATAAAATAAAATACAGCAGTATCACAAATTTCCTTTTGCAAAGCTAACTTCAGCTAGGTCTCATATGAGCCCTATTGCAAATAAACAACTTAATCTAAATGATAATATTGCCAGTGTATGGGTTTTTTTTCTTCTGAATTTGTATTATTTTGGAGATGTGCACGGGTTATTGGAAGACATAAAGCAACAGATGCATAATGATTAAATATTATCAAAGATCATTTGAATCAAATATTTCATTCTACTTTCAAAGGATAGGTGAATTGCTGGAAAACTGTACAGTATGAGACAAAGGAGTGTTGTTGTAATAACCGACATGGTGAGCTGTAAAAAACATGTATTAACCATAACCATTAACCATTTAGAAATAATATACAGGGGTGAACATGACAGTAGAAATGACTCTGTGTGAAAATAAAAAATAACAATGCAAAAAAAATAAATAAATAAAAAATAAAGTAAAATTACACCTATGTCTTATATGTAAATGACAGAACTGGTCCATTTGTTGTTTTTGTTAGCCTATAGTTTTATATAGGCCCATTTATATTTGCTTACAGTCTGATTTTAATGTTACTTATTTGTTCACCATTTTTAAATAAAATACTTTAAATAAAACAAGGTTGAGCAAGGTGATGGGGTGGCATAACAATTATTTGAACAAGTAAATCTGTTTAGCCTGCCATAATAAATGTGCTAAACTAAATGTAAAACGCCCATGTTTGCGGTTACTGTTGGAACACCTCTCACTAGTGTTACAAGATTTGTAACAACGACACTCTTTGTATTTGACGATCACACTTTACGCTTTACACGACGGTAAGCGCTAGCCTCCAACTACTTCAATTTACAGCAGACGAGCAAATTAATATCATATCAAAGTTTAAGGCATATAGCGGCAAAATCAGACGCTATAAACATGTCACAACACTCCGCGGTCTCTGTAACAGTTAAAGTGGGAAAAGACGCGTAAACTGCGCACTCCATAAATCTCTGACTGATGTGAGTTTCAAACCTTTGACTCCTGCTGGCTGATGGATGTGGGTGATTGGGGCTCACGGTGCTCCCGTTCGTTCTCCTTGCCCATCGTGTCCTCCTGGATCATGTTCGCTGGCGGAATCATGTTGATGTTGAACAGTTAAGCAGCACCGGTCTGTCGGGTATGTCTGGGCACCAGCCGCGCTCTACATGTTGAGTTGAGCTGGAAGTTCTAAACAGCCGATGCGCTGCGAATAAATGTCTACTATACCGCGCTCGTCTATCGACTTTCCATCAGTTCGTATATTGCATAGTGGAGACGCAGACCGATCGAGAGGAACTCACTTCATTAGAGTCAGGATCGTCCAGCAGACTGACTGGATTTGACTGTCAGGCTGTGGATCAGCCAATCAGAAACCGCTATAGGAGGAGTTCAGAACTGGTTTTGAAGATCCTTTTTTTAAATGGATCCAGTTTAGATTTTTAGTGAGCAGGCGGGCTGTTGTCACCTCTGTTCTTATCTTCACATATTAATTGTGAATCTAAAAATAATAGTGTTAATGGTTAGTGCTATTGATTTTGTTCTATTTCTGGATTGTATCTAGAATGCAATATTTATAGGGGGTTTGGAGAGGATCTGGCTTTGAAGAAAAGAAGTTATTCTAAAGAAAATTTTGGGGGTGAAAAAAGACAGGCTATTCTTTTTACATATGTAGGATTTACACTCAGGGGTGTTTCAAACAACATTTCTGTACATGCTAAAATTAATATGCGTCCAGTTTATGCACTATTCTTTGTTGTTTTATAGTATAAATAGTGTGAGTAGTGTGTTCACACTGAAAATCCCAAAAAGAAAATGTGCACTTTAAATACCCAGATGATGGGTGAGCAGTGCACAAGTAGGCCTACATAGTGTATATAGTGCATATTTGGGACACACAAGTTTATTCAGAGTAAGGTAAATTGAGAATTTGCTTTGCTTTATAACGACAAAATAGAAATATTATGCATTAATAAAATGTCAATAACACAACACTTTTTTAACACAAATATTTCACAAAAATTTTTTTAAAAGTCTTTTAGACATTGACGTTTGAGTGCCAAAAAATCACTATTGATTGTAACAAACTAAAGGCTTAAATAAAAAAATAAAATGTATAGTCTATGTAAAAAAAAAAAAAAAGTCTACAGACTAATGTTTCATGTACCACCTCTACAATGCAAAGGTAACAAAAATCAGAACCTGCAAATTTATGTTTAAAACATGAAATTATGAATTTTAAAATGTGAAATTAATGAAAATAAAAAATATATATATATTATCACAAAATCTATGTGATTTTACTGTATGTAAATGGGCCACAGAGCCTGTTCAGAGCAACTCTGCTCTGTAAAGACACCAGATGCAACTGTTTGGAGCATTCTGGAGTTTTGTATATCCCAAATATCTTTTAAAACATCACATTCTGTTTTGTCAAGGTTGTTGGTCTGATTAATTCCCATCATTATTTAATTAGTCTCACCATATGTGAGAGATTCTTACATCAATATCCTATGAGCTGTTGGATGCAGGGCTCACAAACATTCTGCCGTTTTCATTCATTCTAGAAATCTCCTGTGTCAAATCCACTTAATCCCATCATTTATTTTCACAGATTTGGCAAAAAATAAGCAAGAATGACCAATGTAATGTGTTACAGTGACATCAGATGTAGAAAAAAAAATATCCATCAGTTGTGATGGCAACAGATGGCATCTCATTTATATGAGAGAAAGAATAAGAGAGCAGTGGAGGAGAGTGAGGAAGGGCTGTAATTTTCACCCCCAGCTGCAGAAGAGGAGTGACAGCCACGGGGAAGGAAAGCAGGGTATTAATTATAGAGGACAGAAGGGTTTTACTCTATTAGTTAGTTCAAGATCTTGCACAGTGACACCAGTATTTACCAGCATCATCTTCTCCTGGAGATTTCAACTTTAATCTGTCTTAATCTGACTGCTGCTGAATCTCAAATATCTTAATAGGCCACATATATGCCAGACACATTTCTATAAGCTGTTTTGTAATTCTCTACTAGTAACAGGGTTTCTAGTTCATCTCAATTGAAAGGAGGGTTAAATTATCAATGTACTTAGACATCATGGCTCAGACTCCCCCTCATCCCCAAACTGACCATAACAAGGTGAATATTTGTATTTGAGTACTTTTATGGGAGTTAATTAGGTGAGAGTCCTTCATAGATTAAGCCAATCACAGCAAGGTCAGATCAGTTCTAGAATAATAAGCCCATTTTAGACAAAGGAGGAAATCTAGCACTGCTTCAATCATTCCTCAGTCAAACATTACTCAGGGAATCATGATGTACTTTTCAGACTAATGAATTACATCAGCTGTGAACACGCTTCAGTCTCTTTCAGCAAATTCCTCCTCGTTCTAAAAATAAGCACTTCATCTGTTGGTTACAATATGACATATGAAATCACTGCTCAAACATTTTCCCCAGTGCTGAGTCTATACCAACAAAGTGATCAGAGGCAGATTTGGCATTGCTTTGAAAATAAAATGGCTTCGAATCAATCATATATCCAAGCATAAATAACTGTTTTTTGATCTATGCTCTTCCTTCTGAGCTGTTACCTTTAAATAGTGTTGATCCGTCTCTAAATATAACTATGGCTCACGTTACATATGGATTCAACAATGTCTTTTCTTGTCATCTGTTTTACCTCTGATCCCTGCTAAGTTTAGCATCTGAATAATGGACTGAGGTAATTGCGCTCGCTGCTTGTTTGTCAGATGACTCAACATAAACAGACAGAGAGAGAGAGATAAACAGACAGACAGACAGAAATCCACTACGACACTGAATATTTAATGGCATCCCACATAAGGTGTGACAGCAGCATCATAAAACAGGAGATGATCGGTACAGTATCTCAATATTCTGATCAGTAGAGTATCTGTTATCCTAAAGATCTGATCACACTCTTGAATATCGTACTTGATGTTCCTCATCCTCAAATCAGTTTAATGTGACATACAAAATTATGGTCATTTACTTGGATTTCATGCCAGTTCAGTGCACAGCCTCATTGAACCGTCACTCTCTCCATCTACTGTTGAAACAAAAACAGATGAAAATCTTAAACTCTCAGTGTAAGAGTGTGATGAAACTGCTTTCCGGGTTTTCCATCTGTTCTGTTCGAAGCTCCACATGAATCATGGAGTCACAAACATTTGTTAAAATGCCTTCAAGGGAAAACACACACACACACACACACACACACACACACACACCTCTGCCAGTAATGACATTTTACTCTAATCGTTTTCACCAGGGCTGAGAGATGAAACAGGTCGCCATGCTTCTGCTCTAAACACTTCTGGATGAAACTACATCAAAGCAGGGAGCAGAAAACAAGAACATTTTAAGGTAAACATACAAATATTAAATGCCACACGCATACCCAGATGCCAAGAGAGAATATAAAATGCAAAATCTCTGTGATATAGTGATAGAGTAAAAACTAAAAGCACAAAATCTGAAGGTACAGATAGAAAAAGAGCAATACTGCAAAAACAACAGCTGCTCATCCACAAACACCTCAACAACACAAGCCCAACACACAATCCAACGGCCTTAATGCACAATGCATTTCCAATGAACAATAAAAACCTAAAGACACAACTAAACAACCCCGACACACAGTTAAAGAAGCTGAACACACAATACAACAACCCCAACACACCATATCCTCTAAAGCAGGTGAAGGTCTAGCCTGTGCGTAGATGAGATGGTCAAATGAGAAAGACAGATAGAAGACAGAGCAGATATTACTGGCTCCAGCAGAGGGCGCTAGTCCTGTGGCTCAATGACCCACAACAGTGCGAGAGACTCAAAATAGTCAAAAGCTTTGTTGATTTGATTAAACATACACTGATTCCTTTCTCCAATTGTCAAAAATTCCTTTGCATAAATTACTGTTTCAGGAGATTAACAAAATAATGATTCACACATGTTGTGAGCAATTTGTTTCACAAAGAGCATGAAATTAAACAGTTTAGATGTTAAACTGAACTCAATATGAACCCAAAACAAGACGCCCACACGGTGAACAGGGTCCTCTAGTACCACTGTTAGAGAGTCGGAACAGCAGGAAAACTTGGGAATGTGCTAAATGGATTTCCTGAGAAGTTCTCCAGAGCATTAGTACCAATTAAACCGCCCCCTAATGAGGGATTTAAGCCTGCATCCCAGCAGGAAAGAGAGCAAGAGAACGGGAGGAACGGGGGCTGGGAGTCATGACTAACACTGTAAAGATTCTTCAGGTAAAGTTCAACGCTTTCAACAGCCATCTCTGATTCCTAATATGCTACAATATTGGAGCTACAATGAGTAAAAATCCCACTCATGCCATTCAATCTCCTAACACTACTTAAATATTTGTACACACACACACACACACACACACACACATATATACATATATATATATATATATATATATATATTCATATTTTGCTATAAAGGTGTATATATTATCAACATCTTTATATTTAAATTTGATTGTCATTCACAGTGCTTCATGGGATTGTATTTCTTTCCCTCATTAAAGCCTTTTTTGTCAGATCTCTTCTTTTTTTTTTTTTTTCTTCAAATCAAAATTTATAACGCTGGTTCATTTGATTCATGATAACCCTTAAAATAAAGACTTTTTAAAATCACTGTGGGAAAAATTAATGGGAAAAATACTTATGGAAACCAAGGCAGCTGGAAAAGTGGGCAGACACTATTTCAAATACATTTTTTTAATATTGTTCATAATTTACCTCAAGTCTTTAAGCTGTTACCTTAGTTGCTCAATTTTAATTGTAAAAATTAATTCATGATCTGCTGAACCTGGATAGTTCGCCTGGATGTTTGTCTCTCAACTATTTTGTTATTTGTATCATCAAAGCACCTTAATGAAGCACATAATTTCCTGTTCGGTGCATTGAGTCAGGGAGTAAAGAATGATATTTCCTCCTGTCTGGGGAGTATGAGCAGTACTCTGACGCACAATGAACCCCTAAGACCGCTCTGCTTGTTCAGGCCATCGCTAATGAGACTGGAGCTAAAAACAGCGCGCTGTGTGTCTACCAGAGGGACACCCTTTCTGTCACACACATATGTTCTTGGCAGAGGCTTATTCACAAAGTTGCATCCATGCACATATGCAACAGCTTGGAACCACCTGTGCAGTTCGGATTGCTTTTAACCCACAGTGCACTCTAGCCTTTAGAAACAAGTTCAGATAGTTAGGATCCCCTAGGAGTGATTTAGTGTATTCTGACTTGATGATACATTTATTTTTTGCATTTGTTATCTAATATGCTTCTAAAAGGCATGGGCTAATATGTCAGAATCCAACAGGCCCCTATAGACTGACTGTAAGATCTTTTTGTTTTATTAGCGCAGATAAGAGCAAGACCCACAGTTGGCTCATTAATGACTGTAAACATTATGCATTAAGAATTAGACTGTAATTCCTGGTTGCATTTTGCTTCCTGTGAAATATTGTGCAGCTCTCAGGGTCTACAGATGAATAAATAGCACAAAGGTTGGATAAGGTTAATCAGGAATGGTTCCTGTTTATTGATTAGAACTGGAATCTTTGATTCAGGTAGCCATAATCCATAATCCAGCAAACTTCCAATTGTTATTAACATATTAAAATAATTTAATTTTAATCTATAATACAATGCAAAAATAAAGATAAAAAATACATACACATAAAATCAAGAAATCTAATTTTGTCATTGATTGTGTAAATCATTATTCCTTATCAAATAGCTAAAATCTGTTGGTCTCAGAAACACATTTCCATCTGATTTTCCTATTGATTTATCCACCCTTTCTCATAGATGTTTTCCGATTCTGTTTCACCCTGTCCAATGGAAAGAGTCTCAGTTACACCATTACAATAATTATACTGTGTACTTCACATGTCACTTCTCCAAATGCATCATTTATCCGAATTAAATGTATCGGTTACGGTTGACGCAGCAGTTATTGGAAAATTTTATGCAGTCCTGATGCAGGCAGAACCAATGCCATAACAGTGTTAATCAAGTTTGAACTGTTGATCTGGACTGTCTGGGTTCAGAGCAGATGCACTGCAACACAATTTTATGTTGCAGCTTAGCAGAGTTTTAGGTTTTGTATTACTTGACATGCTTGTGAAATTTCTGATTCGGTAAGTCAGTTTGCATTAAAAGCCTGCAATACATATAATATTTCACAGGAGGATGCCATGTACTGAGAGTTTTCTAGAATGTACCTAGACATGTAAATATTTCAAATGTTTTGCATCTGTTTCATCACTGGTATATAAAGACAGAGTGTAGCATTGAGTACTGCATATGCATGTGTGTACAGTATATGATGGAAGTGAGTGGGTGACTCTGGGCACAATTACATAATGATTATGACTACTGCTTGAATTTTTTTGTTGCATTTCTGTCTGATTTTTGTTTTTTTAGAACAAAGCACAGCTGTCAGCTCTAATGGAAAGACTGACTCACAAAACAGTCTGTGATTTTATAGCAGATTGGAAAATATATATCAGATGATGAAGTGTCATTTAAAATAAACTGCTTAAACAAATGAAACTGACTAAACACATTTTATTGCAATTGTTGCAATCTTGCTTCATACATGTTTTTTATTTATTTATTTTATTCTGTATTAATGCGAGTCCATCTGGCGAAAGTTTAGAGAATGAAATGAACATTTGCTTTGCCAACTCCTTTCTTTATACAATTTGTTTGAGTGGTTGGACAACTAATCCACTTACAAATGGCAAATAAGCATTGTGTACTCATAGGGATATGGGATTACAGAAGACCTAAAAGGCCACGGATTATTATAACTTTTCTTGTTTTCTTGTGATCACGACTTAAGTTGTTTTTCATTATCGTGACTCAATTTTCTCTTGATCTCGATATAACGAAGTTGTTTTATTGAGATGTCCGACCCGTTATCCGACAGCAGCACTAACCATATACTCACAAAAAATAAAAATGCACAAATATCATAAATTATCATAAGTTTCTGTATAAATAAAGAAGTAATATTTCATCAAATCATGAGTCTGTCAAGAAAATTAGGTTGTAATAAAGAGAAAACTATTTTTATGTTGGGATAACTTTTTTATCTCAAGATCATGCTTCTGTAGAGGTTTGAATATAAACCTGCATTATGTTCCAATCCCAAATCCAACCCCTCCCATTCCTTCCTTTGCTCTAGAAAAGCAAAAATACCCATTGTGAAATGATGCCAATATCTCTCACTCTGATACACTGAAAGAGAGCAGATAAATGTGACACTTTCAGTAGGCACTTGATGACGCCATCCAAAGATCAGATCAGCTTGAAGCTTCATGGCAAGCTTTGATCTTCTAGAGCTGTTTGTTGTTTTCGAAACTTGATCACGAACAATGAAAATCTCGAAGCCAGTAATTCATAATAACATGCCAAGAAAATCACCTAGTTTGTTTTCACCCTCTCCGTCTGTCTCTCCTTCTTCCTCAGATGCATGGGTGGAGGCAGATGGCTGAATTCAAGGATGAAAGGAGGTTTAATCATGCAACTGACTACGAAAGGTGTGAGAGTCGAATTTAGACGTATGTGTTTATAAGGCAAGAAAAAAACAGTATCAAGATCAGAACACTTTCCAATAAATCACAGACCTGTAAAACTAGGACATATAGTATGTTTTCTAAACACTGTCTGGGACTGTTGACGTCTCTTAATATAACACACACCTCCACATCAAACACATATCTGCTAACAACACACTTGGAATGCTTTGAAAGCCAAAGTGTTTATCGTTTCTATTTAGTGCACAAGACAACCCTGTCTGAGACTGTTGATATCTCCCAATGTAACACACACGTCCGCATCAAACACATATCAGCTGAACCACACTTGGAATGCTTTGAAAGACAAAGAACGTTTATCGTTCTATTTAGAGCAGCAGACTAACCTCTTTATCCTCATGTCTAGTGATGCATTAGAAACAAATACATCACATTTGTGCATGGCAACAATTCTCCTCCAGTGCACAAAGAACACGTTTGCACTGATTGTGTTTTCGATGCACCAGTGTCTACAAGGCCATTCACAGTCAGGGAGATAAAACATGTTGGATTCAAGCATGCAAGGATTAAACCTTGTACAGCCAAGGATGCAGGACTGACAAGTGTGTTTTTGTGTGAATGTTAGCAAAGAAAATTGTTTGTGAAGGTTACTGTAATCTGACAGTGTATGGAAACACAAAGATTGTTTCAGGGTAAAAAAAAAAAAAAACAGTGAGGTAAAAAAGTATAAAACCACTAGTGAAAATTCTTCTGTATGTTTTTTTAATAGTTAATTAATTTATTTTTATTTACAATTTATAATATCAGCATAAAAGTTTGTGTGTAAAGTAAAAAAAAAACATTAATAAAAAATGAAAAGTATAATAAAATTATATTTAAATAAAACAGTGCTGTCAAATGATTAATCGTGATTAATTGCATCCACAATAAAAGTATTTGTTTGCATAATATATGTGTGTGTACTGTGTATATATATTATGTATATATAAATAAACATGCATGTATATATTTCAGAAAAATATGTTTCGTTTATATATTAAATATATTTATTTATAATATAAATTATATGAATATAAATATAGACATGTAAATACATGTAAATATTTTCAAAATATATACTGTATGTATGTGTATTTACATATACATAATAAATATGCACAGAACACACACATATATTATGCAAACAAAAACTTTTATTTTGGATGCGATTAATCACGATTAATCGTTTGACAGCACTAAAATAAAATAAATATTACTAAATGGGTTTGAACAGTTCAGAAAGGCTCTTTTATGAATGCACATTTTATGGATGTTAAAATAAATAAAAATAATTTCAGAATGTCTTCTTAATTGGTTTGTTTTCCACTTGCTTTATTTTTGTGCTCAAGCTCAAACTCCCAAAGTTTGTGTAAAAATGGCTAACAATGTTCTCCAGCATGATTTGAGATGATCCAAAAACAACTTGTTCATCAATGGAGGAAGTGCATCTGTTTTTCAAAGGAGTTTACGGTGTAAATAAATATACTGATTTGATTATAGATCTAGAAATAGTAAAGAATCTTAGATATTTGCACATAATCATTAAACTTTCTGTTTATTTGCAGGTTTAAATTGGATTTTAAATCAAAGATTTTCAATGTGGTCTCAGATTTTGGACCCATCTGTATATGCAAATATTATATTTTCAAACCCATTTAATCTTCAACAGAAATCTTTTTGTAATTTCACAGACCATGAAAAATTAATCACTGTGTATGATGCAAACCTTTGGAAAAAGAAAAACT
Organism: Spinibarbus caldwelli; assembly: GCA_039654775.1. NCBI lineage: Eukaryota > Metazoa > Chordata > Actinopteri > Cypriniformes > Cyprinidae > Spinibarbus > Spinibarbus caldwelli. The sequence goes on along the minus strand of CM077250.1, from coordinate 13,711,642 downwards.
GGGTAAAAATGAAAAAAAAAGACGAAGAGAGCATCACGGTCTCTTCATCTGATCAAGGTCTCAATCAGGCCATCAATTCACACATATGAGCAAACACACATTTGTGTTTCTCTGTGAAGAAACTCTTCCGCTTATGACGTCTTGCAATGTGCATCCATAAAAGAGCCTTTCTGAACTGTTCAAAAATTCAAAATGTATTATTGAAGACTTATACATTTTTCATACAGAAGGCGCCTAGGAAATTTTTGTGTCTTTTCTTCTGGGCCCATTACACTACTTATGTAGGCCTCTGTGCCACTACACTGAAAAAAATGACTCATTGGATTTACTCAATTTTTTTAAGGTAAGTGGTTGCAGTCAATTTATTTTAGCTACATTTAAATAAACAAATTTAATTGAAAGTTAGTCAACTAAATTTGTTTATTTAAATGTAGCTAAAATAGATTGACTGCAACCACTTACCTTAAAAAAATTGAGTAAATCCAATGAGTCATTTTTTTCAGTGTACTGGCACAATTAAATGCATAAAGCCAGCATTCTGACACTGTTTTGTTACTAAGGAAACGGTTTTATTGGTTTGTATTATTCAAGCTCCAATTTAAACCACGCAGACTCTGTGCTTCAGGTATGTTTTAATAAAGGTAATTGCATGTTGAATCACCAGCTCATTACGGGTGAAAAAGACTCCATTGGCAACATTAGACCACCAAAGACAGGTCAAACATAAAACCCTCTGGTCTTAAATCAGATCACAAATGTGTTACTGTGACTGAAGTAAAGAAAAAAAAGATGCTTTATTTGTTGTTCTCATCATAAACTGTTCACTCTGACAGAGATTTATTGCTAATCAAAGTTAATCGAATTTGACCAGTATGTTACAATGTAAACATGTTTCAACATGTAGATTTAGCAGCCGGGAAATGATCTATGAAACTTCTGAGCAACAGGCTAAATTAGTGTCAATGTCACACAAAGGTCAATATTTATAGTCTCAAACAACGCCACTGTGTCACTGGACTCTATTAAACAAAATCTCCACAGACATCTAAAAATCCTCTCCGATCTAAAATAGACAGAATCTGCTTTCCAGAGGTGAGGTGTAATAAAGTAGGTCAAGGACTGCCACAGAAAATAGACTGAACACTGAAACTGGCCTGTATCAAATCAGGTCTTTGAGAAAAAATTAAAAAAGGAGGTTAACTAGAATCTTCGAAGTCACGGGCGTCCCTGGAGAGTAATGTGAGGCCCCACGTGCAATGATAAGCGCAGGAGATTCAGTAGTAGAGGTGGAGCGATCTCATCATGTTACCTGACAGAACTACAAACTCAAACACTAGCTGGCATATTTATCAGTGTCAGTATCACAGAAGAGAAACCATTTGTCTTAACAGCAGGAAATGTGACGTTTTAGTAACTGTGGTATTCAAGGAAGATCTTGAGACTTGAGAAATCATTAAAAATTCATTACAGCCTTAAAAATGTACACCTTGTCTGTGAGCATTACCATAAATAATGCAACTCATTACCATGAACTGCAGAACCACAAATTCAGTATTGTGTCACGTCAAAAAATGTTGGTTATGTTTTTATAAAAGCATGATTAAACAAAAATGCAAAAGAAGTATTTGGCAGCAGGTTTGGCCCAGAGACATGATCACACATCGGAAAGAGTTGTATTGTTTCAGCTGTGGTCTAGAATGTCACAGACAGAGCATCCAGTTTTAGTGAACCTACAGTGTGCTCGCAGTGTTTTCAGCTGTGCAGTGTAATGAGAACTGATGACAAGAGCTTTTTAATAAATCTACGCTGGAAAATTAGCTGACTAGATAAAAGGTTGAGGTGTTTTTAGATATTTTTGAAAGTAGTCTCTTATGCTCAAATATGCGTTTGTTTGGTCGAAAATACAGAATAAACAATCACATTATGAAAACGATTATATTGTTAAATATATTTTCTATTTCGATATATTTTAATGTAATTTTAAAATACTCCAGTAATTTCTTACTCCTGTCTTCAGTGTCACATGATCCTTCAAAGTCCTAAAAGAAATCGGATAAATAAATAAAAAATACTGATTTTGTGCTCAATGTTGAAAACAGCTGTTCTGCTTAATATTTTTGTGGATACTGTGATAAACTTTAACCTTGATTCATTAATTAATATAAAGTTCCTAAGAACACAATTTATTTGAAATCTTTCGTTACATTATACGTCGTTATACTGTCATTTTTAATCCAGTTAATGCATAGTACTTGATGAATACAAGTATTGAACTTTGTTAGACTGTAGAGAATGTCACCCCCATGTGGCTGATGATCGTCATTGGACAAAATACATGATTTTAAATGCTTTTAAACCATTTATTTCCTGTCTTACGCATAAACAAGAGTCAATAGAATTCCTTTATTAGACAAAAAAGCAAACACACAAGTACACAAGTTTCTGTCTCCTAAAAAAAAACATTGCACTGCAAGACTGACCTGAATCAAAGCAAACTTGCAGTGTTTACTATGGTTAAAACTATGAATGAAACCCAGCAGTCAGAATGAAAGAGCAGCACACGCACATTTTACCTGTTACTGACAGGTACAGGAACATACATTAGTATGTTTAGTGCACGATATATTACAGTTGATATTACAGCTCTATTCACCCATTAGCATTGATGGTAACAAACTCGTTTATGAATGTAACTCTGATATAAAGACATTTGTACTGTAAACTAGTAAAAATAACTTTAGGTAGTCATATCTTTTAATGATGTTGTGAAGGTAACTATAAAAGCACCTCACTGCACTGGAGTATTGTGGAGTTTAAGAAGAAATGTTTTGGATGGAAAACACCAAACATCTCTTCTAATGCAATGTGTCAGACAGATGGAAACAGGCTGCAGGCATGTCTAAACAAGAATGTGAAACAAATAAAAAACACATTTTGGGTTTGATTCGCACTTTAGTGAGCGATCGTGGCAGAAAAGCAGCATATGCATTAAAACGGCTTCTTGTTACACTTTGCAAAAGGAAAAAAAGCATCCTTCATCGTCATATAAAACATGAGGCATCCTCAAAACTGGCTTACAGTCACACCCAACACCACATCACACATGCTATTCAGATTTTACAGAAACATTTACAACCTGCCTGACACAAGCAAAAACCAAAAATAGTTCATTTCCCATGTACTTCCTGAAGATAAACCACACGCATTATGAATTCAAACTTATGTTGCACTATTTGCTGAACCACATCAGTCTTCTAGCACAATATACACTTCAAAAGTCTGTAGGGTAGAAGGGAATCACAGAGTGCTAATTACAACTGAACGCAATCCAAAGTCAAAAACCCTTTATATAGAAGAACGTCTTTTGTTTAGTCTCTAAATAGAGGCAAACGCATGTCAGCATTGTAACATCAGATCACGCATCAAAACGGCTTCAAGTATTACAGGGTTTGTATGAGGGAACGTGTAAGGCAAGAGAAACACTTCTACAGCTCCAAACTATACATCTACAAGACGATAAACTGGAACTGGGCTCCTCCAGGACTCTTCTGTGCTTTCATGGCTTGAATAATATAGTGTGAAATTGCACGCTTGTTGAAGGATCTGAAGATATTACTGTCCTATTGAAATTAACAAAACAATGATGGTGAAACAGGAAGTAGTGCTTGGATTTCATAAAATCTATGATGGAACAACAAAGGCTCAGTGATCACTGACCAAGGCTATGCTTATGGACCCTTATGTGCGCACACACACACACACACACACACACACACACACACACACACACACACACACACACACACAGACATTACAAACTTGGCCGCTCAGTGCAAGTTGGAGTGTGTGTGTGTGTGTGTGTATGTGTGTGTGTGTGTGTGTGTGTGTGTGTGTGTGTGTGTGTTTGTGGGCTGATGAGAACTGCTTCTTTTCCGTCCAGACGTGTCACAACAGCGCAGCATTGTGGGAGCGCTGAGGAACGCAGATGATGTCCATTGAGTTTATTCAGAGGCTTTATGGGGTTTTCACGGGAACGGTCCACAGACATGGGCCTATTGACCCAGTAGGAAAAAAAAGATAAGACTTAAGTACATAAAAATTCACAGCCATGTTTTATTCTCTTGGTTTTTGTATCTCAATCTCCAACTTTAAACCAAAGAGAAAAGCATTCCATGCAGTTTAGCCTTACATGGAGAGTCTGCTGCGAGGGTTTGGATGATGGATTATTTCCTCACACTGATGTCATCATCTTTCAGAATGAATTTCTTCCTCAATGCTTCAGATATAAGAGAGGCAGAATCTTCCTCCCTCAGCGAGGTGCACCCACGGTTATATCTAAATAAAGTGCACAAAAACGCAATAACATTATTTACTATATTAATAATATCAATCAATAATAACACCATTATTTATATTACTACTAATAACAATAATAGATATTAATATACTATTAATGCCATAATACATATCAAGTCCATAGAAATTATATTAATAGTATATCAATATATCCTGTTATGGAATCACTCAACACAATAACATAATTTTCTATATTAACAAATAAATAAAGATAATAAAGAATAACAAACTAATAGATAATATTAGGGATGCACAGAAATGAAAATTCTTGGCTGAAGCCGAACAAAATGAAACACTGGTCCGAAGGCCGAATACATTTTTTCGCATTTTTTCCCCCATGTAGGCCTATTTTGCCTTTTTTTTTTCACCACTGCATAAATTAAATAGCCAAAATGTGCTTTTTACTGTTTTGCCCTGCTTTTCAAATTAAAAAAATCAATTACAAAACAATTTAAAAATATTTACTTAATTTTTTAACATTCTATCAGACATTATACCAACAAAGCACAATTTAACTTAAAATGAATAAGTTACTAAAATAATGTGTTTTGGCCATTTTTGAGACCCCCTTCTTGAATCAGGCATGTATTTTTTACTGTACAAATAAATGTAGCCTTGCTGAGCAGAAGACTTATTTTAAAACATTACAGATCCCAATTTGAACACTATGTGTGAATGTTATAATAAATGTATAGCGCTGTATATAATATCATATATTAATATACCATTACTATTCACTTAATTAGTAGTAGTAGTAGTAGTAGTAGTAGTATTAGTAAATTTAATATTAATAAAACTTCCCCTCTCATATATGCTATGCAATGAATAGGCTTTTACAGAAGAATGAACTTAAAAAAAAAAAAATTATAAACAACAGCACAAAAACTGCACTCACCTGTCCTTACTCATCTTCATGCGGTTCATATCTTTCAGGATGTCCATGACATCAGCGAAGCTTGTTGATTTTGAAAGAGACACAGTGTCCTCCTCAGGCTCTCGGAAGTCCATAGTAGGGCGATCGAGATCAAAAGTTGCAGATGCAGTCATGGAAACTGGTGGCATAGGATCAGGCACTAGCTCTGACACCTCCTCCTCCTCCTCCTCCTCCTCTTCCTCTTCTTCCTCCTCGGTGACGTCACTGATGACAAAGGAGGCTGTGGGGGCTGGCTGGTAAGCAGCTGTCTCAAAATGAGCCATGGAGAAGCCCACACTAGTGTCGTCAGGGGACAGCAGGTCAGGGGTAATGGGATTCGAATCTGAAACAGTTCAAACTTTTTATGAGGGACTACAAGACAAAACATTTACAAGCAAATACATCAAATTGACTACATTTCTATTGTCACAGAAAAGTCTTAATTTTGAGCCTGAAGGCAAATTCCAATTTAATACTAACTTGTGTTTTAAATGGTAAATAATAAATGTGCTTTAGTCAACTACTCAACCTGATTCTGCTGCGACAATCTTGGCGATTTGGGCTCGGAGTCGACTCAGCTCATCTTGTAACGCTGTGGTGCAGTTTAAAGCGGTTACACCTGGTTTCCTCAGACCCTCGACTCGCCTGCCTTCTCGTCTGAAGTTTGGCACAGATGAGTTCCTGTGCATAACCAGCAGCGGCGTTGGTCTCCACTCGTGCCTCAGGGGACGTGTGTCACTCCTGACAAATAGCAGGATACCATTGGTTTAAAATAAATTTTCATCTGAGGATCCAACACTTTTCAATTCTGCTCTATATCTTACATAAGACCATTAAAAAAAAACTGTCAAATTTAAATTCAGAGGAAACTAAAGGCACCAGCACAACAGACCACTTACCTGACTCTGGCATATGTCTCCTCTTCATCATCTGCAATCCAGGCAATGTCTGCCAATGTAGGCACCAAAGGACCGTCCATAGAACGCATTGGCGGAAGCCCTGGGAGTTCCTGGAGAACACATACAAGCTATTCTTGACCAATTTTATTTTTGTTTTTGCTATAGATAGTTTTGTCAGTCTGAGTTGTTCAAAACTTAGTGTTATGTTTCATTAAAAAAAAAAAAAAAAAAAAAGTTGCACTTTTAATGTACATGGTCAAGAAAGACGACAAACAGCCAATGTGTTTTGGAAAAGCTTATGATGACTAATTTACAACAAACTGTCTGAGTGCAGTGCATGAAAGTATATGTGTGTTTATATAAACAGTTTTTTTTTTTATTTCCATACCTGGAAACAAGCCCTGGGACAGGGTTTAAGAGGCAGTGTCGAGCCAATTCTTCTCACCACACTACGAGCTGATCCATGTGGTTTATTTTGCCAAATAGGGATTACCTCCTGAAGAGCAAGCAAACAAAAATAAATATTCTAAAATATATACAAACATTGACAAAACATGATTAAAATGGGTCTTTAGATGTTTATCTACTTACAGCTTCCATTTCCATTTTGCTGAGAGTGAAGAGAGAAAGCACTGACGCCTTGGATTGTATAGTAGTGTTTTGATTATTATTATTATAGGACACTGAACATGTTCATCTGGGATGAGAGTTCCTTTGCCTTGAAATATGAAAAAGAAAGAAAAATATAAAATATTCTCTCTTTCATGTGCAAAACCACCGTGAATGCTGGTCAAGAAATCATGCACAGTATAAAAGACTACAGCTAATGTTTTTGCAGCTGCTGCATACTGAGTGCATCCTTCATGGTACAGTTTGTAAATCACGTGAATAAAGTAAATAAAATGTTAAGCACAGGTGTTTTATGACGCTCAACCGCTCTATTATATAATTTATCTATATAACGTACATTATCAAAACTATAAATCAAGAAGTAAATGATCAGATAAAGTAGAGTAATACAATTATATATACCAGTTTCCATGAAAAATAAACAAGAAAAATGGGCAATTAAATGAACAGACGATTAAGGTATATATGGTAGAAAAAGATTAACAGTGCAAACTGGGAACATAAATACAATAAAACCTATAAAGTAAACAAGGTAAACAAACCAAAGACGTTCTGTGACCCTCATTCCTTCTTTTAGCATATTAGCTAACAAACGACCTTATAATGTGCAACTGCTAATTATGCATTTAGAAGAGATATTAGACACACCGTGTGTGGTCAGATTATATCAGTTTTTTTTTTTTGCACTAGTGGAGATTACTCTGGTTTACCGTGTGTTGTGATTCGTCCGGTCTTCCTTTCTCCCTGCTCCGTTAGCTGATTAGCTGTTAGCTCAGCGCGCCCCCGGCTGATTTGCAAAGAGTGCATGAGTCGGAAGTGCGTGTGGTAACATCGTCCTGTGATTGGTTCGAATTCTGCATTTATTACCTCACAGTCCAATAGAATTTCGTCTTTACCGGTGTATTTAAATGCAAAATAAAAGTCAATTTATACATAAAGTTAAAATATACCGCTTTAAAACAAATGTGTTTATATTAATAAAAATAGATTTAAGATTTTATGCTTTTAAATTTTTAAGACAGACAAGTCTGGTTTATGTATTTATTCTTTTTTATATAAATATATAAAAATAAAATAAAATAAAAGTCACCCTGCAGATAAAGTTGATATTACCTGCTTAGCCATACTACACTGAAACAAATGTAGATATACAAATTCAAATATATAGAGAGAGAGAGAGCTTTTCAGTCGGTGCATTCTTCAACGACATTTCGATTGTAATTGGAAATTTAAGAGAAAGTACTAGTTTAATCGTGCGGTCCTGTTATCTAATGACTGCTGACAGATTCACTGCAGCGGCATCAAAACACATGACAGAGCATCATGCGAAGCGTCCCGATCAGCTGCTCGTTATATGGGATCATTAAAGACCGAGGTAAGACAAATGCATGTATTTAGTGATATTTTTTTAGATCTTTAAAACTCATGTTTAGAGGAACACATAAACGCTAGCCCAATAAGTGGTCCATCATTAGGATTACTGCTGAAGAATTTTAATCAGGACGGATAACTATGATCTATCAAGGATTCAGTAAAGTGATAGTAGTGAGTGCCATCGGGCATTAAAGTGTTTATTATTAATGTATATATCTGTTAATGTGGCTGCTAGACACAGAATTGCGACATTGTGATGCAGCTCGGGCCTGCAGCAGCACATTAGACAATATCAACAATCCACATCTTGTGCTGTTTTGGGCCTGATTATTGCTTCGCATTAAATGACTGAAGCTGCTTTAAGCATCTGTTTTTAGAATATTGTATATCTTGGATGAACCACATACTGAACCTGGTATTTGCTGTAATATTGGGCTCAAGTAGGCCAATTTGCATAAATATGCCTACCTGTGCCTTTTGATAGACTGTATGTATTTTCTGAATATTAAATGCCTGTATTTGGATATAAAGAGAAAATGTCTTTCAGTCAACATGGGATGGCATGTATTTTTTACCCTTTACTAAATTGCAGATGCATATATATCAATTAAATATTAAAATAATACATGAAATAAATAAGGTGAAGTAAACCAAATGTTCATTGCACTTTTTTTTCTCATATTGCAGGTTTTCTGTAGCGTGAAGGGAATGCTGATGAGGATGGTGAGAAGACGGAGGAAGATTTCCAGATGCCGACACAGCAGTGGGCAATCGTTCCATCACTGATTCTTGCACTGGAAGGGTAAACATTTTCGACTGGCCGTTTCTCAGTCTCAGCACTCAAACCTCATGGACCACAGAGCTCAGAGAGACAAGAGCAGGGCCAGCTACTTTGGAAATGTTAAGAACAGGTAAGGTTTGGCTGGGTTTGTAGGAACAGATGAAAAAAGAAATCATCGATATGTAGATCAAGCTCATAAAGAGACCTGTGTCTTCTTTTTTCTTTAGATTGGGATCAAAGCTGCCGGCTGGAATTTCGCAGCCTCCAGGCTTCATTACTGCTCAGTGTTCCATTGGCACTCAGGGTGCACTGGGGAAGAGTGTTGGGCAGGAGTGTGTCAAAGGACATCACCAAATCCGGAACCCCAAACTGAGACAGTACTATCTAAAGGGTATGTAAATGACCATTTACAATGATTGACAATTACAGTAACTGATTTGTAAGGCACCTAACCACACAACACTTGTACCTTAATAGTGTTTGATTATGAAGTGACTTTTTTGATCATGGCAAATGGAGCTAGGATTAAGTAAGGGATTACACTATCATTCAAAGGTTTGGGGTCAGTAAGATTTGTTTTTAAAGACATTAAAACTTTTATTTAGAAAAGTTGCATTAATTAATCAAAATATTACAAAATATTTCTGTTTCAAATAAACATTATATTCATCAAAGAATCCTAAAAAAAATGTATCCCAGATTTTTCAAATTTTCAACATTGATAATAATAAAACATATTTCTTTAGCACCAAATCAGCATATTAGCCTCATGTGACACTGAAGACTGGAGTAATGGCTGCTGAAAATTCAACTTTACCATCACAGGAATGAATTACATTTTAAAATATATACAAAAAATTATTTACAATTGTAATAATATTCCACAATATAACTGTTTTTACTGTATTTTTGATATAATAAATGCAGCTTTTGTGAATATAAGACCATATCTTTTAAAAACATTAAAAAAATCTTAAATGGCCCTAAACTTTAAAATAGCAGTGTACATTAAAACTAGCTTGCAGTTTTTACACAAACACACATACAGTGAATATCCCAACGTACATTATTTTTTTATTAGTTAATTAATTATCAGTATTGTGAATAACATACGCAGATTAAACTGTGACTGTCACACACAGGTTTAAAATTAGTTACTGCTTGCTAAATATCCTCTGTGTGTCTTTAGTTTAAACAGTTGAAGAAACAAACTGAGAAACAAACACATCTGCTTTCACTCTAGTTGATGCAGCTTGTATTTTTACAATTTATCTTCATAGAGGCTGCGTTTCCTGCTAAAGATCCAACAACGAAGACTTTGGAGTCATGCAGAAACAATGAACATGGAGTGAGTAAAGTTTTCAAGGTTATTCACACACTCCATCGCCTTCATAATCCTGTTGATAAATGATAGAAGTCTCCATAAATATAACAGTCGTCAATATGTCATACATTACTGTCATCTACTGATAACTTTAGAACAAAGGTTATTGAAACTCCCCACACTGTCTAGTCAAGCTGTGAAATAACTCTAGTGAAACTGTCTGAATGGATATTTCAAGGAGAACATGGAAACATTACGACAAATATATTGGGAGAATGTCGACTGCGAAGAATTTGGTAACTAATGTTTAATTAATTAAAATGAATTAATAAATCCAGAAGAATAAACTAGGCTAAATCTGATGACCCAGCAAAATTTCTCTTCTCTTCTCTTCTCTTTTCTTCTCTTCTCTTCTCTTCTCTTCTCTTCTCTTCTCTTCTCTTCTCTTCTCTTTTCTTGAAGTCCATTTAGTTTCTTATGTGCAAGATGAAATATTGTTTGAATAGCGTTTCACAGAGACACAATGTTTGAAAATACATTTTATTGTGTCTGTGGTTATTGAAGCTCCACCAGATGAGATGTGTTGCAACACTCCTCAATTTAATATTCTCAATTTAACTTTTTTGCCATTTGGAAACAACCTGCCTTGTATTATGCTATGAAGTATGCTAGGTTTAAACAGTTTCAAGTTTAGAAATCATTGTCGAAGTGCTGAAAGTTGTGTTGTAGGTGTAAAGTTAAAAAGTTAAAGTTAAAACTATGCAAATCATTAGGTACCCGTATAAGATAAACAGATGTTTGTGTGGATTTGTGATTTGCATGTTATCAACAATATTTTGCATGCATGGAGGCAGTTGTCTGTAGCAAAGCAACAGCGACTGAAAAATTCAAGTTTGGATGATCAGATATTACACTGTGCGCAGAGTTCATTGATTTGTGTAACAAAGAACAAAAAGAAATCCACCTTTCAGTTTATGGAAAGAATAAAACCAGAAATAAAGGTCAGAATTGTTATTGCAGAGGTTTTATTTATGTTGTCCCTATGTACTTTTTATTATGCATATTAAATCATATTTATTATATTTACTTTTATTATACACTACTGTTCAAATGTTTGGGGTTGACATTTGATTTATTTATTTATTTTTACCGTTTTTGGAACAAGTTTCTTATTCTCACCAAGGTTGTGATTGTTTGATCAAAATACAGTAAAACTTTAATATTATTAAATATTATTACATTTACTGTATTATTACTGTTTTTTTTATTTTAATACACTTAAAAATGTAATTTATCCTTGAATGCCAAAGCTGAATTTTCAGCAGACATTACTCCAGTCTTTAGTGTCACAAGATCCTTCAGATATCATTCTAATATTTGACCCTGGACTACAAAACCAGTCATAAGGGTCAATTTTTCGAAATTGGGATTTATACATCATCTGAAAGCTGAATAAATAAGCTTTCCATTGATGTATGGTTTGTTAGGATAGTGCAAAATATTGAGAAAATCGCCTTTAAAGTTGTCTAAATGAAGTTCATAGCAATGCATATTACTAATCAAAAATTAAGTTTTGATATATTTACAGTAGGAAATGTACAAAATATCTTCATGGAACATGATCTTTACTTTCTCCTAATGATTTTTGGCATAAAAGAAAAATCATTACTTTTGACCCATACAATGTATTTTTGCCTATTGCTACAAATATACCCGTGCTTAAAATATACCGTGTTTTGTGGTCCAGGGCCACATATGCTCTCAGTTTAGTAAGTCCTCCACGCAACCTCACAGGCCCATAGGCTGTCTTTACTGTTCATGTTCTTTGAAAGAAAGTCACAGTTAAGCCCATATTCATTTTGTGCTTTATGTATGAGATCTATCTGGACAGTTCTGCTATTTACTTAAATACACAGGAAGACAATAATCTAGGAAAATAATCTATGACAGGAACTGTCAGCGTCCTATGATCCCATTTGCATGAATTCTGCATCTATGTGATTGGCTCATAGTGTCTGGCTGCTGTGACTCTGTCCAGTCATCTGGTGTCACAGGGCTATGAATAAGGAAATGAGGGGATGTACAGCATTGTGGAAGGAAGGGAAGTGAAAGCGTTGTCAGTCTGACTATGTCTTTCCTTATGAACCACCTCAAACAGTTACCCAAGAACAAGGCCTCAGCTTCTACGGAGACGGCTTCTGACCTGCGTTCTAGAAAAGAGCAAAGCCTCGATCCTGCACTTGATGTTGGTGTTGTGGGAACAGCGACTCTTGTGTCTCCTTCCACAGATGCAGAATATGACAAGCTGACGGTAAGAGCGTAAAAGTGTTAAGAAACCGTAAGTGTTAATGCATGAGGGTGTAACTATAGTGAACAGAGTGGTAAATCTCAATATAGCTGGTCTGTAGACATTTTAAGCTCTTTGTGATGCCATTGTGTAGTGGTTCACAATGGCTTTTTTTCTGCTGTCTTGTGTGATGTTTATTCATCTCTCTTAGGATGTGGAGGCAGTTCCTTTACCTGATGGAAATGTATGTCTATTGGCTCTCCCATCTGAATGCTCTCAGGGGGAGGGGCCAGCTGGCTTGTCTTGCCTCAAACTATTCTCTCGTTACATCACAGACAGAAAGGTGAGAATGTTGTGTTTATGTTATGCTGTTCTGTATTCCCAGTACATTTCTTAAAATACAGCATACTCAACTTCTAACTCTCTATTGTGTTTGTCTCACTAGGGTGTGGTCTCTGGAATGTTGCTGGTGACGTTCAATAAGATCTTCTTTGACCCTCAGAAGTCTCAACCACTCGTTCAGGAGAATGGCTGTGAAGAATATGTATTCTCCTGCTCTGTGGATGATCTTACCTCAGTGTCCTTCTACAAGGACATCTCTCACATTCACTTCAACAAGACATACAGGTGCTTCCTGCTTGGATGCAGTTTCCAAAATTAAATAATTGGCTTAGTGCCATTTTATTAAAGCACATAATTGGGATTTACTGAGATTAATTCATACTTTTTAACATTTTAACATCACGCACACACACACACAGATATATTATATATAGCACTCCCTGTTCCACACCTTGATTGTTTTTTTTTGCCTTCCCTTCACTGCACAAGCACAGACACATTGATCATCACTTTTTTTAAAACCTTTTTTTTTTTTTTCAGATGTAACAGTTGTAAGCCATCAAAGAGCAAAAAAGAGCACAAGAAAAACCACCAATCAGCATTAGAGGCCGTTCTTGCTCCCAAGTCCTCTGTTTCACATGATCTGACAGCAACTCTGGCTGCAAATCCTGAGGAAGGTGGAGAAGAGGCAGGGGACATGGCCGAAACTGAGAGACAGCTGACTTTAGAGTCCGGGGGAATGCTAACAGCAGCTGCTACTTTCTGTTGTGGAGGACCAGACAGCATTCAGAGAGAAAACAAAGAATATGAACACACAGACAAAACAGAACAGCAATCATATTTGGAAAGACAATTGTTAGGTAATCATTTTATTCAAGAACTTTGACATTTAACTTGTACTAAGTACAAATAAAAATCTCTTTTTTATCTCTTTTTATCACTTAATATAGTTTATAATTCTTTTTACTCATCAGGTACTTGTGCTGCTACATCTAGTAGTGGTGTAAACAAATCTCTGATGTTTGTGAGAATTCGACAGAAGCTTCTGCATGCAAAGAAAAAGGTTTTCTCTAAACCTAAAATCCTCTCCAGAGATGCCTGGTTCACCATGCAGCAGGAAAGGTACATAAGCCTGACCTAGACTACACAGGCTGCCTGGTGAAATGAACAGCAAGAAAGGGCAGAAATGTGGTGATAATGTGCACAAAGCACAAGCTGCTTCATCTTACTTTCTTGTTTCTTCTTTCTTCTGTCTGATATTTTGTGCTGTAGGTCAGACGAGCTTTATGCTTACCTGAGCCAGCATCGTCCAGACTTGTGCATTCTGGAGGGAGGAGAAGAGGAGGAAGCAGATGAAGAGGATTTTGTGCTTCTGGATGAGGAGGAGCAGGAGGAAGAGGAGGGGTCTCCACGAGAAGGCCAGGCTGGGGAGGACTGGGAGGTCAGTCATTTACTAAATGTATGGATTGAACAAATAACTCATACTTTGCACTTTGCAAATTTACAAATGATGTGTAAACGTCATAATTCACTTGTTGAGCTCTTGAGGTAATTGCTCAACCATGTTCGTGGACCTGTGGTGTTGCTTCTATGACAACGAAGTCACAAAAAAACATGAATAAAATTACATTTAAAAATACAAATCCCTTTTTTAAAATTGTAATAATAATTAATAATATTACTGTTTGCTGTATTTTTGATTAAAATAAATGCAGCCTTGGTGAACTTAAGAGACTTAAAGAATACTAAAAAATCTTACCAACTCTAAGCTTCTGAACAGTAGTTTAAGTCTTTATGTATGTAAATAATGTAAATAATTTTAGCTTTAACTGTAATGTTTTAGATCTTGTGGTTATTAACCAGCCACCTTGAGTTAGCTCTTACATGCATGCTAATTTAAACATATATTTTATTTTCACAAATATGTTAGTTAGAAATATTAATATGATATGAATAAAGATTAAACATTGATGCGTTCATCTGTAAAATCAGTTTTGAAATGTTTGTCTCTTCAGCTCAGTTGTATTTATTAGCAGTAGTGTTGTTTTGGTGGCTTTTCTTGTATACTGAACAGCTCTATTTTTTCATACAGACTTGGTAGACTCGAAAAATCCGTATCGTTTTTGGTTGTAAATTTAGATTAAAGGTGAAGTCTAGTCATTTCAATCTTTTAAAGAAAAAGCTGTTTTATACCACAGCGCCAATAGCTGTGAATGTCAAGCACTGCAGAGTAGGGATGGGGAGTCGACTCCAAAAGAGTCGATTCCTCGACTCTGAACAGCTCTAGAGTCGGAGTCGACTCCAGCGCTGGAATCGACTCTCGTTGTCGAGTCGACTCCGAAATCACGGATGTCTTCACTGATTCTCACATCTCTATATAGTGTCTGGCAATTGAGTGCAGTATATCAGCAAAGAGTGAACGAAATTAAGTGAAGATCCGTTTGCAGTGCGGTGCAGAAGCAGCAGCACGGGCTCATTGTGCTTCACAGAAGACGCGTTTGAACGCGCTATGATTCGCGGCCGTGCGCGCGTGCGTTAGATAGCTGGAGTTATACCAGAAACGACTTTTCCTCATGCTTTTATCCTACGTGAAGGTTACTTTAGAAATAAATAAGTCATAGTAAATTTAGTTTGTAATTATACATGCTTCTGTGACAGCTTTGTAGTTTAATCGATGCTTTGTTATGCGATGTTGTGTTTAATGCAATACAATTTGGTTTTCCATGGTTAACCTAGGCTATTTGTGTTTAATCATTAACCTTAAATCATTAAAAACTCACATAATAAACAAGAATAAACAAATCAATAAGTTTGCATTCGTATGCATTTACTCATTTACTAACTGCTTGTTTTAAAAAAAAAACACTTGCTTTTCTAATCTTTTTGTATTCTACCTATTTGTTTTCTTTTTATTTATTATACAATTAACAAAAACAAAAAAGGCCTCTAAAATTAGTTTGCTCTATTCTTTTTCTGTTTTCTTTTTATTATGTAATTAAAAAGAAAAAATCTTGCTATGTGTACTGCGTTAAGCTAAGAGACTGAGACTTGTTATAGCACTTGCATATCATTGCTCTTTTGTTGATTTTGATTGCTTCCATTGTCCTCATTTATAAGTCGCTTTGGATAAAAAGCGTCTGCTAAATGACTAAATGTAAATGTATTTTTAATATCAATGCTGTTTAAGACAATAATGTCATCCCCTGAGCATTATAATGTGACGAATTCATAGTTCATTTAAAGGTAATGTCACCGCTAAATTAGAGTAATTTTGGACAGTCACTCTAAATGGAGTCGAGGAGTCGACTCCTATGGTGGGAGTCGGGAGTCGGAATCGACTCTGAAAACCCGGAACCGAACACCCCTACTGTGCGCACTGCCGATGTCATGAGAAATCGGGTCCACTTAGGACCCCGAGTGATCCCATTGCCTAAATAAATACATAAAGATATTAATGTAAAAACGTATGGCTTACTATATAGTGCATAATAGAACAAAATAGTGCATAATGAAACAAATTAAATGTAATTTCTTACACTTGATTAACTGCTAATAATAAATAAAAGTAATAATATCCTATTAAGTGAAAAAATTTCAAATCATTAATTAGTTTTATTTATAAAATAAAACATTTGACATTTAACACTTCATTTAACACATAATTTAAAAAATAATTGTGAATACATGTAAGATAAGCGCAAATTCCTGTATAAAATAAGCTATGCAGCTAATCAGGTATCTGTATGAGCTAACGAATACAGACATTAATTATCATTGTAACGTAGTTTAAACAACATTTATCATAACATGATTTTGTAGAAATTGTAATCAGGCACTAAAGAAAGTACCTATTAAAAGTAATTTGGGCCAATGGGGTCGCTTGGGGTCCTAATGGGACCGGCTTTCGAGGGGGGACTCGGTTTGTGACCACACCGATGCTGCGTCCCAGTGTGCCTACTTATACTACGTCCTTAAAGTATGTACTTTTTTGGTGAAGAAAAGTACACACTTTTAAGTGTGTAGTAGAAGAGTAGGCATGCTTTGGGACATACTAACACGTCACACAACTGCGTCTTTAACGGAGTGCTCTGTCGCACCTTTTACACGCACCCTGTCACTGTAAACTGGCCTGTCAATCATCCTGTCACAGTTAACATCCTCCACATTTAATTTAACTTCCTACCGTATTGGAGAGAAAGTAGTAGCTCATTTATCTTCCAGTCGCGGGTCATTCATGCCGATGCTCATATTTTCTGCATAATGATTCATTTAAAAGTTAAGGACGAAACGGATGTTTATAAAAAGTTCACATTGCTGTTTCAGATTAAATATAACACAGATAACATTAAGTAAATATTTTACCAGGTTAAATGTTTATTATTAGTAACTCTTTTTCTAAACCTCTCTACCTAACCATCGGTCGCACACATCCGCCATGTTTGTAGTTTTTATCGCGTTTTATTCGTGTTTGTAGTTCTGGACCGAAACCTTCGCCAAAACGCAGTGGATTGTGGGCAATATCAGCCGTAAGAGTGTGCACAGATCCAAACTTCAAAAATCGACCTGAAATAGTAGACCATCCGGGGACTTTTGGCATACTCTTTTCAACATACTGTGCTTTGGGACACACTTATTCTAATCTCACATACTATTTAGGATGGATAGTATGAGCATTGGGACGCAGGGCATCGCCTGCGTCCGCGCGCAGCAGTGACGTCAGCACAATACCGCGCGCGTTCATACGTCTCAAATTTTCGCAACTTCAACAAAAATGAATAACTTCGAGAGAATATTAGCGGAGCAGGTGCGTCGGCACAGGCACCTCTATGATCCGAGTATGCGCCATCATAGCGACCTTCCCTTGATTCAGAAAGCGTGGAGCGAAGTCGCAGCCGCCGCGGGCAAAGACGAGGCAGAATGCCGTAAAGTGTGGAAGAACTTAAGAGACAAGTTTGTGAGGATCAAGAAGAGGGTCCGCGCAAGAAGCAGTGATCCAAGTCCGTACAAGATCATGGCAGAGCTGGGATGGTTAACCCAGTTTGTTAAACATCGGGAAAAAGGCCCAAATCTGAAGGTAAGAAACAAAAATGATATTTTTGGATGGTAGCATCCTAGCTAGCTGGACTGTTGATATGTCTCGTGATGATTAAAAAAATGTACCATGTTGTTTTCTACATATTTTTGATATCCTTGCATGATTATTGCTATGCGGTCACTAATAAAATTCTAATTGTAAAATATATGTCGTGTTTAAACAATAGCGATACTTAAACACATGACAACAGTAGAGAGACAACACTCATGAACCTAATTCACGGAAACTAAATCCGTTTTAGTTATTCTTCATTTCTTTAACGTTATTGATCGATGCTACCATTTCCTCAGACGAGTGTTGCATCGTTTAATCCACACATTTTAAGTCACGCTGTTTACTGAAATCTAAAGTTAAGATCTGCCATACTTTTTTATTATTTTTCATTAATCTTTCAATCGGATGTAGGTCGCGATATCTGTTGGGTATATTTACAATTTGTGCCTTTTGTACCTGAATGTAATTACTGTTTGTTTGTTTTAATCAAGGATATATATAAAGTGGTCTCCATTGAGGAACTACTGAAGTCAAACAGCTTCCCAGTGTCTCCGGCATCAGGAACATCAGAGACTGTGACTTCCGGCAGCCCTCTACCTCTGTCCCTCAGGCCATCATCATCACCTCTTCCACCCACCCCATCCACTCCCCTTCTACCCTGTCCGTCGCCCAAACGCAGCCCCTCGCCCAAACACAGCCCCTCGCCTTGCTCGATTTCAGCCTTCCCTGCCCCAAGCATCTCACCCTGTTCCAATGCATCACCATCTTCTACCGACTTAATGCCAAAGAGAAAGTCTAGCACTGAAGACGCCTTACTGAAGATACTGGAGCAGCTGGACTGGGAGAGGGAGAGGGCCATGCAGCAGGACAGTGAGGATTTCAGATTCGCTGCTGTCATTGCAGACATGTTGGGAAAAATTGATCCTCCGGTGAAGTCTGAGGTTAAGTTCAAGATCTATGAAATACTGTATGAGGCTGGGCAAAAAAAACACACTTAGATCATGTTTTTACTGAGACTGTAGCACTGACAATTGTTTATAGGAAAGAGTATTTTCATAAATGTTGAATATACTTTTTTTGTGTATTTATGCAAATATGTAAATGAGAATTTTAAAGGATATTTGGTGTTTTATTTGTACATTTAAACAAGTATTTGTGCAGTACATTTTATTGCATAATGAATAAAAACTTTAAAATTGAACTGGAGTTTATTTTTTATTTAATACATAAGTTCTTGTAAAGCTTTTTATTCTGTTTAAATATACTATTTAGTCGAGAATGTGAAGACACAAAATGAACCCACAGGTCAAAGAATATTTGAATATGTAGATTTTAATTTGTGTAATTTGGTGTAAACCTATCCTATATCGCAAATGTAAGAAAAAAGCAAACAAACAGCTCCGCAGTATGAATCCACCGTAATTAATAAAATTGCATTCATTCTTGGGTTTAAAGTCCAATATCACTGAGGATTATTAAGCCAGCAAAATGGAAATTTGTTGAATGTGCTTTTAAGCATCTGCTGTTGTTTATTTTACACATGGCAGTGTTGAAAGTCTGTATAAAGGTCATCTTTATAATAACGGCACATTTTTGTTCAGGATCAGTATTACAGTTTAAAATGAATGTTTCTGTAAATATAATTTATTCCCAAATCTGAATTTTCAGCATGACTCCAGTCTTCAGTGTCGCATGATCCTCCAGAAATCATTCTGATGTGCTGATCTGGTGCTCAAGAAGCATTTCTTATTATCGATTATTAATGTTTATTGTTGAATGGAAATCTTGATACTTTTTTTTTCAGGAATCTTTGATGACCATAAAATTTAAAAGAACAATATTTGAAATACATGTCATTATGTCTTTATTATCACTTTGTTATTGATCAATTTAATGCATCATTACTGAATAAAAGTTTTCATGTCTTTCAATAAATGAAAAAGAACAAAACTTACTTTTAAACAGTAATGTATGAGTTGGTGAGTCGTACACATGTTGCTCCTGTACAGATGGTGTCAGTGGAGGAGAGTGCGCCGAAAGCTTCTGTCTCTACTGAACCAGAAGGTTTGAGTCGCATTCTGAACCAGAGTGTCATCCTGGACGCCCGACAAGTTAGAGAGGTCAGTACGCACATACATGAACATTAATCCGTAGCCAAATTCATGCAGCGTTGCAAAATAAAGACTTGAGCTGATTCTGGAGGCCCAGTGTGTTTAATGAGTAGTAAAATGTTTTCTCTCAGATCTCAAAAGAGCTGCCTCCTCGGACAATCGGACACACGTGGCAGCTGTCCTACAGCACGGACAAACACGGGGCCAGTCTCAAGACTCTTTACAGGAAACTCAGCACCACTGATTCACCTGTGCTGATTCTCATCAAGGACCACAACCAGCAGGTCATACATTTTTTCACAGCTCTAATCAGAATGGACATCTAAAGGTCAATGATCACTGTTCATGTGATTTTAATTCCCCACAATAAACTGAAAGATTGCTTCCACTTGTAATTTTGACCTAAGACAGATGTTTTACTTTTGTAAATCTGTTTTGGTTAGTTATCGAGTTGGTTTTACTACTACTCAGGTTTTTGGGAGCTTCCTCTCACATCCGCTGCATCCTAGTGAAGCATTTTATGGTACTGGAGAGACCTTCCTGTTCCTGTCTCATCCACGTTTTAAGGTAAATTCCAGTAAAGACACATTTGAGCATATTTATTGTCATTGAGGGAAACAAATAGACTGGTTTACAATGACAATATCTTTTAAACACCTTCAACCTTACATTTGTTTGCTTTTAAGAGTTTCCGTTGGACTGGAGAAAACTCGTTTTTTATCAAAGGAGATTTGGACTGTTTTGCCATTGGAGGAGGAAGGTATATATTAGTATTCTGCAAAATGTTAACATGCATATATTTCTTATTCTTAATTTTAAGACTTATAAACTGAATTTGTTTCTTTTCATCCCAGTGGTCATTTTGGTTTATGGGTGGACGAGAGGTTGTTCTTGGGCAGAAGCAGCCCCTGTTTCACCTTTAACAACTGCAGCCTGTCTGAGACCAACGACTTCACGATTCTGGAGTTGGAAGCCTGGACATTCGGCTGACACGAGCATTGAAAATAATCTAAAACATCATGATTTAGTGGAAATATGGCCATTAACATAAACTAATTCTCCACAGTTTACCGACACCTGTAAATCAAAGGAAAGAGACGCTGAATAATCTGCCTGAAGGGAAGTCAAGGGAATGAAAACTCAACATCTTTACCATCATGATGAAAAAAAAAATGTTTCGTCTTGTGATTAAGACGCATTTGGGTCCAATTCATTACTTGAATGTGTGCACTTCATCCAAGAAATAATATCTTTAGGTGAATTCTGGGACAGAATGGAGGACTCTGTCCAAATAACATTATCTGAGCAGTATATGGTGAGGTTGATTGTGGATCCTGCATTGTTACTGCAGCTCTGGTTACAGCTTGAATATTATTGTGATGAAGAACTTTTATCTGTGTTCATTTAGGATTCAACAAAAATAAGCAACACCCTGACTAAATAGCACTGATTAAAGCCTCGTCCGCTGTTAGTAAGCACAGCATCACCTATAAACACTGGTTTAAGCATTAGTTTAAACCCACAGCTGTACTTCTACACATGGAAAAGGTTTCTCATCACTCAAGCCAAAACAAAACCAAGACTGAAATGACTTTGGGTTGAATACCACACACATAAACATTACACAAACCCCAGAGTTGCATGTTTCAAGTCTTGAGAGGCTTTTGGTCTAACAAACCTTTCTTAGACATCCACAAAAAGTCTTAAGTACCCATGTGGATGTGTTCCTAGCCTTCTTTCTGTAAATAACTCTTACAATGGTAATAACATGTTCACTAAGTTATCTGTACAAAAAATGATTCTAAAAATGTCAAAAATTATAGTCTGACAAAACAATGCAATATTTATACATGTGAAAATGCAGTCACAATACTGAAAGTGTTCATTAACTCATTACCTAATAAAACATCAGATTAACAACAACGTTTTATTTATATATAAAAAAAATCACATTGTATTTATTTGACGCCAGTAGAGAATTGCATTTACACCAAATTGCAGTTATAGGGATGTTATTTCATGCTCTACCATTCAAAAGTTTGGGGTCAGTACGAAATTTTAATGTTTATTCAGCAAGGACATATTAAATTGATCTTAAGTGACAGTAAAGACATTTATAATGTTACAAAAGATTTCTATTAAACATTCTAGTCATCTATTTCACTCTTAAAAAATGTATCACAGTGTCTACAAAAATTAAGCAGCAACTATTTTCAACATTGATCCGGACGTTTTTTGAGCAGCAAATCAGCATATTAGAATGATTTCTGTAGGATCATGTGACACTGAAGACTTTGCCATCACAGGAAAACATTACAAAAGATATTTTAGTAATATTTTATACTACTACTGTATTTTAGATCAAATGAATTGTCAGCATAAGGTACTCATTTTAAAAACATTTAAACAAATCTTACATATCCCAAACTTTTGAACAGTAGTGCAAAAGTTATCTGCTGAAAAGATTAACAACCTATAGCACCGTTTAAAGACAATGAACACTACACCAACTTACATTATAAATCTACTATTCCTTCCTGTTTCTACTCTGGTCTTCAGCTTAAATGTGGTAGAAAGAATCAGACGTGAGTGCATGTGAGCTTTTTGCATTATATTTAATTTATAAAAGACAAAAAAAATGTGATGTTCCTAACTGACCATTACATACCTCCACCCTTAAAAAAAAGTGGATTTCAGGCGTGATATATTAGAGCCCATGGCAGCTTTCCTGCAGCTGTGTGGTTGAGCTGAAATCCAAAGCGTCGCATTTTGTGTGTTTTAGCATAGTGCCAGTGTTCTGTTCAGACACAGAAAAGCAGACGTTGCTTCCACAGACTTAAACAACAACATCAGGCCTCGTCTAACCCTGATTGGGCTTTCAGACCAGACCATCACAAACTGCCTAATCGAGGAAGCCACAGCCAGCGACATTCTGTGTCCTACAGGACTATCTGGAATAACAAACAAAAATTATGCAGCACAACATAAGTCGCTTTGTATGCATGAAACAAAAGTAGTTTCATCAGATCAGTATACAACATAATGCCGTTTCAGTTCATTAGTTTGAACAATGGATCAGACTAATGACATTCGTCACTCAGGAAGTGTAAGGTTTGCACAAAATCGGCAAGTTTTCTATATAAAAATATATGACTTAATTGAGATTGTGCGGTGTACAGTTAAACACCCTATAGGTTTCACTGTGTGACATACCACACTCTTGTGACAACATGATGTTATATTGTGCACTTTTACATGGAATGTGTCACTCTAAGATGTGGTCACCAGCTGCCTTCTGAATGAAGAAATTACATCAGCTCCTCCACATTCTGTTCCTAAAATCAGAGACGGGGGAGCAGAGCTGATATCAGTGCTTCCTTTCTTTCTCCCTCATATACTCCCCTCATTTATTCATTCAATGTGCACCAGTGTTTCTGGAGAGAAACAGTTTTATGATTCCAGGTAAGGTCTGGCCTTTTCGAGTCCTTCCTGTAGGAAGCGAATGTATGTTGAAGTTGAAGGATCCTCAAAACCTGCTGAGAAACTGATAGCAGGCCCCTCTTCCTCTTCTGGTTTCATGGATGTCTGGTCCAGGAAATTATTAGCATTGATGTGATGGACCTGGAGAAGTTAGTGTGATATTGATTGAAACAAGCAGTTGGCACAGACTGACCTAGCTGGTTAAGAAAGCTAAAGAAGACTCACCACAGTGCCGTTGGGCAGCGCCACCATCATCTCCACTGGAAAAGTATACTTTTCCAAATGTAAACGTGCCTTTTTACTCAAGTCCAGATTCTTCTTATCACCCTAAATGAAGGTTAAACACTTAATTAGTCTAAATAAGGACAACTTCATTTAGCATAACAACATGTCAACTAAATGACCCAAACTCCCCACCTGCAGATCCTCCAGCTCTTTGACTAGAGACCAGCTGCTGATGAAGCTCTGGTTGAGCAAGGCCAAAACGGGCGAACTCTCGAGGACTGTCTCTCGAAGAGTCCGCCCTGAACCTAATGCAGATAAGGAAGAAGAGAAGTGTACAGAACGCAAATTAGAGAAACATCTAATGTAGCTGAAAGAATCCTAGGACTCTAGCTATAAAACCGATTCTGACCAATGATTAACACTGTCAGCAGATAAAGTCATGCTGACCATTATGGCCAAACTTAACTGCTCCATAAGTTTGTATTCTCTGTTATGCCCATTTTTGGGTGTCTTACCTCAGCATGACTGGTCATCCAGGGCCCCCCAGAGCAGGATGGAGTGAACCAGCTTCTTCTCTGCATCAGCTCTGCTAAAGGCCTCACTGAATGGTAAATATGGCACCTTCCAAAAAGAAAACCCTCTGATGAAATTGATAATGACAACATTGTAAACATTTCTATTTATCTGTTAAACAAGTACTTAACCAACATCACCAAAAATTTGATATCTTGAAAGAACATCTGTTCACCCTGTTGACAAATCCAGCATAATGCTGGTTAGGTGTGCGTTTTGAAGCATGGCTGCTGGTTTGAGCTGGTTTAAGCTGGTCATGAGGTGGTCCTGAGCAGGAGCTAGTTGCTTAGGACCAGCTCATGACCAGCTAAGAACCAGCTTAAACCAGCTCAAACCAGCAGCCATGCTTCAAAACATACCTTACCAGCATATGCTGTTTTTTTTTTTTAACAGGGCAGTGTTGCTGCAGACTCTTAACAACAAATTTCGAGATGTTTAAGTATGAATCTGTGATACAGAAAAAGAGTTTGTTGATTGCGAGTCAAGGGACTCACCTTTTTAAATGGGTACATTGTGACCTCCAGATGTCTGGATGCTTCTTCTCTGCTCAGCTCTGCACTCCAGACAATCTCCTCAAAGACAAACTGAATGGGCTCTCCTCCCTCCCCTTGGCTGTCAATCATGTTCCCCTGCTCGTCATAGATCACTGAGGGAGTGGAGGGACCTTCTGCCCTAAGCTCCATCTGTAAACATATACAGCCCATTTACTTTGTGTATTTCAGCTAAGAATACAATGCATGGCTTTGACTTATCAAAAAACTAAAAGAAAAGAAAAACTGACTAAAAAGCATACAGCAAAATGTCAGGAGAAGCACTTTTGTATTATGCATACCACAAATCAAAACCCTCATATGTTCTGCATAAACATGAGCACAAACCTGAGGCAGGTATCCAATATCCACCTCCATGTTGCTGCTCTCACTGGCCCCATAAAGCCACTCCATGTCCACATTCAGAGATCTGCCACATAAAACACAATCAACTAGGGCTGCAGAATAATGGTTAAACTGACAACCAAAATGATAACTGCAATTATTAAAATCACAAATATTGATCAATTTCTTTTTACATTTAATCCGAATAATTTATTGCACTTTTACAAATGAAAAGAATGTCAAGTCATATTATATTTGTCATATTATTTAACACATTCTCTAAATTATTAAGAACTAAAACAGTTAAATTTCTAGTCATTATTCCAAATTATGCTAATGTTTTTCTATCAATATGGAAGCATGCGGAACCAGCGGGCAAATATTGCAGGCAATTATGCTAAAATAATCTTGAGAAATAGAAATCATGAACACGATTAAGTACGCAGCCCTACACTCAGCACCTTAAAAGTGTTTGCAGTTAGGAATAGTGGAGGGAAGACTGACTTGTCATTTGGGACATAGAGGTGAAACTCTCGGATGTGAGAAGCATCTTTGGAGAGGATGATGTTACCAGCGAACTGCCCAGGAGTGAACCAGAATGGAAAGCCTGGAACGTCATTTAGCTGGAACTCTGCATGGATTCTGTAATTAGTAACGCAATAAGATAAGATTCAGTTGGAGGCTCAATATTAAAATAAAGTTAAAACTGAACTTACAATCAGATATTCTTTAAGTGACATACAAAATAAACTTCTACTTGATTTTAAGAAAATCCCATTTATTCTGGATGACAAAAACCTTATTCAAACATGACAGGATGTTTTATTTTAACTCACCTGAAAACAATGTCATAATAGAAATCACTAGCAGCCCGTATACAAGCCACAGCTCCCTGTGGAGCAAAGCGGGATTTCACAAAAGGCCGCGGGTGGAACATACTCAGCAGAGAGTGGATCAGTACCTGCAGAAAAATGAAATCACATCATCTATCCACCAACTAAACAGAAATTGAATCAGTCTTCTTGATCAAATAGCCCTTGAAAACTTCAGATCACCCATTTTTCAACAATGTGGTTAAACCAAAGTAATACTAAATGAAAAGGGTTTTGTTGATGTGATTCAACTCAAGCATCTTAACTAATTTAAAAATTTTAAGGTATATTTGTACCTCTTTGCCTCGTGGTGTGCGAGGATGATAGCGGTTGTTGGGAAGGTAGCCGGTGAAGATGTTCAGTTCGCTGGGAATGATCCACCAAGTGTCACCCAGGGCTGATTTACCACTGGGTGGCAGGAAGACCTTGAACTGACTGGCATAAAACGTGGATGAAGGAATAGCTGGACGTTTCCAAGATCTCAGCCCACTAAGAGAGCTGTGTGAAACCTGATGAGAAAGACACTGCTCTCAATTCACCTTATGAGCACATTTTGGGAATGCACCTTGTAACAGTCCACGTTCTATAATTTTTAAATTTATTAAGCTTAGAATTTTAATGCATTTCATGTACATTTTAAATTCTTATTATTGGTATTTTAAATTTTTATATTTTTAAAATATTTTTTTAAAATCATCTCCCTATCTGTTTATAACCTCGTTAGCAGTTCAGATGAATTTATTAATGTGTAATGTTTAAATTACCCCTAGAAAGCCATCTTTGCTCTTAGTCATGCTTTCCAGCAGTAACGGCTGCATTTTAGCGTGCAGGGTCAGCGTCTCTCCATTCGGATCATGTGGTATCTCTTCTTCAAACTCTGGGGGAGGTGCCACACCTTCAGGAAACAGAGATGGATATCAGGCATTGCAACAATGCTTTAAAACTTTCAACTGGAATTCCGTTTTCTACAGTGATGGAGAACACAGCCTTGAAGCATCTTAATTCTGCTTCAATAGACAATATCTACTTGTGAAAGGATGTTAATGCTCTGCAAGTGCACAGACACCAAGAATAATACCTGTGAGTTTTTCTGCAATAGGTTTGAATTCCTCTGGACTGAGATAGAGGTCATGATCGGTATCCAGGGATGAGAAGAAAAAGAGTCCGTCTGCTCCCAGCGCCTTCAATCCTGCCTCCTGCAACAGAAAACAAATCTCAGCCAGTCCACATCTGTTATCAGGCTGCTCCAGTGATGGAAAAACAGATTCATTTTGCAATTAGTTCTTTTGAACAGTCTGTTTCAAAGAACCGGTTGAGCAAACAATTCAGCAATTATTTTACCACAGGATGTATTTGTTATCCCGTGTGCCTTGACATTGTGGCATTTTATTATTTATTTATTTATTTATTTATTTGTATAACATATCTTTGAGTTTTATTATTATTATTATTATTATTATTATTATTATTTATTTTTTTAATAACACGTCAAGGACCACGGAATAAATACGTCATGAGGTAAAATAACTGCTTTAATAAAACGCTATTATGTTTTTGTGTTTATTGAATAAATAAATAAATATCATTTGTATGGTTTAATGAAATTGCTATTTACTAACGTTCATAAAAACTACAAGATTTTAGTATACCCTTTATTTTTTACCATTTCTGCTATTCGGCTAATAAAAAATAATTTGCTTTAATGACAAATTCTTTTTCTAATCGTTTACTCATCGGTTCTCGGCTAATTACGAATCACACATGTTCGAAAGAAGCGATTCAAAGTGTTCAAAGTGGCTCGCTGACTTCAGAACTACTCTGATTCAGTCCAATTAGTGAACGAATCATTCGGATAGGTTCTGTGAACCGGTTCAATTGATTCACTGAAAAGATTCAACTCAAAAGAACGAGTTGTACACTAGAAAGGACAGCAGAATATTTGCCCCAAGGCAACGGGGCACAATGATGTCTACGTCTGTTTATTTTTAACTGAATTCCTGACATACTTTTTATGTTGTGTCTGGGTCTATTATCACAGAAGTAACACAGATATATGAGAAAGCTGGGGGTTGCTGTTCTAACAGTCTTGCCCAGCTGTGGCAATTATCCAACCCTAGTAAAACAGAGGGTAGCTGGAGCACCAGATGTAGGTTTACTGTTCCCACATAACAAAAGAAGACGTGGCAAAGACAGTTCAAAAATTAATCTTAGAAGAGCAATGTTTGAAACTAAATAAACTTATTGCATTTTAACAAACTGTAAAGACTACATGTGGCTTGAACAGCTGCAGTAAATCAGTATCTCTCATGGCTCTGAGAAGCATCCCTCCTTCACGGGTCAAACTTCAATGAAATTATGACCAAACTGCTATTAACTTACATGTCGTTTCACAAGCTGGATGTCCTGGTAATATTTAATGCAAAAGCCGAGGAAAGGAACAGCAGCGATTAGAAATAAACTGGAGAGTTGGTTGAAACGTGAGCGGGCGCGTCTGCTGGATGGAGTCGCGCGATCTTCTTCTTCATGATCATCCTCTCCAGCAGCAGGAGTTTTATCCACGTCTGCGGCCATCCTCTAATAAACGACTCTATCTGCTCTGTAAATCACTACTGGGCCACAAAAATAGCCCAGGGCGATATAAAAACTCTTAAGTGAAGTCGCACTGTAGTCATGGGCTCGTCTCCGGTGTACAGTGAGCAGTTACATTGTAGCGGCGCAAGAGGAAATCACTCCTGCTGCTAGTGGATCATGTCTGTCGCTCTTAAAGGGCCAGTGCGCACATTCATGCCTTTGAACTCGATGGGCGTTTGTTCAAATCTAGTGAGCTGCCTGTCTAGGCAACATTCGGAACGTGACTTATTTGGCCAAAATGCTGTCTAGATAGGCAGCCAAGTAGGTTTTGAAACAGCATATAATGCATAACCGTAATTACTCGTTTCAGGGCCAAAGAATGTACTGGATCTGTCTTTTTGCCCTTCGTGCTAATACAGTTAAATATTTGTGTTATGTCCACGAAAAGGACATTTCAAACACAGGCAGACTAGGCATATAGACTAGAGTTGTTGTACAATTATTTCTGTTAATATTAAGTGAGAACGAAAGAATTAAGTCAATAATATTATTAAAGATTAGGAAATGATGAATAAAGGACAAGGAAAATGATCTGTAAATTACAACTGTGGTAATTCCAAGCATAAACCATAATTGAGGGTCCCACACACACACTTTTTATTCAATAGATTTACATGTTTTTTCCAAGACAGATTGCTGGATTAGGTTTTATGCTTTTACATCATTAACGGTTTGGTAGCATGGACTTCATTTTAGAATATATAAATACATCAAAGAAACTCAAAACACAAACATACACACACATACACATATTCAGGATACTGTATTTTAAAGATGATTTTGTAAAAATCCAAATAAGCTTTACAGATCTTTACAGATCAGACTGGGTTTAAACAATATTTTTTATACTTGTTCATTGAACCATAAAAAAGTATTGCACATGCTCCTGTGGAAAAGTCCATAAGACACTTCAGTTCACAGGCGATTAAAGCCATAGTTACAATACCTTAGCACATTAAAAAGACCTTTCTACTGATTCGAAAAACACCAGAAGATGCACAGGGTCCCTGATCACCTGCATGAACATGCCATAGTCCTGCTGCAGGGAGGCATGAGGACTGCAGATGTGGCCAGAGCAGCTTATCTTGTCAAACCATGTGTCCACACAGTTTGAGAACTTGCAAGTTTCTTGGTGAAAGAGTAGGGTAACAACTTAAAGTAAGAACTTTCAAATCTAGTACAGTCCACGAGGATGAGATGCTCTGTAGTACTTAAAAGCAGCTGGTGGTTAAACAAGATATTCAATGTGACTTTTAATACTGACACCCCCCACACTTTTTCAAATATTTATACATTAAGTAATTTGCTGGAAATAAAAGTAGTTAAAAAAGGGAGGATGTTTCTTTTTTTGCTGAGTTTATATTCACATACATGAATTTGCACATACAGAAGGTTGCTTGTTGTAAGCAGACTTTACCAATTTAATTTCACAACAGTGTATGAAACTGTAGTCAGCTGTTCAAGGACTTCTCCAAAATCAGTCTTGATTCCAAAATAAGTCTGAATTTAGAGAACTGTCCATGAATATTTATCAGAATTCTATCAACTAATTTTTTATTTTTCAACTTACTTTCCATCTCCATAAATTTATTTCAGCTCTGAAACAGGTTAAATTGTTGCTCTGAGTCCAGAGGAGTCCACAGAGAGGCAGATCAAAGTCCTCTTTCAGTCCATATCTTCCTCGACCTGCTGTGTGTGAACCTCTACAGTTTTGGGTGGGATGTAGGAGCCCATTCCTGCTGCTCGCTCTGCCTCAGCCTGTGTATATGGCTCTTCCCTCAGCTGCTTCAATCTAAAATACAAAAAAAAAAAGTTTTTAAAATTACGATAATTTTAAATACACATGGAAAACCCAGATATATTTTTTGCATTTATACAGGTAATGTATTTTACATACAGTATGATCCAAAGATTCAACATTAAGAGAAAAGAGAAAAAGATTTTAAAATATTCCGACTCACCGTTTTTTATGAAGTTTGGACTTGAAATGCTCCTTCAGGGTTTTCAAATCGACAAAATATCTCCTTTAGGAAAGGAAGAAAAAAATTCAAATGAAAAGTTGAATATTTTAAAAAGCTAAAAATAGCTTTAAAAAAATTGTAGTGTGTTATCAGAGTGGTGAGGTGTGACTTACGCGCAGTGCAGACAGTAATGCTGAGCACATCCTGTAACATCATAATCTACATCTTGCTTTAGTAACTTGACAGCATTTTCAGGGATCATGTCTGCATGGATCTGGTCAAGGTCCTTCGTCCTGCGCTTAGTCTTCCATGTCTTGGAAATGTTCTTCTTCTTGTCATTCTTGTGGTTTCCGATCTGTTTGGACTTACCCATGATCTAAAAACAAGAGGAGAAACTGTTAGTTTTCACATATTTGAAGTGAGTTTGTGGACCTATTTTGAACTTAAATACAAATTAAGGTCTTCAAATTCCCCAAAAGACAACATGCACTAAAAGAAGCAATGCCATCACAACTAAAATCTGCTGTCTGAACTTTCCCTTCATCTGTCAACAGAAAAGCTGAGCTGTCAAATGTCTGAGTCGCACATTATAACATGTAACTAAAGTAAAACCAGCTAAAATTAAATCTCCAGTCTGAAAACTCGCGAAATGGGGTTTCTTTTAAAACGTCTGAAAGAGAAAATCAGTTCGTGTGATTCAGAAAGAACAGTAAACAGAAATCAATTAACGTTATACTCAATACAACAAAACAACATGTTTACACGCTTTCCATCTCGCAGTATGACCACTTTCAGCAAGTTGTAAAGTCTGTAAAGCGTAACTGAAAAAGATGTATATTTATTACTTTACTCACGTTAAAGCGCAGCTGCCTCGCCACACACACACTGGGCACCCAGAGGAATAACTTCCGGGTCGGCAGAGTGCGCGTGTAATGTGCGCGCCTTCACCAGACGGCAGTACACACAGCACAAGACTCAAAAACAAAATCAGACGAAGCAGAGTTGTTGCGTCGTTGCTATGGAGATTATACTGAATGACGTGATGTAAAGTGTTTTTAGTAAAGCTTTTATTAAAACCAAATAAATACAGCATCATGTCTGGTAAATATGTTCATAACAATTATTTATATAGTTTATAATATACATTCTAAATATGAATACTTGTTGAACTTAAACTTACGTTTCTTTTCTCTTTTTGGCTGTCGCTTCAAGATATAAAAGCCTTATTGATTTAACTTGATTTGTTGCAGAGACTACAACTCTTAAAATCTCTTACATTTTTCCAAATGGAGACAAATATGGTGAGTTAGCTGACAGCTGTGAATGTTATTTTTTATTTTATTTAAGCGTAATAAGGTGTGTGTTTGTGTTTAGAGGGCGAATGCTGTGGTACTTCAGATGGTGTGGTGATAAGGAAAGGGTCTGGCACACAGACATCAGCCTCTGGAGTTACATACACTGGAGAATGGGACAATGATAAGGTGTGTGTGGGATTTTTTAATAAAAAATAATAATAATAATTACAATATTTAAGTAAGTCAAACTTAAGTCACATGTGCACTAAAGCTGTCAAGGTCAGTCACTCATCTGATCTCCTTTCATAGGCTAACACTGAATTATTCATGCTTTTATCTCAGTTTTGAGTGCATTATACAACAAATTAAATGAAATGTAAATTCAGGCATGTGACAACTAAATATATTAGTTCTGTTAATATGCTTTTAGTAATTATGTCTTGGTTGCTTGTGTTATGTGGCCTGTAGATGAATGGCAGAGGAACTCTCACACACCCTTCAGGGGCGTTTTACAGCGGCCTGTTCAGAGACAACATGTATCATGGCAAAGGAACTTACCGATTTCCTGATGGGACAGAATACACAGGAACTTTTAACAATAATAGGTGATGCTGTATAATCAGTCCTGCAAACATATGCAAAGCAGGATTTGGCAATATTATCATAAGGAAGGCTTAATTGTCAGAACATACATTTGTTTTTGCAGATTTGAAGGTGAAGGGGAGTTCACAGATTCACAAGGACTTGTGTGGAGTGGGATGTTCCATAACAAAGCCGCACTGGGACTGAAGCTCAAAGTCAACATGTGACACACACCATTTAAATGTATACAGAAAAACATTTTCTGTCCTTTGTCTTTATTAGATGAGTGTTCTATTGTTAAATATCCAATCACTAGACCAAACTGAACTTCAAAAGATATTCTGAAGCACTGAATTTTGAAATAGTGATAGTACAATATGAGCATTTTATCAAGATTATTAAGCAAGCATCTGAATCAATTTGAAGTTGAAAGAATAACCAGCCGTGAAACTATTGAAAGAGATCTTAGATACACAGTGATGCATTACCACAGCTAGCAGCCCTGAGGCATTGATGAGATCCAGTGAAACAGCTTCAGTTCCAGCAGCATCCATTGAACATCAAGAACACATGTTCCCACACACTGCACTTCAGAAAGAATCACGACTTTGTTTTATTGCAAAGGGTGAGAGGAATGTGATTCTCTGTGTACGGTTCAGCCATTGGTGGAGCGCATCTCCAAAATACACGAGCACGCATAGCAGCAGAGCTCATGACTGCGGTGAGAAGTCAGGAGTTGTGTAAGACCGTAAAGCTTAATTTCCTGTCCTCTGGAGTGAGAACGTGTTTACTGTGGATCAAGAGCTCAAATGGAGATCTACCACCCTTCAGTTCACTTCTAAATCTGCTTTAAATGAACCTGAAGCTCCAGTGCGTGATTCCATTTGAAACTGAATAACTTCTTGAGGGTGTTTTATTTGATTCATTGTTATACCTCAATTAAACTGGGTATGACTCAATGTTCACTTTTGAGTTTATGACAATAATTTTGTGGGTGTTTCGGTTCATATGCCTAGTGGATCCTTTCCAGAGCTCATTCAGAGTTCATTGTAAAATGGAAAATTGGTCTTAAAGGTTGAAGAGGAAATTTAATCGTCTGATTCTGAACCATAAAAATGCTAACAGAAGTCTATCTTTCTCTCTCTCTTCCTTCATCCATCCACTTACTGTGAAACAAGGCCTCTTTTTGTCCTCGACTTCATCAGACTCACATGTTTTAAAGAGGAGGGGAAGAGATAGGTGGGACAGATGAGAGGGAGAGAGAGAAAGACAAGTGATAGAAAGACAAAGTCACAGAATCAGAGAGCTCTCCTGTCATTTCTAACCATATCAAAACACAGAAGTGTGACCTTTCATTGGCTTGTAAAATTTATCAGTTTGAGCAAAGAAACTCTAATAGAAAGGATCCAAACCACAGAGGATCTGAAACAACAGTCCTGGATTTGGACCTGGAAGACCATCGGATCATGGAGAATGGCAAAATAGAGGGTAAACCATCTTTAATTTTCAATCTGCAAAAATTCTTAGATCTTCCGAAATGCTGTTTTAAGTATATGATTAATTGGTTATTAACAGTGAAGTCTACTTTAAATGAAGAGTTCAATGGGTGACTTTTGGGAAGTTTTCTTTCTTTTAGGTGCATGTTTCTGTCAACTTTTGTGTGATAAAGTCTGTGTGTCTGCATGAAATGATGTTTTTGTGTGTTTTTGCAGGTACAGGTAATGACACAGACGCCATAGACCTTCAGGTAATCTAAATTGCCCTCTCTCTTACTTACTTCCAATTTGTGATAGCTTTCTCATGATTTTGTATGCTTTGGTGTGTGTGTGTGTGTGTGTGTGTGTGTGTGTGTGTGTGTTTGCGACAAAATAGGTTTTCTGTTTTAAGTGCACTGTTTCATTAATCTCTAATTCTAATCACACACACCCGCACAGATTACTGCTGTTAAGAAAATAAAAGTCATTAAGACAATGAATTGCTAATAGGAAGAGTGTGACAGAACTCAGGCCACATTTAGATTGACCCTCCCTAATGCTATTGAGACTGATCTGAAGCTCCTGTCCTCCTGTTTAACCTTCATCTCTCTGTCTGGGTTTGTCTCTTATTGAGTATTGGTGACCTCTGACTTGTTGCTTTAGTTGCAGGCAATGTGGGTGGAGCTAAAATCAGGAGTTGGAAGTGTGGTGGAAGACTTTGCCACCCTACGGCAAACCTACAGCCGACTGGAGGAGAAAGTCTCCACCTATCAACAAGAAACTAATGAAAAGATCCTGTCTCTCAGAAACACACTTAACACATTACAGGTTCTAAAAGTTATGTGATAGCAATATAATTTAAATAATATACACAATTGTTTAATAGTTTGGGGTCAGTGTAAAAAAATTCTCAGGATGCATTAAACTCACCAGAAAAGACTTCAAACATCAAAGACATCATGAAAAAAAAAGATCACAGTTTCCACAACTGTTTTCAACATTGATAATAATGTGAAATATTTATTGAGCACCAAATCAGAATAATTTCTGAAGGATCATGTGACACTGGAGACTAGAGGAATGGCTGCTGAAAATTCAGCGACGTCATCAAGGCAATAAATTACATTTTAAAATATATTAAAATAGGGAACATTTATTTTTAATTGCAACAATATTTCACCAATATTTCACAGTATCACTGTTTTTACTGTCAAATAAATGCAGCATTGGTGAGCATAAGAAACCTATTTCAAAAACAATAAAAACATCTTATCAACCCCAAACTATTGAAATGTAGTGTATATTACATATAAATTAAATATATATATATATATATATATATGTGTGTGTGTGTGTGTGTGTATATATATATATATATATATATATATATATATATATATATATAAATTCAAATTATATTAAAATATAAATTAAAATATAATATTTCAGTTTTTTTCATGCATTATTGTTTTGAAATGTTGCTTATATTTTGATGACATTGTGTATTTTCCTTTTTTTTATTGTGTATGCGTGTGCAGGAAGACATAAGCACAGCTCTAACGCAGCTTTCTGAGGTTAGGAGTAACCAAAAAGACCTGCAGAGGGACCTGGACCTCATGCAGAGCACACAACACAGGTGATATGCTGTGGCTACTAAATTTTATTTATTTATTTAACAATTTATGGTATAGTGTATTAAACATTAGATGCAATTTAACACACTTGGGTTTCAGTCTGCATGTAACTTCTTTTAAAAATCAAAATATAGAAACTTGTGGTATTATTGATAGGAAAGGCTCAAGGGGGGAGGGGTCAGTGGATGTCCACGCCTCTCTAAACAGCCCAACAGAGCTCAGTCTCATTCAGCATTACATAAGCAGCCTGTCAGCCAATCAGAGTGAGTATTACAATTTAGAGATGGATGAAATTATGTTTTGTACTATAAACGCAAGTGTAGAAATGATAGCGTGGTAGTGTATAAACTGACAATAGGTGGTGTTTTTGTGGTTAGACTCTTATCCTGAGCTTGACAGTCAAAAGAAGTCTCCAGTGTGGAGGGAGAGAAAAAACAGCCGAGATCTGAAAGAACAAAACAACTCAACTATAAGTGAGTATGATATACAGCAAAATAACAGTGAAAATGCTTTTATTTTTCATTTGTCATAATTTAAGTGAAAAGAACTGAAAAATGAACAAACAGTTTTAAAATCAGGCTTTTTTTCAGCTCAGAGGCAGACTGCAGCACTGGAGCTGTTGGAGTCTGAGAGAGCATATGTGTCGTATCTTTCACTACTGTTAAAGGCCAACATCAGTTTTAACGGCTCGGAAAATGTTAACCTCAAAGACAAACGGTAACTATGGTTCACTTTCACACTTACATAGGGTCATCGTGGTGTTAAAAAATTGGCCCCTACAACAGTGCAGATCATCACACAAACAATTCATGCAACAACAGACATTATTATTTCAATTCTCCCTGTCACAAATTCAGTGCTAAACAGAGACTGTGAATTGTAAAAGTCTGCTGTGGAACAGACATAATATAAAGCAGATTTCATTACTATTGCCTTCCCTCATGTCTTGTTGATTTTAGTAATTACACTAATTACAGATTTGATGAAAGAAATGTAATGTGTTTTTGAGGCACGTGATTCTGTTTGTTGATATTCTCTTTTCTTACTCTCAGGCCTTTCCCTCCCTCTCTACGCTTCTTGATTCAGCAGCATCTGGAACTCCTTCACCTTCTCCAGGAGAGAGTTCTTAAGAGCCACTGGCAAGGAATCATGGGAGATGTATTTCTAAGGCTCACTAGCAAAGAAGTAAAATATTATAGAGCAAAAATTACCTAAATTTACCTTCCTACCATGTTCTAAAGTGCACTATGTAATCTCAAATGTGTGTTTTGCAGAGTGATTTTCTGGATCATTACGTATCGTACCTACGGGACCTGCCAGAATGTTTGACAGTTGTTAGTCTGTTCTCCTCTTCAAAATCAGCCAGCTTACTGGAGGTATACATACACACATTTACATTTAATATGTACAAGATTAAAAAAACTTAAGTATTTTTTTAAATGCTTATATTTGAGGCAGATAAATACAGTATTATTATGCCAGAGAAAGTGACAAAAACATGGTACATTATGTTTCTATGAATGACATTTCTATTTAATATTCATCATATTAATATTAATTTAATATTTGTATTTATTTTAAATATTATCATAATATATAACAATAGAATATAATATTTTTCATATTTCAGTCATATTTTTGATATATATAAAAAAAAAAATTTCAGATAATTTAGTTGTCAAATAAAACACAATTTAGGTTACCTGGCATAAATTGAGATTAATCCACATAATGGCTTTCTGATTTGTTGTGTGTTCGAATCCAGAGTGACATCCCAGGGGATGAGACACGTCCGTCTCTGCATTCTCTGCTTCTACAACCTGTCCAACGTATACCAGAATACCATACGCTCCTCCAGGTAGCCAAACACATCTTTATTGTCATACTAACACCATTTTAGGCGTGTTTATTAGTTGTGCATGTTTGATACTTGTGATGATATCACCTTGGTCAAGCATTGCTACATAAAAGAAAATACATGTAAGTATCCATTTGTATTTTGCTGTGTTTTACAGAGTCTTCTACAGCAGACGGAGTCAGAGCATCCAGACTATTATCTGTTGCTGGTGTCTGTGCAACAACTCCGATATTTCATGACCCAGTATAGCCATCTGCTACAGCACAACCAGGAGCTCCTCACACACAGTCATGCCCTGCGAGAACACACACACAACCTGTGCGCACACCAGCAGGAGCGGCCCTCACACACCCGAAAAGAGCTTAGCAGGTAAGTTCAAATGAACAAATGTGTGTGTTTTTGTGTTGTAAGATTTACTGGCTCTTGTTTTTAATGTCAGGTCTACAGTGAGACAGCTGTATAAAGTCGACTATGAGAAAAATTACAGCAACACCAGCGCACAAAAGTGAGTAGATAGATAAACCAACTAAATATATCACAAAATGAGCTCTCTGTTAATTTATGGGTGTTTCTACTTCAGGCACTATGATGTCATTTCAACCATGCCTTCATTGTCCCCTTTATGGATTTTATTTTTTACCCTTTCCCCAGTCATCCATAATAAAAATCTTACTTCTAAGTTTAAAAATATATATATATTTATCGCATATTATTTATCGTGAATAGTGTGTTTGAGATTAAATTTGAGATACACACCACCATGCAAAAGTAAAAAAAAAAAAAACATTAATTCAGCAAGGATGCATTAATTAGACACTAAATACTTTTATAATGTTACAAGTGATTTCAATTTCAAATAAATGCTATTCTTTTGAACTTTCTATTCATCCAAGAATTTTGAAAATGTGTTAGAGTTTCCAGAAAAAAAATAAGCAGTTTTCAATAGTAATAATAATAAATGTTTCTTCAGCATCAAATCAACATATTAGAATGATTTCTGAAGAATCATGTGACACTGAAGACTGGAGTAATGGCTGCTGAAAATTCAATTTTGCCATCACAGGAATAAATTACATTTTAAAATATATCTAAAATTGAAAACAGTTATTCTAAATTGATCAAATAAATACAGACTGAGTAAGCATAAGAGACTTTAATGTCTCTTCCAAAAACATTAAAAAGTGCCCAGAATTGAAGAAATACCCTTATACATTTTCTATGTCTTTTTTTATTTTAAGTGATCCCTCTCGACGTAACAAATGCTACCCTGACTATGAAGCGGCACCCTATCACGATGACCCAGAAATCCCATCCCCTGTCTCCTTTCTGTCTGACACTGATTCTCGCCACAAAGCCATCTCAGTTCCTCTGCGCAGCATTCCAGAGACGGAGGGAATGGGATCTGTCCTCTCTGATGCTATGGGTGCGCTCTTTCCCTACGGAGCCGGAGGCTCTCGCTGCTCAAGCCCGTCTCATTCCTCTGACTCCAGCATTGATATTGCCTTTGTGCATTGTAGTCCTTCTCATAGTCCACCTCGACAGTCCCACAGTAGGGGGCGAAGCGCTGGGGGTGTGGTTTATAGGTCCAACAGAGCCTGTGTGTCACCTGACTCAGCAGATATTGTAAGACCACACTCTCTACAGGCAGTCCAGAAAAAGAGCAAATCACTGAACGGCCTGCAGATGGACAGTATTGATAGCCACGCCCACCAGACGAAAGCTCCCGCCCACCCAAGGCTGGAGCGCCAGTCAGGCGGCAAATCAAGACTGAGACCCAGCAGTCCAAAGCACAAATATGAAACACACACTGACACAGAGGAGCAGCCACGACTAATACATCAAAAGGTACACACTCATGCACATTTACATACACACACATGTATATAAACAGATTATTAGTGGTTATTAGCACCTTAACAAATGTATTGCATAGGGTTGCAAAGAGGCAGAAAATTTAAATTCTAGTAAATTTCCGGAAACATTGCAGAATTTTGAAAACTTTAATCTTTTTGGAAGGATTATTTGGAAACTCTGAAAATTTTGAAACTTTTTGGAAGGTTTCTAAACATTTACTAG